>LR738709.1:354552664-354853256 GCA_902687465.1 Secale cereale
ATGGAGGCCGTCGAGGACGAGTCAGAGGAGGTGATGAAGGGTGGCGCCGGCGGGGGGGGCTTCGGCGATGGGGATGCCTTCAGGCGGCGGCTGACGGCGCGCCAGGTGGTGCCCCGATCTGGATTAGGATCGGGGGGGAAGAGGGGTCATGGGGGGCGAAGTGGGGGTTCGGGTTTCCGTCGGTGGGGGTTAAGGCGAGCGAGGGGGGGCGGCTGGGCCAGAGGGAGGGGTTTGGCCCAATGGGGGCAGGGGGGTTGTCTTCCTTTTTATTTATTTTCTTTTATTGTTTTATATTTTCTGTTTTCTCTTTTAGCTTTTCATTTCTTTTAGTTTTATAAAATATAGTTCTGACACCTAAATTCATATTAGTAATTAGGTCACAGCCACAAACAATTTGGCACTAAAAATATGTTCATCATTGTTAATTATTAAAAGCATTGGATAATTGTTTTTAGGCCATGTTTATTTAGTTTAGTGCATTTAAACACTTTACAAAAATGTGGGTACACCACCCTGGTTAGTTATAGAATATTTTTCATGCTTTGGACATTTCAGGTTTTGACATTTGAAAACTTTATTTGTTTGACTTTAAATTAAAGTTGAATATGGATCAACTCTGAACTAACTCGAGATTAGCAACAGTAATCGAGGTGATGTGGCATCATTAGTAGAGGTTTACTGTAGCTTAATTATTCGGGCGTCACAATTCTCCTCCACTACAAGAAATCTCTTCCCGAGATTTAAGTGGTGGAGTAAGGGGGGAAGTTCTCGTCGGGAAATTCTAACGGGTCTTCTTGGTCTTGGTTGCCCTTCTCGAAGAGGTAGATTCCTTGCGTTGATGTCTTCATTTCTCTGCTTCAAGTCATCGTGATCAAGTCGTCATCCTTTCTTCAGGATCTCCATCATCCTACGAACGCGACCAGGTTGAAAAACTTTGGAGGAACGTACCTCCACGAAGTCTGTGCATCCGACGGCGAATTCAGAAAGTGATATATGAAGTACCCTACAAGTAGTATTTCAGTGAATGCATTGAGAACAATAAGCGATGGTACCAAAGTTTCAATCAGATAGGCAGTCATTTGATGCCTAACCCGAAGCTGGAATGGGGTCTTGATCAACGAGAATAATATGGTGTTTGATACCAGGATGAAACATGGTAGAATTTAGCTCGTGAATTACACACGAAGCCAAGTGCAAAGAATACATTAGAATTAGAGTGGTAAAGAAGAGTCAGGTTTCGATCCAGTGGACCTGTGGGTTATGGGCCCACCATGTGGTTTAAGAGTAGGAAGGGCGACGACATATTTCATAGCCGCGACAGGGAGGCATGTCAGTGGATAGCTTGTCGGCTATGTCGCCAACAATGTCGGTACCAAGGACGGGGAACGAAGAGAACCATTTTCTTGCTCATTGCAACGAGGCAGACCAATAGGCAAGGTTCTCGTTCACCGGCAGTTAATGGAATGTTACAACAATAGTAACGAGGTCTTATTGACAGAGTTGTACAACGAGGTGTTTACATAAGCAGAGAATTATTACTGCTTAGATTATATATAGATCAAAGAAATGTTAAACAAACAAATGGAAAGGAAAATTGTGATCACACACAATTATTAGGAGTATATCCTTCCCATGGACAAGAAGAACATGGCATGCAGGGTAGGAGAGAAAGTACCCAACCATTCAGATAAAGAGGCAAGGATTAATCAAGATGTTACCCATACAACGGTGTCTGGATAACTGACCAAGAAACATTTAGCATCACGCCTCCAATGTTCTTGTTGATGAGCGGGGTATCATAGTCATGCTTCGAGGTAGCAATGATATGGTGTTTCAATCAAGGGACAGACCTTGGATACACAAATGATCCATCAGAAGCAAGTTATAGAATAAGTGTTACAATCTCCTCATGAAAGAATGGCTATCCTTGCAAAAGAAATTATAATGATGGGTCCTTCAGCCAGGGGTGCTGGGCATGACATCATATTATCGGGTCATCAAAGGACCAACATTATAACTCCTGGAAAGTTGCCCCAACCATCATATCTGACCGAGATTCAAATCTGATTGGTGTCATGATACCTCAGACTCACGATGTTCGAGAAGAAAAGGTGCAACACAAATCGTCGAAATGACATTGCAAGATTCTCGGGAAATGAACTTATGGGAGCGGGTCCCCGGAACAATAGTTCATCATTAAAGCAAGGAGAGGATGAAGAGGTGGCTGATGGGCTCAGCGACAATTCATCGAGAATTCCATACGGAGGGATTTCCACAATAAGGTGAAAAAGAAGATGACACTTGGCAATTCAAATGATATAATGTTGTATGCTCCAGGAAAACATACACCATTAATCATTAGGTGAAAGGTGTGCCCGAAATATGACCTTAGGCAGCAAGATCAATGTTAGAGTGACGATTCAATAACAAACTGTCTGAGAACAAACTGTCGATCGTTAACTTCAAAGAGATAGGGTTGCTAGAAGTGCAGAACTTAAGCAGCATCGTTAGCATATTGGTATCCCGGTTAAAAACAACACGGGGACCGAGGAAGAATGGTGATGATGAGAAGTATCTTCATACCGAGAATTTCTAAGAGGTGGAGCAATCTCCACAACATTCTCGACATAAGAGTCAATAATACTTCAAGGCGGAACACAACACTAGCTGGAGAGCAAGTTGTATTCATAATGTGGACAAGTTCGCCATGAAAGGAAGTCAATGGTGTTGTCGATGATAATAAAATCATCGAGGGCAATGCGGTTATTTCTCATCATGAACACAGTTGACATCTCAGAAGAAGTCACACGTTTCCTGGGAGGTTTCAAGAGGATGCAATCAAACATCAACTGCAACAAGCAAGGGAATGAAAAAGTGGCGACTTATAGGATCAATATATAAGAGGCAAGCTCGGAACCAAGGTTGTCTTTCAAGACAAGCAATGTGATGTTGAAAGCTCGACGTAAGTCATGCTCACACACTGAAGAATTCGAGCACCAGAGAAGGACGAGGTAGCACAGTCTAAGATAGCAAGACTAGGATGCAGCCGACAGTCATGGAATGACCAGATATAGTTCAGAATTTCCTAGTAAAAATACTAGGGGTATTTTATTTGTAGTGCAGAATAATTCCACTAGTCGGTGTCCTCGGTTGACAATAACCCAGAACCCGTAGAGTGGTTACGACAAGGAAAGACATTACTTCAAGAAAGTTAGTAAGAGGTGGTGCAATGGCAAGACATCTTCGAGATACCAGGGGGTAATACTCGAAGGTAGAACATGATAGAAGTAGAACCGGGTTATTGACCTATGACAGTAGATACTTCAACCTTCCCGAAAATATATGAGGCACTGAAATGAATTCCCATCAGATATATCGGATCAGGACAGCATGGTCGGAACCATAACTATAAGGAATCAATTCAAGAATACTGAAATAATCATACAGTTGGATAATCATTTTGCAAGAAGCTTTCGAGACGGTCTACATCATTTTCATGGGCATGAACACAAAGTTCAAGGTCGACTCCCACTTCTTTAATGCATATCATTTCATTCACCTCTTGCTTTGATAAAACTATAGTGTTGGAATTTTATCTGGTAGAACACCGGAAGAGTACGTGAAAACTTTCGGGTTCTCACGGATTAGGGGAAGGCATAGGTTCAACCCATCGGGCATCTTAATAACATATACCACAAGTTTCAAAAGTAAGGACACAAGCTCGAAAGCAAAGCATGGTTGGCCAAGCAGAGGATACAATTTACCAAAGGCATTATGTATCAGGGGAAGATATCACAAGGTGATTGAATAGGATTGACACTGTCGGATAACAATCCAACAATGGATCAGGCGATCCACAACGGAGCTGATGTGAGTATTGGTACTCACTCAGAGGAAGAAAGAATGCAGAGGCATCAGATTCAAGAATCACCTGATTAGTCTGATTCTTAAATAAAAAGAAATTATGGTTTCCAAAACGAAGGATCAGAAGCAGACGCTCCTATCAGGGATGGATAAATTGAAAACACTTAGTTGGACAATCAATAAAGGTTTGAATTGTCGAGAACCAACTCATGTCCGGAATGACGTCTGAGCCGGAAAGATAATTTTTAAAAATGATAACCTGATGACTGCGTGCATACGCACACAATGAATCAATAGGCTCAAAATGGCTAAGACAAGGGATGTTGACGAAGACTACTAGTCATATGGAATTAACCATAATGCAAGCAGGCAAGATTTTCAAGAGTAACAGGCTGCAGAGGATTTTCGAAAGATCGAAAAGTATTTCGAAGAATTTTGTTAGACACATGAACAATTGAGAAGAACAGATCCTCGATAAATGTGAGGAAATAATCGTAAGGGTTTTCATGCGAAATAAAACTGCAAGACAGTAAACTCAAAGGATTCTCGGGGCAATGGAGAATATTTCGAGGCATCTTGTAACAACAAGAGCGATGAGGAATGATCATGATAATGACAAGTGCATGCAGATATCCATAGGGATATATCGGTGGCAGTGAATTGCAAAGGCGATGACCACAAGGGTCTCGGGAAAATATCGAGGGATATCCTCAGAACCTTCTGACGAAGCAGGTGATCTTCCGGAATGAGGGCTCTCCGGGAGAAGTAGTTACGAGAACCTAGATTCAGAGTTAGTAAAATCTTATAACCCGAATAGAAGAGAGATCAGAGTCCCAGAGCATAGAAGAGGAATAAAAGATCCTAACACCATCCATCGGTGTTGTGGGCCCGTAAGCCACACAACAAGTTAGTAAATTTGTTTTTCAGAGACTAGACTCAACTTCGGCCAAGGAGTTGGAAAGGGGGGGTCCTACAGGCAGTCGGCTCTGATACCAACTTGTGACGCCCCCGATTTGACCGTACACTAATCATGCACGCAAATGTGTACGACCAAGATTAGGGACTCACTGGAAGATATCACAACACAACTCTAGACACAAATTAAATTAATACAAGCTTTATATTACAAGCCAGGGGCCTCGAGGGCTCGAATACATAAGCTCGAAACACAAGAGGCAGCGGAAGCAATAATATCTGAATACAGACATAAGTTAAACAAGTTTGCCTTAAGAAGACTAGCATAAATGTAGCAACGATCGAAAAGGCAAGGCCTCCTGTCTGGGACATCCTAACAACTCCTCGAAGCCGAACTCCATGTAGAAACATCCTCGGGATCCTCAGGGTCCTGGACTCCAGCATCTGGTCGCATCATCCGAGAAGAAGGAACAAAAGGGGAAAAGGGGGGAGCAAGGCAACCGTGAGTACTCATCCAAAGTACTCGCAAGCAAGGATCTATACTACATATGCAATGATAATCGAGGTGATGTGGCATCATTAGTAGAGGTTTACTGTAGCTTAATTATTCGGGCGTCACAATTCTCCTCCACTACAAGAAATCTCGTCCCGAGATTTAAGTGGTGGAGTAAGGGGGGAAGTTCTCGTCGGGAAATTCTAACGGGTCTTCTTGGTCTTGGTTGCCCTTCTCGAAGAGGTAGATTCCTTGCGTTGATGTCTTCATTTCTCTGCTTCAAGTCATCGTGATCAAGTCGTCATCCTTTCTTCAGGATCTCCATCATCCTACGAACGTGACCAGGTTGAAAAACTTTGGAGGAACGTACCTCCACGAAGTCTGTGCATCCGACGGCGAATTCAGAAAGTGATATATGAAGTACCCTACGAGTAGTATTTCAGTGAATGCATTGAGAACAATAAGCGATGGTACCAAAGTTTCAATCAGATAGGCAGTCATTTGATGCCTAACCCGAAGCTGGAATGGGGTCTTGATCAACGAGAATAATATGGTGTTTGATACCAGGATGAAACATGGTAGAATTTAGCTCGTGAATTACACACGAAGCCAAGTGCAAAGAATACATTAGAATCAGAGTGGTAAAGAAGAGTCAGGTTTCGATCCAGTGGACCTGTGGGTTATGGGCCCACCAGGTGGTTTAATAGTAGGAAGGGCGACGACATATTTCATAGCCGCGACAGGGAGGCATGTCAGTGGATAGCTTGTCAGCTATGTCGCCAACAATGTCGGTACCAAGGACGGGGAACGAAGAGAACCATTTTCTTGCTCATTGCAACGAGGCGGACCAATAGGCAAGGTTCTCGTTCACCGGCAGTTAATGGAATGTTACAACAATAGTAACGAGGTCTTATTGACAGAGTTGTACAATGAGGTGTTTACATAAGCAGAGAATTATTACTGCTTAGATTATATATAGATCAAAGAAATGTTAAACAAACAAATGGAAAGGAAAATTGTGATTACACACAATTATTAGGAGTATATCCTTCCCATGGACAAGATGAACATGGCATGCAGGGTAGGAGAGAAAGTACCCAACCATTCAGATAAAGAGGCAAGGATTAATCAAGATGTTACCCATACAACGGTGTCTGGATAACTGACCAAGAAACATTTAGCATCACGCCTCCAATGTTCTTGTTGATGAGCGGGGTATCATAGTCATGCTTCGAGGTAGCAATGATATGGTGTTTCAATCAAGGGACAGACCTTGGATACACAAATGATCCATCAGAAGCAACTTATAGAATAAGTGTTACAATCTCCTCCTGAAAGAATGGCTATCCTTGCAAAAGAAATTATAATGATGGGTCCTCCAGCCAGGGGTGCTGGGCATGACATCATATTATCGGGTCATCAAAGGACCAACATTATAACTCCTGGAAAGTTGCCCCAACCATCATATCTGACCGAGATTAAAATCTGATTGGTGTCATGATACCTCAGACTCACGATGTTCGAGAAGAAAAGGTGCAACACAAATCGTCGAAATGACATTGCAAGATTCTCGGGAAATGAACTTATGGGAGCGGGTCCCCGGAACAATAGTTCATCATTAAAGCAAGGAGAGGATGAAGAGGTGGCTGATGGGCTCAGCGACAATTCATCGAGAATTCCATACGGAGGGATTTCCACAATAAGGTGAAAAAGAAGATGACACTTGGCAATTCAAATGATATAATGTTGTATGCTCCAGGAAAACATACACCATTAATCATTAGGTGAAAGGTGTGCCCGAAATATGACCTTAGACAGCAAGATCAATGTTAGAGTGACGATTCAATAACAAACAGTCTAAGAACAAACTGTCGATCGTTAACTTCAAAGAGATAGGGTTGCTAGAAGTGCAGAACTTAAGCAGCATCGTTAGCATATTGGTATCCCGGTTAAAAACAACACGGGGACCGAGGAAGAATGGTGATGATGAGAAGTATCTTCATACCGAGAATTTCTAAGAGGTGGAGCAATCTCCACAACATTCTCGACATAAGAGTCAATAATACTTCAAGGCGGAACACAACACTAGCTGGAGAGCAAGTTGTATTCATAATGTGGACAAGTTCGCCATGAAAGGAAGTCAATGGTGTTGTCGATGATAATAAAATCATCGAGGGCAATGCGGTTATTTCTCATCATGAACACAGTTGACATCTCAGAAGAAGTCACACGTTTCCTGGGAGGTTTCAAGAGGATGCAATCAAACATCAACGGCAACAAGCAAGGGAATGACAAAGTGGCGACTTATAGGATCAATATATAAGAGGCAAGCTCGGAACCAAGGTTGTCTTTCAAGACAAGCAATGTGATGTTGAAAGCTCGACGTAAGTCATGCTCACACACTGAAGAATTCGAGCACCAGAGAAGGACGAGGTAGCACAGTCTAAGATAGCAAGACTAGGATGCAGCCGACAGTCATGGAATGACCAGATATAGTTCAGAATTTCCTAGTAAAAATACTAGGGGTATTTTATTTGTAGTGCAGAATAATTCCACTAGTCGGTGTCCTCGGTTGACAATAACCCAGAACCCGTAGAGTGGTTACGACAAGGAAAGACATTACTTCAAGAAAGTTAGTAAGAGGTGGTGCAATGGCAAGACATCTTCGAGATACCAGGGGGTAATACTCGAAGGTAGAACATGATAGAAGTAGAACCGGGTTATTGACCTATGACAGTAGATACTTCAACCTTCCCGAAAATATATGAGGCACTGAAATGAATTCCCATCAGATATATCGGATCAGGACAGCATGGTCGGAACCATAACTATAAGGAATCAATTCAAGAATACTGAAATAATCATACAGTTGGATAATCATTTTGCAAGAAGCTTTCGAGACGGTCTACATCATTTTCATGGGCATGAACACAAAGTTCAAGGTCGACTCCCACTTCTTTAATGCATATCATTTCATTCACCTCTTGCTTTGATAAAACTATAGTGTTGGAATTTTATCTGGTAGAACACCGGAAGAGTACGTGAAAACTTTCGGGTTCTCACGGATTAGGGGAAGGCATAGGTTCAACCCATCGGGCATCTTAATAACATATACCACAAGTTTCAAAAGTAAGGACACAAGCTCGAAAGCAAAGCATGGTTGGCCAAGCAGAGGATACAATTTACCAAAGGCATTATGTATCAGGGGAAGATATCACAAGGTGATTGAATAGGATTGACACTGTCGGATAACAATCCAACAATGGATCAGGCGATCCACAACGGAGCTGATGTGAGTATTGGTACTCACTCAGAGGAAGAAAGAATGCAGAGGCATCAGATTCAAGAATCACCTGATTAGTCTGATTCTTAAATAAAAAGAAATTATGGTTTCCAAAACGAAGGATCAGAAGCAGACGCTCCTATCAGGGATGGATAAATTGAAAACACTTAGTTGGACAATCAATAAAGGTTTGAATTGTCGAGAACCAACTCATGTCCGGAATGACGTCTGAGCCGGAAAGATAATTTTTAAAAATGATAACCTGATGACTGCGTGCATACGCACACAATGAATCAATAGGCTCAAAATGGCTAAGACAAGGGATGTTGACGAAGACTACTAGTCATATGGAATTAACCATAATGCAAGCAGGCAAGATTTTCAAGAGTAACAGGCTGCAGAGGATTTTCGAAAGATCGAAAAGTATTTCGAAGAATTTTGTTAGACACATGAACAATTGAGAAGAACAGATCCTCGATAAATGTGAGGAAATAATCGTAAGGGTTTTCATGCGAAATAAAACTGCAAGACAGTAAACTCAAAGGATTCTCGGGGCAATGGAGAATATTTCGAGGCATCTTGTAACAACAAGAGCGATGAGGAATGATCATGATAATGACAAGTGCATGCAGATATCCATAGGGATATATCGGTGGCAGTGAATTGCAAAGGCGATGACCACAAGGGTCTCGGGAAAATATCGAGGGATATCCTCAGAACCTTCTGACGAAGCAGGTGATCTTCCGGAATGAGGGCTCTCCGGGAGAAGTAGTTACGAGAACCTAGATTCAGAGTTAGTAAAATCTTATAACCCGAATAGAAGAGAGATCAGAGTCCCAGAGCATAGAAGAGGAATAAAAGATCCTAACACCATCCATCGGTGTTGTGGGCCCGTAAGCCACACAACAAGTTAGTAAATTTGTTTTTCAGAGACTAGACTCAACTTCGGCCAAGGAGTTGGAAAGGGGGGTTCCTACAGGCAGTCGGCTCTGATACCAACTTGTGACGCCCCCGATTTGACCGTACACTAATCATGCACGCAAATGTGTACGACCAAGATTAGGGACTCACTGGAAGATATCACAACACAACTCTAGACACAAATTAAAATAATACAAGCTTTATATTACAAGCCAGGGGCCTCGAGGGCTCGAATACATAAGCTCGAAACACAAGAGGCAGCGGAAGCAATAATATCTGAATACAGACATAAGTTAAACAAGTTTGCCTTAAGAAGACTAGCATAAATGTAGCAACGATCGAAAAGGCAAGGCCTCCTGTCTGGGACCTCCTAACAACTCCTCGAAGCCGAACTCCATGTAGAAACATCCTCGGGATCCTCAGGGTCCTGGACTCCAGCATCTGGTCGCATCATCCGAGAAGAAGGAACAAAAGGGGAAAAGGGGGGAGCAAGGCAACCGTGAGTACTCATCCAAAGTACTCGCAAGCAAGGATCTATACTACATATGCAATGATATCTGTGTAAAGGGGTAATATCTGTGGGTTAAACTGCAGAATGCCAGAATAAGAGGGGGATAGCTAATCCAATCGAAGACTACGCTTCTGTCAGCCTCCATCTTGCAGCAGTAGAAGAGAGTAGATGGAATAGTAATAAGTATCCAACTTCTGGCAGCCTCCGTCTTGCAGCAGTAGAATAGAATAGATGGTAAGTTCACCAAGTATCAACGTATAGCATAATCCTACTCGGCGATCCTCCCACACATCACCCTGTGAGAGAGCAACCACCGAGTTGTATCTGGCACTAGTAAGGCTGTGTTTTATTAAGTATCCGGTTCTAGTTGTCATGAGGTCGGAGTACAACTCCGGGTCGTCCTTTTAGTGAGGGACACGGCTATTCGAATAGATTAACTTTCCTGCAGGGGTGCACCACATTACCCAGCATGCTCGATCCCATTTGGCCAGACACACTTTCCAGGGTCATGCCCGGCCTCGGAAGATCAACACGTCGCAGCCCTACCTAAGCACAACAAAGAGGTCAGCACGCCGGTCTAAACCCTAAGCGCACGGGGGTCTGGGCCCATCGCTCAATGCACACCTGCACATTGCGAGGGCGGCCGGTGAGCAGACCTAGCAACTTCCATTACTAAGGAAGTTACGTTATGCGGTCCAACCCGGCGCGCGCCGCTCAGTCGCTGACGTCAAGAAGGCTTCGGCAGATACCACGATGTCGAGTGCCCATAACTATTCCCACGTTGCTGGTTAGTGGGTATAGGCCAATGGCCAGACTCAGATCAAATATCCAAACTCCTTAAGCGTGTTATTATGAAATCACCATGGACAATGACCTGGGCCAGGCCACCTCTCCACTGGGTGTCTCAACCTGCCCTGTCGCTCCGCCACAAAGATCCACTCGGGGGGCCGTCGGGAACTCAGGCCCATCACTACCTGGATGGAGCCACCTGTCCTTTCAGCCCCCACATCGAATCACTTGCGGGTACTCAATGAGCCGACCCGACTTTAGTCACATCATGTGTCATGTAAAGTATGTATATAGTATATACCCGTGATCACCACCCGCGGTGATCACGGCCCGATAGTATAGCATGGCAGACGGACAAGGATGTGGGGCCACTGATGGAATACTAGCATCCTATACTAAGCAATAGGATAACAGGTAAAGGTATCAACAGTGGTAGCATCAATGACAGGCTATGCATCAGAATAGCAGCTATCGAATCAACAACAGTAGCAAACCTAATGCAAGAATAAGAGAGAGGAGAATGGGCGATATCTGGTGATCAAGGGGGGGGAGGCTTGCCTGGAAGCTCTGCACACGAAAGGAATCTTCGGAATCGTAGCCGTAGTCGAACACCGAAGCATCAATGGTCTCGGGGTCTATCACGGTATCGGAGTCTACCGAAAAGAAGCAACGAAAGGGAAACAAATAAATAACATAACAAACAATAGCATCATAAAACATAACAAGGCAATACGCGATGCCAGGCGTGAGCTAACGCAGGGATAGGTGATACTGGCGAGGATGGAAAACATACGGGAAAGTATTCCCGGTGTTAGGTATTTTCGGGCAGATGAAACAGAGGTGGAATGTTACATGTTCGCTATGCTAGGAACGTGCGGTGGATGAACGGACTGCGTATTCGGATTCGTCTCGTCGTTCTAAGCAACTTTCATATATAAATTATTTTCATCCGAGTTACGGATTATTTTATATTAATTTATAAAGATTTATTCATTTTCTAAATTATTTTAATTCGAAAATTAAATGTTAAATTGCTATGGGTACACAGAAGTGTACCCACAGAAGGGCTTGTGTGGCTGACCAGTAGACCCAGTTGACTTGGTCAACTGCCTAGTCAGCAGAGACTGACCGGTGGGGCCAGTCAAAGTCAACAGTCCAGTCAGCATTGACCGTTGACTGGTCAAATTGACCAGTGGGTCCCACTTGTCATAGACTCATCTAGTTAACAGATCTAATTAGACTAATTATGTTCATTAGGGTTTAATTGAACAGGATTAATTAAGTTTAACTAAACTAGATTAATTAAGTTATTTAATTTATTAATTAAATAATTTATTATTATTATTATTTTATTTATTAATTTTTTATATAAAATTCCTTTCCTTTTTTTAAGGGGCATGGGGCCTGCACGTCATAGGCCCCAGTGGCCTTAGCGGGCGCCGGCGTTAACGGCCACGGGCGCAATGGGTGCCCAGCACAGGTTCGCTCGGGCGCATGCCTCGACCGCCAGAGGGGCGACGACGACGGCATGGCGCCCAGGGCGACGCTGCGAGGGTGTCGGGGAAACTGATCGCCCACGAACACCTATGGGACCGGAGCCCCTTTTCGGTACGGCAAGGGGGCGGAGGATGCGCAAAGAGCAGATCGAGGCGAACACGCGAACGGTTTACCTAGGTTCGGGCCGCACGGATGCGTAAAACCCTACTCCTGCCTTGGTTTGTATTGCGTTCTTGGCTCGGGAGCGAGAAGAGCTACAGTGCTGATCGCTAACAGGACCGAGCGTGAGGGTGATCGATGATCGGAACCCCTCCTACGTTGCGCATGGGCCTCCTTTTATAGGTCAAAGGGGTCACCGACAGGTGGCAACGCAGTCGAGGGTAAAAACGTAAAATGGGTGGTAGTTGGAACAGTGTATGCATAGTGCTCTATACCTAACTCTGACGGCAGGGGACAAGGGCATTAAATGCCCGTCGCCGTCGCTCCAAACAGTGCAAAAAGCGTCCGTTAGGGCGCCACCGTCCACCACGACGGTGGCCTTGTCATCGCAGCTTGCCACCGTGTACCCCAGGCTGCACAGCCTTCCGCCACGTGTGCCTGGAAGGGTCCCAGGGCGACGCGTGGGCGGATGAGCTGGAGCGCGGGCACTTAGTGGAAGTTTGCCGCAGCAAGCGGCTTGCCGCAGCCGCTACCTTGTCGCGCCCGGAAGCTTGTCGCTCTCCGGGCCTTGCCGGGACGCGTGGCGCGTCGCGGCAAGTCTCTTGAAATGCCATGTTTGGCCTTCCCGGCAAGTTCTTCTTGTCAGGGTCTTGTGTCAAAGAAGTGGTCTTGAGCCTTGAGTGGCCTTCCCGGCAAGCTCCTCTTGCCGGGTCCTTGTTTCTTTAACTTGGATACTTTGTTCTTGAATGGCCCCAAAGGAACCACAGTGGGCCTCAGTGGTCGCACGGCAAGCCCTGCCACGGGACGCTGCGACTGCCCGTGCACAAGTTCGGGATACTAAGGTACCCCTACTTTAGTACACCGACAGAGGGGGTGGGCCGGACCGTGGGGGAGGGGGCGGGACGCAAGCAAGGGATGGCGCGGCGCAGCAGAGCGGAGCGGTGGAGGCGGGACAGCACGGCGAGGCACGGTCGGTGGTAGCGGGCGAGCGGCGACGGCAGCAGAGGCCGGTCGGGAGCAGGTCGCGGATAGGCAAGGCAAGGGCCCGCGCCGGCAGGCGCGGGGCACGCGCGGGGGAGGCCGGGCGTGGGCATGGGCACGCAGGGACGAACAACGCGCGAGGCGCGGACGGGCCGTGGCGCACAAGCGCGGCCAGGGGTGGTCGTCGGGCGCGGTGACCGCGGGGTGGCAGAGAAGGAGCACGGGGCGGTGCTCACGTGCGTTGGAGGGGAGTCGGGCGACGAGGCGTGATGGAGGCCGTCGAGGACGAGTCGGAGGAGGCGGTGAAGGGTGGCGCCGGCAGGGGGGCTTCGGCGATGGGGATGCCTTCAGGCGGGGTAGGATGGGGTGCCAGGTGGTGCCCCGATCTGGATTTGGATCGGGGGTAGGGAAGAGGGGTCGTGGGGGGCGAAGTGGGGGTTCGGGTTTCCGTCGGTGGGGGTTAAGGCGAGCGAGGGGGGCCCGGCTGGGCCAGAGGGAGGGTTTGGCCCAATGGGGGCAGGGGGGTTGTCTTACTTTTTATTTATTTTCTTTTATTGTTTTATATTTTCTGTTTTCTCTTTTAGCTTTTCTTTTCTTTTAGTTTTATAAAATATAGTTCTGACACCTAAATTCATATTAGTAATTAGGTCACAGCCACAAACAATTTGGCACTAAAAATATGTTCATAATTGTTTATTATTAAAACCATTGGATAATTGTTTTTAGCCCATGTTTATTTAGTTTAGTGCATTTAAACACTTTACAAAAATGTGGGTCGCCACCCTAGTTAGTTATAGAATATTTTTCATGCTTTGGACATTTTAGGTTTTGACATTTGAAAACTTTATTTGTTTGACTTTAAATTAAAGTTGAATATGGATCAACTCGGAACTAACTCGAGATTAGCAACAGTAATCGAGGTGATGTGGCCTCATTAGCAGAGGTTCACTGTAGCTTAATTATCCGGGTGTCACACCGAGGACGCTCACTCGATTAGCAGCGACGAGGAGCCCTATGCGCCGCCTGATGAGGTTGCACCGGACCCCCCAACTTTGTATTGGTTTTGGGGCCAGTACAATCTTTGTATGTGGAAGTCGCTGCCACTGGCTGAGAAAGCCAGGCAAGTGGCGTTCACGAAGGAGATGGCGGAGGAGGAAGCCAGGTACCAGGCGGCCTGTGAAGCCTGTGATGCCGCTTGGAAAAAGAAGGCGGCGGAGCTTTGGGGGCGGGCGCGTCGTCGTGCCGAGGAGGTGTAGGAAGACGGGTACTTCGCGAGGAAGGTTATAGGCGATGGGCGCCTCGTCGCTGCGTGGAGGTGGGCCGATAAGCTCCAGCGTGCCATCGACGAGGAGCTCCCTCGGCACCCAACGAAATGGCAAGACCGGCCGCGCGCGTCGCCAGCAAGAGGCAGATCAGTATGTCAAGCGTTGCGAGGCGGAGGAGTCGGAGTGCTGCCTCCGCACTGGCAAGACGCCGCGCACCAGGGAGCTACTAGCGAGGAGCTGCCGGAATACTGGCCCAGGAGGGATTATTAGTTTTAGTATTGTTCGTTTTCAATTTTATGCATTGTACCTAGTAGTTAAGTATCATCACGTATATGTGATGATATATATATATATATATATATATATATATATATATATATATATATATATATATATATTATAAATTCTATTTTCTATCTGTTTTTGTATACTAATTTGATCTAGCTGTTATCATCCACATATACAGAATGGAAAGGGTATATACACACACATTGAAACAGAACATATAAGAATGGAAAACAGAGTACACACATTGAAACAGAGCAATAAACAAAAGCAATACTATGATTGCTGTGAATACATAGCTATCCACGTCAAAACGACTTTCCAAAATAAAACGTGTCCATGAGACCATGACCAGCAGCCCTTGCCTAGGGTAGCTCTTGGCTCTGCCTGAACTCGTGCAAGCATTCGTCCAAGCGGTCAACACGCTCGCAGTACATCTGGAGCGCAATCTCGAGCTCCAAGTTGGCTATTTCACTGGAGATCACCAGCTCAAGGATGCGACAGCCATGTTCCTCTACTGCGCCCAGGTGGACACCTGGGCCAAGGAGGCGGTCAAGCCTACGGACCAGCGCGTTGGCATCCAGCGGGCCGCGGACAAGGCGAACGGCGGCACACACGCGAACGGTGCGGCGGGTGTCCGGTGCAAGTACGGCGTGGCCGGCCTCTGGTGCAAGTACGGCGCTGAGGGGCTCTGCCCACTCCTGGCGAGGAATGGGGGTACTGACAGGACATGTACCCAGCTGCGATGCCGTATCGACAACAAGCAAGCACTGATGGATCCGATGTTGCTGTGCGGCGCGCCGCGTCTCCCGCTCTATGGCACTCCAAAGGTCTCTCCGTGCGATGGGCCGCAACCTATGGTGCGGACGCGCCTAGCTGGCTCTATGGCGCGCCATCGATCATGTTGTGCCGCGAGCTGCAGCCTGTCGGCGCTGACATGCCTATCTTGATCAACGGCGCTCAAGCGCCATGCGCCAAAGGTCTGCTCAACCTTGGCGATAACGCACATCACGGCGTCGTCCATCGCGTTGCCAGGGAGCGCCTCGGCCTCGACGGGCCGTGGCGCTTGCTCATTTTCCTCGTCGACGAGGTTGATGGCAGAGGCGACGCTTTGGTGGGTTGGCATGCTTGGAAAAGGTGGATGTGCTACAGGCTGCGCTTGTAGCCTCCGTGCGTCGTGCGCCCCTATGCGCAATATAGTAGGGTGGCGGGAAACAGGTGAGGAAATGGCGGGAAACAATAGCGTGTTCATAAAACGCCATCAATTAATGGAAACTTAGCATCGAGCTACACAAGTCGTAGATGATGATCAGATGAACAAGGACCACGCTAGGGAACCCGTCGGTGATGAATTCATCAATCCCAAATGGTTGAATACTAGCAAGCGTTTTCCCACAACACACACGGCCTATTCCATCACAAATAGGTCAGATGGATCAAATATATGCCACGTATCGCAGATTGTCAAAAAGTAATGCGGTAGACCTTCTTTAATTAACATGTGTTAAAAAATAAAAAATAAGGACCTCGAGGTTAAATTAGCTGATGGTATGGTCATTTCGGTCAAATGATCGACACAACTTCCTATCCAGTCACACATCCGATGGCTGCTCCAGCCTGAGCACACTTAACTCGATAGTTTTCTTACATGAGCTACTGGTGGAACAGCTAGTCCTTGCTGATAGATGTTGTGTAGACAGAGCATATCACATACATCTTATTAGAAGCAATCGTCTACGTTATTGTCGGTCTTCGCACACATTTTTGATTACAGACATGTTTGCCGCGTATCACACACATCTTGTTATATTGAACTATTTTTGTTCTCTTGCCTAATCACAAACAGTTCATCCGAGTGAACCGTATGCTGTATATCGCACACACCTTTATCTGGCTGCCCGCTTCTTTTGTGTTGCCTAATCACAAATAGTTCATCCGAGTGAACCGTATGATGTGTATCGCACACGCCTTCATCTGGCTTCCCATTTCTTTTGTTCCTCGTCATCGCAAATAGTTAATTGAACTGAACCGTATGCCCTTGATTGCATAGGCAACTAAAATCTGAACCGTGTTTGATGCATCCGCCATCGCAAATATTTTATACATTTATGACGGTTTTCATACACCACCGTTTGCGATTATGGCATCGCACATGGTTTCTCGAAGGGTCTCTGATTGTAGTGTCGCGTTAGCAGCATCCTACAGTGGTGGCCATGTCGGAGTGGTGGGCTATATCTTTTTTGTTTTCCCCATACATACACATGGTAGACATTACATATACATGATTTCTTGGATAAAATAAGGGAAACATTTGCGCTCGGTCCGCTGATACGTCTCCAACGTATCTATAATTTTTTATTGTTCCATGCTATTATATTATCTGTTTTGTATGTTTTATATGCATTACTATGCTATTTTATATTATTTTTGGGACTAACCTATTAACCTAGAGCCCAGTGTTAGTTTCTGTTTTTTCCCTTGTTTTTTAGTTTTCCAGAAAAGGAATATCAAACGGAGTCCAAACGAGCTGAAAATTTGCGGTGATTTTTATGAACCAGAAGAAGCCACCGAGCACAAGAGTTAGGCCAGAAGAGTCCCGAGTCAACGACAAGGGTGGAGGGTGCACCCACCCCCTAGGGGCGCCCCCTACCTTGTTGCTGACTTGTGGACCCCCCAGACGTGAAACCGACGCCAAAATACCTATAAATCCAGAAACCCCTAGAAAGAAACCTAGATCGGGAGTTCTGCCGCTGCAAGCCTCTGTAGCCACGAAAAACCAATTGGAAGCCCATTTCGGCACCCTGCCATATGGGAAAACCATCACCGGTGGCCATCTTCATCATCCCGACGGTCTCCATGACGAGGAGGGAGTAGTTCACGCTCAGGTCTGAGGGTATGTATTACTAGCTATGTGTTTTATCTCTCTCGCTCATGTTCTTGATTTGGCATGATCTTTATGTACCGCGAGTTTGTTACTATAGTTTAATTATATGGTGTTTCTCCCCCTCTCTACCTTGTGATGAATTGAGTCTTTTCCATTGAGGTTATGTTATGTCGGATTGAATCTTTGGATGTGAGAGCACTTGATTTATGTCTTGCGATAGGATATCCGTGGTGACAATGGGATGTTCTATTGATCCACTTGATGTATGTCTTGGTTATCAACTTGTGGATTCCCGTGGTGACATTGGGGTAATCTATGCATAGGGTTGGAATGCATTTTCATATTCATTTCTCCGATAGAAATCTCTGGTTGCTCTTGAAGTTCTTTGTGTTTGATTGAATATTATGAATCTGAAATTGTGTGATGCATATCATATAATTGACCCACGGATACTTGTGGTGACATTGGAGTATCTAGGTGACATTAGGGTTGATTGATATGTGTCATGTGGTTGTTATTTTAGTACGAATTCTAGGGTTGTTTGTGGCACTTATAGGAATAGCCCAATAGATCGATCAGAAAGAATAACTTTGAGGTGGTTTCGTACCCTACAAGCAATTTCATCTTATGTTCTCCGTCATAGGAACTTTTGAGTAATTCTTTGTTGCATGTTGAGGGATTTTTATATGATCCAATTATTTTATCATTGTTGAGAGAACTTGCACTATTGAAAGTATGAACCCGAGGCCTTGTTTCCAAGCATTGCAATACTGTTTGTGCTCATTTTTATCATTATTTACCTTGATGTTTCTATATTTTCATATTACAAAAACCTATATCTACCATCCATATTACACTTGTATCACCATCTCTTCGCCGAACTAGTGCACCTATACAATTTACCATTATATTGGGTGTGATGGGGACACAAGAGACTCTTTGTTATTTGGTTGTAGGGTTGTTTGAGATAGACCATCTTCATCCTACGCCTCCCACGGATTGATAAACCTTAGGTCATCCACTTGAGGGAAAATTGCTATTTCCTACAAAACTCTGCACTTGGAGGCCCAACACGAGTCTACAATAAGAAGGTTATGTAGTAGACATCAAGCTCTTTTCTGGCGCCGTTGCCGGGGAGGTGAATGCTTGAAGGTATATCTTTAGATCTTGCAATTGAATCTTTTAGCTTCTTGTTTTATCACTAGTTTGGTTTATAAAAGAAAACTACAAAAAATGGAATTGAGGTTACCTCATATTATTCATCTCTATAATGTCTTTCGTGAAAATGATGGAAAAGGAAATTGTGCTCAATTGTTAGAAGAAGAAGTTCATAAAATGGTGGGCACTAAATATTTGGATGATGAGCATGATTGCAATGTTGTTAGTATGAATTCTTTGAATATCCATGATGCTAATGATATGCAAATCTACAAGCTTGGGGATGCCATGTTTGATGAGGATGATATTTTTAGTCCTGCAAGTTTTGATGAGAAAAATTATTATGATGAAAGAATGCCTCCTATTTATGATGATTATTGTGATGACAAGATATAAATAATAATGATAACCATGAAACTTGTCATCATGAGTTTAATGCTCAAATTGATTATGCCAATCAGTGTCACATGATAGTTATTTTGTTGAGTTTGCTCCCACTACAATTCATGGGAATAAATTTGCTTATGTGGAGAGTGATAAAAAATTTATGCTTGTGGATCATGAAAAGAATGCTTATGTGATGGTTATATTGTTGAATTCATTCATGATTCTACTGAAAATTATTATGAGAAAGGAACATATGCTTCTACCTATTGCAATAATACCACATTTCTTCTCTATGTGTTCAAAGTTTTGAAGTCATGCTTGTTTTGCCTTCCTATGCTAGTTAATTCTTGTTCCCATAAATTGTTTTCTCACAAAATCCCTATGCATAAAAAGTGGGTTAATTAGACTTAAATGTGCTTGCAGTGTAATTCATGATGCTCCCTTTTATGTTTCAATTCTTATCTTTACGTGAGCATCATTGAAATCTTCATGTCTAGCTAAAAAGGTGTTAAAGAAAAGCGCTTGTTGGGAGACAATCCAATATTTTTACCTACTGTTTTTGTGTGTTCACATGATTAAGCTACTTTAGTAATCATGCTTTATAGCTTTTGTTTCGATAAAGTATCAAGTAAAGCCTTTGGGATAGTGTGGATGATAGTTGACTTGATTTTGTGGAAAAACAGAAAGTTTTGCGTCCAGTGCAGAAAATTTAATAAATCACTAGAACGTGATAATTAGCTGAAATTTTTACACATGATTGATATACACAAATTGCCTACGTTGTCCTAATTTTATAGAATTTTTAGAGTTGCAGAAGGATGGTGGTTGTCCAGATCATTACAGACTGTTTTGTTTTTGACAGATTATGTTTTCAATGCATAATTTGCTTGTTTTAGTGTTTTCATAGCTTATATTAAGTGATATAAATTGTGTAAATGATAAGATACAGTAGGAATTGTGTGAGAACAATTATGAATCTTGTCTTTGACAGTACCCAAGTGAATGATTTGCTTTATTATACTAATGTATCTCATGAAGCTCCGTTAAGTTTTATGTGATTGAAGTTTTCAAGTTCTGGGTGAGACATCGATATGAGAGAATAAGGAGTGCCAAGGCCCTAATATTGGGGATGCCCAAGTCACCCCAAGGTAATATTCAAGGAAGATCCAATCAACTAAGCTTGGGGATGCCCCGGATGGCATCCCCTCTTTCGTCTTCAACATTATCGGTAACCTCACTTGGAGCTATATTTTTATTCATCACATGATATGTGTTTTGCTTGGAGCGTCATTTTCTTTAGTTTATATTTTCTTTCTGTTATTTATAATAAGGTTTTGCATCTTTTGTTTCAATAAAAAAGACAAGTATAGCTTTTACCATGCTTATTTTGCAAGTATATATTTTGCTGTTTGAAAACAGAAAGTTTCCTATCATCGTCTTAATTCTTCTAGAAAGTCAGAACGTGATAAAATCTTGAACTTTTTACTAAGTTAGCAAGAATAAGTTCTCTGTAACGTGGTAATTGTTCGGAATTTTTAGAGCTAGGGAAGTGTGAGCATAATTCTACTCTTTACAGATTGTCCTGATTAAACATATTGTTGTTATATTTGCATCGTTTGCATATGTTTGCATGTTTAATGATTCTATTTGAGGATATGAGTATTAAATATGTAGAGGCATTTAGTATGCGATGTCAAATTATAATTTTAGGGATTTTATATAGTATGGAATGATAAGGTTTTGAGTTGATTTATACTAACTTATCTCACGAGTTCTTGTTGAGTTTTGTGTGAATGAAGTTTTTAAGATTCCCGAAACTCGTGACATAAGAGGAATTAAGGAGACACAAAAGTTCAAGCTTGGGGATGCCCAAGACATCCCTAATTAATATTTCAATAAGTCTCAAGCATCTAATCTTTGGGGATGCCCCGGTAGGCATCCCACCCTTCTTCATCAATAATTATAGGTTAGTATCGGTTTAGCCTAAGTTTTTGCTTCTTCACATGATATGTGCTATCCTTGCAATGTCATTCCATTTTGGTTTTGCTTGTTGTTTGAATAAAGTACTTAAGATCTAAAATTCTTAAATGAGAGAGGATCTACTCATAGCTAGTTAATTATTTGACTACTCATTGATCTTCACTTATATCTTTTTGGAGTAGTTTGTCAGTTGCTCTAGTGCTTCACTTATTCCTTTTTAGAGCACGGCGGTGGTTTTATTTAATAGAAATTGATGTACTATCATGCTTCACTTATATTATTTTGAGAATCTCTAAACAGCATGGTAATTTGTTTTGGTTATGAATTTATTCCTAATATGATAGGCATCCAAAAGAGGGTATAATAAAAACTTCCATATAGAGCATTGAATCTATGAGAAGTTTGATTCCTTATGATTGTTTTGAGATATTAAGATGGTGATATTAGACTCATGCTAGTGGTAATTTATGAGGTTAAAGAAATACTTGTGTTAAGGTTTGTGAGTCCCGTAGCATGCACGTATGGTCTCCTAATTATGTAACCAAATTGAAGCGCATTGTGTCTTGATTGTTCACCTTTGTGTGAAGGTCGGGGGCGCGGGATGGTTAACTCCTACCAACCTCCCCCTAGAAGCATGTGTAGTAGTAC
Source organism: Secale cereale (assembly GCA_902687465.1). Taxonomy (NCBI): domain Eukaryota; kingdom Viridiplantae; phylum Streptophyta; class Magnoliopsida; order Poales; family Poaceae; genus Secale; species Secale cereale. The sequence goes on from LR738709.1 coordinate 354,574,685, forward strand.
TTTGCTTGGAGGGCTAATAATATTTTTGCAATAAGTATGTGAGTTCTTTATGACTAATGTTGAGTCCATGGATTATACGCACTCTCACCCTTCCATCATTGCTAGCCACTCTAGTATTGCGCAACTTTCACCGGTGCATAAAACCACCTAATACCCTTCCTCAAAACAGCCACCATGCCTACCTATTATGGCATTTCCATAGCCATTCCGAGATATATTGCCATGTAACTCCACCATTCCGTTTATTATGACACATACCATCATTGTCATATTGCTTTGCATGATCGTAAGACAGCTAGCATGATGTTTTCATTGCTTGTCCTTTTTTTGATGCCATTACTGTGCTAGATCATTGCACATCCCGGTACACCGTCGGAGGCATTCATATAGAGTCATATTTTTTTTCTAGTATCGAGTTGTAAGTAAATAAAAGTGTGATGATTATCATTATTAGAGCATTGTCCCATGTGAGATTATAAATAAAAGAGGCCAAGGAAGCCCAAATGAAATAAAAGAGGCCAAGGAAGCCCACAAAAAATAAAAAATAAAGAGGCCAAAGAGCCCAAAAGAAAAAGAAAAAGAAAAAATGAGAGAAAAAAGAGAGAAGGGACAATGTTACTATATTTTTCACACTTGTGCTTCAAAATAGCACCATGATCTTCATGATAGAGAGTCTCCTATGTTGTCACTTTAATATACTAGTGGGAATTTTTCTTTATATAACTTGGCTTGTATATTCCAACGTTGGGCTTCCTCAAATGCCCTAGGTCTTTATGAGCAAGCAAGTTAATGCACAACCTCTATTTTTCTTTTGAGCTTTCATACACTTATAGCTCTAGTGCATCCATTACATGGCAATCCCTACTCATTCACATTGATATCAATTGATGGACATCTCCATAGTCCATTGATTTGCATAGTTGATGTGAGAATTCCTCCCTTCTTTTGTCTATTACCACCTTCTATTCCACCCATAGTTCTATGTCCATGGCTCACGCTCATGTATTGCGTGAAGAGTTGAAAAAGTTGAAGCACGTTAAAAAGTATGAAACAATTGCTTGGCTCACACCAGGGTGGGCATTATTTATACTTTGTGTTGAGAAGAGGGAGCATAACAAGACTATATGATTTTGTAGGGATAACTTTCTTTAGCCATGTTATTTTTGGAACTTCATAATTTCCTTTTTAGTATGATTGAAGTATTATTGTTTTGATATTGATAAACATTTGTTTTGAATCAAATGGATCTGAACATTCATGCCAATAAGGAAGATTGCATTGATAAATATGTTAGGTAGCATTCCACATCAAAAATTATATTTTTATCATTTACCTACTCGAGGATGAGTAGGAATTATACTTGGGGATGCTTGATACGTCTCCAACGTATCAATATTTTGTGATTGTTCCATGCTATTACATTATCTGTTTTGGTTGTTTTATATGCATTAATATGTTATTTTATATTTTTTTTGGGACTAACCTATTAACCTAGAGCCCAGTGTCAGTTCCTATTTTTTCCTTGTTTTTGATTTTTGTAGAAAAAGTATATCAAATGGAGTCCAAACGAGCTGAAAATTTATGGTGATTTTTTATCGACCAGAAGAAGCCCTCGGAGCACAAGAGTTGGACCAGAAGAGTCCCGAGTCAACGACAAGGGTGGAGAACGCGCCCACCCCTCTAGGGCGTGCCCCTGCCTTGTCGCTGACTCGTGGACCCCCCAGATGTGAAACTGGCGCCAAAAATTCCTATAAATCTAGAAACCCCCAGAAAGAAACCTGGATCGGGAGTTCCGCCGCTGCAAGCCTCTGTAGCCATGAAAAAGCAATTGGGAGCCCATTCTGGCACCATGCACGAGGGGGAAACTATCACCGATGGCCATCTTCATCATCCCGGCGGTCTCCATGACAAGGAGGGAGTAGTTCACCCTTGGGGCTGAGGGTATGTACCAGTAGCTTTGTGTCTGATATCTCTCTCTCTCTCTCTCTCTCATGTTCTTGATTTCACACGATCTTGATGTACCGCGAGCTTTGTTACTATAGTTGAATCATATGATGCTTATCCCCCTCTCTACCTTGTGATGAATCGAGTCTTTTCCTTTGAGGTTTTGTTATGTCGGATTGAATCTTTGTATGTGAGAGCACTTGATTTATTTCTTGTGATAGGATATCCGTGGTGAAAATGGGATGTTCTATTGATCCACTTGATGTATGTCTTGGTTATCAACTTGCGGATTCCCGTGGTGACATTGGGGTAATCTATGCATAGTGTTTGGAATGCGTTTTCATATTCCTTTCTCCGATAGAAATCTCTGGATGCTCTCAAAGTTCTTTGTGTTGGATTGAATATTATGAATCTGAAATTGTGTGATGCATATCATATAATTGACCCACGGATACTTGTGGTGACATTAGAGTATCTAGGTGACATTAGGGTTGATTGATGTGTGTCATGTGTTGTTATTTTAGTATGAACTCTAGGGTTGTTTGTGGCACTTATAGGAATAGCCCAATAGATCGATCACAAAGAATAACTTTGAGGTGGTTTCGTACCCGACAAGCAATTTCATCTTATGTTCTCCGCGATAGGAACTTTGGAGTTATTGTTTGTTGCATGTTGAGGGGTTGTTATATGATCCAATTATGTTAACATTGTTTGGAGAACTTGCACTAGTGACAGTATGAACCCTAGGCTTTGTTTCCATGCATTGCAATACCGTTTGTTCTCACTTTTATCATTAGTTACCTTGCTGTTTTTATATTTTCAGATTACAAAAACCTGTATCTACCATCCATATTACACTTGTATCACCATCTCTTCGCCGAACTAGTGCACCTATACAATTGACCATTGTATTGGGTGTGTTGGGGACACAAGAGACTCTTTGTTATTTGGTTGTAGGGTTGTTTGAGAGAGACCATCTTCATCCTACGCCTCCCACGGACTGATAAACCTTAGGTCATCCACTTGAGGGAAAATTGCTACTGTCCTACAAAACTCTGCGTTGGGGGGCCCAACATGAGTCTACAAGAAGAAGGTTGTGTAGTAGACATCATGCACCGGCTGAATGTCGAGACGGTCGCGTGCGAGGCGTACGATCCGCCAAGATCGCATGCACGAGGAGGCACCCTTGTCAAGTGCGCACCGGTCCATCCCCTTCTTATCTCTTCTCTCCTCTCTCGAGGAAGCACAACCACTCGTTACTCTTCCCCAAGCATTAACCCACCATCATCCTTCTCTACATCTCATCTCAACGCTCGCTCTGCCATGGCTAAATCAAGCTCATGCAAGCCTCCAACCACTGCACTTTCTCCGATGCTCCTGTGCACTTCTTGTTTCCTTCCAATCCCTCCGCCATGGAATCTGCCACGAGCTACCACAAGACCAGCTGGCCACATGAGATGGAGGAAGGAACGCCATCTCGTGTGCTCCCACGGCGACGGCTGGATGGTGGAAATAGCTGCAACCAGCTCCCACCCATGTTGGGAACGACACCGCGGGTGCAGGAACCCGCATCAATTTTTTATATGACCATCGAGTTTTTTCTACCATCATCTTTTTTCTTCATCGTTCATGAAAAATTGGCGGGTCTTTTTTTGCTGCAATCGTCATCAAATTTTTCTATGACTGGCGAGTTTATTTGCTACCACCATCATTTTTCCTCATTGTTCATGAGAATTTCGCGAGGTCTTTTTTGTTACAATCATCAATGATTTTTTGCTACAATCGCCAATGATTTTTGATACGGCTGATGAGTTTTTTCTACCAACATCTTTTGACTTCATTGTTCATGAGAAATTGGTGAGAAATTTTGTGCTGCCATCGTCATCGATTTTTGCTACAACCGGCGAGTTTTTTTGCTACCATTATCTTTTCTCTTCATTGTTCATGAGAAATTGGGGGGGGGGGACTGCAATGGACAGGGGCTTCGATGTCGTCGTCGAGGATGTGAGCAGAAACTACCTGAATACCCTTGAATTGAAATGGGCCCGCCCCTAACGCCAGACCCTCCCCGACGAACAAGACCCCGTTTCAACCGTATGTGCTCGAGCAGAAGGTTGTTGTTTTGCGTTATGCCAGACCCTGTTTCGGCTGTTCCGTCCAAGCCGGTTGGCTCCCGGTTGACATGACGCATTTTGTTGCCTCCCGATGAACATGACGCTAGCTGGTTCTCCCCGAAATACGTTGAGGCGCAGCAGTTGACTGCCGGTTCGCTCCCGATTGACATGACGCGTTTCGTTGCCTCCCGATGAGCATGATGTTGTTTCTCCGTTCCGACTCAGATGGTTGGCTGCCGATGAACACAACGACATTGCTTCCATATCCATGTACACGAGCCCTGGCCATACATATGTGCGAGTACATGCTCGAGACCCCACCCGTATGTAGGTACGTGCCCGTAGTTTTTGGAGCGTGGATGTACATACGTGTACTCCATTTTGCGTGGATGTACGTACGACACATATCACTCCTTACTCGGCCATGGTTCATCGTTGTAGAGAGACCGATCGACCGCCATGTAAGTACACGTTCCCCACCACACAGATAACGCTACGTACTCTTCGATCGGGTGGGTCCCAGCTGTTAGGGAGGACAAGGAGGCACTTCCTTGCATGCAAAGATATAGCTCGTGGGTCCCAGCTATCAGGGGCCAATTTTTTTTTGCCAGTAATAAGGAGGCACTTCCGGTGTGTCCCTACTGTCAGGTGGAGGAATCATTATTTTGCGTGTAATAAAGAGGAACTTCCTTGCGTGCGGTTGTGGAACCAGCTGTCAGCGTCTCCACGTACAGTCCTCTTCCGATGGAAGTTATTCCTTGACCACGTTTACCATGCCGCGCCAAGAGCACCAAGGTGGTGGACTACGACAAGGCCTAGGAAGGGATTGACCTGGAGCTAGGGAAGACTCGACAACTATTTCCCACGCGAAGGGGAGTACGACGGTTTACTAGTTCGGCTGCAGTGTGAGGCTGCCTTCGCCGGAGAATAACAGGAGGTCTAGGTGAGTGGAGGGATGGCTAGGCCAGCGATGGGAGTAGGGTGGAGCGGTGAGGCCGGTGTAGTAGCACAACCGGTGCTGGTTTGGGCGGCTGGAGCAAGAAGACCAGAGGTTGAAGAAGCACAACAGACATTGGATGTTCATCGTACGGACACTGCAGCTAGAATCATTTATATTGACTAAGTTGAGAAAGCCCTCTGTCCGCGTCAACTTAGTAGGCCCACAAGTCATCCTCCAAATATGGTGGGTCCCAGCTAGCAGGGGGAGTATTCATTTTTCTGTGTAATAAGGAGGCACTCCCTTGTGTGCGAAGATATAGCTGGTGGGTCTGAGCTGTCAGCGAGAGGAACGTTTTTTCGCGACATATAGAGGCCCTTCTGGTAGGTCCCCGCTATCAGGTGGATGAATCATTGGTTTGCGTGTAGGGATGGCAACGGGGCCCCATACCCGCCAAACCCATGGGCATTTCATCTATTAGGGGGTCGGGATGGGTGAAAAACATCCCCATGGGGATATTTACCAAACCAATTTATTCCCCATAGGGTACAATGGGGATGGGGAGATATTCTATTCCCCAGACCCAATACCCATCGGGGACCCGGTTAGTAACTGTGACACTGTGGTCAACCTTAAAATATTCACAAACAAACTTGCGAAAACAAAAAAAGCTCTGGAAAATAACTTTAAACCTATATCATGTCCTCATCTCAGCTGCCACCATGACCAAGAAGTTAGTACGACCTAGATATGCATTAGCAGGACAAGGACAACACCATTTATGTATGTTGATTATAGGGTATCATATTATGTATATGAGTATTTGTTTATGGGGATGGGGACCCTAATGGGGCCCCGTTCCCTAGTAGGGCATAGGTATGGGGAAATTTCATCCCCAGTCATGTAAACGGGGATGGGGATGGGATGATAAGGAATAGATGGGGATGGGGATGTTGTAGGTATCCCCATAGGGGATTGTCCCCATTGCCATCCCTATTTGCGTGTAATAAGGAGGCACTTCCTTGCGTGCGGTCATGGACCCATTTGTCGCTACAAAAAAAGACACACCCGTATAATTTTGGCCCGAATGATTTTTTTCTTGTCATGCATATGACACTTCTATGACGATAATTATGACAAAACCCGGTATCATCATAGATGTGGTGGGCTCCTACTTCTGTGACAAAAAACCATGATAGAAAATGGGATTTTCGTCCTGGGCGGGCTAGAGACGCACCTACATGACATTCTTTGGGCCGTCCATGACGGAAAAAGTTGTGGTAGAAGCGAGGGCGAGGAAAATTTTGGGGAGTTCCCGGTTACGATCGGTGGTCGAGGTGGAGCGATGCACAGAGGTTTGTGTGTTTCTCTCATTTACCTACATGCATGTGTGAGAGGCGTAGGGCTCTAACAGAACTCGAGCGAGGTGTTCGCTTAGTGAACCCGAGCTATTGCACTAGCTACGTTACTAAACCCAAGCGATCAAACCCTTGGTTCTTAACTGAACCCGAGCGATTACTTCGCTACTACTGCTAACTAAACCCGATCGATTGATCGATTGCTACTGCTGCTGCTTACTGAAACCGATCGAACCTGCTGCCTCTTGATGAACAGTGACCGTGGGGGTTGGTTGAACAAGTCCATACGTGGTTGGGGTTGGATGAACAGTTCCTGTTACGGGTTGGATGAACAGGGCCCCGTGGTAGTAGGCGGATGCAGCTGGATGAATAAGACCCCGAGAGGAGGCCGCCACAGTCGAGCTGGTTGGGGTGTATGGACAGGACCCCATGGGGGCTGGTTGAACAGTACTCGGTGGAGGGCAGGATGAACAGTAGCCCGTGGATGAACAGTGGCTGGTGGAGGCAGGAGGAAGACGTGGTGGATGAACAGTGCAGGTGGAGGCTGGAGGAAGTTGACGATGGGTGAATAGAAGCCCAGTGGAGTACCGTTTTGCGGCACGCCACACCCTTCTCGATGAATAGGACCCCCGTTTTGACCATAGTGCTCCAACACAAGTGTGATTCCTCCATTTTGCGGTACGCCAGACCCCTCCCGATGAACAAGAACCCGTTTCGACCATAGCCGGTCAAGCTGAAGGCCGTTTCCTCCGTTTTGTGATACGTCAGACCCTTCCCGATGAACAGGACCCTGTTTCGACCGTACGTGCTTGAGAAGAAGGCCGTTTCCCTCCATTTTGCAGCATGCCACACCCCGTTTCGGCTGTTCCGTCCAAGCCAGTTGGCTCTTAATGAACACGATGCGTTCCGTTGCCTCCCGATGAACACGATACTATTTCTCCGTTTTGACCCCGCATGTTGGCTACCGGTGAACACAACATTGTTGCTGCCGTCGCCATATGTATGGGACTGCATGGCCATACGTATGCACGAGTACGCTATCAAGACGCCGCTCGTATGTACGTATGTGCCGCTCCTTACTAGGCCACGGTTCATCGCTGCAGAGAGACTGGTCGACTGCTATGTATGTACACGTTTGCAGCAAGATAGATAAAGATGCGTACGCTTCCACCGAGTGGGTCCTAGCTGCCAGGGAGGACAAGGAGGCACTTCCTTGCGTGCGAAGATATAGCTAGCGTCTCCTAGCTGTAAGGGGCGGAATCAATTTTTTGCCCGTAATAAGGAGGCACTTCTGCGTGCGAAGATGTTGCTGGTGGGTCTGAGGTGTCAGGGGCAGGAATAAGGAGGCACTTCCTTCCGTACGAAGATATAGGTGGTGGGTCCCAGCTTTCAGGGGGAGGAATAATTTTATTAATAAGGAGGCGGTTGCATGTGTGCGTCCATGGACATGGTGCGTCTCCACGGTCAGCCTCTCCACGTACAGTCCTCTTCCATTGACTCCCGTTTTTGACCACGTTGACCACGCCGTGCTGAGCGCACCAAGGCGGTGGACGACGGCGAGGCCTAGGAAGGGAACGACACGGAGCCGGGGAAGACTACGCAATTTTTTCCCACACAGATGGGAGTAAGAGGGTTTAATGGTTCGTCTTCCGTCTGTCGGTACAACAAACCCTGGGTATATTGCCCTGACTATGCACAGGCACTAGACCAAGATTGAGGCACTGACCCAAGTAATAGTACAAGAGACCAAGAGATTTGAGTGAAAACAAGCAGATCAGAGAGACCAAGGCCAAGCTAGAGAAGCAAGATATCGCCAGGAGAAAGGCCTCCCTTGCTGGGCAGGCGAGCCCGGCAAGGGGCGAGGCCACACCCAAAAGAAAGCAATCAAGGCACCCCGGCAGAGACTGGCGGGGCTCGCAGAGGCTAAAACGCCTCACCGACCGCTCCTCCACGACTCACATCGTCGATCAGTGCGGTGTCAAGCCGCAAAGTGACTAAGTGGCAGCCATTTGGCACATGGCAGCCTCTCCCTACAAGAAGAACATGCAGATGACACCCGTCCTGCAACGGGTCATGCAAGAAGGCGCGGAGCTAGCAAGATAGCCCGGCAAGCCTTGTCGGGCAACCAATGATGTGACACTAAGCGGCGCATTTAATGCGCACTGTCAGCCCGCAGAGTTAGGTATGATAGCACTGTTGTTGTCATATCAGTGCATAATGACTGCTTTGCCACTGTGGTGACCCCTTAATCTATAAAAGGAGGCCCATGGCAACCGTAGACAGGGTTAGAAGATTGGATAACTCACACACCCATATGCGTGTAGTCGCTGCTGCCCAAAGAAAACCCTTGCCGGGCAAGTGTACTACGCTCCACCACCTCATTTTCCACCATCAATCCACCAAAGCAGGAGTAGGGTCTTACACCATAATGGCGGCCCGAACCTGGGTAAAAATGCCCGCGTGATCTATGCCGTCGTGTCCCATGCTCGTCTGCTCTTTGTGCAACGCGACATCCCCCGTTGAACCAGAAAGGGACCTCCTGGTCCCATAGGTGGCCGTGGTTTCCCACGGCATCTTTGGCGTGCCAAGTAGGGGGCTTTGCTTGCACGAACTTGAAGGCGCGTGCAGCGCGTCATCTTCATCACCATCTTCATCTTCAACGGCGACATCAACCATGGAGCCCAAGAAGAAACTGGGTTCTTGAGCGCGTCCGTCTACCTGAAAGGCTCCGTAGGCCGCAGCCTCTAATGATGCGGGAGGTGCGGAGGCTCATGGGGACGCAGATGATATGGGGGATGTGGTTGGAGCAGGTGGCACCATCACCACTTCCCTCGTGGCCTACGCGGGAGGAGGAGGCACTGGAGGAGAGCAGCACCAGCAACACCTCGACGACCATGCTCCCCAAGGCCTAGGTGAAGGGATTACCCCGTCTGCGCCCCTTCTACCCACCGATGAGCACAGCCGTAGCAACGGCACCCGGAACGGGGCGAATCGCCATCCTCCGACCGTTCCCACCATAGGCGCGGTCGTAGCACGCGCGCCTCCCCGGGACGGGTCGATCAAGCCACTGCGCTCGACGGAGCCGATGGCCATCGTGCACCTTCGCCGCAGCACCCTGCCATCCAGGTGGTCGCCCCGCAGCAGCGGGGCACAGTAATGCCGCCGCTGGCACCATAAGGAGTCGGGCGACGGTAAGTTCGACTTCTTCGGCACCAATGCCAAGTACAACCTCGAAAGCCATGGCACGGGTCCATCTGCTGCTGATATTTCCGCCAGCGGCCGAGCAGATGGATGAATGGCATGCCACCATCCAAAGCCTGCTCGGTTTCGCCGAAGCTGGGGGCTCACGGTGAGCTGACCCGCCGCGGGCTCCCCAAGCAACAGCAATGGCTCGTGCTGCTGGACGAATAGAGGGAGTTGTCCCCATGGTGTAGTCCCCGCCATGGCATCCAGCGCAAGCGCAACAGAATCAAGACCATGACGACATATCGATGGCCTCTTTTGACCCTCGAGCGTGTCCAGGTCAGCATCAAGCCAGGGAGGATAGGCGGAGCGGAGACGCGTGCGCAGCTTCGAGAAACAGCATGAAAACCTCCGCCAGGCCGACGGGTGCGACGGCCCCGACGTTGACGAGCCCGCGCTCGGGATCGGCGGGTGCTTACCTTTCGAGGTTGGCTGCCCTGCCCTTACTCGTGAGCTACATCATGTCCGTGTGGCCGTTCGTTCACACGTTCAAGCCGGAGATACCTGAGAAGTATGATGGGAGGCTGAACCCGGCAGAGTTCGTGAGCATCTACGCCATCACTGTCCAGGCTGCCGGGGGAAGAGATGAGAAGGTCTTCGCCAACTACTTTCCTTTGGCCCTCAAGTCCAATGTGAGCTCTTGGCTGATGCACCTGCCGGAGAACTCCATCTCATCATGGGCTGACCTGTGCCATGAATTAATTGGTGCCTTCACCGGTTGACACTAAGAACCCGACAGGCCCAGCGATCTGCAGCTTCTCCAGTAGAAGGAAGGAGAAACTCTCTGTAAGTATTTACAAAGATTCAGCAAAGTTCATAGAAATATCCCAAATATCCATCCGGCAGCTGTGATAGCCACCTTCTAGTCCAATGTGCGCAACCGCCGAACTCGTTCTAAGATGAACATGCGGTTGCCCAAGGCTGTGAAGGAGCTCTACACCCTGGTGGACAAGTGTGCTCGGATGGAGGAAGGAAGGAAGATTCCCGGAGAGGAGGATTGCATCAATGATGATTCAAAGGATGATGATGAATCAACCAGTCAGAAGAAGAGCAAGAAACACAATAGGAAGTGGAGAGATAAACCAGTGATGACTGTTGAAGGGTCGGGTATGCCCAGTACCGGTTAGAAGGCCAAGGCTGAGGCCCCCGACAAGGGAGCTGCCGCGTGCACTGACTGTCGGGAAGCCACTGTTGTCGAGAAGGCCAGGAAAGGCGATGGGATGTATTGCAAGATTAACTGGACCAAGGGCCACGACCTTCAAGAGTGTCATCAGGTTGAGCAGCTTGTCAAGAGACAGGGAGCAGAATATGAGAAGCATGATAAGGAAAAGGGTCCGAATGTTGCTGGCGGGAAGGGCCGAGGTGGTGAAGTAAATTTCCCCGGCAAACCCCTTTGGAACCAAGGAAAGCCCGCCAGAGGTAGAGAAAAGGGAGTTTGTGATGATGAGAGCAATGGAGGGAGCGATGAGGAAACCAGTGAGTAAGAGTTTCAGAAGGCCACTGACGCCATATGCATTGACGGGGGTGTGATACGTCCATTTTGCATCATGCTTTTATATTGATGTTTATTGCATTATGGGATATTATTACACATTATGTCACAATACTTATGCCTTTTCCCTCTTATTTTACATGGTTTACATGAAAAGGGAGAATGTCGGCAGCTGGAATTTTGGGCTGGAAAAGGAGCAAATATTGGAGACCTATTCTGCACAACTCGAAAACCCCTGAAACTCCACGAAAGTCAGTTTTGGAAAATTTAAAAAATATCTGGCGAAGAAAGTACAGGAGGGGGGCCACCCACCGTCCATAAGGGTGGGGGCGCGCCCTACCCCCCTGGGTGCGTCCTCCTGCCTCGTGGGCCACCTGGCAGCCCCCCGATGCCCATCTTCTGCTATATCAAGTGTTTTGACCTGGAAGAAACCATAAGGAGGCTTTCAAGACGAAGCACCTCCATCTCGAGGCGGAACCTTGGCGGAACTAATCTAGGGCTCCGACGGAGCTGTTCTGCCACGGAAACTTCCCTCCAATACGGGGAAATCATCATCATCGTCGTCACCAACAACTCTCCCATCATGGGGAGGGTTATTTCCATCAACATCTTCACCAGCACCATCTCCTCTCAAACCCTAGTTCATCTCTTGTATCCAATCTTTCTATCAAAACCTCAGATTGGTACCAGTGGGTTACTAGTAGTATTGATTACTCCTTGTAGTTGATGCTAGTTGGTATATCCGGTGGAAGATCATATGTTCAGATCCATTACGCATATTAATACCCCTCTGATTATGAACATGAGTATAATTTGTGAGTAGTTACGTTTGTTCCTGAGGACATGGGAGAAGTCCTGCTATAAGTAGTCATGTGAATTTGGTATTCGTTCGATATTTTGATGAGATGTATGTTGTCTTTCCTCTAGTGGTGTTATGTGAACGTCGACTACATGACACTTCATCATTGTTTGGGCCTAGAGGAAGGCATTGGGAAGTAATAAGTAGATGATGGGTTGCTAGAGTGACAGAAGCTTAAACCCTAGTTTATGTGTTGCTTCGTAAGGGGCTGATTTGGATCCATATGTTTCATGATATGGTTAGGTTTACCTTAATACTTCTTTTGTAGTTGTGAATGCTTGCAATAGAGGTTAATCATAAGTGGGATGCTTGTCCAAGTAAGGGCAGCACCCAAGCACCGGTCCACCCACATACCAAATTATCAAAGTAACGAACGCGAATCATATGAGCGTGATGAAAACTAGATTGACGATAATTCCCATGTGTCCTCGAGAGCGCTTTCCTTTATATAGAGTTTGTCCAGGCTTGTCCTTTGCTACAAAAAGGATTGGGCCATATTTCTGCACCTTATTTACTTTTACTACTTGTAACTTGTTACCAATTACCTTATCACAAAACTATTTGTTACCGATAATTTTAGTGCTTGCAGAGAATACCTTACTGAAAACTGCATATCATTTCCTTCTGCTCCTCGTTGGGTTCGACACTTTTACTTATCTAAAGGACTATGATAGATCCCCTACACTTGTGGATCATCAATACTCTTTCTGGCGCCGTTGCCAGGGAGTGTAGCGCCTCTGGTAAGTGGAATTTGGTAAGAAAATTTGTATATGGTGTGCTGAAATTTATTGTCACTTGTTACTATGGAACATAATCCTTTGAGGGGATTGTTTGGGGTATCTTCACCCCGACCAGTAGAGCAAAGAGTTGCTCCTCAACCTAATGAACCTACTAAAAATGTTTACTTTGAAATCCCTTCGGGTATGATAGAAAAATTGCTAGCTAATCCCTGTACAGGAGATGGAACATTGCATCCCGATTTGCACCTAATCTATGTGGATGAAGTTTGTGGATTATTTAAGCTTGCAGGTATGCCCGAAGATATGATCAAGAAGAAGGTATTCCCTTTATCTTTGAAGGGAAAGGCATTGACATGGTTTAGGCTATGCGATGATATTGTATCATGGAACTACAATCGGCTGAAATTGGAATTTCCTCAGAAGTTCTATCCAATGCACCAGGTTCATCGTGATCGTAATTACAAATATAATTTTTGGCCTCGCGAAGGAGAAATTATTGCTCAAGCTTGGTGGAGGCTTAAGTCAATGTTATATTCTTGCCCCAATCATGAGCTCTCAAGAGAAATGATTATTCAAAAAAAATATGCTCGGCTTTCTCTCAATAATCGCTCCATGCTCGATACTTCTTGCACTGGTTCTTTTATGATGAAGACTATTGAATTCAAATTTATTGGAAAGAATTAAACACAACTCTAAAGATTGGGATCTTGACATAGGTAAGGAATCAGGTATAACACCTAAGTTTGATTGTGTTAAATCTTTTATGGATACCGATGTTTTCCGTGAATTTAGCACTAAATATGGACTTGACTCTGAGATAGTAGCTTCTTTCTGTGAATCATTTGCTACTCATGTTGATCTCCCTAAGGAAAAGTAGTTTAAATTTCATCCTCCCATTGATGTAAAAGTAGTTGAACATGTTAAAGTTGAAGAAAAGACTATCACTTATAATGTTGATGCTATTGTTCCTACTACTTACATTGAGAAACCACACTTCCCTCCTAGAATAAATGATCATGCCAAAGCTTCAACTGTGGTTCGTAAGAGTAAGACTAGAACACCTACACCCTCTGAGAAAATTAAAGTTGATCCTAGTATTGCTATGGTTAAGGATCTCTTGGTTAATAATATTGATGGGCATGTTATTTACCTCTATTATGAAGTTGCTAGAATTGCTAGACCCGATACTAAAAATAAACATAGACCTATTGTAGGCATGCCTATTATTTCTATTAAAATAGGAGATCATTGCTATCATGGCTTATGTGACATGGGTGCTAATGCTAGTGCAATACCTCATTCCTTATATGAAGATATTATGCACGATATTGCACCTGCTGAGCTAGAAGGTATTGATGTTACTATTAAGCTTGCCAATAGAGACACTATTGCACCAGTTGGGATTGTTAGAGATGTCAAAGTCTTGTGTGGGAAAGTTAAATACCCTACTGATTTTCTTGTTCTTGGTTCCCCACAAGATGACTTTTGCCCTAGTATATTTGGTAGACCCTTCTTGAATAATGTTAATGCTAAGATAGACTGCGAAAAGGATATTGTTATTGTTGGTTTAGGGATATGTCTCATGATTTTAACTTTGCTAAATTTCGTAGACAACCCCATGATAAAGAATTGCCTAGTAAAGATGAAATTATTGGTATGTTTATGAATGAGAGAAGGGAAATAGATGAAACATTCTTTAAACAGGGACCTCCATTGAAACACAACTTGCCTGTTGAAATTCTAGGAGATCCTCCTCCACCCAAGGGTGATCCCGTGTTTGAGCTCAAACCATTACCCGATACTCTTAAGTATGCTTATCTTGATGAAAAGAAGATATATCCTGTTATTATTAGTGCTAACCTTTCAGAGCAGGAAGAAGAGAAATTATTGAAAACTCTGAAAAAGCACCGTGCTGCTATTGGATATACTCTTGATGATCTTATGGGCATTAGTCCCACTCTATGCCAACACAAAATAAAATTGGAGAAGGACACTAAACCGGTTGTTGATCACCAACGATGGTTAAATCCTAGGATGAAAGAAGCGGTAAGGAAAGAAATACTAAAGCTTCTAGAGGCAAGTATAATTTATCTAGTTGCTGATAGTCAGTGGGTAAGTCTTGTCCATTGTGTCCCTAAGAAGGGAGGTATTACTGTTGTTCCTAATGATAAAGATGAATTGAACCCACAAAGAATTTTTACAGGCTATAGAATGGTAATTAATTTCCGCAAATTAAATAAAGCTACTAAGAAAGATCATTACCCGCTACCTTTTATTGATCAAATTCTAGAAAGATTATCCAAACATACACATTTTTGCTTTCTAGATGGCTATTCTGGTTTCTCTCAAATACCTGTGTCAAAAGAGGACCAAGAAAAGACCACTTTTACTTGTCCTTTCGGTACCTTTGCTTATAGACGTATGCCTTTTGGTTTGTGTAATGCACCAGCTACCTTTCAAAGATGCATGATGGCTATATTCTCTGATTTTTATGAAAAGATTGTTGAGGTCTTCATGGATGGTTTTTCCATTTATGGAACTTCTTTCGATGATTGCTTGAGCAACCTTGATCGAGTTTTGCAGAGATGTGAAGAAACTAATCTTGTCTTGAATTGGGAAAAGTGCCACTTTATGGTTAATGCAGGTATTGTCTTGGGCATAAAATTTCTGAAAGAGGTATTGAAGTTGATAAAGCTAAAGTTGATGCTATTGAGAAGATGTTGTGTCCCAAGGACATCAAAGGTATAAGAAGTTTCCTTGGTCATGACGGTTTTTATAGGAGGTTCATTAAGGACTTCCCAAAAATCAATAGGCCTCTAACTAATCTATTACAAAAAGATGTTCCTTTTGTCTTTGATGATGATTGTGTAGAAGCATTTGAAATACTTAAGAAAGCCTTGATCTCTACACCCATTGTCCAGCCACCTGACTGAAATTTACCCTTTTAAATTATGTGCGATGCTAGTGATTATGATGTAGGTGTTGTTCTAGGATAAAGAGTTGATAAGAAATTGAATGTTATCCAGTATGCTAGTACAACTCTAGAAAGTGCCCAGAGAAATTATGCTACTACCGAAAAAGAATTTTTTAGCAGTTGTATTTGCTTGTGATAAGTTCAGACCTTATATTGTTGATTCTAAAGTAACTGTTCACACTGATCATGCTGCTATTAAATATCTTATGGAAAAGAAAGATGCTAAGCCTAGACTTATTAGATGGGTTCTCTTTCTACAAGAATTTGATTTGCATATTACTAATAGAAAGGGAGCTGAGAACCCCGTTGCAGACAACTTATCTAGGTTAGAGAATATTCTTGATGACCCACTACCTATTGATGATAGCTTTCCTGATGAACAATTAGCTATCATAAATGCTTCTCCTACTGCTCCATGGTATGCTGATTATGCTAATTACATTGTTGTTAAATTTATACCACCTAGTTTCACATACCAGCAAAAGAAAAGGTTTTTCTATGATTTAAGACATTACTTTTGTAAATAAGGTGTAGATGGTATTATTAGACGTTGTGTACCTGAGCATGAACAGGAACAGATCCTACGCAAGTGTCACTCCGAGGCTTATGGAGGACACCATGCTGGAGATAGAACTGCACATAAGGTACTGCAATCTAGTTTTTATTGGCCTACTCTCTTCAAGGATGCCCGTAAGTTTGCCTTTTCTTGTGATGAATGTGAAAGAATTGGTAATATTAGTAGACGTCAAGAAATGCCTATGAATTATTCACTTGTTATTGAACCATTTGATGTTTGGGGCTTTGATTATATGGGACCATTTCCTTCCTCTAATGGGTATACACATATTTTAGTTGTTGTTGATTACGTTACTAAGTGCGTAGAAGCTATTCCAACTAGTAGTGTTGATCACAACACTTCTATTAAGATGCTTAGAGAAGTTATTTTTCCGAGGTTCGGAGTCCCTTGATATTTAATGACTGATGGTGGTTCACATTTTATTCATGGTGCTTTCCGTAAAGTGCTTGCTAAGTATGATGTTAATCATAGAATTGCATCCCCTTACCACCCACAGTCCAGTGGTCAAGTAGAACTAAGTAATAGAGAGCTGAAACTAATTCTACAACAGAATGTTTATAGATCTAGATATAATTGGTCCAAGAAACTTGATGATGCATTATGGGCTTATAGAACTGCATATAAAAATCCTATGGGCATGTCTCCATATAAAATGGTTTATGGAAAAGCATGTCACTTACCTCTCGAACTAGAACATAAGGCATATTGGGCTATTAAAGAGCTCAATTATGATTTCAAATTCTCGGTGAGAAGAGGTTATTTGACATTAGCTCGCTTGATGAATGGAGAACCCAGGCCTATGAAAATGCGAAACTGTTTAAAGAAAAAGTTAAAAGATGGCATGACAAAAGGATACAAAAGCGTGAGTTTAACGTAGGTGATTATGTCTTGCTATACAACTCTCGTTTAAGATTTTTTGCAGGAAAACTTCTTTCTAAATGGGAAGGTCCTTACGTTATCGAGGAGGTCTATCGATCCGGTGCCATAAAAAACAATAACTTCGAAGGCACAAATCCGAAGGTGGTGAACGGTCAAAGATTCATACATTATATCTCAGGTAATCCCATAAATGTTGAAACCAATGTTATTGAAACCGTAACCCCTTAGGAATACATAAGGGACACTTTCCAGAATGTCTCAGACTCCGAAAAGGAAGAGGTATGTGGTACGGTAAGTAAACCGACTCCAAAACTATTCTAATGGCAATTTTTATCCGTTTTGGAATATTTCAAAAAATAGGAAAATTAGAAGTAGTCTAAACGGGACACGAGCCGTCCACGAGGGTGGAGGGCGCGCCCTACCCCCTGGGCACGCCCCCTACCTCGTGGACACCTCGTGTGCCCTCTGGACTCCGTTTTCTTGCACGATACTTCTTTTGGTCGGTAAAAATTCATTATATAACCTCCCGAAGGTTTTGAACACCGCACCATGCGAAAATCCTCTATTTTTGTTTCGAGCTATTAGCTGCCAGAGCTGACAAGGCCAGGCATCATGTCGTCCTCCTCCTCCAACAATGGGGGCAACGATGCTTGGCTAATGAAGATAGAGCTGAAGAGAGAAGAACCTGGGGAGATTAACAAGGAGGATATGATCAAGAAGGCTATGGAGGATCAGGCTCCGGCAGGAGAAGAAGAAGACATCTTTCAACCCCTTCCAAACATTTTTACCCCGACTGAGATTGAAGCTTTCAAGATGATTGAATTAGCTCACATACAAAACAAGTATCTCACACGTGAAAATGTTTTGCTGAAGGAGCATATCACCGCACTCAAGGGCATTATCCGCAAATTGGAGGATCTCCTACGCTCGATGTACGACACTCCATCATCATCGCCTCCGAAGAAAGAGACATAATCACCTGGGTATGGGCACTCCCCTTGGCAACTGCCAAGCTTGGGGGAGGTGCCCCGGTATCGTATCACCATCACACCTCTATCTTTACCGTTTTTCTTAGTTCGATCCTTTTGGTAATATCTTGATCTAGAAGAATAAAGTTAGTAAGATCTAGTTGTGAGCTTTGCTTTATGATCTTTATCTACGTAATCGAGTCTGTGAGCTATATATAATAAATATTAGTTTTGAGTCAAGGGCTTGATTGTCTCACCATGATCATGAGAGAATAAAAGAAAAAAAGGGAATCAAAGAGATCATATTGATCTTATGGAAAGTAATGACTTCACATATAAAGAGTATGATGAATAAAAATTGTTGAGAGTTGACAAACATAGTTTTGGTCATCGTTGCAATTAATAGGAAGTAATAAAGAAAGAGGGGTTTTCACATATAAATATACTATCTTGGACATCTTTTATGATTGTGAGCACTCATTAAAATAAGACATGCTAAAGGGTTGATGTTGGACAAGGAAGACAAAGTAATGGGTTATGTTTTCTTATATATGAAATAAAGTATATTGCCATGGATCATCCAACATGTTGAGCTTGCCTTTCCCCCTCATGCTAGACAAACTCCTTGCACCAAGTAGAGATACTATTTGTGTTTCCAAACATCCTTAAACCTAGTTTTTCCTTGAGAGTCCACCATATCTACCTATGGATTGAGTAAGATCCTTCAAGTAAGTTGTCATTGTTGCAACTCTCTAAATATGTATGATCTATTAGCGTGGAGAAATTGTATACGATCTTGTGTTATGGGAGTAATAAAAGCGACGGACTGCATAATAAAGGTCCATATCACAAGTGGCAATATGAAGTGATGTTCTTTTGCGCTAAGATTTTGTACATCCAACCATAAAAGCACATGACAACCTCAGCTTCCCTCTGCGAAGGGCCTATCTATTGTTCTTACCTTATAAGAGTCATGGTGATCTTCACCTTTCCTTTTTACATTTTATCCTTTGGCAAGCACATTGTGTTGGAAAGATCCTGACATATATACCCAATTGGATGTAAGCTATCATGAACTATTATTGTTGACATTGCCCTTGAGGTAAAAGGTTGGGAGGCAACACTATAAGCCCCTACCTTTCTCTGTGTCTGATTAAAACTCCATACCCATAAGTATTGCGTGAGTGTTAGCAGTTGTGAAAGACTAAATGATAGTTGAGTATGTGGACTTGCTGAAAAGCTCTTATATTGACTCTTTCTGATGTTATGATAAATTGCAATTGCTTCAATGACCGAGATCATAGTTTGTTAGTTTTCAATGAAGTTTATGATTCATACTTGACATTGTGAATGGATTGTTACTTTAGCATGAGAAATCATATGACAATATATATATATATATATATATATATATATATATATATATATATATATATATATATATATATATGTTGTTGTTATAAGAATGATCATGATGCCCTCATGTCCGTATTTTATTTTATCGACACCTCTATCTCTAAACATGTGGACATATTTTCGATATCGGTTTCCGCTTGAGGACATGCGAGGTCTAAGCTTGGGGGAGTTGATACGTCCATTTTGCATCATGCTTTTATATTGATGTTTATTGCATTATGGGCTGTTATTACACATTATGTCACAATACTTATGCCTTTTCTCTATTATTTTATAAGGTTTGCATGAAGAGGGAGAATGCCGGCAGCTGGAGTTCTGGGCTGGAAAAGGAGCAAATATTGGAGACATATTATGCGCAACTCAAAAAGCCCTGAAACTCCATGAAAGTCAGTTTTGGAAAAAAATAAAAGATATCTGGCGAAGAAAGTACACAAGGGGGCCACCCACCGTTCACGAGGGTGGGGGGGGGGCGTGCCCCCTGCCTCGTGGCCCACCTAGCAGCCCCCCAATGCCCATCTTCTGCTATATCAAGTGTTTTGACTTGGAAAAAACCATAAGGAGGCTTTTGGGACGAAGCGCCGCCGTCTCGAGGCGGAACAAATCTAGGGCTCTGACGGAGCTGTTCTGCCGGGAAAACTTCCCTCCGGGAGGGGGAAATCGTCATCATCATCATCACCAACAACTCTCCCATCTTGGGGAGGGTTATTTCCATCAACATCTTCACCAGCACCATCGCCTCTCAAACCATAGTTCATCTCTTGTATCCAATATTTGTATCAAAACCTCAGATTGGTACTTGTGGGTTACTAGTAGTGTTGATTACTCCTTGTAGTTGATGCTAGTTGGTTTATCCGGAGGAAGATCATATGTTCAGATCCATCATGCATATTAATACCCCTTTGATTATGAACATGAATATGATTTGTTCCTGAGGACATGGGAGAAGTCTTGCTATAAGTAGTCATGTAAATTTGGTATTCGTTAGATATTTTGATGAGATGTATCTTGTTTTTCCTCTAGTGGTGTTATGTGAATGTCGACTACATGACACTTCACCATTGTTTGGGCCAAGAGGAAGGCATTGGGAAGTAATAAGTAGATGATGGCTTGCTAGAGTGACAGAAGCTTAAACCCTAGTTTATGCGTTGCTTCGTATGGGGCTGATTTGGATCCATATGTTTCATACTATGGTTAGGTTTACCTTAATACCTCTCTCGTAGTTGCGGATGCTTGCAATAGAGGTTAATCATAAGTGGGATGCTTGTCCAAGTAAGGGCAGCACCCAAGCACCGGTCCACCCACATATCAAATTATCAAAGTACCGAACGCGAATCATATGAGCGTGATGAAAACTAGCTTGACGATAATTCCCATGTGTCCTTGGGAGCGCTTTCCTTTATATAAGAGTTTGTCCAGGCTTGTCCTTTGCTACAAAAAGGAATGAGCCATATTGATGCACCTTATTTAGTTTTACTACTTGTTACCAATTACCTTATCACAAAACTATCTGTTACTGATAATTTCAGTGCTTGCAGAGAATACCTTACTGAAAACTGCCTATCATTTCCTTCTGCTCCTCGTTGGGTTCGACAATTTTAATTATCGAAAGGACTACGATAGATCCCCTACACTTATGGGTCATCAGGGTGCATCTCTGCACTCCTCTCACTGTCAACTCAAGAGGTGGGCACGAGAAGTCAATGCCGTGGAGCCAGCGCCAGAGGCCCAGAAGCCGCTCAAATGGTCCCGTACGCCCATCATCTTTGACGTGGAGGACCATCCTAGCCGTACTGATGCGGTAGGATGCTTGCCGTTGTTGGTCTCCCCAGCAATCCTCAACCTCAAGGTCACAAAGTGTAGCGACAACGATCTGAATGGACCGAAGTCTCCGTGTTTTGTGTCATCCCTGGATCGGTAATGCTATCACACATAGTACTTGAAGGATTTATAACAGAGTGGCAATCACAAACTTATTACATCGAATGTCTCAAAGGAGAACTTATTACAAAATAATATGGCATAAGGCCATCTAACACGTTAACAGCGGAAGGCTTGGAAGATAAGTGAGTCCATCAACTCCAACGGCATAGCTAACTGCATGACAAACGACCTAGCGCACCTTACTCTTCTTCTGAAAAGTCTGCAACATGATATGTTGCAGCCCGAAACGGGTGAGCACATGGAATATGCTGGCAAGATAACACAGTAGAGCAAGTAACCGAATAAAGGCTAACACTACATGCATATATGGCTGGTGGAAGATCTAAGGTTATAATGTTTTGGCATAAAGCCAATTTTCCCCTACAATAAAGGAATAACTTTTATTTTAACTAGCATGGTAGTTGAAACATCATTGAGAAGGTTCCTCCAACTCAATCCCAATTAAAACCATCTTTATTAACCCAACAATTTTTTTTTAGAGTGATGAGATCAATCCAATAATTCAAGTACCAGATACTCAAGATGTCCATAACCGGGGAGGCTAATTGATAAGTTTTTACACTCTGTAGAGGTTTGCGTACTTTTCCCCACAAGACTCGATCTCCTCCGTTGGATTTCTCGCACTCCATGGTGTTTGAGAAACGGATGACCGAGACACGGTCTTTCAGAAGCATTTACTCTTTACCCCGGGTGGACCCATACACCTACTTTACACTACATCTTCTAGTCCACCACTGAAAGAGCTCACACAACATACTCAAGTATGCCAGAGCCCATAATGGCATTGTGGCTGCACAGGGAAGTTTCTAGCATGAATAGTCTTATGATCCCTTTGAGCCTGGGTGGCATTCCATAGGATAATCACACGGTTCCTTCGGGATTTCCTAGGACAACACTAGATTCTCCAGGTGCCCTGCAACCAATCCACCCAGATGTGTATTAAAGTAGCCACCTTAAGTTGAACAATTAATTAACAATCTCACATATGTCATGGATACTCTCAAACCCAACCCACGTCTACGAGCATAGCATGGCAACCTAAGCATAATGTTGAAATAACTCCCAAGGTTTGATAATAATGCAGGTAATAGGTTGGGACAATTACATTTGAGCTCCTAGTTGTGTCACACCCGTGTGTTTTGCCCCTAAATTCAAAAAACCCTCGTTTCTGTCCAAGCTCGTTTGCTCCTCTTATCCTTTTATCCTTTGACCGTTTGACCACAACTTTGAAAACTTCATAACGAATTCATACTAACTCAGAAAAATGCAAATAAGATATCAAAATGTTCGAAATAACATCACCCATAAGTACATGTCATTTGCATTCATGACAACAATGCTGAAAAGTATATACCTCAGTTTGAGATCATACGATTTTTTTGGATTTTCAACACTCTTGTCATGAATGCAAATGACGTGCACATATAGGTGATGTTTTTCTGAACATTTTGATATCTTATATGCATTTTTCTGAGTTAGTATGAATTCGTTATGATGTTTTCAAAGTTAAAGTCAAACGGTAAAAGGGCAAAAGCATAAGAAGAGCAAACAAACTTGGGCAGAAACGAGGGTTTTTTGAATTTAGGGGCAAAACACACGGGTGTGACACAACTAGGGGCTCAAATGTAATTGTCCCTAATAGGTTCTACCACAATCTACTTCCCAGACCCACATGTTAAGAGATCCTACTCATGCAATGTGTGAGGGTTGAACTAATGCATAAAAACTAGGTAATAAAGGGTATGATCAATGTGTTACTTGCCTTGCTCATGATTTGCAAAACCTAGGGACTCGTAGTAGAACGCTTCGCACTGGGGGAATTCTATCGCAAACAAACAATAGCACACATAAGCAACCAAGCAAAGATGCATGGGTAAAACTCAAATAAGAAGATCTAACCAGAAATTTCAACTGAAGAACTCCGGTTTACAAAAAGAATCAAATCAAACGGAGCAACGAAACTCAAACTACGAAAGAAACAAGATCCGTTTATTAGATTGAAAGAAAGTCAAATTTTACAGCACCAAAACCATGTTCAAGTTGGTTAAACGGAAAGAGGGCTTTGAGACGAAGATCTAGGTGCTTGTTTCGACTGATTCCGACTAACGACCGAAAAGTTAAACTAAAACGAAGATCAGGGCAGAAATCACGATCGAAAATAATCGCGGAAAAACCCTGAAAAAAGAAAACGCGACGAACAGGCTAACGAACGAAAACGTTCGTTAAAAGATCTAAACGAATGACCGTTCGCTAAATAGATCTGAATGAAAAAACCGGGGGAAAAACCGATCTAATAAAAAAATCGGGTTTAGATCTAGGGTTTACCTAAAAACCCGAACGAAAAAAAAATGCGGCAACTGCGACGAACTCCGGCGACGGCGCGGCTACGGCGGCTGTGGCGCGGCGCTCGAGGTGGCGGCAGCTAGGCTTTCGGCGGGCGGCGGGCTGGGCTGCGGTGGGCTGGGGGGGTGGCGGCTTATAAAGGCGGCCGGGCGGAGTGTCCGGGTCAGACACGGCCCGTTAGGTCGGTTCCCCTTTTAAAAAAAATAGTCTTGACGCAGTAAAACAGACAAAAGAAATACTAAAGAGACACGAAAAATTCCGTAATAAATTTTCACCGTCCTCTAATAATATTTAGGACAAAGTGAACATTTTTCATGGACCTAAATGCAATTTTGAAAAACGCGTATTTTTCCTATGCAAATAAAATTGCAAATAAATCCAAATAAAATACAATAATTGATTTTTATATTTTTCCTCCAATATTTCTTTTGTTTTGGAGAAGTCATATTATCTCCGCTCATATATTTTATTATGAAATATTTTCGGAGAGAAAAACAATTAAAACCAAATTGATCCTCGTACCGATATTTCAGAAAACTCAAATATGAAAACGGTAAAATCCCCAACTCTCTCCGTGGGTTCTTGAGTTGCTTAGAATTTCGGGGATCGCAACACACGAAAGCAATTAAAATATGATATGCAAGATGACCTATGTATAACATTCCAAATTGAAAATTTGGGATGTTACAAACCTACCCCCCCCCTTAAGATGAATCTTGCCCTCGAGATTCGGGTTGGCTAGAAAATAGGTGTGGGTGGTCCTTGCGTAGATCATCCTCTCGTTCCCAGGTGGCTTCATCCTCGGTATGGTGGCTCCACTGAACTTCGCAAAACGTCATAACCTTGCTGCGGGTGACTCTGCTTGCAAACTCGAGGATCTTGACCGGTTTATACTTGTAAGTTAGATCACTATCCAGCTGAATTGCTTCCAGGGGCACTGTATCTCTCAGAGGGATATCGGCCATCTCGGCATGGCACTTCTTAAGCTGGGAAATGTGAAACACGTCATGAACTCCTGACAAACCTTCGGGTAACTCTAACTTGTAGGCGACATCTCCCATACATTCCAAAACACGGTATGGCCCTACAAATCTCGGGGCTAACTTTCCCCTAACTCCGAAATGTTTAACACCTCGCAGAGGTGACACTCGCAGGTATGCTCTGTCTCCGATTTCCTAAACTACTTCCTTGCGCTTCGAGTCTGCATAACTCTTCTGCCTGAACTGAGCTACCTTCAATCTATCTCGAATCAGCTTAACCTTCTCTTCTGACTCTTTGATCAGATCTGGTCCAAATAACTGACGGTCTCCGACTTCATCCCACATCAATGGAGTTCAGCATCAGCTCTCATACAATGCTTCAAACAGTGCCATCTTCAAGCTGGCCTGGTAACTATTGTTGTACGAACACTCTGTGTAGGGCAAGTTGTCATCCCAACTAGATCCATAATCTAGCGCGCAAGCTCTCAACATGTCCTCCAGGATCTGATTGACTCTCTCGGTCTATCCATTAGTCTGCGGGTGAAACGATGTACTAAACTCTAGCATGGTACCCAAAGTCTGGTGCAACTGGTGCCAAAACTTTGAAGTAAACTATGTTCCTCTATCTGATACGATGGTCCTCAGAACTCTGTGCAAACATACGATCATGGTCATGTATATCTTGGCCAACTTCGCACTGGTATAGGTGGTTTTCATGGGAATAAAGTGAGATACTTTGGTCAAGCAATCCACTACTACCCAGATTGAGTCATATCCTGATCGGGTCCTGGGTAATCCGGTGATAAAGTCCATGCCATGCTTATCCCACTTCCATTCGGGTATTGACAAAGGCTGCAGTAATCCTGTTGGCTTCTGATGTTCTGCCTTCACTCTCTGGTATACATCACATACGGCTACATACTCGGCAATGTCCTTCTTCATTCCCATCCACCAGAAACGTTCCTTCAAATCCAAATACATCTTAGTGTTTCCGGGGTGTATCGAGTATGGCGAATCATGTGCTTCCTGTAGTATCAACTTCCTGATCTCGGTGTTATTGGGCACATAGACTCGGTCCGCAAACCACAAGGTGTCGTGTTCGTCCTCACGAAAACCATTGACTTTTCCTTCACTCATCTTCTCCTTTGTTTCTGCAATTTCTTTGTCATCCTTCTGAGCTTCTCATATCTTTCCCAATGATGTTGACTGAACCTCCAAGGCTGCATGTCGGTGTACTAAAGTAGGGGTACCTTAGTATCCCGACTTGTGCACGGGCAGTAGCAGCGTCCCGTGGTCGGGCTCACCACGCGCCCGCCAAGGCCCGCTCTGGATCCTTTAGAGCCATTCAAGAACAAAGTATTCAAGTTAAAGAAACAAGGCCCCGGCAAGAGGAGCTTGCCGGGAAGGCCGTACCAGGCTCAAGACCATACCTTTAGCACAAGACCCTGGCAAGAGGAGCTTGCCAGGAAGGACAGAGCATGGCATTTCAAAAGACTCGCCGTGGCGCATCGCGCGCCCCGGCAAGGCCCGGAGAGCGACAAGCTTCCGGGCGCGGCAAGGTAGCGACCGCGGCAAGGCACTTGCCGCGGCAAGCTTCCACTGTGTGCTCGCGCTCCAGCTCATCTGGCCACGCGTCGCCCTGGGGCCCTTCCAGGGGCACGTGGCGGATGGATGTGCAGCCTGGGGTACACGGTGGCAAGCCACGATGACGAGGCTACCGTCGTGGCGAACGGAGACGCCCGGACGGACGCTTTTTGCACTATTTGGGGCGATGACGACGGGCATTCAATGCCCTTGTCCCCCACCGTCAGGGTTAGGTACAAAACACTGTACATACACTGTTACAACTACCACCATTTTTACGTTTTTACCCTCACCTACGTTGCCACCTGTCGGTGACCCCTTTGACCTATAAAAGGAGGCCTTTGCACAACGTAGGGGGGGGTTCCGAACTCTCGATCACTCCCACGCTCGGTGTAGCTAGCCTCAAGTACTGTAGATCTTCTTGCTCCCAAGCCAAGAACTCAATAACAAACCAAGGCAGGAGTAGGGTTTTACGCATCCGTGCGGCCCGAACCTGGGTAAACTGCTCGCGTGTGCGCCTCGATCCGCTCTTTGTGCTCCCTCTGCTCCCTTGCCGTACCGAAAAGGGGCTCCGGTCCCATAGGTGTTCGTGGGCGATCAGTTTCCCCGACATCTTTGGCGCGCCAGGTAGGCGGCGTCGAGGTTGTGCGAACCTGATCCGGCGTTCACGCGGGCGCAATCTTCAGCAACTTCATCAACTTCGATAACTTCATCGACATGCCTTCGAAGAAGAAAGCTTCGGAGGTAGGAGGCCCGTCTGCGTCGATCCCGCCGCCACCAGAAGCAACGGTTGGTGGGGTAGATGCTGGCGGAAGGACGGATGCCAGCGAGGAAACTCACGGCGCCGCCAAGTCAAAGGACAAGACGGACGACCGAGCCCACTCCAAGACCTCGGTGTCCGTACATGCACCGCGCCCCTCTCAGGAGGTGCCGGAACGGCAGCGGCGTGGTACGCAGGGTACCATCCGCTTGCTGGGACAAGGCCAAGTTGGCGGGACGCGGGACACTCAAGGCCAACGCGCTGGCACGAGCAAGGCGCGATCGCCGGGGCGAGAACCTGCTCCTTCTAACGCGGTTAGAAGTCCGAGCATATCTCGCTCCTCGCACCGTTCGCCACCGCTTCCCTCCACTCCAACGGAAGCTCTAGCCAGAGCTCAGCTGCTCCTCGACTTCCCACCAGCGGCAGACAAGGCCGAAGACTGGAGGGCCACCATCCAAAGCCTCATCGCCTTCGCCAACAACGACACGCCGCAGCAGCCGGCAACATCACGGCCGCGGCAAGTCAGCCAGGCGCGGGCTGATGGAGACAAGACCGCCGGGGGTGCCACTACTGTGCACTCCCCGCCGCGGAAGCAAAAATCGCCGACTCGCCGGATCAACGTCGACGACGACTCCACGGCGTCGTCAGATTCACGGGCTCGCCGCGATCAGCGCCAAGTCCTCGACGACAGGCGACAAGAAGACGCTCGAACTCGCATCGAGCGTCGAAGAGAAGCGCGATGACAGTCCGACCACCGCGCTGGGACCGCTGTCGACATGCACGCGCCCGGGGAACCGGGCGACCTGCCGTACGCGGCAGGTTGCCCTGCGTTCACCCGTGAGCTACGGCAAGTCCAGTGGCCCAGCATGAAGAACTTCAAGCCCGACGTACCCGAGAAGTATGACGGCAAGACCCATCCCTCGGAGTTCCTCAGCATCTACACCATTGCGGTGCAGGCTGCCGGGGGACGGGATGAGAAGATACTAGCAAACTACTTCCCGCTCGTGCTTAAGCCAAACGTTAGATCTTGGCTTATGCACTTGCCGGAAAACTCTATCTCTTCTTGGGCTGACCTGTGCCACCAGTTTGTCGGCGCCTTCACGGGCGGCCACAAGCCCCATGGCCAGGAAAGTGATCTCCACATACTTGCCCAGAAGGAGGGAGAGTCGCTGCGGAAATACATCCAGAGATTCAGCCGCGTCCAGCACAACATTCCGGACGTCCACCCTGCCGCGGTTATTAGCGCGTTCCATCAGAATGTGCGTAACCGCCGGATGAGGGAGGAAATGGCGATGTGCAAGGTACGAGATGTCAGTGAGCTTTATGCCCTGGCAGACAAGTGCGCGCGCGCTGAAGAGGGGAGGAGACTCCCTGGAGAGGATGTTGGAGCAGGAGGATCGGACAGTGAGGATGCCGCCCCGGCAAGGAAAAACCGGCGGCGGAACAATAAGAAGAAGAAAAACAAGGAAGTACTCGCCGTCGAGCAGTCCGGCAAAGAGGTACTCCCTCCGTCCTTTGAAAAGTGTACTTCCAACTTTGTTGGAAAGTCAAACATTTCTATGTTTGACCGCATTTATACAAAAATACACCAACATTTATGCCATCAAATTAGTAGCATTAGATTCATGATAAAATATATTTTCATCATATACGTATTTGGTTTCACAAACATTGATATATTTTTGCACAAACTCGGTCAAACATTGAGATAGTTTGACCCTCCAACAAAGTTGGAAGTACACTTTTTAAAGGACGGAGGGAGTAGGCGCCAAGAAAACTCAGGCTGGTAGCTCCGGCAAGGAAGCTGCCACTATAGCCGCCGCCGACAAGCAGGACGGCTCCGACAAGCAGTACTGTAAGATCCACCGCACCAAGGGCCACGATCTCCAGAACGGCAAAAGGGTCGAATACCTCGTTGAGCAGCAGAAGGCTGAGTATGAGCGACGTGACAAGGAGAAGGCCCAGGGAGATGGAGGAGAGTCCGGCAAGAAGCGGCCATTCAATGGCCGGGGAGGACGCCGCGGCAAGGCCAAGCAGCGGCAAGGAGATAGACCTCCCCGCGGCCGCGACAAGGACGAAGACGAAGACGACAACGAGGACATGGACGACGGAGACAACAGCGAGCAGGAGTTCCAGAAGGCCACAGAAGTTCTGTGCGTCCATGGAGGTGCCTCTCTGCATACTTCCCACCGCCAACTCAAGCAATGGGTGCGGGAAGTGAATGCAGCAGAGCCGCCTGTCGAGTCGCGCAAGCTCCTGAAGTGGTCCAGCACACCCATCATCTTCGACATTGAGGACCACCCTGACCACACAACTGCGGTCGGGTGCTTGCCGATGTTGGTTTCGCCAACCATCTGCAACCTCAAGGTCACCAAGATGCTGGTTGACGGCGGGGCCGGCCTGAACCTGATCTCCTCCGCTGTGATCCGGAAGCTGCAGATCCCCGACAGCGAGCTTGAAGAAACCGGCACTTTCCAAGGAATCAACCCGGGAAGGAGCAAGCCGAAGGGGAAGATCACGCTTCCAGTGACATTTGGCGGAGAGCTAAACTTCAGGACCGAGAGGATCACATTCGACGTTGCCGACATCCCATTGCCATACAATGGGATACTTGGCCGTCCAGCGCTCGCCATGTTCATGGCAGCCTCTCACTACGCCTACAACATGCTCAAGATGCCTGGCCCGATAAGCGTCATCTCTGTCCCCGGCGACAAGAAGAACGCGCTTATCTGTGCCGACAAGATCTACCGGGACGCAGCAGCCGCAGCAGACAGCAAAACACTTGCCGCTGAAGCTCCCGGGGGGAAGAACAAGACCAAGTCCGGCAAGAGCTCTGGGGCCCACTCCGGCAAACGCACCTCTTCAGAGTGTTGCGCTGCCGTCGAGGACGCACCATCGAGCTCCACCGGCAAGTGCAAGAAGGGAATGGCAGCTCCACCTGCAACCAAGAAGGTGTCCGCTAAGGAGGACAGCACTGGTGGTACTTTCACCATCAGCGCCACGCTTGATCCTAAATAGGAAAGTGCGCTCGTTGCTTTCCTGCGGGCGAATGTCAATTTGTTTGCATGGCAACCGTCTGACATCCCCGGCGTTCCCAGGAAAGTAATTAAGCACAAGCTTGCCGTTTCTCCTCATGCGCGGCCCGTCAAGCAGAAGGTCAGGAAGCAAGCGGTGGAGCGCCAAGAGTTTATTGCTGAAGAAATCAAGAAGTTGGAAGCGGCAGGCCTTGTTAGAGGTGTTCTTCATCCCACGTGGTTGGCCAACCCTGTTGTCGTGCGCAAAGCTAATGGGAAGTGGAGGCTTTGTATAGACTTCACTGATGTGAATAAAGCTTGTCCCAAAGAACCATTTCCCTTGCCGCGCATTGACTCCACGGCTGGATGTGAGTTGCTTTAATTCCTTGATGCATATTCCGGATACCACCAGATATTCATGGCTGAAGAAGATGAAGAGAAGACCGCATTCATTACTCCATGTGGCACTTACTGCTTTATACGCATGCCCTTTGGATTGAAGAATGCGGGCTCAACATTTGCAAGGGTGGTCCACACTGCTTTTGAGCCACAGATACACAGGAATGTAGAAGCTTACATGGATGATATAGTGGTCAAGTGCAAGGACAAGGATACCCTGATTCAAGACCTAGATGAAACATTTGTGAACCTGCGCAAGATACAACTCAAGCTCAACCCCGAGAAGTGCGTGTTCGGAGTCCCCTCCGGCAAGCTTCTCGGTTTCTTTGTGTCCCAGAGGGGAATTGAAGCTAATCCCGACAAGATCAAAGCCATCGAGCAGATCGAAGCTCCGAAGCGTGTCAAGGATGTACGGAGGCTTGCTGGTTGTGTGGCTGCCCTCAGCAGGTTCATTTCTAAGTCTGCGGAACACGCCCTGCCGTTTTTCAAAATCCTGAAAAAGGCAGGTCCAATGAAGTGGACTCCGGAAGCGGAGGCAGCGCTGCAAGACTTGAAAGGGTACCTATCCTCCACTCCAATACTTGTCGCACCTAAGCCGCAAGAGAAGTTGCTGCTATACTTAGTAGCAACCAATCAAGTGGTTAGTGCTGCGTTAGTAGCGGAAAGGGAGGCAGATGAGGAGCCCACAGCCCCGGCAAGCACGTCCAGCGACAAGCAGGGGGCTTCCCCGACAAGCTCTGGCCCCGACAAGGGAAAGTCTGCGCAGATGCGAGAAGAAGTGCAAAAGAAGATGGTGCAGCGCCCCGTCTATTTTGTCAGCTCCCTCTTGCAGGGGGCTAGATCAAGATACTCTGGGGTGCAGAAGCTGCTTTTCGGCCTCCTCATGGCCTCGAGAAAGCTGCGCCACTACTTCCAAGCACATGAGATAACAGTGGTCACTCGCTTTCCGCTGAAAAGGATATTGCAAAATCCAGAAGCAACGGGCAGGATCGTCGAGTGGGCACTGGAGCTGTCAAGCTTTGGTCTCAAGTTTGAAAGTACTTCAACTATCCAGAGTAGAGCATTGACAGAATTCATAGCAGAATGGACACCAACGCCAGATGAAGAAGTTCCAGAGACAAACATCCCCGCCAAAGAAGCAAGCAAAGAATGGATAATGTACTTCGATGGTGCCTTCTCGCTGCAAGGCGCCGGTGCTGGTGTGCTGCTTGTCGCACCCACCGGAGAGCACCTCAAGTACGTTGTCCAAATGCACTTTCCCAAGGAGCAAGCAACAAACAATACTGCAGAGTATGAAGGTTTGCTTGCCGGCCTCAGAATTGCAGCAGAACTTGGGATCAAGAAGCTGATTGTGCGGGGAGATTCGCAGTTGGTTGTCCGACAAGTGAACAAGAGCTACCAGAGCCCATTGATGGAAGCTTACGTCGACGAAGTGAGAAAGCTTGAAGAGCACTTTGAAGGCATACAGATGGAGCACGTTCCAAGAACTCAAAATGATATCGCAGACGGCCTGTCAAAGTGCGCTGCACTGAAGCTACCTGTGGAACCAGGGATCTTCGTGCTCAAGCTAACTCAACCATCTGTTACGCCATCAGTTGGGCAAAGCAAGAAGAGAAAGTTGGTCTCCGGCAACTACTTGCCGGCGGATCTTCCTGAAGCCGCCGCCAAGGTCCCCAAGATCAACGACCAAGTTGCTGAGGAA
Source organism: Secale cereale (assembly GCA_902687465.1). Lineage (NCBI taxonomy): Eukaryota > Viridiplantae > Streptophyta > Magnoliopsida > Poales > Poaceae > Secale > Secale cereale. Next base: position 354,606,909 of record LR738709.1, read on the forward strand.
CGGTCTGCTCCTGCGGACCCCAGGGTTCGTACAGTTGAAGCAGGCGTTCCCGACAAGTCCTGCCCCGGCAGGCTTGCCGGGGAGCGTCCAGCTCCGGCAGAGCCGCAGGTTCTTGCCGTAGAAGCTGACGTTCCCACAGCAGCACTGATGCCTTTAGTCCTTGTTGTTGAGCCTCAAGCTCCAACCTGGGCACATCAAATTGTCCGTTTTCTTCAAACTGGAGAACTTCCCGAAGAGCCAGAAGAGATAGAGAGAATAACCAGGCAGTCAAGTATGTACCAGTTCGTCGGCAATGAACTATACAGAAGAAGACTCAATGGTGTCAGATTGAAGTGCATTTCCCGGGAAGATGGACAGAAGCTGTTGGCAGAGATACATGGAGGCATATGTGGCCACCACATTGGCGCAAGAGCACTTGCCGGGAAGGCGTTCCAGCAAGATTTCTTTTGGCCAGAAGCCCTCCAAGATGTAACTGCACAAGTAACCAAGTGTGAAGCATGCCAGTTCCATGCCAAGCAAATACATCAGCCAGCTCAAGCTCTCCAGACGATCCCTTTGTCCTGGCCCTTTTTGGTCTGGGGGCTCGACATCCTCGGCCCTTTTCCCCGAGCAGTTGGGGGCTTTGAGTACTTGTACGTCGCTATCGACAAGTTCACAAAGTGGCCGGAAGTGGAACCAGTGAGAAAGGTGACCGCATAGTCAGCAGTCAAGTTCTTCAGGTCAATTGTTTGCCGTTTCGGAATCCCTAACAGGATCATCACTGACAACGGCACACAGTTCACAAGCCGCACCTTCATGCAATACGTCCAAGACCTTGGCAACAAGGTCTGCTTCGCTTCTGTTTCTCACCCGAGGAGCAACGGTCAAGCGGAGAGGGCAAACGCTGAAGTGTTGCGCGGGCTCAAGACAAGAACTTTCGACAGGCTGCACAAGTGCGGAAGAAACTGGATTGAGGAGTTGCCGGCGGCTCTTTGGTCAATCAGGACGACACCAAATCGAGCCACCGGACAGACACCCTTTGCTCTTGTCTATGGAGCAGAGGCAGTTCTCCCCACAGAACTCGTATACGGGTCTCCTCGAGTGCTCGCTTACGACGAGCTCGAGCAAGAACAGCTGCGGCAAGATGATGCACTGCTCCTCGAGGAGAACCGTCTTTAGGCTGCTGTACGAGCTGCTCGATACCAGCAAGCTTTGCGCCGCTACCATAGCCGCAAAGTCAAGGCCAGAAGTCTCGAGGAAGGCGACCTTGTTCTTCGGCGTGTTCAGTCCGCCAAGAAATCCAACAAGTTGACGCCGAAGTGGGAAGGCCCTTATCGGGTGAGACAAGTCACAAGGCCCGGCGCTGTCCGCCTTGAGACCGAAGAAGGCTTACCGGTGAGCAACTCCTGGAACATTGAGCATCTTCGCAAGTTTCACCCATAAGGCGCGGTTGCCGTGATCCGCTCCGGCAACCACCTTTTGTACAAGTATTGCCGCTGTTGCTTGTAAACCTTTGTGCAAAGCCGGGCGCAGATCCCGTGCATCAGTAAGACTTTTGTGCCATGCACAACTTGTCATTTCATGCCTTTTTTATTTTCTCTTGCATGTATTATATGACACTTTGTGCAGCACACACACCCCCGGTAAGCAATAACGAGCCGCAAAGCTCCATGCCTATGGTTCCTCCGTTTTTCTTTCCTTTTTTCAAGCAGAAGAAGGATTCCTCGCGCACAAGTTTGCCAGGGGGGAAGGAGATAGTGGTATGGATCAAGTGCCGTTCAAGAAAGCCTCGCCTCGCCGGGAAGCAAACAACACAAAAGCTAAGTTGCCAAAGTTTGAGCATTCAAATTTTTAAAATTTTAAAGTTATCTTCCTTGAACGACCACACTTTGTATGGAAAACCTGTGCGCGGAGGAACCTACCCATGGCTAGCCGCGCCCTTACTTTGTTTCGAGCACGCTCAATGGCTTAAGTGAGCTGCGACAAGTGTCGCGCCCTTACTTCGTTTTCGAGTTCGCTCAACAACCTAAGTGCGCTGCGACTAGCTGCGGCAAGGTTTCTTGCCGGTAGAGGCATTGCCAGCAGGCTGCTGAAGTCCCGCACTCAGCGCTCGTGGCAAGGGTCTTTTTGCCGGCAAGTTCCCTAAAAGCGTAGGGTAAAAGCATACAAAGTAAAGGAGTTGAACCAAGGAAATAACACTGCACTAACTACCCAAAATAAAGTTATATTACAAGATGACTTGTCGCTGTTCTAATAAATTACTGTCCATAACTTGATTGACAGCGACAAGGGAAGCAGAAAGAAGGCAGCCTAGTCTACACGGTCGCCGTCGACTCTCCTGATCTTGCCCACCTTGGCCACGATGTGGGCGACACGAGCCTTCAGCGCTTCCTGGTCAGCGTCGGGCGGCAAGGTCCGGAGGACGTTGTCAAGAATTATCCCGGGGTTGCGGTAGACTATCTTCGTCAGCACTCGCTCCACAGTACCCATGCAAAGCCTGCGCGCCTCGTCCGCCAGCTGCGTTGGAATCCTTTCCCGGAGCTGCTCGAGGGCCGGCGCTATTCCCCTGAAGAATAAGCTCAGCTTGGCGCTGTGAGGGAGGTTTGCGTCGGGGGAGTACCCGAGGTGCTCTATCCCTAGCGCCGCCATCTCCTTGTCGATGTTAGCAGCGGCGGTGACGAGCCCCCCGGTCCACTGCTCCACCATCTGCCTGAAGTTATTCTGCGTGAGGGCGGCGCTGTCCAATAGTGCCCTCTCTGCCCGGAGATCTTCCTTCAGCTCCCTCGCGCCGAGCCTCGGTGGGAAGACCACCATCCTCTTCCGCATTGCTGCTAGCTTCGCCGCCCAGTCGGTCTTCGCGGTTTTTGCCTTGTCGCTCTTCGGGGCCATGGCGGGGACAGCGAGGGAGGCCGGTGGCGCTGGGGAGGCTGGCGGCGGCGGAAGAAGGGTGGAGCTCAGCTCTCTTTCGACCTTTGGGGAGGAGGAGAGCGGCGGGGATTTTTGGAGGTTGAAGACGCAATGAAGCAATGGGGGGAAACTGCCCCTGTTTCCTCTGCTTTTAAGGAGGAGTGGGGGACGTTCCGCATTTTCCCATTAAAGAAACAGGCCACGATCTCTCCCACGACGCCGCAATCGACGTGTGCCGTTAGGGAGGGACGCGGCGGATACGGAGGGGGATACGGCGCGCCGTGGGCCACGGGTGCCCGTGCACTGTTTTGGGCCTGGCCCAACAGCGCTCGGCACCGTGTGTGGCCCAGGCCAGGGGGCTCCTGTTGGTGTACTAAAGTAGGGGTACCTTAGTATCCCGACTTGTGCACAGGCAGTAGCAGCGTCCCGTGGTCGGGCTCGCCACGCGCCCGCCAAGGCCCGCTCTGGATCCTTTAGAGCCATTCAAGAACAAAGTATTCAAGTTAAAGAAACAAGGCCCCGGCAAGAGGAGCTTGCCGGAAAGGCCGTACCAGGCTCAAGACCATACCTTTAGCACAAGACCCTGGCAAGAGGAGCTTGCCAGGAAGGACAGAGCATGGCATTTCAGAAGACTCGCCATGGCGCATCGCGCGCCCCGGCAAGGCCCGGAGAGCGACAAGCTTCTGGGCGCGGCAAGGTAGCGACCGCGGCAAGGCACTTGCCGCGGCAAGCTTCCACTGTGTGCCCACGCTCCAGCTCATCTGGCCACGCGTCGCCCTGGGGCCCTTCCAGGGGCACGTGGCGGATGGCTGTGCAGCCTGGGGTACATGGTGGCAAGCCACGATGACGAGGCTACCGTCGTGGCGAACGGAGACGCCCGGACGGACGCTTTTTGCACTATTTGGGGCGATGGCGACGGGCATTCAATGCCCTTATCCCCCACCGTCAGGGTTAGGTACAAAACACTGTACATACACTATTACAACTACCACCATTTTTACGTTTTTACCCTCTCCTACGTTGCCACTTGTCGGTGACCCCTTTGACCTATAAAAGGAGGCCCATGCACAACGTAGGGGGGGTTCCGAACTCTCGATCACTCCCACGCTCGGTGTAGCTAGCCTCAAGCACTGTAGATCTTCTTGCTCCCGAGCCAAGAACTCAATAACAAACCAAGGCAGGAGTAGGGTTTTACGCATCCGTGCGGCCCGAACCTGGGTAAACTGCTCGCGTGTGCGCCTCGATCCGCTCTTTGTGCTCCCTCGGCTCCCTTTCCGTACCGAAAAGGGGCTCCGGTCCCATAGGTGTTCGTGGGCGATCAGTTTCCCCGACACTACAACAAAGCCTCTAGAAACTATCTCCAAACGAAGCTCCCTGAGATCTTCTGCTAACTCCTTTGGCAATCCTACGTTTACTAGGGTATTGGCATAACTCTTTCAGCTCAAAGCATCTGCCACGACATTGGCCTTGCCTGGATGATAGTGCAGCTTCATATCATAATCCTTTATGAGCTCCAACCATCTCCTATGTCTGAGGTTCAGTTCCTTCTGGGTGAAAATGCACTTCAAACTCTTGTGATCCGTGTACACATCACAACGATTCCCAATAAGGAAATGTCTCCAGGTTTTGAGGGCATGTACTACCGCTGCTAGCTCCAAATCATGCGTAGCATAATTCAACTCGTGTGGTCGGAGTTGACGGGATGCATAAGAAACAACTCTTCCGTCCTGCATGAGTACTCCTCCAAGTCCTAAGCATGAAGCATCGCAATAAACTTGGAAATCCTTGCATATATCTGGCAAGATCAGCACTGGGGCTGTCGTCAAACGTTTCTTCAACTCCTGGAAACTTTCTTCGCATTCCTCGGTCCAATGGAACTTTGTGTCCTTCTTCAACAGTGTCGTCATAGGATTTGCAATCTTGGAGAAATTCGCTATGAATCTCTGGTAATATCTCGCGAGTCCAAGAAAACTGTGGATTTCTCCAACTGAGGTGGGTGCCAACCACTCAGTGACTGCCTGCACCTTTGTATGATCCACTGCTATACCTTCTCCTGATATAACATGTCCTAAGCATCCAACTTCCTTCAACGAAAACTCACATTTGCTGAACTTGGCATATAACTGGTGTTCTCTCAGCTTCTCAAGAAACAAATGCAATGCTCCTTGTGTTCCTCTTAGTTCTTCGAATACACCAAAATATCATCAATGAATACCACGACAAACTTGTCCAAGAACTCCATGAACACCTTATTCATCATACTCATGAAATAGGCAGGGGCGTTAGTCAACCCAAATGACATAACCGTAAACTCATATAACCCATACCTTGTGGTGAAGGTTGTCTTAGGTATATCGTTTTCTCGGATCTTCAACTGGTGGTATCCTGATCGTAGATCGATTTTGGAGAATACTTTAGCTCCTTGAAGTTGGTCGAACAAATCATTAAACATCAGCAGTGGGTACTTATTCTTAATCGTCACTTCGTTCAGTGCCCGATAATCAACGACCATCCTTAAAGATCCATCCTTCTTCTCGACCAAGAGCACTAGGGCTCCCCAGGGTGATGAACTTCGTCGAATGAATCCTTTCTCCAATAACTCCTTAATCTACTTCTTGGTCTCCTCCATATCATTCGCTGGCATTCGGTATGGTCCCTTCGATATTGGTCTAGTGCCTGGCAATAGCTCTATCAAAAACTCAATGTCCCTATCTGGCGGCATGCCTGGTAGCTCCTCTGGAAATACATCCGGGTAATCCTTCACTACAGGCACTTCCTCATGAACAACTCCCGAGAGAGAATTTACTTGTGTCCTCCTAGGTGCATGCCTATATACATACTTGATCCTTTTTCCCTTCGGGGTGGTAAGTAAAATCGATTTACTGGCACAATCGATGTTCCCTCCATACATCGATAGCCAATCCATACCTAGTATCACATCCATTCCTTGTGACTCCAAAACTATCAGGTCTGAGGGGAAAACATGGCGTCCAATGGTCAATGGCATCTGAAAACATCCTTAATTTCCCATATATTCAGCTCCTGGTGAGCTTACTAACATAGGGGTCATAAGTACTTTGGTGGGAAACTTATATCTATCCACGAATCCCCTTGAAATGTATGAATGCGATGCACTAGTATCAAAAAGAACTATTGCGGTAAATGACTTAACTAAAAACTTACCGACAACAGTATCAGGCTGCTCTTCAACCTCCTCCACGTTCATGTGGTTCACTTGTCCCCTGTTGCATTGTTGTTTACATTCTTCGCTTCCGGGCACTCTGTGGCGTAGTGTCCGTTCTTCCCGCACTTGAAACAGGTAATGTGACCTAAATCCCTCTTGGAGGGTGTGGCTGGAGTGGAGCGGTTCTTATTATTGTTTGCTCCATTCCCATTTCCATTCTTGGGGCCATTGTGGTTATGAGAACTCCCTCCATTATGAGTGTGGCTTCCATGATTATGGGTGTATCGTCCCGAGTTCGGGGTGAAACGGGGCTTCTGCTGGGCTCCAGAATTGTTCTTTCCGTGCCCATACTTCCTCTTGCGGCTCTCAATCAGTTGTTGCTTCCCTTCAATCATAAGAGCCTTGTCTACCAACTTCTGGTAGTTGTTGAATGTTGTCACCATCAACTGTATGCTCATCTCATCATTCAGCCCTTCCATAAACTTCTCCTGCTTTGCGGCATCTGTGGCCACATCATCAGGGGCATAGCGAGATAGAGTACTAAACTCCTCCACGTACTGAGCCACAGTACGATTTCCTTGGCGTAAGTTGTGAAACTCATGCTACTTCATGCTCATAGCTCCAGTTGATACATGGGCGGTACGAAAAGCTTGCTGGAATAGATCCCAAGTGACATTGGCTATAGGAAAAGTGGTATTGTAATTCTCCCACCATGAGGCTGCTGGTCCATCCAATTGATGTGCGACAAAACGCACCTTCTCAGCATCTGTGCAACCTGCGGTGATCAAATCTCTTCCAATCTTGCGTAGCCAGTCATCAGCAACTATTGGCTCAACGCTACTCGAAAACACCGGCGGATGCAACCTTAGAAAGCGGGCTAGGTTGTCCACTGGTGGTGGTGGTGGAGGGTTGTTGTTGTTGTTGTTCTGATTGTTCTGGTTCTGGACAAGAAGTCACATCAAAGTGTTCTACTGTTGGATCAACTGAGTGAGCTCTGGGGGAAACTCAAATCCGGGCTCACATCTCGGAGGCATCTGATGGGTTTAGAGGGAAGAGAATAGAATAGAAATGAGGTCTAGGGAGGAATTCACTACCCATATGCACATGAGACAAACACAATCATATCACACTAATCAATTTCAAGCAAGGGCATACAAAAGATCTAAACTAACGTTACAAAAGTGCTCGGGCTTCTACAATATGGGGGAAAACTTCTATTCATATGGTGGTCATCTAGAAATTTTGATTGGTTGAAGATTCCGTGATATCTGCTCCAGCTTTATCTTCACAGTCATCATCACTATCATCAGGGACTGAGTCGGTGTCGTCGATGATGATATAGTCCTCAGAACGAATCTCCTTAGGTTCGTCTTCTTCTCCTCCTGGTGCGGGGTCTCCCATGAATACTCCTAGCTTCCTTGTCAGGTCGTCATTCTTCTCCACAAGTATTGCGATTTCCTCCTCATATCCGTCATGTGAAAACTTGAGTTCCTCTTCTAGCTCTGTGTTCCTGGTTAACGCCTTCTTCAAATCCACCATGCATGTGCACATCTGGTGCTCCTGTCGACGAATGTGTTGGTTTAACTCTTGGATGAAAGCTGCAATGGGCATGTCCTTCCTGGTACTGATCATGTCCCATTGCTCATCTCGGCGCCCGCATATCTGGTAGATAGTGTACTTCAGCTCCTGTTTGTAGACTTCTCCAATTTGTCCCATAGCAATGTGGGCGTCCATACTCTTACCTAGGCTCCAGGTTGGTGCATCAAAGGAAAACTCTATGGGCTCAGTGGCTGGCACGAATGTCCTCTCGGGAATTTGAACTTGAATATTCCATCGCTCCTATTCTAGTAAAGTGGCGGTGTAGGTCCCGGTGAAGCTTGGTATTCCGATGTTCAGGTACCTAGTGACTTCCTTCAAATGTCGTCCAAAAGGTGTGTCTTCATCCGGTTGGGTGAACTTGTTCCTTGGGTCCACCATCCTAAAGAGTAGAAAATGGAGAGGAGTCAGAAATGAGTAGAGAAGAGTGACCTCAGGTTTTTCTTAGTGGTCGTGTCCTACATTCAGCGTGTGCTCTGATACCATCTTATAGCGACCACGATCCGAATGGACCGAAGTCTCTGTGTTCTGTGTCATCCCTGGATCGGTAATGCTGACACACACAGTACTTGAAGGATTTATAACAGAGTGGCAATCACACACTTATTACATCGAATGTCTCAAAGGAGAACTTATTACAAAATAATATGGCATAAGGCCATCTAACACGATAACATCGAAAGGCTTGGAAGATAAGTGAGTCCATCAACTCCAACGGCATAGCTGAGTGCATGACAAACGACCTAGCGCACCTTACTCTTCTTCTGAAAAGTCTGCAACATGATATGTTGCAGCCCGAAACAGGTCGGCACATGGAATAAGCTGGCAAGATAACACAGTACAGCTAGTAACAGAATAAAGGCTAACACTACATGCATATATGGCTGGTGGAGGCTCTAAGGTTATAATGTTTTTGCATAAAGCCAATTTTTCCCTACAACAAAGGAATAACCTTTATTTTAACTATCATGGTAGTTGAAACATCATTGAGAAGATTCCTCCAACTCAATCCCAATTAAAACCATCTTTATTAACCCAACAATTTAGTTTTAGAGTGATGAGATCAATCCAATAATTCAAGTACCAGATACTCATGTGACACCCCGAGACCGGTGCGCCAGGTGTCAGTTAGTTATTCGAGTCGTTGCCATGTCATCTTGCTTGCGTGTGCATCTTTGCCTTGTCATCATGTGTGTTGCATCATCATGTTTTCAAAACTTGCATCCGTCTGAGTCTCCTCATCCTCTCCATTGTCCGTTCTGAGCCCAGACACACTTGCACGCGCCCGCGGCGCCTCCGAATATTTATTTTATGAGTGGCCGGAAAACTTTCTCGGAATGGGATGAAACTTGGCGTGTGGTCTTATTATAGCATAGGTAGACCGTCTGTCAAGTTTCGTCGCATTCGAAGCTCGTTTGATAGCCCAACGGTTAACCGCGTTAACCGCCGGAGGCCTTCTGTCTTTTGGCCCAGCACCCCTTTTTCACAGCCCACCAAGCCCATTCTAACCCATCCATGCTCTTGGTCGTTCGATCACGATCGCGTGGCCGCGAACCGCTTCTCATTTGGACACTCCTAGCTCCCTCTACCTATAAATATGTGACTCCCCCTCCTTTTTCGCGCAAATGAAACCCTAGCCCCGCTCCTCTAGCGCCGTCGGCCTTGTCCATCCGCACCGGACATGTCCGCCGGACACCTCTCTCCGCCCAATCAGGGCTTGAAACGTCGTCACCGCCGCCTCCCGCGTCCAATCCAGCAGCGCCACTTGTCCCCGCCGCCATCCCACCACCCGCGGGCCCGTGAGCCCACTGCCGGCCCTTTGGGCCCGATCCCCGTGCGCCGCTGCCCGTAGGCGCCCAGCGCCTCGCCTCCGTCGTCGGCGCACGACCCCGCCGCCTTTCGTCCGCTCCGCCGCGCCCCGTTCACCGCCGGCAGCCGCCGCTCGCCGCCGGTCTTCCCCACTGCTACCGCTCGCCAGAGAGCCCCGACGCCGCCGCCCTGGATGAGTCGCCGCCTCCCGACACCCTCCGGCCGGATCCGGGCCCGGTGCACCCGGATCTGGCTCGTCCGCCACCCTGCCTCCCTCTTCCTCCGGCGAGACCTCCGCCGCATCGTATTTCCTCGATCCAGGCGGGATCGAGGGAGAGGGACGACAAGCGCGTCGCTCGGGCCTCCCACTCACGCCGCATGGGCCGACCTGCTTCCTCGCGGGCGCCAGATTGAGCCAGCGCCTCCCTAGGCCTCATCCCCGCGGGCCCGAGCCGCGGCCCAGCCGCCCCCTCACCTGGCCGAGGCCACTCTGGCCTGCCCCGCGCTAGCCGGCCGCCTCGTCCTCTTCTTTCTTGGGCCGAGGCCCACTAGGTGAGCAGTTGCCCAGCCCACCTCCTGTGCTTATCCAGCGCCCAGGCGCTATATAACTATCTTGCGCTCACTTCCTTGTCTGTGTTTTTGTCTAAGTCCCTGAAATTGCTTATAATGTTGCATGTTTGACTGGCTGTAAATTCTTGTGTGGTGATCCAAATTGAGTGTATAATATGTCAAAATGATCGTGGTGATATGCTCTACACTTTGTTCCATTGTGCCATGCTTGTTTGAGTTCATCTAGATGCTCTAATCTCTGTTGCAAGAGTGCTACTTGTTATAAAGTGCTGTTACTTGTTATTTTGTTGCCATGTTTGAGATATGATAACTTGGTGCATGTTTATCCAAATGATGCATATGATATGTCAAAATGTTCATTGTGAAGTGTACTACATGATGGTTGCTGTGGCATGTTTGTTTGAGTTCATCTTGCCATGTTAATCTCTGTTGCAAAAGTGCATTTGGCTGTTAAGTTCTGAAACTTGTTATGAGATGTTGATTTCACTTGATCAATGCTATTGATGTGTTTGTCTTCATGCCACATGTTTAGTTGTTTTAGAAGCACCATCTTATGGTCTTTGCTGGGGTGCATTTACCTTTCCATGATATGCCTTGTGTTGACTTAAACAAGTTTGTAAACATGCCATGTTGTTATTGTTGTTTTATACTTAGTGAAAAAACTGCTAAGTCTGGAATCTATTATAACCTGATGCCATGTTTGCTTGATGCCCTAGTCAAATCCATGCTTGTTTTGGGTGGCCAATGATCATGTCTTTTTGTCCATGTTTTTGTCTATCCATTCATGCCCTTACATGCTCATATGACCTGTTGTAGCTTATTTATTTCTTGCTCTCAAGTTGCTATAAATTATACCTGTCAGGATTTTATCAGCATGTTCAATTTGGTGGAGCTTGTTGCTATTGATCCATGCCTCCTATGGAGATCCTCCAATGGAGTTGTTTGCTGTAGGATATATCTACTACATGTCCATGCTCTTTATATACTTGTTAGAGTTGATATGCTTGTTGTTTTGTGCCTCCGAAGGCAGCATCGTGATAATGTTTTTGCCTTCCCAGATTTTGTCCAAGTCTGGATAATTTTATTGCAACTTGCCATGCTTGTATAAAGGTGTTCCAGCAAGCTTTTGGGTGTGTTCTAAGTTCATGCTTGTTAAGTAACATGTCTACTTCACATCCATGCTTATTGTTAACATGTTTGGGTGATGTAGCTTATATTTACCTTGCTCCAAAGTTGCTATGTGGCTGTTAACTTCAGCTTGTTGTTATATCTTGTTTCATGTGTATCTTTTAGCCCGTTGCTCCGTTTTGAGTGTGTTCTACATGAAACTTGTGTGATTTTGCATGTAGAATCATAATATCATGTTTTTTTTTCATGTTTGGAGTGTGTTTACTTGATGTTTGGGTGCATCTTGCACCGTTGCCATGCTTGTCTTGTTTTGCTCATATCTTCTAGACCGTAGCTCCGAATAAAACAAACTTTATATGAAACTTGACTAGAATTTCATGTAGATCATCATGGTGCATGTTAACCTGTTGTTTAACAACTTTAACTTAAGGTTTGTTCAGATCTAGACTAATTTCAAATTATGCATATGAGGACTTACCGGATTTGTTATATGTTGATTCCGGCCTCATTTAAACTTGTTGCTTGTGTTGTTTTGATTGCTTCCTACCTTGCCATGTTTTGCATCATACATAGACTTGTCTTGCATCATACTTGGTTGAGCATATTGTCATGTTCTTGTGTCGTGTGTTTACCGTATTGCTTGCTTCTTCTCGTTAGTGCTTGTTCCGTTGCGATCGTGAGGATTTGTTCGAATTCACGTGGTTCGTCTTCAAGGCTTCTTCTTCGTCTTCTTCATGGATCCGTTCTTCTTCCTTGCGGGATCTCAGGCAAGATGACCATACCCTTGGATACCTTTAATATCATTGCCATGCTTAGTTGTCTCGATGCTATCGTTACATGGCGCGGTACCCATCTTTATGGTCAGCCCCTCTCCTTGTTGCTATGAAACCTCTAACCTTTGACACCTTCCTAGCAAACCATTGTTTGGCTATGTTACCCGCTTGCTCAGCCCTTCTTATAGCGTTAGTTGCAGGTGAAGATGAAGATTGATCCATGTCGGATCTTGTTGTTGGAATATCACAATATCTATTATTATTATTAACACACCTATATACTGGGCATGGGTGGAAGGCTTGGCATTTTGCTCGGTGTTTTGTTCCACTCATGCCACCTTAGGCGCCGATAAACCGGCATTATGTTCCTTGATTTTGCGTTCCTTACACGGTTGGGTATATGGGGACCCCTTGACACTTCGTCTTTGAATAAAACTCCTCCAGCAAGGCCCAACATTGGTTTTAATTTGCCTCATAATAATAACTTAATTAATTAATTAAAAATTGTATAGGGGGGGCGCTCCCTCGAGATTCTTTTCTACATAGCAGGGGGGCCAGTGCTGATGGTGTTGGTCCCAAATAGAGTTGTTTGCGGCGCCCCCCCTTGGAAACTTGGGGTTTGGTTGCTGTACGCTGTGCTCATCCAGTCGTGGCCTGAGACGAGATACGCGCGGCTACTATCAGGGTGTCGGCACGCCGGGAGGTCTTGCTGGACTTGTTTTACCATTGTCGAAATGTCTTGTGCACCGGGATACCGAGCCTGATCGGATTTCCCTAAGATAAGGGGTAATAATTATTATTACTTCAGCTGATCGTGAGAGCTTGTGATGGGCTAAGTTGGGACACCCCTGCAGGGTTATGATCTTTCGAAAGCCGTGCCCGCTGTTATGTGGCAGATTGGAATTTGTTAATGTCCGATTGTAGAAAACTTGACAGAGGATCCGAAGTAAAACACACAACTGTGTGAGTAACCGTGACTGTCTCTTTTCACTTTGAGAAGAGAACACGGTGGGGTTATGTTTGACTCGTAGGTAGTTCAGGATCTTTAGCGATCACTACTAGTTTGCGACCGTTTGCGTAGATGCTCATCTTATTCTTGTACTCGTAAGTTAGCCACCATACATATTTCTTAGCCGCTGCTGCAACCTCACCACTTTACCTCTTCCTACCCATTAAGCTTTGATAGTCTTGTTACCCATGGTTATGGGATTGCTGAGTCCTCGTGGCTCATAGATACTACAACAATAGTTGCAGGTGCAGGTTTCTGATGGCTTGACGTAAGAGCGTTGTCGTTGTGTTGGAGTTCTTTTCTTCTTCTTCTTCTTCAGTCTTGGGTTAGGTTCCGGGTCGGCAGCCTCGGATAGCAGATGGATGTCTTGTGCTTTTCATGTTTGCATCCGTAGTCAGATGCCTTGTATTGATGTTGTTGTATTCATGTGGCTTGTATGTATTGTTGTATCTCCCATGTATGTATGTAATGGTACGATGTAATGATATCCATCTTGCTAAGCGCCCGAAATGCGGTTGTGCCCCAATCACGTAAGTGTCACGTGATCAGGATAGAATCGCATCTTGGGCCTGACAAGTTGGTATCAGATCCTTGACCGACCATAAGAGCCCCCTTAATTGATCATAGCTTGGCCGTTGTTGAGTCTAGAAGAATATTTTTCGGAGTCTAGTTATATCGGAGAGTAGGAATTCTTTTTACTTCCCTGCACCTTCGTCGCTCTGGTGAGGAATCTTGACGTAGGTGTTTTGAATTACCCCTCTTCCCCTTCAAATTTTTTAGGATCACGCGGTTAGTTTTCGTTCGTTGTGTTGTCAGTTATTGTCATCTGGTGCATCTCTCGTCAAGTGGATTCAACCCTCTTCTTCTTTGCAAGTTCAACCCTCAGTTCTTTTCAACCGACGGTGTTTCCCCGTCCGATGAGGTCTTTCCCACCCTCCCACCCTTTTGCTTCTCGGAACCGGAGTCCTTAATCGAGTATCCATCTTACTCGTGTGAAGTCTTTGCTTCATTTCATCAATTGTTTTAACCGGTGATTTGCTCTTCTAGCTCGTCATCCTTCATCTCTTTTCTTCTCCGGTGAATTCTCCTCTCGTTCGATATTCTTCACCTCTGTTCTTCTCCAGTGGATTTCAATTCAAGAATTCGGTGTTCATCATTTTTTTTCCTCGGCTCAATTGTTCACTCTTGCTCAGTTACCTCTCGCCATTTAATTATTCCGGAGTTTCGAGGACATCTCAGGTGATTCGTCTGTATTCTAATTAATTCGAGGTTGTCACCTCATTTGAGTCTTTTAATCGTTCCGGCGCATTATCTCCTTTTCAATCCTTTCCAAAGGTGTTTTCTTTTCGGTGGGCTCATAACCCACAGGTTTATTCCCAGGATCTTACCTGACTCTTCTAATTTTCCGGAGTGTTCCGAAATTCTTTGCAAGTGTGACATAAGTATGGATTCCATCAGTCATAACCCTTCTTCAAGATTGCTTTCAAAATCTTTCGCGTTGGTTCAACCTTCTTCTTTTGATTCTTCCGGAGTATCTCAACAATTATGGGTGGTGTTTCTCATCGTCTTTTGAAGACCGAAGAAGCATTTTACTCTAATTCTTGTCCGTTATCTTGAGTATTCTTCGTTCAAGATCGTGGCGATCTCCTTAATTGTTCTGATCATCAAGACTTCTTTTTCTGTATCCATCTGGAGTATTCATGAATTCTTTTCTTGTGTTCCTCCGAAGGCCATCATTTCAGAAGATTTAGTCGTTCTCAGTTTTCAACTTCGTCCTTCAAATATTCTTCATTGATGCCTCTTTGTTCGTTTCAATATTCTTCCGGTGCTTCATTCAAGTATTATTTAATCAAGTTGCGATCTCTTAATTCTCTTCGATCTAAATTTCCGCAAGTGCTTTATTCTTCCCGGTGATTCATTCTCTTTCATCACTCAATTTTAATTCTTCTCGGTCGTTCGTTTCTTTTATTCACTCGGTTTCAATTCCTTACGGTGGTTCGCTCAAAAGAGTTCTTTTCCAGTGTTATCATATCAATTCATTCGTTTTATTCCAATCCTACCGGTGTTCATGAAGATTTTCGCAAGTTCGCGATGAATCCCTCTTTAATCGTTTCAACGAGAATAAGTAGTATGCGAATCCATTGCTTCGCATCAATTTAATTGGTGGAGGATAAGCATAACATAATTCTTATTCTTTTCATCAAGTTGATTTATTCCTTCCTTCGGAGTTTATTCTGATGAATAAATTCTAGTTCCAAGTGCTTTAATCTTTTCTTCCCCAGAGTTCAAAGTTTTCCTCGACCTTCTCGTCGGAACCCCGACTAATCATCGCAAGGCTTTAATCTTGTTCTTTTCATCCGTCATTTCTATATCATCATCCTTTTGTTACCGGAGTTCCTCTTGGTGGTTCTTCATCATTTAATTCATTCTTCAAATAGTCGTCAGATTCTTGTTGAGCAGCTCAAGCATTATTATTTTCTGTCCCGAGATGCAATTAATTCTCCGTATTCTTTTGAAGTGGAGTTTTGCATTTCTTCATTCTCATCTAATGCATCTTTTGGTTGCGGCATAATTCACCTCAAGTTTTGAGATGTTTACATAAGTCCACAACAAGCTTATTCTTTTGTTGTTGATTTTCTCAACAACTCCGTTCAAGCCTTTTTGTGAAGATGCTCTTTTGAATTCTTTCGTGGTGGAAGTTGTCATCTTCTTCTCCATTCTTTTAATTCCATCATTTCAATTATTCCGGAGGCATTGTCTTGTTCATTTCGTCATGTTTTTATTCCATCTTCTCAGGTTCTTGCCCTATTCCATTCATGTTCAACCGGAGTGCTATTTCTTTCAGTTTCATCCGGAGTGTTACCCGAATTTCTTCAAGGAGATTCCTTTTTCTATCTCTGCTAACCGGAGTGGTTTCGAATTAATTCTTGTTCCTTCAACTCGTGTTTCATATCCTTATCCTCTTGGTTCTCGTCTTATCCCTTGTTGCTTATCTTACCAGAGCTTCTCAATCTCGTTCTTCTCCGTTGCGTACTTTCTTTTGAGCTGTTCAACCTCTCAAGTCTCAGTGGTTACACTCTTTTGTCTTCGAAGAACTTTGTTCTTCCTTTTTCCTCCCGTCTCGTTCCTAAGATCTCAAGACGAGATCTCTTGTTAGTACGGGAGTGTTGTGACACCTCGAGACCGGTGCGCCAGGTGTCAGTTAGTTATTCGTCGTCGTTGCCATGTCATCTTGCTTGCGTGTGCATCTTTTCCTTGTCATCATGTGTGTTGCATCATCATGTTTTCAAAAATTGCATCCGTCCGAGTCTCCTCGTCCTCTCCGTTGTCCGTTCTGAGCCCAGACACACTTGCACGCGCCCGCGGTGCCTCCGAATATTTATTTTATGAGTGGCCGGAAAACGTTCTCGGAATGGGATGAAACTTGGCGTGTGGTCTTATTATAGCATAGGTAGACCGCCTGTCAAGTTTTGTCGCATTCGGAGCTCGTTTGATAGCCCAACGGTTAACGGCGTTAACCGCCGGAGGCCTTTTGTCTTTTGGCCCAGCACCTCTTTTTCACAGCCCACCAAGCCCATTCTAACCCCTCCATGCTCTTGGCCATTCGATCACGATCGCGTGGCCGAGAACCGCTCCTCATTTGGACACTCCTAGCTCCCTCTACCTATAAATATGTGCCTCCCCCTCCTTTTCGCGCAGATGAAACCCTAGCCCCGCTCCTCTAGCGCCGCCGGACATGTCCATCCGCGCCGGACATGTCTGCCGAACACCTCTCTCCGCCCAATCAGGGCTTGACACGTCGTCACCGCCGCCTCCCGCGTCCAATCCCGCAGCGCCACTTGTCCCCGCCGCCATCCCACCACCCGCTGGCCCGTGAGCCCACCACCGGCCCTTCGGGCCCGATCCCCGTGCACCGCCGCCCGCTGGCGCCCAGCGCCTCGCCTCCGTCGCCGGCGCGCGACCCCGGCGCCATTCGTCCGCTCCGCCGCGCCCCGTTCACCGCCGGCGCCGCCGCTCGCCGCCATTCTTCCCCACTGCTTCCGCTTGCCGGAGAGCCCCGACGCCGCCGCCCTGGATGAGTCGCCGCCACCCGACTCCCTCCGGCCAGATCCGGGCCCGGCGCCCCTGGATCTGGCTCGTCCGCCTCCCCGCCTCCCTCTTCCTCAGGTGAGACCGCCGCCGCACCGTCCTTCCTCGATCCAGGCGGGATCGAGGGAGAGGGACGACGAGCGCGTCGCTCGGGCCTCCCACTCGTGCCGCATGGGCCGGCCTGCTTCCTCGCGGGCGCCAGATTGATCCAGCGCCTCCCTGGGCCTCCTCCCCGCGGGCCCGAGCTGCGGCCCAGCCGCCCCCTCACCTGGCCGAGGCCGCTCTGGCCTGCCCCGCGCCAGCCGGCCGCCTCGTCCTCTTCTTTCTTGGGCCGAGGCCCACTAGGTGAGCAGTTGCCCAGCCCACCTCCTCTGCTTATCCAGCGCTCAGGCACTAGATAACTATCTTGCGCTCACTTCCTTGTCTGAGTTTTTGTCCAAGTCCCTGAAATTGCTTACAATGTTGCATGTTTGACTGGCTATAAATTCTTGTGTGGTGATCCAAATTGAGTCTACAATATGTAAAAATGATCGTGGTGATATGCTCTACACTTTGTTCCATTGTGCCATGGTTGTTTGAGTTCATCTATATGCTCTAATCTCTGTTGCAAGAGTGCTACTTGTTATAAAGTGTTGTTACTTGTTATTTTGTTGCCATGTTTGAGATATGATAACTTGGTGCATGTTTATCCAAATGATGCATATGATATGTCAAAATGTTCATTGTGAAGTGTACTACATGATGGTTGCTGTAGCATGCTTGTTTGAGTTCATCTTGTCATGTTAATCTCTGTTGCAAAAGTGCATTTGGCTGTTAAGTTCTGAAACTTGTTATGAGATGCTGATTTCACTTGATCATTGTTATTGATGTGTTTGTCTTCATGCCACATGTTTAGTTGTTTTAGAAGCACCATCTTATGGTCTTTGCTGGGGTGCATTTACCTTTCCATGATATGCCTTGTATTGACTTAAACAAGTTTGTAAACATGCCATGTTGTTATTGCTATTTTATACTTAGTGAAAAAACTGCTAAGTCTGGAATCTGTTATAACCTGATGCCATGTTTGCTTGATGCCCAAGTCAAATCCATGCTTGTTTTGGAGTGGCCAATGATCATGTCTTGTGGTCTATGTTTTTGTCAATCCATTCATGCCCTTACATGCTCATATGACCTGCTGCAGCTTATTTATTTCTTGCTCTCAAGTTGCTATAAATTATACCTGTCAGGATTTTATCAGCATGTTCAATTTGGTGGAGCTTGTTGCTATTGATCCATGCCTCCTATGGAGATCCTCCAATGGAGTTGTTTGCTGTAGGATATGTCTACTACATGTCCATGCTCTTTATATACTTGTTAGAGTTGATATGCTTGTTGTTTTGTGCCTCCGAAGGCAGCATCGTGATGATGTTTTTGCCTTCCCAGATTTGGCCAAGTCTGGATAATTTTATTGCAACTTGCCATGCTTGTATAAATGTGTTCCAGCAAGCTTTTGGGTGTGTTCTAAGTTCATGCTTGTTAAGTAACATGTCTACTTCACATCCATGCTTATTGTTAACATGTTTGGGTGCTGTAGCTTATATTTACCTTGCTCCAAAGTTGCTAAGTGGCTGTTAACTTCAGCTTGTTGTTATATCTTGTTTCATGTGTATCTTTTAGCCCGTTCCTCCGTTTTGAGTGTGTTCTACATGAAACTTGTGTGATTTTGTGTGTAGAATCATAATATCATGTTGTTTTCATGTTTGGAGTGTGTTTGCTTGATGTTTGGGTGCATCTTGCACCGTTGCCATGCTTGTCTTGTTTTGCTCATATCTTCTAGACCGTAGCTCCGAATAAAACAAACTTCATATGAAACTTGACTAGAATTTCGTGTAGATCATCATGGTGCATGTTAACCTGTTGTTTAACAACTTTAACTTAAGGTTTGTTCAGATCTGGACTAATTTCAAATTATGCATATGAGGACTTACCGGATTTGTTATATGTTGATTCCGGCCTCATTTAAACTTGTGTTTGTGTTGTTTTGAGTGCTTCCTACCTTGCCATGATTTGCATCATACATAGACTTGTCTTGCATCATACTTGGTTGAGCATATTGTCATGTTCTTGTGTTGTGTGTTTACCGTATTGCTTGCTTCTTCTCGTTAGTGCTTGTTCCGTTGCGATCGTGAGGATTCGTTTGACTTCACGTGGTTCGCCTTCAAGGCTTCTTCTTTGTCTTCTTCATGGATCCGTTCTTCTTCCTTGTGGGATCTCAGGCAAGATGACCATACCCTTGGATACCTTTACTATCATTGCCATGCTTAGTTGTCTCGATGCTATCGTTACATGTCGCGCTACCCATCTTTATGGTCAGCCCCTCTCCTTGTTGCCATGAAACCTCTAACCTTTGACACCTTCCTAGCAAACCATTGTTTGGCTATGTTACCCGCTTGCTCAGCCCCTCTTATAGCGTTGTTAGTTGCAGGTGAAGATGAAGATTGATCCATGTCGGATCTTGTTGTTGGAATATCACAATATCTATTATTTTTATTAACACACCTATATACTGGGCATGGGTGGAAGGCTTGGCCTTTTGCTTGGTGTTTTCTTCCACTCATGCCACCTTAGGTGCCGATAAACCGGCATTATGTTCCTTGATTTTGCGTTCCTTACACGGTTGGGTATATGGGGACCCCTTGACACTTCGTCTTTGAATAAAACTCCTCCAGCAAGGCCCAACATTGGTTTTAATTTGCCTCATAATAATAACTTAATTAATTAATTAAAAATTGCAAAGGGGGGACGCTCCCTCGAGATTCTTTTCTACATAGCAGGGGGGCCAGTGCTGATGGTGTTGGTCCCAAATAGAGTCGTTTGCGGCGCCCCCCCTTGGAAACTTGGGGTTTGGTTGCTGTACGCTGTGCTCATCCAGTCGTGGCCTGAGACGAGATACGCGCGGCTACTATCAGGGTGTCGGCACGCCGGGAGGTCTTGCTGGACTTGTTTTACCATTGTCGAAATGTCTTATGCACCGGGATACCGAGCCTGATCGGATTTCCCTAAGATAAGGGGTGATAATAATTATTACTTCAGCTGATCGTGAGAGCTTGTGATGGGCTAAGTTGGGACACCCCTGCAGGGTTATGATCTTTCGAAAGCCGTGCCCGCGGTTATGTGGCCGATTGGAATTTGTTAATGTCCGGTTGTAGAAAACTTGATAGAGGATCCGAAGTAAAACACACAACTGTGTGAGTATCCGTGACTGCCTCTTTTCACTTTGAGAAGAGAACACGGTGGGGTTATGTTTGACTCGTAGGTACTTCTGGATCTTTAGCGATCACTACTAGTTTGCGACCGTTTGCGTAGATGCTCATCTTATTCTTGTACTCGTAAGTTAGCCACCATACATATTGCTTAGCCGCTGCTGCAACCTCACCACTTTACCTCTTCCTACCCATTAAGCTTTAATAGTCTTGTTACCCATGGTCACGGGATTGCTGAGTCCTCGTGGCTCATAGATACTACAACAACTGTTGCAGGTGCAGGTTTCCGATGGCTTGACGTGAGAGCGTTGTCGTTGTGTTGGAGTTCTTTTCTTCTTCTTCTTCTTCAGTTTTGGGTTAGGTTCCGGGTCGGCAACCTGGGATAGCAGATGGATGTCTTGTGCTTTTCATGTTTGTGTCCGTAGTCGGATGCCTTGTATTGATGTTGTTGTATTCATGTGACTTGTATGTATTGTTGTATCCCCCATGTATGTATTTAATGGTACGATGTAATGATATCCATCTTGCTAAGCGCCCGAAATGCGGTTGTGCCCCAATCACGTAAGTGTCACGTGATCGGGATAGAATCGCATCTTGGGCCTGACAACTCAAGATGTCCATAACCAGGGACACGGCTAATCATGATTAGTTTGTACGCTCTACAGAGGTTTGCGCACTTTTCCCCACAAGACTCGATCTCCTCCGTTGGATTTCTCGCTCTGCATGGTGTTTGAGAAACGGATGATCGAGACACAGTCTTTTAGAAGCATTTACTCTTTACCCCGGCTGGACCCGTACACCTACTTTCCCCTACATCTGCTAGTCCACCACTGAAAGAGCTCACACAACATACTCAATTATGCCAGAGCCCATAATGGCATTGTGGCTGCACACAGAAGTTTCTAGCATGAATAGTCTTATGATCCCTTTGAGCCTGGGTGGCATTCCATAGGATAATTGATACGTCCATTTTGCATCATGCTTATGGGTCAATATTTATTGCATTATGGGCAGTTCATACATGTTTTGTCACAATACTTATACCTTTTCTCTCTTATTTTACAAGGTTTACATGAAGAGGGAGAATGCCGGCAGCTGGAATTCTGGGCTGGAAAAGGAGCAACCTCTGGAAACCTATTCTGCAAAACTCCAAAAGCCCTGAAACTCCACAGAACATTGTTTCGGAAAATATAAAAAATATCTGGCGGAAGAAACCCATGAGAGGGGCCACAGGCTGGCCTCGAGGGTAGGGGCGCGCCCCCCTTCCCAAGGCGCGCCCCCTGCCTCGAGGGCTAACCGGTGGGACCCCGATGCCCATCTTCTCCTATATGAAGTGTTTTGACCTGGAAAAAATCAAGAGGAGGCTTTCGGGACCAGACACCGCCGTCTCGAGGCGGAACCGAGGCGGAAACCAATCTAGGGCTCCGGCAGAGCTGTTCTGTCGGGGATACTTCCCTCCGGGAGGGGGAAATCGTCACCGCCGTCATCACCAACAACTCTCCCATCTTGGGGAGGGCTATCTTCATCAACATCGTCACCAGCACCATCTCCTCTCAAACCCTAGTTCATCTCTTGTGTCCAATCTTTGTATCCAAACCTCAGATTGGTACCAGTGGGTTGCTAGTAGTGTTGATTACTCCTTGTAGTTGATGCTAGTTGGTTTATTTGGTGGAAGATCATATGTTCAGATCCATTATGCATATTAATACCCCTTTGATCATGAACAATATTATGTCTTGTGAGTAGTTACTTTTGTTCCTGAGGACATGGGAGAAGTCTTGCTATTAGTAGTCATGTGAGTTTGCTCTTCGTTCGATATTTTGATGAGATGTATGTTGTCTCTCCTCTAGTGGTGTCGTGTGAACGTCGACTACATGACACTTCACCATTATTTGGGCCTAGAGGAAGGCATTGGAAAGTAATAAGTAGATGATGGGGTTCTAGAGTGACAGAAGCTTAAACCCTAGTTTATGCGTTGCTTCGTAAGGGACTGATTTGGATCCATATGTTTTAGGCTATGGTTAGGTTTACCTTAATACTTCTTTTGTAGTTGCGGATGCTTGCATTAGAGCTAAATCATAAGTGGGAGGCTTCTACAAGTAAGGGCAGCACCCAAGCACCGGTCCACCCACATACCAAATTATCAAAGTACCGAACGCGAATCAGACAATCGTGATGAAAACTAGCTTGACGATAATTCCCATATGTCCTCGGGAGCGCTTTACCTTGCATAAGAGTTTGTCCAGGCTTGTCCTTTGCTACCAAAAGGAGTGGGCCACCTTGCTGCACCTTATTTACTTTTACCTTTTGTCACTTGCTACCAATTACCCTATCACAAAACTATTTGTTACTTATAATTTCAGTGCTTGCAGAAAATACCTTAGTGAAAACTGCCAATCATTTCATTCTGCTCCTCGTTGGGTTTGACACTCTTACTTAACGAAAGGACTACGATAGATCCCCTACACTTGTGGGTCATCAAGACTCTTTTCTGGCACCGTTGCCGGGGAGTGAAGCGCCTTTGGTAAGTGGAATTTGGTAAGGAAAAATTTATATAGTGTGCTGAAATTTTTTGTCATTTGTTACTATGGCTCAAAATCCTTTGAGGGGCTTGTTCGGGGTATCTTCACCCCGAGCAGAAGAGCAAAGAGTTGCTCCTCAACCTACTACACCAAATGAAAATGTTTGCTTTGAGATTCCTCCGGGTGTGATTGAGAAACTGCTTGAAAATCCATATACATGAGACGGAACACTTCACCCCGATTTACACCTAATCTATGTGGATGAAGTTTGTGGATTGTTTAAGCTTGCAGGTATGCCCAAGGATGTTATCAAGAAGAAGGTCTTCCCTTTATCTTTGAAGGGAGATGCATTGACATGGTTTAGGCTATGCGATGATATGGGATCTTGGAACTATAATCGTCTGAAGTTGGAATTTCATCAGAAGTTCTACCCTATGCACCAGGTTCATCGTGATCGTAATTATATTTATAATTTCTGGCCTCGCGAAGGAGAAAGCATTGCTCAAGCTTGGGGGAGGCTTAAGTCGATGTTATATTCATGCCCCAATCATGAGCTTTCAAGAAAGATGATCATCCAAAAAAATTATGCTCGGCTTTCTCTCAATAATCGCACCATGCTCGATAATTCTTGTTCTGGCTCTTTTATGATGAAGACTGTTGAATTCAAATGGGATTTATTGGAAATAATTAAATGCAACTCCGAAGATTGGGATGTCAACGAAGGTAAGGAGTCAGGTATGACCCCTAAGTTTGATTGTGTTAGAGCTTTTATGGATACCGATGTTTTCCGTGAGTTTAGCACTAAATATGGACTTGACTCTAAGATAGTAGCTTCTTTATGTGAATTTTTTGCTACTCATGTTGATCTCCCCAAGGAGAAGTGGTTTAAATATCATCCCCCTATTGAAGTAAAAGTAGTTGAACCTATTAAAGTTGAAGAAAAGACAATCACTTATAACGTTGATCCTGTTATACCTACCGCTTCTATTGAGAAACCACCTTCCCTGTTAGGATAAAGGATCATGCTCAAGCTTCAACTGTAGTTCATAAGAGTAATACTAGAACACCTACACCCTCTGAGCAAATTAAAGTTGAACCTAGTGTTGCTATGGTTAAAGATCTCTTGGTAGAAGATTTAGATGGACATGTTGTTTACCTCCAAGAAGAGTCTGCTAGAATAGCCAAACCCAATGCTAGGAATAGACATAAACCTGTTGTAGGCTTGCATGTTATCTCCGTTAAGATAGGGGATCATTGCTATCATGGTTTATGCGATGTAGGTGCTAGTGCGAGTATTATCCCCCTTGATTTGTATAACGAAATTATGCATGATATTGCACCTGTTGAGTTAGAAGGGATTGATGTTACTATTAAGCTTGCTAATAGAGATACTATTTCACCAGTTGGGATCGTTAGAGGTATTGAAGTCTTGTGTGGGAAGGTTAAATACCCTGCTGATTTTCTTGTTCTTAGTTCCCCACAAGATGCTTTATGTGCCATTATATTTGGTAGACCCTTCTTGAATACTGATAATGCCAAGAAAGACTGCGTGAAAGCCATTGTGACTGACGGTTTAGGGGATATGTCTCATGATTTTAACTTTGCTAAATTCCGTAGACAACCCCTTGAAAAGGCACCACCCATGTGACGCCCGAAGACCGACGTCCCAGAAGATTCCAGATGTTCCGGGTTCTCCAATGTGTTTCATTTGTGCTTGTGTTATTTATTTTGCATTGCATCATGCCATCATGACTTTAATTCTGTAACTCAACCAAATAAATCGTGTGGACCTTCGGTCCATTTAAATCGAGGGAAGGATGACTTCTCTTTATAACATATCCTCCTAATATTTAGGGAGCTATAATAAATTATTCCAATTGTTTGGAATTCACTGTAACACACTTGCAATTATTCTCCAGACCTCATTTGATTCAAGTTTCACCGTCCAAACCTTCTCTATAATTCTTAACCGTTTTATTGAGGCTCCTCCAAAAATTCGAACATTTTTTGACACTTCTGTAACCATGTCCTAATTCATACCATTTGAACTAAATTCAAATGAGTTTGAATTTAACTCTTGCATCTTGCCCTTTTCTATTTTCTTGGAACCAGCGCATTTTTGCGAGTCCAGAGAAATTACCCTCAGGCCCAAATTCTTTCCCTAAGTGCCCTTTCTTTTTCCTCTCTCTTTTTCTTCTATTTTATTTTATTTTAGTGAGAGAGAGGCAGAGAGCCTAGCTTGGGCCTCCCAGCCGTAGCTGGCCCAACCTCCTTCCCCCTGGGCCCATCTGGCAAGGCCTCAAGGCCCAGCCTCCCTCTC
Organism: Secale cereale; assembly: GCA_902687465.1. Taxonomy (NCBI): domain Eukaryota; kingdom Viridiplantae; phylum Streptophyta; class Magnoliopsida; order Poales; family Poaceae; genus Secale; species Secale cereale. The sequence continues at coordinate 354,632,037 of LR738709.1, forward strand.
CCCTCGTAACCCTAGGCGACTGAGCCTCGTCCCTCGCTCCCTCAGTCGCCGCACCCTCTCTCGCTCGATCCCTCACTCCCTCGATCCCCTCCAGTCTCCCATGCTCCTCTCTGTCCCCGCAACGGCGCCTCAGCCGGCGACCTCCCCTGCACCACGGCCGCGCCTGTGCCCGTCGCTCTGCCCTCCTGCCCGAGCAGAGGACGCGCCGGCACCCTCGTCTCCTCCGGCCAACCCCGATGGCCCCATCGGCCTCCTCGATGCGTCCGCCGGCCCGGCAGGCGGGACCTGTCCGTCGCCTCGCACGCCGCCTGGAGCCCCATCGCCCTCAAGCCCGCCGTCCTTCGCCGCCAAGTCCTTCCCGCCGCTGGATCCCACAGCAGCCGCGACCGGCGCGCCCCTTCTCCTCTGCAGCACATCGCCCTCGCCAGGAGCCTTGTCCCCGAGCGCGACTGCCCCCCTCAGCTCCTTCGACCATGCCGGGCCCGCTGCTGTGTTGTCTCCACCGCGCCAAGGCGCCTCTCCAACCTCCCACTCATGGTGCCCCACCTCTGCTTCCTCCCACGTCGCCCTGCCTTGTTGCCGATGACCCGAAGATCTTGCTGCCCCCTCGTTGTTGCTGCCAAGTTCCTCTTCCAGAGACGCCCAAGTGCACGAGGACCTCAAGTACGACTACACCAACATGAGTACCATGACGCCGACGTCCTTCAAGTTCGGCTACAAATGACATGTACAACTACGTTGCCGAAGACCAAGACCGCAAGTACCACGACGTCCGTGTACGACTACACTTGGTGGATGCGACAAGTACCTCTACGGAAACATGAACATCTACGGAACAAGTACCACTACCGTCGCCGAAGAACCGTGAACGAAAACGCCAACGTGTACGACTACCGTCGCCCCAGAAATGATGGATTCGTCAAGTACCTCTCCGATACGAAACAAGTACCTCTACGTCAACGACGACCCCGACGCCCCGTGTACGACTACGAACGGAACGACTACTTCCCTCTACGAAACGTGTACCATGACCCGCGAGTACCACTACTTCCTCTACGACCTCGAACCCCCTCTGAAAAAAGCACGCTTCGACGGTATACCCCGAGACGATGACCCGTGGACTGCATGTGTTGTATGAGATGAATCGGATGTTTGCATCGTGTTCGTTGTGACCCTCATTTGCCCTGTCGTTGTCAAGTGGGAACCGGGTAACCGGGAGCACCCCACCGTCTTTGCATTCACGCTCACACCACCTTTTCTTTTGCACCGGTCTCTCCACGAGTTGCCGGTACCGATATGTGTCGTGGCACCTTTTGGCTATCGTCGCCGTGGCACCCCTTTCCACCACGGTGACAAGTGCTTCATATCTCTCATGTCAACCTTTAACTAAAAATTGCATAAAACTTGATCATGTCATCCGCATCATGATAACAACCTTTGAATGTTAAATTGTTGTTTGCTTAAAATTGCTAAACATGCATATGGGGATTTTTCAGAATTGTTGTTGTAGTTTCCGGCCTCATTTAAAATGCCTAAATATTGTAGTTTTATTATGCTTCACCTCTTGCCATGTTAACAAACATTTAATCTTGTCTCGCATCATACTTGCTTGAGCTTATTGTCATGTTTCTTGTGTTGTTTCTCTGTGCTTCCTACCTTGCCATGTAATGCTTCATGTATAGACTTGTCATGCATCATACCTTGCCATGTATTGCATCATATATAGACTTGTGTTGTTTTTCTGTGCTTCCTACCTTGCCATGTTGTGCTTCCTGTATAGACTTGTTGTGCTTCATATGTAGACTTGTTTTGCATCATACCTGGTTGAGCATATTGTCATGTTCTTGTGTTGTGTGTTTACCGTGTTGCTTGCTTCTTCTCGTTAGTGCTTGTTCTGTTGCGTTGTCAGGATTCGTTCATCTACCCGTGGTTCTTCTTCAAGGCTTATTCTTCGTCTTCTTCATGGATCCGTTCTTCTTCCTTGCGGGATCTCAGGCAAGATGCCATACCCTTGGATACCTTTACTATCATTGCCTTTGCTTAGTTGTCTCGATGCTATCGTTATATGTCGCGCTACCCATCTTATTGTCAGAACCTCTAACCTTTGAAACCTTCCTAGCAAAACCATTGTTTGGCTATGTTACCCGCTTGCTCAGCCCCTCTTATAGCGTTGTTAGTTGCAGGTGAAGATGAAGATCGTTCCAGGAGGGAACTTGTTGTTGGAATATCACAATATGCTATATATATATATATTAACACACCTATATACTGGGCATGGGTGGAAGGCTTGGCCTTTTGCTCGGTGTTTTGTTCCACTCATGCCACCTTAGGCGCCGATAAACCGGCATTATATTCCTTGATTTGGCGTTCCTTACACGGTTGGGTATATGGGGACCCCTTGACACTTCGTCTTTGAATAAAACTCCTCCAGCAAGGCCCAACATTGGTTTTCATTTGCTCATAATAATAACTTAATTAATTAATTAAATTGCATAAGGGGGGCGCTCCTTGGAGATTCTTTTTTACATAGCAGGGGGGGAAGTGCTGATGGTGTTGGTCCCAAACTAGAACCACTTGCGGTGCCACCCAGTTATCTGGGGTCTTCGGTTGCTGTACGTAGTGCTCATCCGGACGTGGCCTGAGACGAGATGCGCGTGGCTACCATCAGGGTGTCGGCACGCCGGGAGGTCTTGCTGGACTTGTTTTACCATTGTCGAAATGTCTTGTGCACCAGGATGCCGAGCCTGATCAGATTTCCCTAAGATAAGGGGTGATGATATTATATTTATCACTTCAGCTGATCGTGAGAGCTTGTGATGGGCTAAGTTGGGACACCCCTGTAGGGTTATGATCTTTCGAAAGCCGTGCCCGCGGTTATGTGGCAGATTGGAATTTGTTAATGTCCTGTTGTAGAAAACTTGACAGAGGATCCGAAGTAAAACACACAACTGTGTGAGTAACCGTGACTGTCTCTTTTCACTTTGAGAAGAGAACACGGTGGGGTTATGTTTGACTCGTAGGTAGTTCAGGATCTTTAGTGATCATTACTAGTTTGCGACCGTTTGCATCGATGCTCATCTTATTCTTGTACTCGTAAGTTAGCCACCATATTATGCTTAGCCGCTGCTGCAACCTCACCACTTTACCTCTTCCTACCCATAAAGCTTTGCTAGTCTTGTTACCCATGGTTATGGGATTGCTGAGTCCTCGTGGCTCACAGATACTACAACACCAGATGCAGGTTCAGCCGAGAATGATGCAGGAGCTGGTTCAAGTACTTCTGGGAGTTCCATGAAGAGAGTAGCCGTATGTTTGTGACGTTTTTGACGATCAGTAGTGGTTTCTACTAGGGGCGATTCGGACCTGTGGCTTTATGTATTTGGTATCTTTCTTTTGGATCTTCGCCCGTAGTCGGGTTGTGATGTTTTGGATGATGATTTGCTTATGTAATGTATTGTGTGACGTGGCGAGTGTAAGCCACCTATCCTTTTGCAATTTCATCCCTATTTTTACATGAGTCGTGCAAAGATACCAAACTTGAGATCATTCCAGAATGGGCTTATACCTTTAAGTCGTGCCTCGACACGTAGGAGGTATAGTCCCATCCTGGGCATTACAAGTTGGTATTGAGAGCCTTTCCGACCTTGGAGCCCCCACTGATTGATCGAATCGTTGACGGTTGAGTCTAAGCACACACATGAAAATGTTTTGAGTCCTATATATATCGGAGAGTAGGATTTCCTTTTACTCCTCATCCCTTTATCACTCTGGTGAGGACTCCTGACGGTTACTTATCTCTTCTACTCTCAAAAATGCACCAAATTTTTTTTAGGATCACGCGAGTATTGTTTGGATTGTTCCGATGTCTTTGTGACGAGAACATTGTTCTCGATGCCTCCTGTCATTAAGGGTTGTGGCAGTGTCCCGGGGAGTTGAGCTCTGAGGTGTTGTCGTCACAAATATATCGCAGCAGTTCTGGAATACTTAAGACGACCGACATCGAAAACTCTCCTATGCGGTTAGTGGCAAGATAACCCCGACATCACCCAGTACTGGGGAGGTAGTTCGGGAGTATTGCCATAGCTTGTATAGCAGATGCGTTTCGAAGGTCCGAGGTAAACGGTTTCCGGAAATAACTGGTTATGTGTTGAAGGATGGATACAGCTGGATGTAGGATTAGAGTTGAGTGCGCGGTGCTTCCCCTGTATCCCCAAGACCTGATTGCATAACTGGGAACTTTCGGAAATTAATAGGTGGGTTCATCTAGTAGTTCGTAGGCATTCTTCCAACGAATGCATGATATGGAGTTCGGGGTTCTACATTGAGTGAAGTGGTTTTATGGACGTTGTTCCGATCGGGAATTGCATCTTAAAGGGTCCTTGGCTATGCCGATCCGGGGATTGCAAAACCCTTTTGTAACACGTTCCATGAGCTTTTAGCACGAACATGTGGAACGAAACTTCTATCTTGTATTTGTTCTATCTACTCCTTGTGGTTTTTATTTTACCCTTTTGTTCTCCCAAGTGGCTTCTCGACAAGTTGATGTACCTACAGAATTCATTCGTTCAATTCTCTGTTCGAAAGATATTGTGAACATAATGTTGCAACATATCTATCCTTTGTTATTATTTTGATTCTGGTACTCGAGTTGCTTCGATGTCAAATGTTGATTCCATACATTTCCTAAGCGGTGTTCTCATATTTCTATGAGAGTGCTAGTCCTTCTTAATCATCAAGATGGTCATGTTAAATTCTTTTTCAACCGGTGTCCATTTTGTTCGTCTCAAGTTGTCTTTGTTTTCCCTGCCCTCCCCCCTTTTTCTTTATGGAGCCAGAAATTCTCAAATGAAATATCCATTTTATTCATGTGATGTTTCTTCATTCATTTCCTTCAATGTTCTTATCCGGTGATTTATCGTGAAGATGCTCAAGAGCTTCAAGTTCATCATTCTCCGTTCTCGTTTCTTCTCCGGTGGATTAAATTCAAGCTTCGGTCATGATCATATCTCTTCCTTTTTTGTTTCACATGTTTTCCCATGTTGAAATTTATTATCCGAAGGCTCTCTTATTCATTCAACTCTCCTATCCATATCCGGTGTGTACAAGGTATCTCAGAAGATTCGTGTTTCCATTCTTAATCCGTTCAAGCTATTTTGAGGATTATCATCTTATTCAAGCCATTTAATTCAACCGGCGCAATATCTGTTATGCAATCTTTTTCAACGGTGATTTCTTTAGTGGGCCCTAACCCACGGTTTTTTCCAGGATCTTACCTGGCCTTCTAATTTTTCTGGAGTTATTCTAAAAATTCTTTTCAAAGTGTGACGTAAGTATGAATCCCATCAGTCACAATCCTTCTCCACGACCGCTTTCAAATTCTTTTTCATCATTGGTTCAACCTTTTAATTCTTCATTACGGAGTGCCTATACAATTCATGGTGGTGTATCTCATCGTCTTCTCAGATTTTGAAGACCCGAAGACGAGTTCCTCTTGAATCCTTATCTGTTCTTCCAAGATTCATGGTTCTAGTTTCATGCCATCCTCATTATTGTTTCATTTGTGAAGAATTCTTTTTATACCCATCCGAAGCATTTCATGAATTCTTTCCATTGTGATCCTCCGAAGGCCATCATTTCAGAAGATTCTTCGTTCTCAGTTTTCAACTTCGTCCTCCAACTATTCTTAATTGATGCCCCTTCGTTCGTCTCCATATTCTTCCCAGTGATTCATTCTTTTATATTCACTCAATTTCAATTCCATACGGTGGATTATTTTTTGTCATCACTCCATTTCAATTTGTACGGTGGTTCGTTAAACATTCTTTTCTGTGTTATCATGTCATTTCACTCGTTTTTTCCACAATCCTACCCGTGGTTCGTTGAAGATTTACCCAAGTTTGTGCGAGATCTCTCTTGAATTCTTTGCAACAAGAATAAGTAGTATGCCAAATCCTTTGGTTGTCATCAATTTAAATTGGTGAAGGATACTCATAACATAATTCTTATTCTTGTTCCTTCAAGTGTTCAATTCCTTTGTCTGGAGTTCGTTCATGATATCAAATTATTGGTTGTTCATCTTTTCTTCCGGAGTTCCAAACTCTCTCAATTATCTTGTCACGGAGCTCTATCTGAATCATTGTATGCCTTGAATCTTATTCTTTTCATCTTTCGCTTCTCATGCTTTTCATTACCGGAGTTTTCATGGTGGTTCATCAAGATTTAATTCATCCTCAAAGTCTTCATCAAGATTCTTGTTGGAGCTCAAGCATTCTTCATCATGCTTTCCAAGTGCAATTCTTGCTCCCTTATCTGTTGAGGTGGTGTTATGTCATTCTTGACAATTCCTTCATGAATTATGATTCACGAGTTATCAAGAATGAGATATTTAAAACCATCATTTTCCTTGTTCAGGAGATCTTTTCAACCCTTCAATTATTCGTTGGAGTTATCTTGGGTTATAATTCACCTAAAAGCTTTCCCTGAGAATTGTTGCTATTATGGTGCTTATAAATGACCCAAGTTCTTCATTTATCCTCCCGATGGAATAAGTTTTCCGTCTCCTTGTTGATATCAATCCAATCAATTGTTTTCCATTAGTGGTCGGTTGTCACCTCATAATTTTGAGATGTTTTCCATAAGCCCACATCAAGCTTATTCTTTTCGTTGTTGATTATCCAACAACTCTATTCAATCCATCGTTGTAAGGATGCTCTTTCAAATTCAATTTTGAGAGAAGTTGTCATATTTTTTCTCCGTTCATTTCTTTCATGGATCTGTATTCTATTCTTTCATTCCGGAGGCATTGGGATATTGCTCTCTTTGACCATCTTCTCGTTTTTAGTAAGATCATATTCTTCCCTTGCTTGTCTATTTAACCGGAATGTCGTGTCCTCCATTCAAGTTCCGTCATCTATCTAGTTTTTCCTCTCTTTTCAACCGGAGTGCTATCTGAATCCTTCTTACCCCTTGTGTCATTCTTCCAATTGTTTCAGAGGCAGTGTGTTGTTGATTTCATCAAGCATCATTCCATCTCCTCAAGTTCATGTTCAATTCTTTCCATTCACAGGCGGAATGTTGTCCAAATTATTCTGTTCTTATTCCTTCTCCATCTTGTTTTAACCGGAGTGGTTTTGAAATTTTGTTCGTCATCCTTGAGCTCTTTGTTCATGTCTTTCAACCTACAAGGTTCTCATAATGTTCCTTGTTCCCCTTTTCTAACGGAGTGTTTTCATCTTCGTTCATATCCATCGTATTCTTTATTCAACTTGTTTAAGCTCTCAAGGTTCGTGGTTTCACTCGTTGGTCAAAGAAGCAACTTGTTTTTACCTCTTCTTTTCCGTTTTTATCCGGTGCCAACTCCAGGATCTCGGGTCGAGATCCTCTATTAGTGTGGGAGAGTTGTGACGCCCGAAGACCGACATCCCAGAAGATTTCAGATGTTCCGGGTTCTCCCATGTGTTTCATTTGTGCTTGTGTTATTTATTTTGCATTGCATCATGCCATCATGACTTTAATTCTGTAACTCAACCAAATAAGTCGTGTGGACCTTCGGTCCATTTAAATCGAGGGAAGGATGACTTCTCTTTATAACATATCCTCCTAATATTTAGGGAGCTATAATAAATTATTCCAATTGTTTGGAATTCACCGTAACACACTTGAAATTATTCTCCAGACCTCTTTTGATTCAAGTTTCACCGTCCAAACCTTCTCTATAATTCTTAACCGTTTTATCGAGGCTCCTCCAAAAATTCGAACATTTTTGGACACTTCTGTAACCATGTCCTAATTCATACCATTTGAATTAAATTCAAATGAGTTTGAATTTAACTCTTGCATCTTGCCCTTTTCTATTTTCTTGGAACCAGCACATTTTTGCGAGTCCAGAGAAATTACCCTCAGGCCCAAATTCTTTCCCTAAGTGCCCTTTCTTTTTCCTCTCTCTTTTTCTTCTCTTTTATTTTATTTTAGTGAGAGAGAGGCAGAGAGCCCAGCTTGGGCCTCCCAGCCGCAGCTGGCCCAACCTCCTTCCCCCTTGGCCCATCTGGCAAGGCCTCAATGCCCAGCCTCCCTCTCCCCTCGTAACCCTAGGCGACTGAGCCTCGTCCCTCGCTCCCTCAGCCGCCGCACCCTCTCTCCCTAGATCCCTCACTCCCTCGATCCCCTCCAATCTCCCATGCTCCTCTCTGTCCCCGCAACGGCGCCTCAGCCGTCGACCTCCCCCGCACCACGGCCGCGCCTGTGCCCGTCGCTCTGCCCTCCTGCCCGAGCAGAGGACGCGCCCGCGCCCTCGTCTCCTCCGGCCAACCCCGATGGCCCCGTCGGCCTCCTCGAGGCGTCCGCCGGCCCGGCAGGCGGGACCTGTCCGTCGCCTCGCACGCCGCCTGGAGCCCCATCACCCTCAAGCCCGCCGTCCTTCGCCGCCAAGTCCTTCCTGCCGCTGGATCCCACAACAGGCGCGACCGACGCGCCCCTTCTCCTCTGCAGCACATCACCCTCGCCGGGAGCCTTGTCCCCGAGCGTAACTGCCCCCCTCAGCTCCTTCGACCACGCCGGGCCCGCTGCTGCGTCGTCTCCACCGCGCCAAGGCGCCTCTCCAACCTCCCGCTCATGGTGCCCCACCTCTGCTTCCTCCCACGTCGCCCTGCCTTGTTGCCGATGAGCCGAAGATCTTGCTGCCCCCTCGTTGTTGCTGCCAAGTTCCTCTTCCAGAGACGCCCAAGTGCACGAGGACCTCAAGTACGACTACACCAACATGAGTACCACGACGCCGACATCCTTCAAGTTCGGCTACAAACGACATGTACAACTACGTTGCCGAAGACCAAGACCGCAAGTACCACGACGTCCGAGTACGACTACACTTGGTGGATGCGACAAGTACCTCTACGGAAACATGAACATCTACGGAACGAGTACCACTACCGTCGCCGAAGAACCGTGAACGAAAACGCCAACGTGTACGACTACCGTCGCCCCGGAAATGATGGATTCATCAAGTACCTCTCCGATACAAAACGAGTACCTCTACGTCAACGACGACCCCGACGCCCCATTTACGACTATGAACGGAACGACTACTTCCCTCTACGAAGCGTGCACCATGACCCGCGAGTACCACTACTTCCTCTACGGCCTCGAACCCCCTCCGAAAAAAGCACGGTTCGAAGGAATACCCCGAGAAGATGACCCGTGGACTGCATGTGTTGTATGAGATGAATCGTATGTTTGCATCGTGTCCGTTGTGACCCTCGTTTGCCCTGTCGTTGTCAAGTGGGAACGGGGTAACCGGGAGCACCCCACCGTCTTTGCATTCACGCTCACGCCACCTTTTCTTTTGCACCGGTCTCTCCACGAGTTGCCGGTACCGATATGTGCAGTGGCACCTTTTGGCTATCATCGCCGTGGCACCCCTTTCCACCACGGTGACAAGTGCTTCATATCTCTCATGTCAACCTTTAACTAAAAATTGCATAAAACTTGATCATGTCATCCGCATCATGATAACAACCTTTGAATGTTAAATTGTTTTTTGCTTAAAATTGCTAAACATGCATATGGGGATTTTTCGGAATTGTTGTTGTGGTTTCCGGCCTCATTTAAAATGCCTAAATATTGTAGTTTTATTATGCTTCACCTCTTGCCATGTTAACAAACATTTAATCTTGTCTTGCATCATACTTGCTTGAGCTTATTGTCATGTTTCTTGTGTTGTTTCTCTGTGCTTGCTACCTTGCCATGTAATGCTTCCTGTATAGACTTGTCATGCATCATACCTTGCCATGTATTGCATCATATATAGACTTGTGATGTTTTTCTGTGCTTCCTACCTTGCCATGTTGTGCTTCCTGTATAGACTTGTTGTGCTTCATATGTAGACTTGTTTTCCATCATACCTGGTTGAGCATATTGTCATGTTCTTGTGTTGTGTGTTTACCGTGTTGCTTGCTTCTTCTCGTTAGTGCTTGTTCCGTTGCGTTGTGAGGATTCGTTCGTCTACCCGTGGTTCTTCTTCAAGGCTTCTTCTTCGTCTTCTTCATGGATCCGTTCTTCTTCCTTGCGGGATCTCAGGCAAGATGACCATACCCTTGGATACCTTTACTATCATTGCCATGCTTAGTTGTCTCGATGCTATCGTTACATGTCGCGCTACCCATCTTTATGGTCAGCCCCTCTCCTTGTTGCCATGAAACCTCTAACCTTTGACACCTTCCTAGCAAACCATTGTTTGGCTATGTTACCCACTTGCTCAGCCCCTCTTATAGCGTTGTTAGTTGCAGGTGAAGATGAAGATTGATCCATGTCGGATCTTGTTGTTGGAATATCACAATGTCTATTATTATTATTAACACACATATATACTGGGCATGGGTGGAAGGCTTGGCCTTTTGCTCGGTGTTTTGTTCCACTCATGCCACCTTAGGCGCCGATAGACCGGCATTATGTTCCTTGATTTTGTGTTCCTTACACGGTTGGGTATATGGGGACCCCTTGACACTTCGTCTTTGAATAAAACTCCTCCAGCAAGGCCCAACATTGGTTTTAATTTGCTCATAATAATAACTTAATTAATTAATTAAATTGCATAAGGGGGACTCTCCTTGGAGATTCTTTTCTACATAGCAGGGGGGCCAGTGCTGATGGTGTTGGTCCCAAACTAGAGCCACTTGCGGTGCCACCCAGTTATCTGGGGTCTTCGGTTGCTGTACGTAGTGCTCATCCAGACGTGGCCTGAGCCGAGATGCGCGCGGCTACCATCAGGGTGTCGGCACGCCGGGAGGTCTTGCTGGACTTGTTTTACCATTATCGAAATGTCTTGTGCACCAGGATGTCGAGCCTGATCAGATTTCCCTAAGATAAGGGGTGATGATATTATATCTATCACTTCAGCTGATCGTGAGAGCTTGTGATGGGCTAAGTTGGGATACCCCTGCAGGTTTATGATCTTTCGAAAGCCGTGCCCGCGGTTATGTGGCAGATTGGAATTTGTTAATGTCCGGTTGTAGAAAACTTGACAGAGGATCCGAAGTAAAACGCACAACTGTGTGAGTAACCGTGACTGTCTCTTTTCACTTTGAGAAGAGAACACGATGGGGTTATGTTTGACTCGTAGGTAGTTCAGGATCTTTAGCGATCATTACTAGTTTGCGACCGTTTGCGTAGATGCTCATCTTATTCTTGTACTCGTAAGTTAGCCACCATATTATGCTTAGCCGCTGCTGCAACCTCACCACTTTACCTCTTCCTACCCATAAAGCTTTGCTTGTCTTGTTACCCATGGTTATGGGATTGCTGAGTCCTCGTGGCTCACAGATACTACAACACCAGATGCAGGTTCAGCCGAGAATGATGCGAGAGCTGGTTCAAGTACTTCTGGGAGTTCCATGAAGAGAGTAGCCGTATGTTTGTGACGTTTGCGACGATCAGTAGTGGTTTCTACTAGGGGTGATTCGGACCTGTGGCTTTATGTATTTGGTATCTTTCTTTTGGATCTTCGTCCGTAGTCGGGTTGTGATGTTTTGGATGATGATTTGCTTATGTAATGTATTGTGTGACTTGGCGAGTGTAAGCCAACTATCCTTTTGCAATTTCATCCCTATTTTTACATGAGGTCGTGCAAAGATACCAAACTTGAGATCATTCCAGAATGGGCTTATACCTTTAAGTCGTGCCTCGACACGTAGGAGGTATAGTCCCATCCTGGGCATTACAACCCAGTAAAGATGAACTTATTGGTCTTGCTTCTCTTGCCGTGCCACCTAATGATCCTTTAGAACAATACTTGCTAGACCATGAAAATGATATGCATATGAATGGGAGAAGGGAGATAGATGAAATATTCCTTACACAGGAACCCGTTTTAAAAAACAACTTGCATGTTGAAATCCTAGGGGATCCTCCTCCACCCAAGGGTGATCCCGTATTTGAACTTAAATCTTTGCCTGATAATCTTAAGTATGTTTATCTTGATGAAAAGAAGATATATCCTGTTATTATTAGTGCTAACCTTTCAGAGCATGAAGAAGAGAGGTTATTGAAAACTCTGAAGGAGCACCGAGCTGCTATTGGATATACTCTGGATGATCTTAAGGGCATTAGTCCCACTATATGTCAACAAAAGATAAAATTGGAAGAAAATGCTAAACCAGTTATTGATCATCAACGACAGTTAAATCCTAAGATGAAAGAAGTGGTAAGGAAGGAAATTCTAAAGCTCCTAGAGGCAGGTATTATCTATCCCATTGCTGATAGCTAGTGGGTAAGTCCTGTCCATTGTGTTCCTAAGAAAGGAGGTATGACCGTTGTCCCTAATGATAAAGATGAATTGATCCCGCAAAGAATAGTTACAGGTTATAGGATGGTAATTGATTTCCGTAAGTTAAATAAAGCTACTAAGAAAGATCATTACCCCTTGCCATTTATTGATCAAATGCTAGAAAGGTTATCCAAACATACTCATTTCTGCTTTCTAGATGGTTATTCTGGTTTCTCTCAAATACCTGTGTGAAAGGGGGATCAAGAAAAAACCACCTTTACTTGTCCTTTCGGTACCTTTGCTTATAGACGTATGCCTTTTGGTTTATGTAATGCACCTGCTACCTTTCAAAGATGTATGATGGCTATATTCTCCGACTTTTGTGAAAAGATTGTTGAGGTATTCATGGATGATTTCTGCATTTACGGAACTTCTTTTGATAATTGCTTAAGCAACCTTGATCGAGTTTTGCAGAGATGTGAAGACACTAATCTGGTCTTGAATTGGGAGAAGTGCCACTTTATGGTTAATGAAGGCATTGTCTTGGGACATAAAATTTCTGAAAGAGGTATTGAAGTTGACAAGGCTAAAGTGTATGCTATTGAAAAGATGCCATGTCCTAAGGATATCAAAGGTATATGAAGTTTCCTTGGTCATGTCGGGTTTTATATGAGGTTTATTAAGGACTTCTCCAAAATCTCCAGGCCTCTGACTAATCTTCTACAGAAAGATATTCCTTTTGTCTTTGATGATGATTGTCTAGAAGCATTTGAAATACTTAAGAAAGCATTGGTCTCTGCACCTATTGTCCAGCCTCCTGGCCGGAATTTACCCTTTGAGATTATGTGCGATGCTAGTGATTATGTTGTAGGAGCTGTTTTGGGGCAAAGAGTTGATAATAAATTAAATGTTATCCAGTATGCTAGTAAAACTCTAGATAGTGCCCAAAGAAATTATGCTACCACTGAGAAAGAATTTCTAGCAGTTGTGTTTGCTTGTGATAAGTTTAGACCATACATCGTTGATTCTAAAGTAACTATTCACACTGATCATGCTGCTATGAAATACCTTGTGAGAAAGAAAGATGCTAAACCTATACTTATTAGATGGGTCCTCTTGTTGCAAGAATTTGACTTGCGTATTATTGATAGAAAGGGAGCTGAGAACCCCGTAGCAGATAACTTGTCTAGGTTAGAGAATATACTTGATGACCCACAACCTATTGATGATAGCTTTCCTGATGAACAACTAGCTGTCATAAATACTTCTCGTACTGCTCCATGGTATGCTGATTATGCTAATTACATTGTTGCTAAGTTTATACCTCCTAGCTTTACATACCAGCAAAAGAAAAAGTTCTTCAATGATTTGAGACATTACTTTTGGGATGACCCACATCTTTATAAAGAAGGAGTAGATGGTATTATTAGATGTTGTGTACCTGAGCATGAACAGGAACAAATCTTACGCAAGTGCCACTCTGAAGCTTACGGAGGACACCATGCGGGAGACAGAACTGCACACAAGGTATTGCAATCCGGTTTTTATTGGCCTACTCTCTTCAAGGATACCCGTAAGTTTGTCTTATCATGTGATGAATGTCAAAGAATCGGTAATATTAGTAGACATTAAGAAATGCCTATGAATTATTCACTTGTTATTGAACCATTTGATGTTTGGGGCTTTGATTATATGGGACCTTTTCCTTCCTCTAATGGGTACACACATATCCTAGTTGCTGTTGATTACGTTACTAAGTGGGTAGAAGCTATTCCAAATAGTAGTGCTGATCATAACACCTCTATTAAGATGCTTAAAGAAGTTATATTTCCGAGGTTTGGAGTCCCTAGATATCTAATGACTGATGGTGGTTCACACTTTATTCATGGTGCTTTCCGTAAGATGCTTGCTAAGTATGATGTCAACCATAGAATTGCATCACCATATCACCCACAGACTAGTGGTCAAGTAGAACTAAGTAATAGGGAGTTGAAATTAATCTTGCAAAAGACAGTTAATAGGTCTAGGAAGAATTGGTCCAAGAAACTAGATGATACATTATGGGCCTATAGAACTGCATACAAAAATCCTATGGGTATGTCTCCATATAAGATGGTATATGGAAAAGCTTGTCACTTACCTCTTGAGCTAGAACATAAGGCATATTGGGCTATCAAAGAGCTCAATTATGATTTCAAACTTGCCGGTGAAAAGAGGCTATTTGATATTAGCTGTCTCGATGAATGGAGAACCCAGGCCTATGAGAATGCCAAGTTATTTAAAGAAAAAAGGTTAAAAGATGGCATGACAAAAGGGTACAAAAGCATGAGTTTAACGTAGGTGATTATGTTTTGCTATAAAACTCTCGTTTAAGATTTTTTGCAGGAAAACTTCTCTCCAAGTGGGAAGGACCTTACGTTATCGAGGAGGTCTATCATTCCGGTGCCATAAAAATCAGCAACTTCGAGGGCACAAATCCGAAGGTGGTGAATGGACAAAGGATCAAACATTATATCTCAGGTAATCCCATAAATGTTGAAACTAATATTATTGAAACCATAACCCCGGAGGAATACATAAGGGACACTTTCCAGAACGATTCAGCCTCCGAAAAGGAAGAGGTACGTGATACGGTAAGTAAACCGACTCCAAAACAGTTCTAAAGGCAAATTTTCTCCGTTTTGGAATATTTAGAAAAATAGAAAAATAAACCGCAGTCCGGAGGAGACACGGGGCCTCCTCGAGGGTAGGGGGCGCGCCCCCCTTCCCAGGGCACGCCCCCTGCCTCGAGGGCACCCCGTGTGTCCCCTAGACTCTGTTTTCTTGTGGGTTACTCCTTTCGTTCGGGAAAAAATCATTATATATACTCCTGAAGGTTTTTACCTCTGTATCACGAAAAATTCATCTGTTCTCGTTTCGAGCTGTTTTATGTTAAGGTTTGCGAAGCCAGGCTTCATGTCGTCTCCTTCCTCCAACAATGAAGGCAACGATGCTTGGCTGATGAAGATAGATCTGAAGAGGGAAGGACCCGAGGAGATCCACAAGGAGAAGAAGAGCAAGATGGAGGTGAAAGATCCGGCTCCGGCAACGGGAGAAGAAGACACCTCCAAATCCCTTCCTAATATCTTTACCTCAACTGAGCTAGAAGCTTTCAGGATGCTTGAGTTAGCTCAGATCCGCAACAAGCATCTCACAAGTGAAAATCTTTTGTTGAAGGATTACATAGCTGCTCTCAAAGGTATTATCTGCAAGCTGCAAGATCTCCTACGCTCGATATATGAGGATCCCCCATCACTACTTGCAACTCCATCATCACCAACCCCGAAGAAGGAGACATAATCATATGGGTATCGGCACTCCCCTTGGCAACTGCCAAGCTTGGGGGAGTGACCCCGGTATCGTTTCACCATCGCTCCTATCGTTACGGTTTTACTTAGTTCGATCCTTTTGGTAGTAGCTTGATCTATTAGAATAAAGTTAGCATGATCTAGTTGTGAGCTTTTGCTTTGTGAGCTTTATCCTTTGTAATCGAGTCCTTGAGCTACGTAATAAAGATTAGTGTTGAGTCAAGGGCTTGATTTCCTCACTTGGGTCACGACAAAAAGAAAGAAAACATAAAGAGTATCAAAGAGATCATATCGATCTTATGGGAAGTAATGACCTCACATACAAGAGTATGATAAATAAAAGTTGTTGGGAGGTGACAAACATAGTTTCGGTCATCGTTGCAATTAATAGGAAGTAATAAAAGAAGAGAGGCTTCACATACAAATATACTATCTTGGACATCTTTTATGATTGTGAGCACTCATTAAAGTATGACATGCTAAAGAGTTGATGTTGGACAAGGAAGACAACATAATGGGTTATGTCTTCTTATATCCGAAATAAAGTATATTCTCATGGATCTTCCAACATGTTGAGCTTGCCTTTCCCCCTCATGCTAGCCAAAACTCCTCGCACTAAGTAGAGATACTACTTGTGCTTCCATATATCCTTAAACCCAGTTTTGCCATGAGAGTCAACCATACCTACCTATGGATTGAGAAAGATCCTTCCAAGTAAGTTGTCATGTTGAAAATCCGCTAAAATATGTATGATTTATTAGTGTGGGAGAAATTAGGTTTATACGAGCTTGTGATAGGGAAGTAATAAAAGCGACGGACTGCATAATGAAGGTCCTTATCACAAGTGGCAATATAAAGCGAAGCTCTTCTATGCTAAGACTTTGTGCATCCCACCATAAAAACACATGACAACCTCTGCTTCCCTCTGCGAAGGGCCCATCTTTTATTCTTGTCTTATAAGTGTCAAGGTGAAATCCACCTTTCCTTTTTACATTTTATCCTTTGGCAAGCACATTGTGTTGGAAAGATCCTGATATATATATACCCACTTGGATGTAAGTTTTCATGATCTATTACTGTCGACATTACCCTTGAGGTAAAAGGTTGGGAGGCAATACTATAAGCCCCTATCTTTCTCTGTGTCCGATTAAAACTCCATAAACATAAGTATTGCGTGAGTGTGAGCAATTGTGAAAGACTATATGAATATGATAGTTGAGTATGTAGCCTTGCTGAAAATCTCTTATATTGACTCTTTCCGATGTTACGATAAATTGCAATTGCTTCAATGACCGAGACCAAAGTTTGTTAGTTTCCAATGAAGTTTATGATTCATACTTGATATTGTGGATGAAATGGTACTTTAGCATAAGAATCATATGACTATATTTATATAAGTTGTTGTTATAAGAATGATCATGATGCCGTCATATCCGTATTTTGTTTTTATCGACACCTCTATCTCTAAACATGTGGACATATTTTTTGATTTCGGCTTTCGCTTGAGGACAAGCGAGGTCTAAACTTGGGGGAGTTGATACGTCCATTTTGCATCATGCTTATGGGTCAATATTTATTGCATTATGGGTAGTTCATACATGTTTTGTCACAATACTTATGCATTTTCTCTCTTATTTTCAAGGTTTACATGAAGAGGGAAAATGTCGGCAGCTGGAATTCTGGGCTGGAAAAGGAGCAACCTCTGGAAACCTATTCTGCAAAACTCCAAAAGCCCTGAAACTCCACAGAACATTGTTTCGGAAAATATAAAAAATATCTGGCGGAAGAAACCCACGAGGGGGGCACTGGCTGGTCTCGAGGGTGGGGGGCGCGCCCCCCTTCCCAGGGCACGCCCCCTGCCTCGAGGGCCAGCCGGTGGGCCCCCGGTGCCCATCTTCTCCTATATGTAGCGTTTTAACCTGGAAAAAAATCAAGAGGAGGCTTTTGGGACCCGACGCCGCCGTCTCGAGGCAGAACCGAGGCGGAAACCAATCTAGGGCTCTGGCACAGCTGTTTTGCCGGGGATACTTCCCTCCGGGAGGGGGAAATCATCACCGTCGTCATCACCAACAACTCTCCCATCTTGGGGAGGGCTATCTTCATCAACATCTTCACTAGCACCATCTCCTCTCAAACCCTAGTTCATCTCTTGTATCCAATCTTTGTATCCAAACCTCAGATTCGTACCTGTGGGTTGCTAGTAGTGTTGATTACTCCTTGTAGTTGATGCTAGTTGGTTTATTTGGTGGAAGATCGTATGTTCAGATCCATTATGCATATTAATACCCCTCTGATCATGAACAATATTATGTCTTGTGAGTAGTTACTTTTGTTCCTGAGGACATGGGAGAAGTCTTGCTATTAGTAGTCATGTGAGTTTGGTCTTCGTTCGATATTTTGATGAGATGTATGTTGTCTCTCCTCTAGTGGTGTCGTGTAAACGTCGACTACATGACACTTCACCATTATTTGGGCCTAGAGGAAGTCATTGGGAAGTAATAAGTAGATGATGGGTTGCTAGAGTGACAGAAGCTTAGACCCTAGTTTATGCGTTGCTTCGTATATGTTTTAGGCTATGGTTAGGTTTTCCTTAATACTTCTTTTGTAGTTGTGGATGCTTGCATTAGAGGTTAATCATAAGTGGGAGGCTTGTCCAAGTAAGGGCAGCACCCAAGCACCGGTCCACCCACATACCAAATTATCAAAGTACCGAACGCGAATCAGACGATCATGATGAAAACTAGCTTGACGATAATTTCCATATATCCTCGGGAGCACTTTACCTTGCATCAGAGTTTGTCCAGGCTTTTCCTTTGCTACAAAAAGGATTGGGCCACCTTGTTGCACCTTATTTACTTTTACCTTTTGTCACTTACTACCAATTACCCTATCACAAAACTATCTGTTACTTATAATTTCAGTGCTTGCAGAAAATACCTTACTGAAAACTACCTATCATTTCCTTCTGCTCCTCGTTGGGTTCGACACTCTTACTTATCGAAAGGACTACGATAGACCCCCTACACTTGTGGGTCATCAATAATCACACGGTTCCTCCGGGATTTCCTAGGACAACACTGGATTCTCCAGGTGCCCTGCAACCAATCCACCCAGATGTGTATTAAAGTAGCCACCTTAAGTTGAACCATTAATTAACAATCTCACATCTTTCATGGATACTCTCAAACCCAATCCACGTATACGAGCATAGCATGGCAACCTAAGCATAATGTAGAAATAACTCACAGGGTTTGATAATAATGCAGGTAATAGGTTCTACCACAATCTACTTCCCAGACCCACATGTTAAGAGAATCTACTCATGCAATGTGTGAGGGTTGAACTAATGCATAAAAATTGGGTAATAAAGGGTATGATCAATGTGTTCCTTGCCTTGCTGACGATTCACAAAACCTAGGGACTCGTAGTAGCACGCTTCGCACTCCGGGAATTCTATTGCAAACAAACAATAGCACACATAAGCAACCAGGTTGCAAAGATCCACGGGTAAAACTCAAATAAGAAGATCTAACCAGAATGTTCAACTGAAGAACTCCGATTTGCAAAAAGAATCAAATCAAACTGAGCAACGAAACTCAAACTACGAAAGAAACAAGATCCGTTTACTAGATTGAACTAAAGTCAAATTTTACAGCACCAAAACCTTGTTCAAGTTGATTAAATGGAAAGAGGGCTTTGAGACGAAGATCTAGGCACTTGTTTCGCCTGATTCCGACAAATGAGCGAAAAGTTAAACTAAAACAAAGATCAGGGCAGAAATCGCGAACGAAAATAATCGAGGAAAAACCCTGAAAAAGAAAATGCGACAAACAGGCTAACGAACGAACGTTCGCTAAACGAAACTAATGAATGAAAACGTTCGTTAACAGATCTAAACGAATGAATGTTCGCTAACTAGATCCGAACAAAAAAAACCAGGGAAAAAAATGATCTAATAAAAAACCGGGTTTAGATCTAGGGTTTACCTAAAAAACGAACGAAAAAGAAACGCGGCAACTCCGGCGAACTCCGACGAACTCCGACGACGGCGCAGCTGCGGCGGCGGCGGCTAGGGTTTCGGCGGGCGGCGTGCTGGGCGGCGGTGGGCTGAGGGGGGTGGCGGCTTGTAAAGGCAGCCAGGCGGAGTGTCCGGGTCGGACACGGCCCGTTAGGTCGGTTCCCCCTTTTTTTGAAATAGTCCTGATGGAGTAAAACAGACAAAAGAAATACTAAACGGACTCGAAAAATTCCGAAATAAATTTTCACCGTTCTCTAATAATATTTAGGACAAAGTGAACATTTTTCCCGGACCTAAATGCAATTTAGAAAAAACGCGTATTTTTCCTATGCAAATAAATCCAAATAAAATACAATAATTGATTTTAATATTTTTCCTCCAATATTTCTTTTGTGTTGGAGAAGTCGTATTATCTCCGCTCATATATTTTATTATGAAATATTTTCGGAGAGAAAAACAATTAAAACCAAATTGATCCTCGTACCGATATTTGAGAAAAATCAAATATGAAAACGGTAAAATCCCCAACTCTCTCCATGGGTCCTTGAGTTGCTTAGAATTTCGGGGATCGCAACACACGAAAGCAATTAAAATATGACATGCAAGATGACCTATGTATAACATTCCAAATTGAAAGTTTGGGATGTTACACAAAGATGTTGGTGGACGGCGGGGCCGGGTTGAATCTGATTTCCCCAGCAGTTATCAGCAAGCTTCAGATAGTAGAGAAAGATCTAGAGGTTACTGGCACGTTTCAAGGAGTTAATCCCGGCAGGAGTCATCCTAAGGGAAGATCACGTTGCCGGTAACGTTTGGGTGAGAATTGAACTACCGAACTGAGAGGATTGTGTTTGATGTGGTTGATCTCCCCTTGTCGTACAATGGGATTCTTGGACGCCCGACACTGGCTAAATTCATGGCGGCATCCCACTATGCCTACAGCACCTTGAAGTTGCCTGGGACACTGGGAGTTATCACTATCCCATCAGATGAGAATGATGCAATCATTTGTGTGGAAAAGATTTACCAGGACGCAGTGCAGCGGCAGTTCCCGCTAAGGAAAGTAAATGAAAGAAGAAGGATTATAGGACCTCCGGCAAAGAGTCTGGGAAGCATGCCCCCACCGAGTGCACGGCACCCGTTGATGACGTGCCGGAGTGTTCCTATAGCAAGAGATCCAAGGTTACTGCACCCCAAGTTAAGAAGGTCCCGGCAGGGCTGGCTGGCGTTGATGGTACCTTAACTATCAGTGCCACCCTCGATGACAAATAGGAAAGCGCGCTCATTGCCTTCCTACAGGCGAATGTCGATGTGTTTGCCTGGCAACCGTATGATATCCCCGGTGTTCCCAGGGAGTTAATCGAGCACCACCTTGCTGTCTACCCACATGCCCGACATGTCAAGCAGGAAGTCCGAAAGCAGGCCTTGGAAAGGCAGCAGTTCATTGCAGAAGGGATCGAGAAACTTGAGGCAGCTAGTTTGGTCAGAGGACTGCTACATCCAACCTGGTTGGCAAATCCAGTGGTAGTCCGCAAGGCTAACGGGAAGTGGAGGATTTGCATAGATTTCACATATCTCAACAAGGCTTGCCCGAAGAACCCATTTTCCTTGCCGCATATTGATCAGATTGTGGATTCCACTTCAGGTTGTGATTTGCTTTCCTTCTTGGATGCATATTCTGGATATCATCAGATCTTCATGTAAAAGGAAGATGAATAAAAGACGGTGTTCATCACTCCATGTGGTACGTACTGCTTTGTCCGCATGCCATTCGGATTAAAGAGTGCCGGGTCCACTTTTGCAAAGGCAGTTCAGATTGGTTTTGAGCCACAGCTGCACAGAAATATAGAAGCCTATATGGATGATATTGTGGTTAAGACCAAGGACAGGACCACCCTTATTTAGGATTTGGAAGAGACATTTGCTAACCTACGCAAGATCAATTTGAAGCTCAATTCGGAGAAGTGTGTATTTGGTGTTCCCTCCGGCAACCTACTTGGGTTCTTTGTATCCCACCGTGGGATCGAGGCAACCCCGACAAGATCAAGGCTATCAAGGAAATCCAAGCGCCAAGGATAGTTAAGGATGTGAGGCATCTAACATGATGTGTTGCCACGCTAAGCAGATTCATCTCCAAATCTCCCGAATGCGCCCAACCGTTCTTTAAAATTTTGAAGATGGCAGGGCCCATGAATTGGACCCCGGAAGCAGATGCAGCTTTGCAAGAATTGAAGGCATTTGTCCTCTGTGCCTACCTTGGTTGCTCCCAAGCCCCAGGAGCCATTGTTGCTATACATAGCGGCAACCAACCAAGTGGTCAGTGCAGCCTTGGTGGCATAGCGAGAAGTAGATGAGGCAGAAAGCGATCAGAGGCCAGTGATAACCCACAAGTGTAGGGGATCAGTTGTAGCCTCTTTCGATAAGTAAGAGTGTCGAACCCAACGAGGAGCTAAAGGTAGAACAAATATTCCCTCAAGTTCTATCGACCACCGATACAACTCTACGCACGCTTGACGTTCGCTTTATCGAGAACAAGTATGAAACTAGAAGTACTTTGTAGGTGTAACGGGATAGGTTTGCAAGAATATAAAGAGCACGTAAATATAAACTAGGGGCTGTTTAGGTAAGGAATCAATAAAGTTAATATAGCGAGTGTGGAAAAGTGGTGGTAGGAGATGCGAAATTGTCCCTAAGCAATTGACTATGTTACTAGACCGATAGCAAGTTTTATATGGGAGAGGCCACTGCTAGCATGTCATCCCTTACTTGGAATTCTATGCACTTATGATTGGAACTATTAGAAAGCATCCGCAACTACTAACGTTCATTAAGGTAAAACCCAACCATAGCATTAAGATATATTGGTCCCCCTTCAATCCCATATGCAGCAATTTCTACGCTAGGTTGAAGCTTCTGTCACTCTTGCCCTCCGATATGTAGTCCTATCAACATACAACTAACCCTATGGTGTGATCCATGCGCGCGCTCATATGATGGGCACCAAAGGATAGCAACATAACAATAAGCAAATTAAATCAATCATAGAAATTCACCAATCACCGATTGGACAACGAAAATCTACTCAGACATCATAGGATGGCAACACATCATTGGATAATAATATGAAGCATAAAGCACCATGTTAAAGTAGAGGGTACAGCGGGTTGCGGGAGAGTGGGCCACTGTAGATAGATGGGGGAAGGTGATGAAGATGTTTGTGAAGATGACGGAGGTGTTGGTGTAGATCGCCGTCACACGATGATGGCCCCGGCGGCGTTCCGGCGCCAACGGGAGAGAGGGGGAGGGAGCCCCCCTCCTTCTCCTTCTTCCTTAGCCTTCTCCCTAGGTGAGAGAAGGGTTCTTCCTCTGGTCCATGGCCTCCATGGTGGCGGAGGGGCGAGAGCCCCTCCGAGATTGGATCTGTCTCTCTGTCTCTCTATGTTTCTGCGTTCCCAGATTCTGGCCGTTCACCGTTTCTTATATTCCCGGAGATCCATAACTCCGATTGGGCTGAATTTTGGACACGATTTTTATCCAAATATTAGCTTTCTTGTGGCGAAAGAAGGGCACCAACCGCCTTACGGAGTAGCCACGAGGGCCCAGGGCGCGCCCCTCACCCTCGTGGGCCACTCGGGCATCGTCTCATGTTGATTCCACTTCACAAAATTCACATATATTCCAAAAAAATCTCCATCCGTTTTTATCCCATTTGGACTCCGTTTGATATGGATATTCTGCGAAACAAAAAACATGCAACAAATAGGAACTGACACTAGGCATTGGATCAATATGTTAGTCCCAAAAATAGTATAAAAAGTTGCCAAAAGTATATGAAAGTTGTAGAATATTGGCATGGAACAATCAAAAATTATAGATACGACAGAGACGTATCAGCCAGCAGGGCCAGAAAAGGATCAGGACAGAGTGAGCATGGCAGCGAAAAGGACCCCAAGGACACGGCTAGGAAGAAAGTGGTGCAGCGCCCAGTGTAGTTTGTCAGCTCTCTGTTGCAGGGGGCTAGGTCGAGGTACTCTGGCGTGCAAAAGTTGATCTTTGGCCTCGTCATGCCTCAAGGAAACAGCGCCACTACTTCCAAGCCCATGAGATCACGGTTGTTACTCGTTTTCCATTGCAAAGGATACTCCAAAACCCTAAGGCTATCGGCAGAATAGTGGAGTGGGCTTTAGAGTTATCCAGCTTTGGTTTGAAGTATGAGAGCACATCAACTATTCAGCACAGGGCATTGGCGGAGTTTATTGCAGAATGGACGCCAATCCCTGATGAGGAGACAACAGAGACAGCTATCCTCGGCAAGGAATCACCCCAGGAATGGATCATGTATTTTGATGGTGCTTTTTCCCTACAAGGTGCAGGAGCTGGCGTGCTTCTTGTCGCCCCCTCTGGGGAGCACTTGAAGTACGTCGTCCAAATGAATTTTGCCCGGAAAGAAGCAACCAACAATACAGCTGAGTATGAAGGGCTCCTTGACGGGCTGATGATTGCAATTGAATTGGAAATTAAGAAACTGATCATTCGAGGAGATTCACAGCTTGTGGTGAGACAAGTGAACAAGAGATTGGAGGAGCACTTTGACGGATTGCAAACAGAGCACATACCCCATGAAGCAAATAGCATAGATGATCATCTGTCAAAGTGTGCTACACATAAGCTTCCTATGGGATAAGGGACTTTTGTTCTCCATCTCACACAACCCTCTGTATCCCCAGCAACAATGGCCCAGAAGAGGAGAAAGTTGGACACCGGTAAGCCTCTCCTGGCAGAGCCGTCCGCTCCCGGCAGAGACTGTCGTGGAATTAACACGGCAGATGTCCGATTTAGAGGACATATGTGTGAGGCCATCGCGCGGGTTAGCTTGAAGAGGTTAAAAGCACACAAAGGACACAGAGGATTTATACTAGTTCGGCCCCTTCGATGAAGGTAAAAGCCTACGTCTAGTTTGGTGTGGTATTGCTTGTGCGTCGATGAACAGGGAGTGGATCGCTTGCCTGTGTCTCGAGCTGTTGTTTCTTGTCCTTGAACCGTCGCCGGGTCGTCCCTTTATATAAGAGGCGATGCCTGGTCCGGTTTACAGAGTCCCGAGGCCGGTTCATAAACGTGTCCGCCTTGGTCTCTACTCTATCTTACATCCCAAGTTACATGATATGTCGGTTTACAAACCGTAGGCCTTACATATGGGCTCTAAGCCTCTATGGGCCGTAACCTCTGGTACATATTCTACTGGGCTTTGTGAAAATACAACTATGTCAGTGTAATCCGGATCTTCCTGGTCAGTTTATACCTGCTAGTAATATCCCTGACATTAGGCCCTAGATTGATTTTAACTTGTTCATGTCAGTCTTCTAAATCTTGCATAAATCTCCTCTCCGCAATTTATCTGCTTCATAAACCGGCCATGACGTCATCTCCTGGAATGGCTTTAATCCGTCATGACGTCACCTCCGCATTTAATGCCCACATCTGTCTATTACCTTTGTTAAATGCCATACCGAAAATCGAGGCGACAGCGCGATCTTTATCCAATCTCTGACCTCCTCGATTCCCGCGCTTACAGTTCTCACCCTTTCGGCTTATAAATACCGCTAGGGCATGCCTCTTTTTCCTCCTGCTGCCTTCGTCTTCCTCCGTCGTTCGAAGCTCCGCCGCCGCTCTTCGAGCCCGTCGCCGTCCTCGAGCCAGACCGCTGCATCACCCTGAATCGTGTCCAGAGCACCTCACCGCCGCCCTCTTCTTCATCAGGTACTCCTTCTTCCTCACCGTAGATCTCAATCTAGGGTTCCTTCCATAGCTTCCGCCATGAAACCTTGAAGCTTTGTTGTTCATCCCTGTGGGTTAACCTTGCGGTAGATTCGAACCTTATTTAGATTCGTCCTGAATGCGCTCCTGCTCCGCGCTCACGTCTTTAGTTCTTCTAGTTTACCAGCTTAGATTCGATCTGTAGAAAATCTCCGCGGTTCTTCCTGTATATGACTTGCATTTATTCCATCTTTTTCTTATGCCTTAGATCCATTTTTACTTCAGCATTCTGTGAAAACTGTTTCTTTGCACTATAGATCTGTAGTTTGTCTTCACCGGTTTAATCAATCCTATACTTTCTTTAACGAGTTAGACGTAAGCCTGTATCCATAATTGACGGTTTAGCTTCCTCTTTTCATGTTATCATAAACCGGTAGCTGTTCGCCTCGCATCTGCTTCCGGGTTGTCAATGCCATTAGTCCCTTGTCTAAACCGTCGATTAGGTCCATAATTTTATACCATGCTCCGGTTTTATGCTTCAGCAATTGGTAAACCGGATTTTGTACTGTACTTTTCAGCATTTCCTTATTCCGAACGATGGCCAAGCAGTTCGTCGCTTGCAACTGGGCTCCTTCCCGCATTACTGAGGATGACCTAACGAACGCCGCTTCAATCGGTATTCTGGGTCCTAAAGAGGTTCTGCACTGGCGGGCCCTAGGAGATGAATGTCCCCTACTCCTAAAGAAGGAGAGGTCATTGTTTTCTTTGATCACCTGGCCTGGGGTTTTAGCCCTCCCGGTTCAAAATTCTTCCGGGATGTATTAGCCGCTTTTTAGCTCCATCCTCAGGACGTAGGTCCGAATTCTATATCAAATATCTGCAATTTTTAAGTCTTCTCAGAAGCATATCTTCAAGAAGAACCATCAGTGGATCTGTTCAGAGACTTTTTCCATTTAAACCGGCGGACAGAGTTTACTGACGGGCCGCATCAAGAGTTGGGCGGCGTCAGCATTCAAAAGAGAAAGGATGTGAGCTTCCCTCACGCTGCCCTTCACACGCACCCCAAGGAATGAAACCAAACGTGGTTCTATTGTATAGATACTTCGCCTGAAGGAGAAAACCCACTGCCGGGTTACCGCGCATATCGCCTACCTAAGGATCATCCCCTGCCGCAGTGCCTCGGCGCCCCGGACCGTGCCCGGTTTGCCCCTCAACTTTCTAAGCTTAGGGCCTTTGTGGCCAACGGCTTCACCGGAGTAGACTTTGTTCGCTGTTGGCTTGCCTGGAGCATTCTTCCACTGAGCCGACGCTCAGGCCTAATGTGCGAGTATACTGGAAAACTAGATGATCCTCAGCGCCACATTGATATACTACTTCCTGAAAAAGAAGTCGCTGAATCCGCAAAGAAAATGCTCAACATCTCTCTGGAAGAGTGCAGCCGGACCGGTTTAGTTCCATTCTGCGAAAAGAATAAACCGCCAGCAGTAAGTTCTTTCTGATCTTTTCTGTTTGTTCTGATCCGGCCATATCAATTGTTTTCCATTTATTTCCTATCTTCTGCACAGGCCACCGACCCCTTTTGGAAAAGGAAATCTCAAGATAAAGCAGCCAAGCAACCACGTCGGAAAACTTATGCTATTAAGAAAAAGAAGGTTGTTGCCGCCTCCGGTTCACACCCCGGGGAAGATGATCCGGACTCAGAGGTATGAATCAAACCTTGTACGCTTTATCCTCCCTTTGTCTAAATTTATGTTTAATAGTGTCTTTCCACAGGTTCTGGCGGAAGGAAGTAAAGCGGCGGAAGTTGAGGTAATTTCTCTCTCTTCAGACTCAGAACCGCTGCCCCCCAAAATCCGCCAGGTGTCCCGGAAATACCCTTTTTCTCATCCTTACGCTCAATTGGACCCCAAATTTCTTTTGAAGAAGCAGCGGCATGAAGCACGCCGGACCACGTGCCATAGTGGCCACGTGGTGGAATCATCCGGAATACCTCTTACTTCGGCTCGCAGGCACAGCTCCGAGGTTTTACTTTCTCCAACTCTTCTTCATCCAAAAGCCGGGTTCATACGTAAACCGCTTAAACCGTCTGATCCTAACTATCAGGAGGCTCCTTTGTCCTCTTCCGGCGAGTCGACTGCTACACAGCTCCCTGTGCTGAAGACCGTGCCTGGGTAAGTCCTTTTCAACATCCGGTTTATCTTCATGTTTTTTACTTCATGATTCTCATTGTTCCTTTGATCTTATCAGAAAGCCGAAGCCTAGCAAGAAGGCAAAGGCAAATAAAGCGACTGCCGAAACTACAGCCGCTGAACCGACTGATGATCCTGAAGCGGCCATCCTTCCAGAAGACATCCTTGATGCTTAGTTTAATGATTCTCTTCCTATGGCTCATGACGATGTCGCTGCTCCAGAAGGTGACAATACAGAGAATGTGGATGAACCGGCAAGTCCTGTCCGGGTTAGCCCTCCTCGGGCTAGCCCGGCTCCTGTCAGCCCGGCGCCTACTACTGCCCCTCTCCGACCAACTGCCACTTCGTCCCCGGACGTTGAGATAACCGGATTAGGTTTCACTGCCCCCACTGAGCCTGTCATCTTGGCCAAGCACACTGCCAAGGAGGAAAATCTTCAACAAGACAAAGGCAAGTGGAGCATAGACTTATCCAGTTATGCCGAGTTGAGTGTCCAGGAGCTTCATTCCGGGTATCTGAACCAGCTCTTTACCAGCCGCGAGTACGAAGCCGGGTTGGTTAACATGATGAAGGAGAAGTATGAGGTAATTTCCTCTTTTTACTTGTTTCTGTGTTGTATTCTTTGCAATCATGTCTTAAGGCCATAGTAGCCCCCAAGTGCCGGTTTAGCTTCATTGTAGGTGAACCGGGACTTCCAGTGTATCTGATAATGAACTTACATTAGCCCCCAAGTGTCAGGGGTATAACTTGTTTTATGCGCTTGGGACTTGTCTAAAAATCTCTTTCGTGACTTCAATTGCACATTAGCACCCAAGTGTCAAGTGTATAACTTGTTATATGCTTGAGACTTGATTAATCTTCCTTCTTAATCCGTTTGGTTTCCTTGTAGGCTGACTTGACCCGGAGGGCTTCAAAGGTAACTGAACTCCGGAATAGCTTGGCTATTAATGAAACTGCCTCTGCTAAAGCCAAGGAAGAACTTGTGCTTACCTTAACCAACATGGAGAAACTGAAAAAGGACTTTGAAGCGGAGCGGTCCACATGGGAAGTGCAGAGGAATGCTCTTGAGAAAAGAGCAAAGGATGCTGAGGTTGCGCTTAATCCGATCACACAGGAGCTAACCGGTATAAGACAGCAAATAGAACTTATGACTTCTGCTATCTTCGGTGAGCAATCGTCTGCATATGTTTTTCATCTTTGCATTCTTTTGTTCCGCTCCGGTTTAACTTGGCCAACGTATTTCAGGGAGGCGCATAACTCATCTTGGAGATGACGTCCGGAAGAAGCTCAAGGCCTCTTATACCCTGGTGGAGCAGCTTTATTCCGGCGCTCAAAGGGTTATCAGCGCAATGTCCCATAATAAACCGGCCCCAACTACCATCCAAGGCACTTTGGAGAAGCTATCCGTCCTGCCTGTGCGTCTGGTGGAAGTGAAGAAATCTGCTGCACAGGCTGGCTCCCTTATCGCACTGACCCGGGCCAAGGCATGGGTTCCGGACTTTGATCCGGATGAGGCCATGAACGGATATCCCAGCAATAAAGAGGATGGATCTACCTTCTCTGCCGAAGACCTCCATGCCTTAACCAAAGAGATGCGCCCACTTGCTAGCAAACTTGCCGATGAAGCGGATCTAACAAGGTATCATCCAGCTTATGACTATGAAAAGGTGGAGCGGCCGGTTTACGATACTGAGAATATGATCCCACCAGTGCGTGGCCATACTTTCGCTCCAGATATTGATCCGTCAGATCTGATTAATGAGGAAATGTACTTTCGCACACTCCCCAAGATTGATTGGCGCGTTCCTAATTTCCACCCACTACCTGAAGATGAACAAGACCCGGAACACATCGATCCTCAGCCTTCGCAGCGTGAAGAAGAGTCATAAACTGTCTGGTTTAATTTGCTGAAAATTTTGCCAAAAACTTTAATCTTATTCGGGCCTGCAGGTGCCTTGTAATAGGATAGTTGAAACATTGTTTTTGTCCCAATATGGATGTTACAACTTGACTTGGCGTCTGCCAATTTAATCCTTTGTTTTGTCATGGTTGATCCGTTTATATTATATGTACCTGCATAAATGATGCTAAAAAGATGTCCTGGCGGTTTACCACCGGACCTATTACTCTGTTCCAATAAATATATCAAAGGAATTTTTGCTTTATACAAAAGATGTCTCATACCTCTGACTCAGTGTGCCTGACGTCCGTAATCCGGTAGGCATAGTTGAAAGTGTAGATGCTGATGAGGCTCTTGGCTCTCTAGGCATTTTCCTGATAGTTGGTCCGGGTTATGATAAACGCCGGTTTAAATCATGTTGGTGTTCATGACCCAGACTTTAAACTCATGCTGGTATTCATGACCCAGACTTTTAACTTTGCAGATATATGGTCAACCTTGAAGTTGCCCAATTCTGGATCAATAAACTTGGTTAACAACAAAAACTTGTAAAATCATAGAAAGAAAGCATTTTTGGCAAATAAGACCATGTAGTCGAGGCTTTTTACGAGCTGCCGGGCTCTAAATTCGAGGCTTTTTGCGAGCTGCCAGGCTCCAGGCTTTTTGTGAGCGGCCTTTAAGCTCTAGGCATTTTTTTTTAAGAGCGGCCTTTAAGCTCTTGGCTTTTCGCGAGCTGCCAGGCTCCATATTTAAGGCTTCTGATTCGAATACGATCAGTAAACCGGACCAAAGGGGTTAAGCTAGGATTCGCATATGATCATGCAGCCCCCAGTGGCCTTGAGAAGTTTTTTATAAGGCTTCTGATTCGAATACGATCAGTAAACCGGACCAAAGGGGTTAAGCTAGGATTCGAATACGATCATGTAGCCCCCAGTGGTCTTGAGAAGTTTTTATAAGGCTTCTGATTCGAATACGATCAGTAAACCGGACCAAAGGGGTTAAGCTAGGATTCGAATACGATCAAGAAGCCCCCTAGCGAGTTTGGCTATGTTCTCTTTGGTTCGAATACGACCTTTGTTTGAACAGGAAGCCCCCTAGTGACCATAGAGGCAGGGTACCTATATGGGAGTTGCGCTTGTGTGGCAAACCCTCTTTGGTCCCTTATATAATTGTCCTGCATATCAAAATAGATAGATCAAAGCATCTTGTTTTCTTGATGAAAATGATATATATCAAGAGAAATAAACTTTAGATGGATATCACCTGAGTGAATTCCCATAAGACACTTATAATTGAAGAAGATGGCTGATCCCCCGGTTTACCGGGGGTGCCAGTTTATTTATTAATCATAATATATACAGGATACATGAAGCGGAGCCCATGGCTCAAGTGTAGTAAGGCCGCAGAAGAGCAATGTTCCACGGCCTCTTCGTCTCTTCCTCTGTTCCGTGAGTCTTTATGTTCTCGAACGTCCACCAGGTAGTATGAACCGTTGTGTAGGTTCTTGCTGACCACAAAGGGTCCTTCCAAGGTGGGGATAATTTGTGCATATCTGTTTGGTCTTGGATGAGCCGGAGCACCAGGTCCCCCTCCTGGAACGTCGTGGTCTTAACCCGGCAGCTGTGATATCGGCGCAGGTCTTGCTGATAAATTGTGGATCATGCCGCTGCTGTGTCCCGTTCCTCATCCAGCCGGTCTAAGCTGTCCTGCCTTGCTTGCTCATTGGCCGCTTCAACATAAGTTGCCACCCGTGGTGAGTCGTGCCGGATATCACTAGGGATAACCGCTTCAGCACCATATACCATGAAGAAGGGCGTATAGCATGTAGACCTATTAGGCGTAGTGTTGATGCTCCAGAGGATAGAAGGTAACTCCTCAACCCAGCAACCGGGTGTTCTTTGCAAGGGAGTCATAAGCCGGGGCTTGATGCCTCGCAAAATCTCTTGGTTGGCCCTTTCAGCTTGACCATTGGATTGAGGGTGAGCTACTGAAGACACATCCAGGCGAATATGTTCCCTTTGGCAAAACTCCTCCATCTCTCCTTTAGATAGATTGGTGCCATTATCAGTAATGATGCTGTGTGGACAGCCAAACCGGAAAATTACCTTTTTGATGAATTTAACCGCTGTTGCCGCATCACACTTACTGACAGGCTCTGCCTCAATCCACTTTGTAAACTTGTCCACTGCCACCAACAGGTGGGTTTTCTGATCTTGGGATCGTTTAAAAGGTCCAACCATATCAAGCCCCCAAGTTGCAAACGGCCAAGTAATTGGAATCATCCGTAGCTCCTGCGCCGGAACAAGAGCACACCGTGAAAATTTCTAACAAGCGTCGCATCTCCGGACTAGATCCTCCGCATCAGCATGGGCCGTTAACCAGTAGAATGTGACGCCCGAAGACCGACGTCCCAGAAGATTCCAGAGATTCCAGATGTTCCAGGTTCTCCCGTGTGTTTCTTTTGTGCTTGCTTTATTTATTTTGCATTGCATCGTGTCATCATGCCATCATGTTTTTAATATTTTGCATCTCAACTAAATAAATTGTGTGGACCTTCGGTCCATTTAAATCGAGGGAAGGATGACCTCTCTTTATAACATATCCTCCTAATATATGGAGCTATATAATATTCCATTTGTTTGGAATTAACCCAACACACTTACATACATTCCCCATGCCTCTTTAATTCAAGTTTCACCGTCAAAACCTCCCTATATTTCTTTTTCCGTTTATCGAGGTTCCTCCAAAAACCTCAACACTTTTGGACACTTTTAAGTCATGCCCTAATTCAAATCATTTGAATTTAATTCAAATGAGTTCGATTTTATCTCTTGCATTCTTGCCTCTCCTATTTTTTGTGGACTGTGAACATTTTTGCGAGTCCGAGAAAATTAAACCCATGCCCTAACTCTATTTCTAACACCTCCTTTCTTTTCTTTTCTTCTCTGTTGCTTTTCTGTTTTTTTTTGGGCAAGCAGCAGTTAAGTGGGCTTAGGAGAGGACCCAGTCCATTTTTTACCTCCCTCCTAGGCCCTATTCCTTCCCAGCCTCATCAGCCTTCAGGCCTCTAGGCCATCTCAGCGCCGCAGGCCGGCCCAACTCCCTCCAGGCAGCCCATCCATCCCCGCACCAAGCCGCAGCCCATTCCCCTCGTAACCCTAGCTCCCCGATCGCTCGCTCACTCCCATCGATTCCCTCGCGTCGCCAGAAGCGAGCGCTCTCAGCGCCCGAATCACCATCTCCCCCCTCCCTCCGAGCCCGACCATGGAGCCACCTAGCTCGACCGATCTCCCTCCCGATTCCCTCGATCCTCCACGGCCCAGCCGCCGCAGCCTCGCTTTCCCCGCCGCCAGGAGCTCCCTCTCACCCCATCGCCACCCTGCGCCTCCTCGTCCAGTGAGCCGCCGAGCCGGCCCTCCGCCTCTCTTTTCCTTCGCGCCCCTCTCCTCCCTGGCGTCCTCGCCGCCTGAAGTCGCCTCGGCCTCGCCAAGGCTGCAGCAGCACCAGGGCGCCGGCTGCCCGTTCTCCTGCGCGCCCCAGGCCGGCCAGACCCGCCTCCCTCCGTCCTCGTCGCGCCTCGCCCTGGCGCCCCGCGGGCCGGCCAGGATCCGCCGTCCAGCAAGGCCGCAGCCCCGTCGGCGCCCTCCAGCCGCCATGGACGGGGCTGGAGCCGCATCTCCTTCGCGCCGGCCACCGTTTTCCTTGCCCCGCCTTGTTCCAACCTTGGGCATCTCCTGCCCTTGTTTTGCCTGCCCTTGTTTTGCCTACAGGAGACCAACAGCTTCCGACACCATCTGACGACCATGGCCGAGACACCCCGCACAAGATGTTCCAGGGACACGCCAAGTACATCTGCAGATGCACCGGACAACTATGTACTGTGTACAGCTACCGTTTCACTTGGAATCGCCAAGGACTGCAAGTACCACGACGTCGATGACCTCGAGAACGACTACATGAATGAGTACCACGACGACCCGCCAAGTACCTCGATGCCCGAGTGACTACTTCCTCTCCGATGATGAGTACCTCTATCGACGACTTGTACATCTACGAACATGAACAACTACCGTCGCCGAGTCCGCAAGTACCTCTACGAACGTGTACCCCTACGTCAACGACGACTCGACAAGTACCCCGCCGGCAAGTACCTCTTCGGAAACGTGATCGACTAATTCCCTCTACGACCCGTGTACCACGACTCACGGAATGTCTACTTCCACTACTTCCTCTACGACCGCGAGTACCACTACTTCCACTATGATCTCGAACCGCCCCAAAACGCACGCTTCGAAGGTATACCGAGACGACCCCGTGGATGAACGCTTGTGAATGCTTGTGTTGTATGAGATGTTTCCCTTGTGTGCATCGTGCCCGTTTCGCCTTTTGTCATGTTCCTCGATTGCCTCGTCGCCTACTCGTGGGAACCCGGTGACGGGATCACCCCACCTTTCATCTTGTTTCGCTCGCTCTCCGTCATCTTTTGCACCGGTCTCTCAACGAGATACCGGTACCAAGATGTTGCCGTTACATCATTTTCGGATCGTTGCCGTGGCACCTTTTCCTTCCACCACGGTGACAATACTTCATATCTTCTTCATGTCTTATTTTAATAAAGTGCATAAACTTGTTCATGTCATCCGCATCATATTAACAACATTAAAAATGTGTGATTGTTGTTTGCTTAAAATTGCTAAACATGCTCATGGGGATTTTCCGGAATTGTTGTTGTTATTTCCGGCCTCATTTAAAATTGCCTAAATAGGTAGTTTGCTTTTGATTCACCTCTTGTTATGTTAAAAACATTTAATCTTGTCTTGTAAATAAACGAGAGTCAACTAAATAAATAACATGTGGTGTTTCGTCAATATGCAACTCATTGCATATTGAGCTCCACTTAACTTGTAGTTTTGTGTGTGCACATTGCCATGCCATGCATAATTAAACCGGACATGCATCATACTTGGATGTGCATCGTATGCCATGTTTATGATTGTGTGTTTACCGTGTTGCTTGTTTCTTTCCGGTTTGCTTCCCTCGTTAGCTTCGGTTTCGTTCCGGAGTTGTGAGGGTTCGCTCGACTTTGTTGCTCCGTCTACTTCATGGATCCGTCCTTCTCCTTTGCGGAATCCCATGCAAGATGATCATACCCTTGGATACCTTTACTACCATTGTCATGCTTAGTTGTCTCGATGATATCGTTACATGTTGCGCTACCCATCTTTATTGTCAGCCTCTCCTTGTTGCCATGAAACCTCTAACATTTGAAACCTTCCTAGCAAAACCACTGTTTGTCTATGTTGCCCGCTTGCTCAGCCCCTCTTATAGCGTTGTTAGTTGCAGGTGAAGATGAAGTTCGTTCCAGGAGGGAACTTGTTGTTGGAATATCACAATATCTATTATTATTATTAACACACCTATATACTGGGCATGGGTGGAAGGCTTGGCCTTTTGCTCGGTGTTTTGTTCCACTCATGCCACCTTAGGCGCCGATAAACCGGCATTATGTTCCTTGATTTTGCGTTCCTTACACGATGGGTGGATGGGGACCCCTTGACAGTTCGACTTTGAATAAAACTCCTCCAGCAAGGCCCAACATTGGTTTTAATTTGCTCATAATAACAACTTAAATAATTAATTAATTGCATAGGGGGGTCATGTCCCCGGGTTCTTAATTCTACATAACAGGGGGGGGCAGTGTTGATGGTGTTGGTCCCAAACTAGAGCCACTTGCGGTGCCACCCAGTTATCTGGGGTATTCGGTTACTGTACGTACTGCTCATCCGGACATGGCCTGAGACGGGATACGCGCGGCTACTATCAGGGTGTCGGCACGCCGGGATGTCTTGCTGGACTTGTTTTACCATTGTCGAAATGTCTTGTGCACCGGGAGGCCGAGCCTGATCGGATTTCCCTAAGATAAGGAGTGATGATATTATATTTATCACTTTAGCTAATCGTGAGAGCTTGTGATGGGCTAAGTTGGGACACCCCTGCAGGGTTATGATCTTTCGAAAGCCGTGCCCGCGGTTATGTGGCAGATTGGAATTTGTTAATGTCCGGTTGTAGAAAACTTGTCAGAGGATCCGAAGTAAAAACACACAACTGTGTGAGTAACCGTGACTATCTCTTTTCACTTTGAGAAGAGAACACGGTGGGGTTATGTTTGACTCGTAAGTAGTTCAGGATCTTTAGCGATCACTACTAGTTGCGACCGTTTGCGTAGATGCTCATCTTATTCTTGTACTCGTAAGCTAGCCACCATATTATGCTTAGCCGCTGCTGCAACCTCACCACTTTGCCTCTTCCTACCCATAAAGCTTTGCTAGTCTTGATACCCATGGTTATTGGATTGCTGAGTCCTCGTGGCTCACAGATACTACAACACCAGATGCAGGTTCAGCCGAGATGATGCAGGAGCTGGTTCAATTACTTCGCTGGGAGCTCGATGAAGAGAGTGGCCGTATGCTTGTGACGTGTTTCGACGATCAGTAGTGGTTTCTACTAGGGGCGATTCAGACCTGTGGCTTTATGTTGTTTTGGTATCTTGTCTTTTGGATCTTACCCTTAGATGGGCTGCGATGTTTTGAATGATGTTTTGCTTATGTAATGTATTGTGTGAAGTGGTGACTGTAAGCCAACTATCTCCTTTTACAATTTAATCCCTCTTTTACATGAGTCGTGCAAAGATACCAAACTTGCGATCATTCCAGAATGGGCTTATATCTTTAAGTCGTGCCTCGACACGTAGGAGATATAGTCCCATCCTGGGCATTACAAGTTGGTATCAGAGCCTTCTCCGACCTAGAAGCCCCCACTGATTGATCGAATCGTTGACGGTTGAGTCTGGACACACACTTAAAATGTTTTGAGTCCTATATATATATCGGAGAGTAGGATTTCTGTTGCTCCTCATCTCTTTTCACTCTGGTGAGGACTCCTGACGATTACTCTTGCCTCTTCTACTCTCAAAAATTCACCAAATTTTTTTTAGGATCTCGCGAGTATTGTTTGGATTGTTCCGATGTCTTTGTGATGAGAACATTGTTCTCGATGCCTCCTGTCATTAGGGGTTGTGGCAGTGTCCCGGGGAGTTGAGCTCCGAGGTGTTGTCGTCACAAATATATCGCAGCAGTTCTGGAATACTTAAGACGGCCGACATCGAAAACTCTCCTATGCGGTTAGTGGCAAGATAACCCCGGCATCACCCAGTACTGGGGAGGTAGTTCGGGAGTATTGCCATAGCTTGTATAGTGGATGCGTTTCGAAGGTCCGAGGTAAACGGTTTCCGGAGATAACTGGTTATGTGTAGAAGGATGGATACAGCTGGATGTAGGATTAGAGTTGAGTGCGCGGTGCTTCCCCTGTATCCCCAACACCTGATTGCATAACTGGAAACTTTCGAAAATTAATAGGTGGGTTCATCTAGTAGTTCGTAGGGATTCTTCCAACGAATGCATGATATGAAGTTTGGGGTTCTACATTGAGTGAAGTGGTTTTATGGGCTTGTTCCGATCGGGAGTTGCATCTTAAAGGGTCCTTGGCTATGCTGATCCGGGGATTGCAAAACCCTTTTGTAACATGTTCCATGAGCTTTCAGCACGAATATGTCGAACAAAGCTTCTATCTTGTATTTGTTCTATCTGCTCCTTGTTGCTTTATTTACCTTTTGTTCTCCCAAGTGGCTTCTCGACAAGTTGATGTACCTACGGAATGCATTCGTTCAATTCTCTGTTCGAATGATATTGTGAAGATTATGTTGCAACATATCTATCCTTTGTTTTTGATTTGATTCTGGTATTCGAGTTGCTTCGATGTCAAATGTTGATTCCCTACCTTCCTAAGCGGTGTTCTCATATTTATATGAGAGTGCTAATTCTTCTTGACCATCAAGATTTTCATGTTAATCCTTTTCAACCGGTGTGCCTTCTCTTCAAGTTATTCCATACGGACGCCGTTGAGAAATCTGACGGTGTATGTTTCATTCATCCCAAGTTGTCTTTGTTTTCCCCACCCTCCCACCCTTTTTCTTTATGGAGCCAGAAAATTCTAAATGAAGTATTCATTTTATTCATGTGATATTTCTTCATTCATTTCCTTCAATGTTCTTATCCGGTGATTTATCGTGAAGATGCTCAAGAGCTTCAAGTTCATCATTCTTTTGTTCTCAAATTCTGTCGGTGGATGTAATTCAAGATTTCGGTGTTGATCTTATCCTTTTCCTCATTTCACAATGCTTTCTTATTCCGGTGCACCAATTAATCATTCTCCTCTTGCTATTCATATCCGGAGTGCTGAAGATTCATAATTCCATTCTTAATCCGTTCAAGCTATTTTGAGGATTACCATCTTATTCAAGCCATTTTATTTAACCGGTGCAATATCTCTCAAGCAATCTTTCCCAACGGTGATTTCTTTTGAGTGGGCCCTAACCCACAGGTCTTTTTCCACGATCTTACCTGACTCTTCTAATTTTTCTGGAGTTATACTCAAATTCTTTTCAAAGTGTGACGTAAGAATGATTTACATCAGTCACAGGCCTTCTCCAAGATCGTTTTCAAATTCTTTTCATGGTTGGTTAAACCTTCCATCTTTTATTCTTCCGGAGCATCTCGCAATTCTTCAAGGTGGTTCTCAATGTCATTTTCAACATTTGAAGATCGGAGAAGAGTTTCTCTTAATCTTGGCCCGTTCTCTCAAGATTCTTCATGAATTCTTCCCATTGTGATCCTCCGAAGGCCATCATTTCAGAATATTTCTTCGTTCTCTGTTTTCAACTTCGTCCTCCAAATATTCTTCATTGTTGTCTCTTCGTTCGTCTCCATATTTTTTTACGGTGGTTATTTCAAGATTACCCTTCCGTTGTTATCGTTTTAATTCATTTGTTCTTTTCATAATCCTACCGGTGAGTCGTTCAAGATTATTGTCAAGTTTGGCCATATCTCTCTCCAATCCTTTTCAAGAAGAATAAGTAGTATGCCAAATCATTTGGTTGTCATCAATTTAAATTGGTGAAGGAGATGCATGACATAATTCTTATTCTTATTCCTTCAAGGTGATTTAATCCCTTCCTTCGGAGCTTGTTCAACATATCATATTCTCGGTTCTAAGTTTTTCATCTTGTTTTCCGGAGCTTCAAGTTATTTAATTATATCGTTTCAAAGCTCCATCTAATTCATCGCAGGCCTCGAATCTTATTCTTTTCATCTTTCGCATCTCATGCTTTCATTACCGGAGTTTTCATGGTGGTTCATCATGTTTTAATTCATCCTCGAAGTCTTCATCAAGATTCTTGTTGGAGCTCAAGCATTCTTCATCATGCATTCCAATTGCATTTCTTTCTACCTTATCTTTTCAGATGGTGTTATGTCATTCTTGACAATTCCTTCATGTTTCATGATTCACGAGTTATCAAGAATGAGATAATTAAAACCATCAGTTCTTTCTCTTTAGGAGATCCTTTCAACCCCTCTTTTTTTTATCTCTTGGAGTTATCTTCGGTTGTATTTCACCTAGAAGCTTTCCCTAAGGATTGTTGCTATTATGGTGCTTATAAATGACCCAAGTTCTTCATTTATCATTCCGGTAAAATAAGTTTTTCGTCTCCTTATTGATCTCAATCCAATTAAATATTTCCATCAGTGGCTGGTTGTCACCTCTTAATTTTGAGATGTTTTCCATAAGCCCACATCAAGCTTATTCGTTTTTGTTGTTGATTTTTTTAAAATCAACCCCATTCAACCCTTCTTTGTAAGGAGGATTTCCTAATTCGTTTGTGGGAGAAGTTGTCATTTTTCTTCTCCGTCCATTTCTTTCGCTGATTTATATGCTATTCTTTCATTCCGGAGGCATTGTGTTGTTGCTCTCTCCAAACCATCTTATTGTTTTATCGAGATCATGTTCTTTCCCTTGCTTATCATTAAACCGGAGTGTCGTATTCTTCATTCAAGTTACGTCATCTTATCAAGTTTTGCCTCTCTTTCAACCGGAGTGCTGTCTGAATCTTTCTTACCCCTTGTGCCATTCTTTCAATTGTTTCAGGGGCTGTATGATGTTGATTTCATCAAGTATCATTCCATCTCCTCAAGTTCTTGTTAATTCCTTCCATTTTCAGACGGAGTGCTGTCCAAATTATTTCGTTCTTATTCCTTCTCAATCTTGGCTATACCGTTGTGGTTGCATATTCTTTTGGTTTGTAAGCTCTTGCTTCATGTCTTTCAACCCGCAAGGTTCTCGTGGTGTTCCTTGTTCCTCCTTTTACCGGAGTGCTCTTAACTTCGTTCATCTCTGTTGTATTCTTTCCTTCAAGATTGTTCAACCTCTCAAGGTTGTTTGGTTTTCACTCGTTTGTCAAAGAAGCAACTTTGTTTTACCTCTTCCTCTTCCGTTTTTATCCGGTGCTATCTATAGCATCTCGGGTCGAGATCCTCTATTAGTGTGGGAGAGTTGTGACGCCCGAAGACCGACGTCCCAGAAGATTCCAGAGATTCCAGATGTTCCGGGTTCTCCCGTGTGTTTCTTTTCTGCTTGCTTTATTTATTTGGCATTGCATCGTGTCATCATGCCATCATGTTTTTAATCTTTTGCATCTCAACTAAATAAATTGTGTGGACCTTCGGTCCATTTAAATCGAGGGAAGGATGACTTCTCTTTATAACATATCCTCCTAATATATGGAGCTATATAATATTCCATTTGTTTGGAATTAACCCAACACACTTACATATATTCCCCATGCCTCTTTAATTCAAGTTTCACCGTCAAAACCTCCCTATATTTATTTTTCCGTTTATCGAGGTTCCTCCAAAAACCTCAACACTTTTGGACACTTTTAAGTCATGCCCTAATTCAAATCATTTGAATTTAATTCAAATGAGTTCGATTTTATCTCTTGCATTCTTGCCTCTCCTATTTTTCGTGGACTGTGAACATTTTTGCGAGTCCGAGAAAATTAAACCCATGCCCTAACTCTATTTCTAACACCTCCTTTCTTTTCTTTTCTTCTCTGTTGCTTTTCTGTTTTTTTGGGCAAGCAAAAGTTAAGTGGGCTTAGGAGAGGACCCAGTCCATTTTTTACCTCCCTCCTAGGCCCTATTCCTTCCCAGCCTCATTAGCCTTCAGGCCTCTAGGCCATCTCAGCGCCGCAGGCCGGCCCAACTCCCTCCAGGCAGCCCATCCATCCCCGCACGAGGCCGCAGCCCATTCCCCTCGTAACCCTAGCTCCCCGATCGCTCGCTCACTCCCATCGATTCCCTCGCGCCGCCAGAAGCGAGCGCTCTCAGCGCACGAATCCCCATCTCCCTCCTCCCTTCGAGCCCGACCATGGAGCCACCTAGCCCGACCGATCTCCCTCCCGATTCCCTCAACCCTCCACGGCCCAGCCGCCCCAGCCTCGCTTTCCCCGCCGCCAGGAGCTCCCTCTCACCCCATCGCCACCCTGCGCCTCCTCGTCCAGTGAGCCGCCGAGCCGGCCCTCCGCCTCTCTTTTCCTTCGCGCCCCTCTCCTCCCTGGCGTCCTCGCCGCCTGAAGTCGCCTCGGCCTCGCCAAGGCTGCAGCAGCACCAGGGCGCCGGCTGCCCGTTCTCCTGCGCGCCCCAGGCCGGCCAGGCCCGCCTCCCTCCATCCTCGCCGCGCCTCGCCCTGGCACCCCGCAGGCCGGCCAGGATCCGCCGTCCAGCAAGGCCGCAGCCCCGTCGGCGCCCTCTAGCCGCCATGGACGGGGCTGGAGCCGCATCTCCTTCGCGCCGGCCACCGTTTTCCTTGCCCCGCATTGCTCCAGCCTTGGGCATCTCCTGCCCTTGTTTTGCCTGCCCTTGTTTTGCCTACAGGAGACCAACAGCTTCCGACACCATCTGACGACCATGGCCGAGACACCCCCCACAAGATGTTCCAGGGACACGCCAAGTACATCTGCAG
The DNA here is from genome assembly GCA_902687465.1 of Secale cereale. Lineage (NCBI taxonomy): Eukaryota > Viridiplantae > Streptophyta > Magnoliopsida > Poales > Poaceae > Secale > Secale cereale. The sequence goes on from LR738709.1 coordinate 354,673,417, forward strand.
ATGCACCGGACAACTATGAACCGTGTACAGCTACCGTTTCACTTGGAATCGCCAAGGACTGCAAGTACCACGACGTCAACGACCTCGAGAACGACTACATGAACGAGTACCACGACGACCCGCCAAGTACCTCGACGCCCGAGTGACTACTTCCTCTCCGATGATGAGTACCTCTACCGACGACTTGTACATCTACGAACGTGAACAACTACCGCCGCCGAGTCCGCAAGTACCTCTACGAACGTGTACCCCTACGTCAACGACGACTCGACAAGTACCCCGCCGGCAAGTACCTCTTCGAAAACGTGATCGACTACTTCCCTCTACGACCCGTGTACCACGACTCACGGAACGTCTACTTCCACTACTTCCTCTACGACCGCGAGTACCACTACTTCCACTACGATCTCGAACCGCCCCGAAACGCACGCTTCGAAGGTATACCGAGACGACCCCGTGGATGAACGCTTGTGAATGCTTGTGTTGTATGAGATGTTTCCCTTGTGTGCATCGTGCCCGTTTCGTCTTTTGTCATGTTCCTCGGTTGCCTCGTCGCCAACTCGTGGGAACCCGGTGACGGGATCACCCCACCTTTCATCTTGTTTCGCTCGCTCTCCGTCATCTTTTGCACCGGTCTCTCAACGAGTTACCGGTACCGAGATGTTGCCGTTACATCTTTTTCGGATCGTTGCCGTGGCACCTTTTCCTTCCACCACAGTGACAATACTTCATATCTTCATCATGTCTTATTTTAATAAATTGCATAAACTTGTTCATGTCTTCTGCATCATATTAACAACATTAAAAATGTGTGATTGTTGTTTGCTTAAAATTGCTAAACATGCTCATGGGGATTTTCCGAAATTGTTGTTGTTATTTCCGGCCTCATTTAAAATTGCCTAAATAGGTAGTTTGCTTTTGATTCACCTCTTGCTGTGTTAAAAACATTTAATCTTGTCTTGTAAATAAATGAGAGTCAACTAAATAAATAACATGTGGTGTTTCGTCAATATGCAACTCGTTGCATATTGAGCTCCACTTCACTTGTAGTTTTGTTTGTGCACATTGCCATGCCATGCATAATTAAACCGGACATGCATCATACTTGGATGTGCATCGTATGCCATGTTTATGATTGTGTGTTTACCGTGTTGCTTGTTTCTTTCCGGTTTGCTTCCCTCGTTAGCTTCGGTTTCGTTCCGGAATTGTGAGGGTTCCCTCGACTTTGTTGCTCCGTCTACTTCATGGATCCGTCCTTCTCCTTTGCGGAATCCCATGCAAGATGATCATACCCTTGGATACCTTTACTACCATTGCCATGCTTAGTTGTCTCGATGCTATCGTTACATGTCGCGCTACCCATCTTTATTGTCAGCCTCTCCTTGTTGCCATGAAACCTCTAACATTTGAAACCTTCCGAGCAAAACCACTGTTTGGCTATGTTGCCCGCTTGCTCAGCCCCTCTTATAGTGTTGTTAGTTGCAGGTGAAGATGAAGTTCGTTCCAGGAGGGAACTTATTGTTGGAATATCACAATATCTATTATTATTATTAACACACCTATATACTAGGCATGGGTGGAAGGCTTGGCCTTTTGCTCGGTGTTTTGTTCCACTCATGCCACCTTAGGCGCCGATAAACCGGCATTATGTTCCTTGATTTTGCGTTCCTTACACGATGGGTGGATGGGGACCCCTTGACAGTTTGACTTTGAATAAAACTCCTCCAGCAAGGCCCAACATTGGTTTTAATTTGCTCATAATAACAACTTAAATAATTAATTAATTGCATAGGGGGGTCATGTCCCCGGGTTCTTAATTCTACATAACAGGGGGGGCCAGTGTTGATGGTGTTGGTCCCAAACTAGAGCCACTTGCGGTGCCACCCAGTTATCTGGGGTATTCGGTTAATGTACGTACTGCTCATCCGGACGTGGCCTGAGACGAGATACGCGCGGCTACTATCAGGGTGTCGGCACGCCGGGAGGTCTTGCTGGACTTGTTTTACCATTGTCGAAATGTCTTGTGCACCGGGAGGCCGAGCCTGATCGGATTTCCCTAAGATAAGGAGTGATGATATTATATTTATCACTTCAGCTAATCGTGAGAGCTTGTGATGGGCTAAGTTGGGACACCCCTGCAGGGTTATGATCTTTCGAAAGCCGTGCCCGCGGTTATGTGGCAGATTGGAATTTGTTAATGTCCGGTTGTCGAAAACTTGTCAGAGGATCCGAAGTAAAAACACACAACTGTGTGTGTAACCGTGACTGTCTCTTTTCACTTTGAGAAGAGAACACGGTGGGGTTATGTTTGACTCGTAAGTAGTTCAGGATCTTTAGCGATCACTACTAGTTGCGACCGTTTGCGTAGATGCTCATCTTATTCTTGTACTCGTAAGCTAGCCACCATATTATGCTTAGCCGCTGCTGCAACCTCACCACTTTGCCTCTTCCTACCCATAAAGCTTTGCTAGTCTTGATACCCATGGTTATGGGATTGCTGAGTCCTCGTGGCTCACAGATACTACAACACCAGATGCAGGTTCAGCCGAGATGATGTAGGAGCTGGTTCAATTACTTCGCTGGGAGCTCGATGAAGAGAGTGGCCGTATGCTTGTGACGTGTTTCGACGATCAGTAGTGGTTTCTACTAGGGGCGATTCAGACCTGTGGCTTTATGTTGTTTTGGTATCTTGTCTTTTGGATCTTACCCTTAGATGGGCTGCGATGTTTTGAATGATGTTTTGCTTATGTAATGTATTGTGTGAAGTGGCGAGTGTAAGCCAACTATCTCCTTTTGCAATTTAATCCCTCTTTTACATGAGTCGTGCAAAGATATCAAACTTGCAATCATTCCAAAATGGGCTTATATCTTTAAGTCGTGCCTCGACACGTAGGAGATATAGTCCCATCCTGGGCATTACATAGAACCCATGACGAAAAGGCTTGGCTACCAATGATTTTGAACCGGCGTGATGACCACAATCTCCTTCGTGTATCTCTCGAAGAATATCACTGCCTTCTTCCGACGATACCCAGCGCTGAAATGCCCCAGAAACGTTGCGGTGATGAAGTTCTCCGTTGACGATAGTCATAGATTTGGATCGCCGGATTATCTGCCTAGCTTCAACCTCATCATCCGGCAACTCTCCTCGGTCAGGTACGCCAAGTAAGGGAGTGTCCAATCTGGAATAACATGAAGCGCTGCAACTAGCTGTGCTTCCGGATCAGGAACAGCCAAATCCTCCTCCGATGGTACCTGAACTAATGGACTGTGTAATTCATCCAAGAAAGTATTTGGTGGAACCGGTTTACACTGAGAGCCCAGCCGGCTTATAGAATCGGCCGCTTCATTTTTCCACCGGTCTATGTGATCCACCTGATATCCTTTGAAATATCCTGCAACCGCTTCAACTTCCCGCTTGTAAGCTGCCATGAGCGGATCTTTAGAGTCCCATTTGCCAGACACTTGTTGCGCCACTAGATCCGAATCACCAAAACACTTGACCCGGCTCAAGTTCATCTCCTTAGCCATCCGTAGGCCGTGAAGGAGAGCTTCATATTCAGCAGCATTGTTAGTGCAAGGGAACATTAGTCGGAGGACATAACAAAACTTGTCACCTCGTGGGGAAGTTAACACGACTCCAGCCCCCGAGCCTTCTAATTGCCTTGAATCGTCAAAGTGGATAGTCCAGTATGTATGATCCGGCTTCTCCTCTGGTGCTTGCAATTTTGTCCAATCATTGATAAAATCTACCAATTCTTGGGATTTAATAGCAGTACGGGGTACATACTTTAACCCGTGTGGACTAAGCTCAATGGCCCACTTTGCTACTCTGCCAGTAGCTTCTCTGTTCTGGATTATATCCCCAAATGGAGCTGAGCTGACAACAGTAATTGGGTGGCCCTGGAAATAGTGCTTCAGCTTCCGGTTTGCCATGAACACGCCATATACCAGCTTCTGCCAGTTTGGATACCTTTGCTTTGATTCAATTAGAACTTCACTGACGTAGTAAACCGGGCGCTGAACCGGATATTCCTTGCCTGCTTCCTTGCATTCCACCACAATTGCCACGCTAACTGCACGGGCATTGGCGGCCACGTATAATAGCAACGGCTCGTTGTCAATAGGGGCAGCAAGAACTGGCGGTTCTGCTAATTACCACTTCAAATCCTCGAACGCAGCGTTTGCGGCATCGCTCCATATAAACCGATCTGTCTTTTTCAGCATCTGATAAAATGGAATTGCCTTCTCTCCCAAACGGCTAATGAATCGGCTTAATGCTGTAATCCGGCCTGCTATGCGCTGGACATCATTGATACAAGCCGGTTTAGTCAAGGATGTGATCGCCTTGATCTTCTCCGGATTGGCCTCTATTCCTCTGTTTGATACTAAGAATCCAAGGAGCCTGCCTGCCGGAACACCAAAAACGCGCTTCTCCGGATTAAGCATCATCTTATACACCCGAAGGTTGTCAAAGGTTTCCTTTAGGTCTTCTATCAGCGTCTCCTCCTTCCTTGACTTCACCATAATGTCATCAACATAGGCATGGACATTTTTTCCGATCTGCCCTTTGAGACAGTTCTGTACGCAACGCTAGTAAGTTGCCTGGGCACTCTTGAGCCCAAAGGGCATAGATACATAGCAGAAGGCTCCAAAGAGAGTTATGAAAGTTGTCTTCTCCTGGTCCTTAACTTCCATCTTGATTTGATGATACCCTGAATATGCATCCAAAAAACTTAGCCGCTCACATCCTGCAGTAGCATCAATAATCTGATCAATACGGGGGAGAGCAAAAGGATCAATTGGGCAAGCCTTGTTTAGGTCTGTGTAATCAACACACATCCTCCACGTTCCATTTTTCTTTAACACCAGTACCAGATTAGCCAACCACTCCGGATGGAACACCTCAACTATGAACCCTGCAGCCAAAAGCCTGGCCACTTCCTCACCTATAGCCTTGCGCCTCTCCTCATTGAAGCGGCGCAGGTACTGCTTGACCGGTTTAAATTTTGGATCAATATTAAGACTGTGCTCAGCGAGTTCCCTCGGTATACCTGGCATGTCAGAAGGTTTCCATGCAAAGATATCCCGATTCTCACGGATGAACTCGATGAGCGCGCTTTCCTATTTGGGGTCTAGGTTAGTGCTGATAGTGAACTGCTTGGATGAATCGCCCGGTACAAAGTCAACTTGCTTGGTTTCCTCTGCCGATTTAAACTTCAAAGCCGGATCATGCTCTGTAGTTGGCTTTTTTAACTGGGACATATCTGCCGGATCGACGTTGTCCTTGTAGAATTTCAACTCCTCCGTAGCACAGATTGCCTCTGCATAGGCTGCATCTCCTTCCTCGCATTCCAATGCGATCTTGCGACTTTCGTGAACCGTGATGGTTCCCTTGTGACCCGGCATCTTGAGCTGTAGATAAACATAGCACAGTCTAGCCATGAACTTGGCGTAAACCGGTCTCCCAAATAGAGCATGATATGGGCTCCGGATCTTTACGACCTCAAAGGTCACTGTCTCTGACCTAGAATCCTGCTCATCCCCAAAGGTGACTTCCAGATCAATTTTCCCAACTGGGTAAGCCGATTTACCTGGCACCACTCCATGGAATACCGTGTTGGATTGTCTCAACTTCTTGTCTGTCAACCCCATACGCCGGAAAGTCTCATAATATAAGATGTTGATACTGCTGCCGCCATCCATGAGTATCTTTGTGAATTTGTAGCCACCCACCTGTGGTGCCACCACTAGGGCCAACTAGCCCGGATTATCAACCCGTGGAGGGTGATCCTCCTTGCTCCATACAATAGGTTGTTCTGACCAACGTAGAAAACGTGGCGTTGCCGGTTCAACTGCGTGTACTGCCTGCTTCAGAACCTTTTGATCTCGTTTGCACAAACTCATGGTAAAAACATGGTACTGTCCACTACTTAGCTCCTTCGGATTACTCTGATATCCGGATTGCTACTGCTGCTGGCGCTGCTGATTGCCTTGGTTGTTGTAACCACCCTGACCATGCTGCTGGTTGCCTTGGTTGTTGTTACCACCCTGACCGTGCTGCTAGTTGCCTTGGTTGTAGTTATTGTTACCGCCATGATATCCTGATCCGGAACCATTACCCTGGTAACCCGGACCCTGAAAGCCTGAACCTGAGCCGTCGCTAGGGGGTCCGTGGTTATATCTGGCTTGCTTCATGGCCTCCACCATGATCTTGCAGTCCTTCCATAAGTGCTTAGACGGGTGTCCCTCTGTACTGTGTTTAGGGCAAGGCTCATTTAATTGTTGATCTAGATTGAAGGATACCCCCTCGGTACGTGGAGGTGGCCTACCCTTGCGGCGCTGAAAGTTTCCTTGCACATTGGTATTGGCCACAAAATCAGAGCCGCCCTCTGCCTTTCGCTTACCATTGTAACCTGTTCCTACCGGATTAGCTTGCGCTGATTTACCGGCCTTGTTTGCTTTCTCGGACTTGTCTCCATCTGCATCTGGGTACATAGTGTTATCAGAATCCCCATATTTCACCAGAGCGCTCATGAGTGTACCCATGTCATTACAATCCCGCTTGAGCCGTCCCAACTTCAGCTTCAGAGACTCAAACCGGTAATTGTTTTCCAATGTCACTATCGCCGTACTAGGATTGATGCTATTAGAAGAATGCAGGATTTTTGATACTCGTCGCACCCAGGTGCTCGTGGGTTCCTGGTCTCCTTGAACACATGCTGCTAAATCTACCACTGACAGTGGTTGCTTGCACGTGTCTTTGAAATTTTTGATAAACTGGCGACGCAGCTCACCCCATGATCCGATGGAGTTAGGTGGTAGGCCCTTTAACCATGTCCGGGCGGTGCCTTCAAGCATCATGGTGAAGTACTTGGCGCATGCTGCTTCATCCACGTCAAGCATCTCCATAGCCATCTCATAGCTCTCCACCCACGCCTCTGGAGCCAGGTCTGCCGTATAGTTGGGTACCTTGCATGGACCTTTGAAGTCTTTGGGTAATTTTACGCTTCGTAAAGCAGGGACGAGACACCGTACTCCAAAGGAACTCGCCGTGACTCCCGTTTCTGTTGTGGTTGGGTGAACCGGTGTCGTTTGACGGGTGTCCTCGCGGGCAGTATGTCTGGCCCGGTTTACCGCCTCTTGGGCGTGTGCTTCTGCTCCTGCCGGCTTATCCTGCCTGTGACGGTGACGTCTCCGCTCGCTGCTAGACACGGCCGGTTCATCCCAGTGCCTAGTGTAACTCCGGCTTTGGCGGGGGGTTGAATGAATCCTCTCCCTGCTATAAGAGTACGACTGCTGCTGTGTCAGCGTCGTGTCCAGCAATTCCTTAGCCCGGCGTGCTTCCATCGCCACGGGGGAAGTCCCCTCAATGGGTAAAGCGGCCAGTCATGAAGCGGCGGCGACAATGTTGTCCAACGGGTTAGAATAATGGCCGGGAGGGGTGGGTATGTGCGGCGTTGGCACAACTTGACGATTTCACTCTGCGGCCGGTGGCTGAACCGATGCGCCAGTCCCTGGGGCTCCTCCCCGGTTTGTCTCTAGGCGGTTACTGGTTCCTGCCCCTGGTGTGCCAAAGAGATTCCTTGCCTCGTAAACCGACGGCAGACGAGTTTGTTGTCTTCTGTACATTACCTCATGTGCAGAAGTCTGATCCACCCTGAGCCGGAAAGCTTGGGAGTCTAGCTCTGCTTGCCTCGTAGCTATCATGGCTTTCTCTGCGGCCAGATGTTGTTTAGCCTACTCAATCCGGCCCTTCAGTTGAAGGATCTCTGCATCATGTTGCGCCTTGTTGGCAGGGGCCACTTCTGCTGTTGCAAGCGCCGTCAATTCTCCAACCAAGGTGGATAGGGCATCAGAGGGTGACGGGGCTTGGTTGCTTGCTCCAGCACCGGCTACCTCTGAGGTGAACGCCCCGGTCGTCGAGGGCTGCTGCATAGACTGTGAGCCGGCCATGAAAACAGCCACCCGGTTTGGCGGATCAAAGGGGTCCGGAATACTATCGCCATCGGATATACCCTCAGATCGGCCGTCCTGCAACAGATACAAAGATTCGGTCTCTCCAGATGAAGATTCATCGTCAGAATAGACAACTGTCTCGTCACCAGAATCCGATCCGTCCTCGGCTTGGACTCCATGTACTGCTCCATGATGTCTACACACGCTTCTACTCTTGTAGACTATGTTGGGCCTCCAAGCGCAGAGGTTTGTAGGACAGCAGCAAATTTCCCTCAAGTGGATGACCTAAGGTTTATCGAACTCAGGGAAGTAGAGGTTGAAGATGGTCTCTCTCAAGCAACCATGCAACTAAGATACAAGAAGTCTCTTGTGTCCCCAACACACCTAATACACTTGTCAGATGTATAGGTGCACTAGTTCGGCGAAGAGATGTTAAATGGCAAGTGATATGGATGGCAAAACAAAGTAATATAAATATGTAATAAAAAGTGCAGCAAGCAAACAAGTGGTAAACGTGAGCACAAATGGTATTGCAATGGTGGAAACAAGGCCTAGGCTTCATACTTTCACTAGTGGCAACTCCCAACAACATTAACATAATCGAATCACATGATATTTCCCATAAAACATGCAAAGGGGACACACTCGGAGGTCATTCCTTCGTGGTCAAGAGAGGATGAGAATTATGTAGGGATACAAAAGCACACCTCAAAGTTCGTAGTTCTCAATCTAAGGATTTCCCAATGTCACCGCGGCCATCCAAAGAGAGTCCCACAATCACCACAACATATATAAAGGATAGTCAAAGACAAGCACCAAGAGACTCTCAATCTTCAATCAACACACAAGAGAGGAAATCACTCATGAAAATATTGTTCTAATCCATGTCCAATAGACAGCTGTCACCTTGGTCTCGGGAATTATACTAGATAAAGACAAGTGAGTACATCAATCCAATACATAGAGGAAGGGGAAATATCATGGGATCGCCCTAGATTAACATAGCCTATGATCACAACGAAGATCACATCATGGGAGAGAGAATTGACCACATAGCTACTGGTAAGAACCTCAGCCCCGAGGAGGAACTACTCCCGCATCATGGAGGGAGGAAGCAACGTCGATGGAGATGAATCCGGGGGCACTTCCCCGTCCCGGCAGGGTGCCGACGCAGGAATTCTGGTCCCCCGAAGCTTGATGGAGATGGCGGCGGAGATCGGTATCGCGTCTGGAGAAAAGGGTTCCGGCATCAGGGTTTCTGCGAAGGGTTGTAAATATATGCCAAAGGGGGGCACCAGGGGAGTCCTGGGGGGCCCAGGCGCCCCCCGGCGCGGCCCAGGGGGGGCGCCCACAGGGCGCCTGGAGCCCCTGTGGGTCCCCCCCGGCTGTACTTTGGCCGCACGGTAGCTCCTGGAACGCTGATTTTTTATATATGTTTTCTGGATTTTTCCTGGCAGTTCTCGTAATGTGAAAACCTGAAATACAAAAACAGCCGAAAACAGAAACTGGCACTGGGGTGCACTGAGTTAATAGGTTAGTCCAAATATGATCAAAAGTGTATGGAAGTGTATAAATATCATAGCAATATCACCCAAAAGAGGCATGGAGCAAGCAGAAATTATAGATACGTTTTGGACGTATCAACATCCCCAAGCTTAATTCCTGCTCGTCCTCGAGTAGGTAAATGATAACAAGAATAATTTCTGTGGTGACATGCTATTAACCATATAGGACTTATTCATAGTCATATGACAAAAGCTTACTGGGACAATGAATCTGTAGTAATTAAGTTGCCTCATGAGAAAATCACAAAGAACTGAAAGTTTTACAATATGATACTGAAACATCAAATAGATTTGCAATGAACATGATGTGCAAATATGATAAAGTGATATCTAGCTTGCCCCCTTTAGTGATGCAAAACATAAATGCAGTGGCACCTTCAAGGTTTAAGTGATGACTAGATACAATGATTTCAAAATAAACGATATCACAATCATGCAAAAGACAATGCTACTTTGGGACAATGCACATTACACTCAGAATGACAATCATGCTCTCGGTAGTTGGTGCTTTTAAAAGAAGGTGGAGACTCAACATAAAAGTAAAAGAATGGTTATGTGCTAGAGCTTTTTATTTTGAAAACATAGAAGCAATTTTGTCAACGGTAGTAGTACTTCATATGTGTCATGCATAAGACATCTTATAAGTTGCAAGCCTCATGCATCGAATACCAATAGTGCTCACACCTTGTCCTAATTAGCTCGGATTTCCATGGGTTATCATAGCATTACATATGTTTTAACCAAGTGTCACAAAGGGGTACCTCTATGCCACCTGTACAAAGGTCCAAGGAGATAAATCGCATTTGATTTCTCGTTTTTGATAGATCTCAACTTGAGGACATCCATACCGGGACAACATAGAAAATAGATGATGGACTCCTCTTTAATGCATAAGCATATTCTCATAAGAGATTGAGGATTAATGTCCAAGCTAAAACTTCCACCATGATACATGGCTTTGGTTGGCGGCCCAATGTTCTTCTCTAACAATATGCATACTCATTCAACACACGGCAAATCACCCTTACTTCAGACAAGACGAACATGCATAGCAACTCACATGATATTCAACAAAAGTGTGACAGTTGATGGCGTCCTCAGAAACATGGTTACCGCTCAGCAAGCAACTTATAAGAAATAAGATACATAGGCAACATATTCTTTACCACAATAGTTTTTAAGCTACTTTCCCATGAGCTATGTATTGCAAGGTTAGTCTGCTTAGTACAGGTGGAGGTTAGCAAAAGACTGGGAGCGACCAACTAAGAGAGCAATGACGGTCATAATCATGCAGAGCGACAAAGCAATATTGAATCAGGCATGGTAGTTATATCGCTACTCAGAAATAAAAAATCATCAAGGCTTGACAGACTTTCTTTACAGTCTTAAATATGCGTGAGCATACGCCAAGTCAATCAAAATTAATTCTCGAAGGAAGATATTACTAAACCATACCACATCATTGGCAAACAAATCAAGTTGGTACTCCAATAACACATTGGGAGTCCCCCAGCTATTTGAGACTAACCATAAGAAAACCTGAACTACTAAGCGCCATTATGCACGTAGCATCTTTATCATAGACATATTAACCAATGCAATGGAAGCAAACTCTCTTAATAAGATAAGCATGATAATTAAAGAGAGTTCAAGCAACCAACTAAACAAAAGCTCTTTGAAAAGGTAAGCATGAATACTAAGAGCAGAGCATGATAGTAGCTATTTTAAAAGACGAAGAACACACACATCAAAGATAGACATGAAAATTCTATGTTATGTTCTAGGTAGAAGTGGAGCGTGTTTCTCTCCCACATAAAGAAAGCTGAGTTCCGACTCGTTATGAAAAACTAAAAAGAAAACTAAAAGCAAGACGCTCCAAGCATAGCACATAACACATGAAGTGATAAAAATATAGCGGAACGAAAGACGAACCGATAATGTTGATGGAGAAGGGGATGCACGGGGGCATCCCCAAGCTTAGACGCTTGAGTCTCCTTGAATATTTCTTGGGGGTGCACGGGGGCATCCCCAAGCTTGAGCGTTTGACACTCCTGAATCTTTTTATCATCTTCCCTCGCACACTTGAAAACTCCCTTCATACATAACTCATCATAATCTGATTAGCGAGGTTACTACCCTTAATAAAATAATTGTTCTTTGCTGGAAATAAAGATATTCTTGAAGGTCTACTGTTTCTCAAGATTTCCAAAAGGTTTTTGCAAAGAAAAGGCAAGCTCTTGGTTTGCAAACTGAAGGAAAGGCAAAACAGGACAGAATCTGTGAAAAACAGAACAGCAGGTAGTAAATGATTTGTTCGGGGTACTTCTGCAACTCAAATCAAAAAACTTAGAACAGACGCACGAAAGACAATTATATAGAGAACGCTGTCGAAACAATTCAGACCAAAAAGATGATCTGGTGATTTTATACGAATTTTTCTATCCAAGGACAGAATCTGTTTCCTGGACAGCACCTCACAACTTTTGAACTTTCTTGCAATCAGAGGCTATACTTGGCACAAAATTTAAAAGCAAAGATACAATGATGATGCTACAATAGTAACAACATCAAGACTCAACAAAATCAAAATAATTTTATTCATTGGGCTGCCTCCCAAAAGCGCTTTCTTTTATGCCTTTAAGCTAGGTATAAGACTTTAATGATGCTCTCGTAGGAATAAGAGTTGAAGAACAAAAGAGAGCATCAAGAAGCAAATACCAAACACATTTAAACCTAACATGCTTCCTATGCATAGGAACATTGCAATAGAATAATTCATTGAAGCACAAAGCAACTAGCATAGGAAGGCAAAACAAGCATAACTTCAAAGTATTCACCATAAAGAGAGGAAACTCCTTATTATTAAGATATTTAGAACCAAGTCTCCCTCTCTCATTATAAATTTCAGTGGCATCATGGATGAACTCAACAATATAAGCATCACATAAAGCATTGTTACCATGATCCACATGCAAAAAGGTACTCTTACTCTCCACATAAGCATAATCTTTCTCATTGGTAATAGTGGGAGTAGGACTATCATAAACAACTTGAACACTATAGATTAATTGTATATTAAAAGGGTGGTGTTCAACAAGGGAGTAATTCCCTCCATGATTATGACAAGTTTCATAAGGATAATTTCTCCTTATGTCATAGGTACCTTTATAATCACTATAGATTGGAGTTATAACATCATCATGGTAGAGAAGAGCATTATCATTGCTAGCAACTATATTTGTAAACATGTTGTCTTTATTCTTACTAGCAAAAGAATTATCAATTATCACATCACTAGTGGGTAAAGGACTTGCAATCCTATCATCCCCAAGCTTAGAGCTTCCCATATCATCACTTTCAGAGTTGGTACCAAAAAGACTTTCAAGATCATAAGTAGCATTATCATCATTTTCCCAATCGCAATAAGTAACATGCATATCATAATCAAAATCATCTTCAATAGTACCTACGGACGTATCATCAAGATGATAATTATGGCAATAAACTTCACCTTCTTCTTTAAACTTACATTCGTTAGGATAAAAGTTGATGGGAGGAATATGCTCAGGCCAGGTTGATACCCATTCTTCTTCCTTCTTGCTCCTCTTCCTCCTCCTCTTCTTTTTCTTCTTCTTCACCTTAGGAGGGAGTGGTTGGAAATGAAGCTTCTCCACATATCCTGGTTTATCATTAGAAACAATGGGGGAAACTTGGGAGGAACTCTCCTTTTTATTAGCAGAAATATAAGAGACATTTTTATACTTTGGTAAAGTTCCCTCCTTTCTAATCTTACTTATGTAATCATTTTCATGGCAATTAACAACACAATAGAGATGGCAATTTTGCAAAGTGTTTTTTATTCCTATGGCATTATCATCCAGCCAAGAAGTCTTTTCTGATAACTCTTCACACATCAAAAATAACATAAGCTCATCATAAAGATCAGAGGTGATCATGTTATCACACAACCGGTTAACAGTTATGTTTTGAAAGTTCATGCATTGAAAATTAAAGTGACCCTCTATACGGCAAAGTTCACAAGTAAAAGGATAAAGGTCACACAATTCTCTGGCAATTTCATTTAAATCTCTGACCCAAGTGATTGTTCTTTCATGCTTATGTTGCTTACAATACTTCTCTTCTTCAATCATAGGCCTTTCACAAGGTCTATCCACTCCACAAAAATTAACATGCTTATATAAAACTTCGTTTTTAGGATTGGATCATGCATGTTGCAATCATCATGAACAATTTCATTTTCTTTGCAAGTCTCTTTAAAAGGTTTATGATACTTGATCCAATCCTCCTTAGGCATATTAAGATGTGAAGCAAAAGATTTGAGGAAATCAACAAGGAGTTGAGAATCAAGCCCAAACTTAGCACTAAACTTATTAAAACTTGTAGTTTCAACAAAGGACTTAATGCAATCATACTCATAAATTATACCTGACTCTTTACCTTTGTCGATCTCCCAATCTTCAGTGTTGCGTTGAATTCTTTCAAGGAGTTCCCATTTAGTATCAATCTTTTTGTTTGTGAAAGAACCCGTAGAGGAAGCATCGAGCAAATCTTTATCCTGTCGAGAGAGCCTCGCATAGAAGTTAGTAATAATAATATCTTTGGGGAGCCCATGGTTAGGACATTTTAGCATTAACGTTTTCAGTCTCCCCCAAGCTTGGGCTATGCTCTCTCCGTCATGAGGATAAAAATTATAAACATAATTCCTATTCTCATGAACTTCATGAAGAGGATAAAACTTGGAGTAAAAGAGAGACATAAGCTCTTGCCAATCAAGCAAGTACGAGTTATCGAGAAGCTTATACCAATCTGAAGCTTTATCTATAAGTGATACGGCGAACAATCTCCTCATGACAAACTCCCTTGATACACCTGCAAGCTTACATAATGAACATAGTTGTGACAGATATAGCAAGTGTTCACCGGGATGTCTATCTCCTGCATAACGATTAGCCAAAACATGATCGATAATACCAGCTGGTATTTCATAGGGCACAATTTCAGTAGGGGGAGGAGCAACCACCACCGGTGTGGGGCGTCTAACCGCAAGCAACGATCCAATAACAGGGTTGTCCATAAGCATAACTAGTGAAATAAAAACAAGAAACAAAAAGATTTAATTGCAAGATCTAAAGATATACCTTCAAGCGCTCACCTCCCCGGCAACGGCGCCAGAAATAGCTTGATGTCTACACACGCTTCTACTCTTGTAGACTATGTTGGGCCTCCAAGCACAGAGGTTTGTAGGACAGCAGCAAATTTCCCTCAAGTGGATGACCTAAGGTTTATCGAACTCACAAAAGTAGAGGTTGAAGATGGTCTCTCTCAAGCAACCCTACAACTAAGATACAAGAAGTCTCTTGTGTCCCCAACACACCTAATACACTTGTCAGATGTATAGGTGCACTAGTTCGGCGAAGAGATGTTAAATGGCAAGTGATATGGATGGCAAAACAAAGTAATATAAATATGTAATAAAAAGTGCAGCAAGCAAACAAGTGGTAAACGTGAGCACAAATGGTATTGCAATGGTGGAAACAAGGCCTAGGCTTCATACTTTCACTAGTGGCAACTCCCAACAACATTAACATAATCGAATCACATGATATTTCCCATAAAACATGCAAAGGGGACACACTCGGAGGTCATTCCTTCGTGGTCAAGAGAGGACAAGAATTATGTAGGGCTACAAAAGCACACCTCAAAGTTCGTAGTTCTCAATCTAAGGATTTCCCAATGTCACCGCGGCCATCCAAAGAGAGTCCCACAATCACCACAACATATCTAAAGGATAGTCAAAGACAAGCACCAAGAGACTCTCAATCTTCAATCAACACACAAGAGAGGAAATCACTCATGAAAATATTGTTCTAATCCATGTCCAATAGACCGCTGTCACCTTGGTCTCGGGAATTATACTAGATAAAGACAAGTGAGTACATCAATCCAATACATAGAGGAAGGGGAAATATCATGGGATCGCCCTAGATTAACATAGCCTATGATCACAACGAAGATCGCATCATGGGAGAGAGAATTGACCACATAGCTACTGGTAAGAACCTCAGCCCTGAGGAGGAACTACTCCCGCATAATGGAGGGAGGAAGCAACGTCGATGGAGATGAATCCGGGGGCACTTCCCCGTCCCGGCAGGGTGCCGGCGCAGGAATTCTGGTCCCCCGAAGCTTGATGGAGACGGCGCCGGAGATCGAAATCGCGTCTGGAGAAAAGGGTTCCGGCATCAGGGTTTCTGCGAAGGGTTGAAAATATATGCCAAAGGGGGGCACCAGGAGAGTCCTGGGGGCCGCACGGTAGCTCCTGGAACGCTGATTTTTTATATATTTTTTCTGGATTTTTCCTGGCAGTTCTCGTAATGTGAAAACCTGAAATACAAAAACAGCCGAAAACAGAAACTGGCACTGGGGTGCACTGAGTTAATAGGTTAGTCCAAATATGATCAAAAGTGTATGGAAATTTATAAATATCATAGCAATATCACCCGAAAGAGGCATGGAGCAAGCAGAAATTATAGATACGTTTTGGACTTATCACTCCAACGAAGACACGTTTGACGGCGGGCTGAATCCGGGCCGATCTCGCACGCTGAGCCGGCTCGATGATGTTGGGGAAGATGTCCGGCTCAGGTCTCGGTTCACCAATCTTGCCGATGAAAACGTGGATGCCGCCGAAGGGGACCCGGTACCCATATTCGATTGAATCGGCCTCGGGGCCCCAGCCTGCGTCGTCGATGTAGATCCGGCCGCGGCGACTCTTGGTCATCCGGCCAACCGCGTAACCCTTGAGTCCTTCAAAGCTGCCCTTCAAGAACTCGAAACCATCGTGCGAAAGCCCCACGGTGGGCGCCAACTGTCATGGAATTAACACGGCAGATGTCCGGTTTAGAGGACTTAGGTGTGAGGCCATCGCGCGGGTTATCTTGAAGAGGTTAAAAGCACATAACGGACACAGAGGATTTATACTAGTTCGGCCCCTTTGATGAAGGTAAAAGCCTACGTCTAGTTTGGTGTGGTATTGCTTGTGCGTCGATGAACAAGGAGCGCATCGCTTGCCTGTGTCTCGAGCTGTTGTTTCTTGTCCTTGAACCGTCGTCGGGTCATCCCTTTATATAAGAGGCGACGCCCGGTCTGGTTTACAGAGTCCCGAGGCCGGTTCATAAACGTGTCCGCCTCGGTCTCTACTCTATCTTACATCCCAAGTTACATGATATGTCGGTTTACAAACCGTAGGCCTTACATATGGGCTCTAAGCCTCTATGGGCCGTAACCTCTGGTACATATTCTACTGGGCTTTGTGAAAATATAACTATGTCAGTGTAATCCGGATCATCCTGGCCGGTTTATACCTGCTAGTAATATCCCTGACAGAGACCCTGCCGGAAACATCTCCTCACAGCCTGCCGGACCACCCCCTCCAGCCGGGTCCACAAACCCCGTGAACGAGGCTAATGCTGCCGCAGCAGAGGAGGTGCCGCTAGTCCTCGTTGACAATCCCAGGCTCCAACTTAGGCAAGGCACATTGTCCACTTCCCCCAAACCTGAGAGCTTCCCGGCAACCAGGATGAAGCTGAGAAAGTAGCCCGGAGGGCCAGTATGTACCAGTTTGTCGATGACACTCTGTACAGAAGAAGGCCCAACAGTGTGAAATTGAAGTGCATCCGCCAGGAAGCAGGAAAGGACCTGCTGGTTGAAATACTCAAAGGCATGTGCGGCTCCCATATTGGATCAAGGGCATTAGTTGGGAAAGCATTCCGGCAAGGATTCTATTGGCCCACAGCCCTCCAAGATGCGGTTGAGCTCGTCACAAAATGTGTGGCCTACCAGTTCCATTCCAAGAAAACCCACCTACCTGCCCAAGCGCCTCAGACAATTCCTATCTCATGGTCGCTTTTGGTCTGGGGGCTCGATATCCTCGGACCTTTCCCCCTAGCTGCCGGGGGATTTGAATTCTTGTTCGTTGCCATCGACAAGTTTACAAAGTGGCCGGAAGTAGCTGCCATGAGAAAGGTGACTGCTTAGCCAACTATCAAGTTCTTTAAAGATCTGGTGTGTCGTTTTGGAGTTCCAGGAAGGATCATTACCGACAATGGCACCTAGTTCATGAGTCGCGCCTTCATGCAATATGTTCATGCCCTCAGATGCAAGATCTCATTCACCTCTGTGGCACACCCCCGGAGCAATGGACAAGCTGAGAGGGCGAACGCTGAGGTGCTGCGTGGACTCAAGACAAGAACCTTTGATATGCTGCAGAAGCACGGCAGGCGGTGGATTGAGGAGCTGCCGGTAGTTCTATGGTCCCTCAGAACGACACAAAACCGAGCTACTGGGCAGACTCCCTTCTCCCTGGTCTACGGGCAGAAGTAGTTATCCCCACGGAACTCATTTACGGGTCGCCTCAAGTGCTTGCCTACGATGAAGTAGTGCAAGTTGAGCACCGGTATGACGACGCTGTGCTACTCGAGGAGAACCGTCTTCAGGCTGCTATGCGTGCTGCACGCTATCAACAAGCCCTGCGTTGCTATCGTAGACACAGGGTTTATGCCCGGTGTTTTGAGGAAGGTGGCCTTGTCCTTAGGCGTGTTTAGTCCGCCAAGGGTACACACAAGTTATCACCGAAGTGGAAAGGCCCTTATCGGGTAGTACGAGTAATCAGACCTGGAGCAGTCCGTCTGGAGACTGGAGATGGCATTAAATTGCAAAAGTCATGGAATATTGAGCATCTTCGTAAGCTCTACCCGTAAGGCGTGGTTGTCGGGCCCTGCCCGGGAGCCACCCATTGTACAGGCCTTGCCTCAGTTACATGTAACCCCTTGTACAAGCCGGGGCGATGACCCCGTGCAAGAGAAAAAAAGAGGCACTGCAGAGGGGGGGCAACCAAGATGGCATGCATGCATAAGCATTCCAAGATCACTACATAAGCATTTCATGAGCATTTGCATATGCATATAGATAGGATTGCATCATGCATTCATTCTCATCTACACGAAGATGCAGGTTCCACCCGTGAACTTGGCTTCGACAATGAGTTGAGAAGACTGCCCGACACTGCAATCCTCGGCAAGCCAAATAGATAAGTTCTACCTCCTGTCCGTTAGTGTTCTATAAGCTATAACGTGTGCATAGGAAAACCTTGCCACTCTCTTGAAACCTGGGTGCTCCCATCCCAGACTCGAACGCTGCTTCAGTCAGGATGGTTGTAGTAGCCCTTGATGAAAAGAAGCTGGCGGGGGCTGGTGTCGTTTGTCTGTTCCTCGGCAGGTATGATTCTTCGGCAGATAAAAAGGGTGCCGACAAGGTAGCTTGCCGGGGAAACTCGTTTATTTACATTAAAGAGGCATCTCACCTCTCCATGGACATACACATGCATGGGTCCCCGGCAAGTTTCATCTTTTTCATTAACATGCTGATACAAGTACAAGCATTACAGAACACAAACGTGGACTCGATGATTACATTATCTGAATTAAAGTTTTGCAAGTGCCTAAAGATTTAAGTACAAAAAAGATAAGTGCCCCGTGATGCCTTTGCTCCTGTCCATCTCCTCCAGGAGGAAGTTGAAGAGGCCGGGGGCGAGCACAGCTGGGATTTGGCGCCTCCCCAGGATCACGATGGTGCCACTTCCCAGCTAGGAAGAAGGAACCAGAGGGCAGGTGATGGCTTCTCGCCCCTTGTTGGTTAGCCCAAGTGGAAGGTTTGAGATGTAGCGTAACGGCAAGTTTCCCTTGGCAAGATACCAAGGATCGAATCCCGTGAGACTCCGAGGGCCAACAAGTAGGTGTCAACGCTAACGGCGCCAACTTAGCGGTTGACAGGACCTGCACACAGATACAAATAACTTTGCTCCCAACGAGTACAGAGAGCTTGTCAATCCCTCCGGCCTTGCTGTTTACAAAGGATCAAACGCAAGAGGTAATAGTGATAGGTGTGACTGCAACTAGGAAATAAGAACAGGAAGTAAATAGCGGGTGTGATCAGTGATGGTAATATGGACCGGGGTCCCATGATGTTTACTAGTGATGTCTCTCTCCCAAAAGACGATAAAATAGCTAAGCGAGGTAAACAAATTACAGCTGGGCAATTGACAGGATTATGTGCGCAAACCAATGCTAACTATGCTGTAAAGAAAGGTAGAGGCTCAAAAGCATGGGCGGTACGCCAAGGCAAGTAGACCGAAATCCATCTGCATCTACTACTAATCATCCACCTTGAGATATCTATCCAGAACATCTCGCTGGTATTAAGTTGCGAGTCCCACCCAAAGTGTAAACTCAAAGCAACAGACAACTGCATTAAAAGAACTTTGCGTAAAGTAAACAATCCTTGCACCCGCAAGTACAAGCACCGTTGTTTTCCCCCTTGTGGCAACAGCACATCCCCTAGACTCATGTTTCTGTCACTCAAACTAGTCATCGAGGGGCATGAACCCACAATCAAGCATAACGTTCCCTCTTGGAGTTACTACCTACTACTTGGCCAAAGCAATAAACAGCAACGGAGAACATGCAAGAATTACTCAAGAACATAAATATAAAAGAGGTGAATCAAATATATTACTCACACACAATCTGAACATAATCTCATAATCCATCGGATCCCAGCAAACTCAGCAGAGCAACAGCATAAAGATTACTTATGTGCCTCGATCATGTAAGGCAGCTCACGAGGTCTAATCCATGAAGAACAAAGAGGGGAGGAGAACATCACATAGCTACTGGTCATGGACCCATGGTCCAAGGGGGACTACTCACAACTCATCCGGGAAGCGTCCATGGTGGTGGAGAAGCTCCCGGTGGTGGTTCTCCCCTCCGGCAGGGTGCCGGGAAGAGTTCTCCTGGTGCTCCCGATCTTGGAAGCGCGGCGGCGGTGGAACAGAGGCGAGATCGTAAAAAAGGGTTCTATCCTCGAGGGTTTCGGGACGCGAGCAATATATATGCAAAAGGGGGTCACCAGAGGCGAAGGTGGGGCCCCAGGCGCCCCCCTGGCGCGGCCAGGGGTGGGGCCGCGCCGGGTGGCCGCCTGGGCCACCCCAGGCTCCCCTCTGGCCCTGCTTTGGTTTTTCTTGAAGCTCCCGATACGCTGATTTTTCCTGTATTTTTCCCGGATTTTTAGGGCACTTTTAATATGGGGGAAACCTGAAATAGAAAAACAGCAGAAAACAGGAACTGGCACTGTGGTGCACTGAGTTAATAGGTTAGTCCAAATATGATCAAAAGTGTATGGAAGTGCATAAATATCATAGCAATATCACACAAAAGAGGCATGGAGCAAGCAGAAATTATAGATACGTTTTGGACGTATCAGCAGGGACAATTGGTGGCGCTGCTGAAAGCTCCAAACAGGAGCGGCGGAGTCACCGGCAAACACCACTCGTCGGAACGGTCACCCCCGTTCTTGACGCATCGTGGGTTGTCGCCACCCTCAGCGCCACCAACACCCGAAGGCCCTTTTGTGGCAAGGGGCTTGGGTACCATGCTTTTCAAGCAATTCTCCAGAGGGCATGGTCGTCCCCGGAAGCCCTCGCGTTAGAAGACACTGCACGTCCCGAGGATGTGTACGGAGCAAGATGCCCTCCGGTGCGGCAAGGAGGCGGCGTTTGGGAGGAGTCAGATTCATCTTTGCTAACGACGAATCTCTTCCATTACCCCTCTCCAACGCCACCAACGGAAGGAAAATAGGGAGCGACCGACTACCATGCACATGGCTCACCTCGAGCCTTGGCGTGGTGTTGTTCGTGCCCCCACCTAGTAAAGCTAGAACTACGGGCGGCCCGATGAAAAGAACGTCGGAGTCGCCACCCCCGGCGTTGTCGCTGCGCCGCCCGAATCTCCCTTTTGGATCTAGAAGAAGCTCAAGATAGATCCCGGGGCACGGCCCCAGTCTCTCTTTCCTAACATAACCAGAAGAAGCAGAAGACAAAAGAGGAAGAATCCGAGGACGGGTGACTCTGCCCTCCTCCACCTCTCCTTTTATAGGCAGGCCAAGAAGGGGAGCTGCTCCCTCAACGGGCGATCACCTCCCTCCTCCCAATTCAAGACGGCCGGGCCCTCGACTTGATGCTCTTTCATGCCACGCGCCTTCGTTACCTACCCCGCGCAATGCATGCAGCATACGTGGCTAAGGGATAAGGGCGTGGTGGGAGGAGTGAATTGGCAGTTTCTATCCCATGTGTTAAAGTCATTCACGGGCCATTACTGGAGCGGCCCCACCACTGTTGGCTCTACACGACATGCGGGGAAACTAGAAATTGGCCCGGATTCAAGACTCGTGAAGAAGCAAAAATAAGACCTCAAGAAACCAGCCTCTTCAGCAGCCCCGCCTATGCACTTATTAGGCCCTACCCCGACGACGCTCGGCTGCTCGTTCGAGGCAGACCCGGGGGCTTTTGTCGGTACAACAAACCCTCGGTCTGTTGCCCTGACTATGCACAGGCACGGGAGCAAGATTGAGGCACTAACCCAAGTCACAGTATAGGAGACCAAGAGATTCGAGGGACCAACAAGTAGATCAGACAGACCAAGGCCAAGCCAGAGAAGCAAGATATCGCCAGGAGAAAGGCCTCCCTTGTTGGGCAGGCGAGCCTGGCAAGGGGCGAGGCCACCCCCAAAAGAAAGCAATCAATTTGCCCCGGCAGAGCCTGCCGAGGCTCACGGAGGCTAAACCGCCTCACCGACCGCTCCTCCATGACTCACATCGTCGATGGTGTGGTGTCTAGCCGCAAAGTGACTAAGTGGCAGCCATTAGCCACATGGTAGCCTCTACCTATGAGAACCTACAGATGACAACCCGTCCTGCAACGTGTCAAGCAAGCAGGCGCGAAGCTTGCAAGATAGCCTGGCAAGCCTTGCCGGGCAACCAGTGATGTGACACTAAGCGGGGCATTTAATGCGCACTGTCAGCCCGCAGAGTTAGGTATGATAGCACTATTGATGTCATATCAGTGCATAATGACTACTTTGCCATTGTGGCGACCTGTTAATCTATAAAAGGAGGCCCATGGCAATCATAGACAGGGTTAGAAGATTGGATAACTCACACACCCATACGCGAGTAGTCGCTACTGCCCTAAGGCAACCCTTGTCGGGCAAGTGTACTATGCTCCACCACCTCATTTTCCACCATTAATCCACCAAAGCAGGAGTAGGGTCTTACGCCAAAATGGCGGCCCGAACCTGGGTAAAAATGCTTGTGTGATCTTTGCCGTGTTGTCCCATGCTCGTCTGCTCTTTGTGCAACGCGGCGTCGCCCCCATCGAACCAGCAAGGGACCTCCTGGTCCCATAGGTGGCCATGGTTTCCCATGACACGTCGCCGGAGAATAATAGGAGGGGTGGGTGAGTAGAGTAATGGCGAGGCTAGCGATGGGAGTAGGACGGGCGATGAGGCCTGTGAGGCAGCATAGCCGGCCACGGGAGGCAGGAGCAGGTGGTACAGCCGGCGCTAGTTTGGACAGCTGGAGCAAGAAGACCAGAGGTTGAAGAAGTAGCTTGGCCGTTGGATTAACATCCTACGGTCACTGCAGCCATGTGTTTGCGTCAACTTAGTAGGCCCTCAAGTCAGCCTCCAAATAAGGTTGGTCCCAGCAAGCAGTGGGGGAATCATTTGCTTTGCGCGTAATAAGGAGGCACTTCCTTGCGTGCGGCCATGGATCCAGCTGTCAGCCTCTCCACGTACAGTCCTCTTCCGATGGAAGTCGTTCCTTGACCTCGTTGACCACGCTGCGTCGAGAGCACCAAGGCGGTGGACGATGGCGAAGCATAGGAAGGAGTTGACCCGGAGCCGAGGAAGACTCGGCAGTTGTTTCCCACGCGGAAGGGAGTTCGCGGGTTTACTGGTTCGGCTGCAGTGTGAGTTTGCCATCGCCGGAAAATAACACGAGGTCTGGGTGAGTGCAGGGATGGCTAGGCCAGTGATTGGGAGTATGGTGGCGTGATGCTTGCTTCAACTACGTAGGAATTTCCCCAAAGAGGAAGGGATGATGCAGCACAGCAATGGTAGGTATTTCCCACAGTGATGAGACCAAGGTTATCGAACTAGTGGGAGAACCACGCAGCACTACGTGAACAGCACCTACACACAAATAACACATACTCACAACCCAACGTATTAAAGGGGTTGTCAATCCCTTTCGTGCAACGGTGCCAAAAATTGGCAAACGGACATGAGAAAGTTGTAATAAATTGATAGACCGAACGCCAAATAAAATAAAGTGCAGCAAGGAATTTTTGTATTTTTGGTTTAACAGATTTGAAAATAAAAGCAAATAAAATAGATCGCTAAGGCAAATATATTAAAGAAGAGACCTAGGGCTGTAGGTTTCACTAATGGCTTCTCTCGAGAAAAATAGCAAACGATGGGTACACGAATTACTGTTGGGCAACTGACAGAACTTCAAATAATCATGACAATATCCAGGCAATGATCATTATATAGGTATCACGTCCAAGATTAGTAGACCGACTCCTGCCTGCATGTACTACTATTACTCCACACATCGACCGCTATCCCGCATGCATCTAGTGTATTAAGTTCATAGAAAAACAGAGTAATGCAATAAGAACGATGACATGATATAGACAAGATCTATTTATGTAGAAATAGACCCCCTCTTGTTATCCTTAATAGCAACGATACATACGTGTCGGTTCCCCTTCTGTCACTGGGATCAAGCACCATAAGATCAAACCCATCACAAAGCACCTCTTCCCATTGCAACATAAATAGATCAAGTTGGCCAAACAAAACCCAAATATCAGAGAAGAAATATGAGGCTATAAGCAATCATGCATATAAGAGATCAAAGAAGACTCAAATAAATTTCATTGATAAAAAGAGATAGATCTGATCATAAACTCAAAGTTCATCGGATCCCAACAAACACACCGCAAAAATAGTTACATCATATGGATCTCCAAGAGACCATTGTATTGATAATCAAAAGAGAGAGAGAGAGAGAGAGGAAGCCAACTAGCTACTAACTTTGGACCCATAGGTCTACAAATAACTACTCACGCATCATCGGAGAGGCACCAATGGACTTGATGAACCCCTCCGTGATGGTGTCTAGATTGGATCTGGTGGTTCTGGAACTTGCGGCGGCTGGAACTGATTTTCATCGACTCCCCTAGGATTTTTGGAATATTGGGGTATTTATAGAGCGAAGAGGCAGTGCGGGAGGCCATCGATGTGGGCACAACCCACCTGGCACCCCCAGGTGGTTCTCTGGCCCAACAAGTGTCTTGTGGTTCAAAAAAATCCACAAAAAATTTCGCAGCATTTGAACTCCGTTTGGTATTGATTTCCTGCGATGTAAAAAACAAGCAGAAAATAGCAACTGGCACTTGGCACTATGTCAATAGGTTAGTACCAAAAAATGATATAAAGTGATTGTAAAATGATTATAAAACATCCAAGAATGATAATATAACAGCATGAAACGATCAAAAAATATAGATACGTTGGAGACGTATCAACATCCCCAATCTTAATTCATGCTCGTCCTCGAGTAGGTAAATGATAAAAACAGAATTTTTGATGTGGAATGCGGCCTATCATGTTCATCACATATTCTTTCCTTTATAGCATGGACAATTGGACTTTTATGTGGTTCAAAGGAATAGTCAAGTTTTGACATGAGGACTTCAATATTCAAGCATATAAACAAACAACCATGTCCATCAAAATACCAGACTAAAGCAAATTATCCCTAGCCCATCATGCTTAATCATTGATCCATTGATGCCACACATCCAAATGTTAATTTCATCCAATGCTCAAGTATGATAATAGTATTCCTTAGTTCGTGCTTTGTAAGAGAAGATGGAGACTCAACTAAAACTAAAAAATGCATAAAGTAAAAGATAGGCCCTTCGTAGAGCGAAGTAGGGATTTGTAGAGGTGCCAGAGCTCAAAGCTTAAATTGAGAGAGAGAAAAATTTGGCTGGCATGCTTTTCTCACCAATGAGAATGACTTAAAGTTCCCAACACTTTCCATGCTAGATATATCATAGGTGGTTCCCAAACATAAAATAAAGTTTATTCCTTTTTTCCACCAAACATTCACAAGCCATGGCTAGCCGTATCCACGGTTGCCCTCCATACCATCACTTTCCAAGGAATTTATTATTTGACAACATAAAGTAAATTTCCTTTTTCATTTACTAGGAATCCCTATTACCGCCATACTCTCGTGCAATGACAAGTGAATAAACACTCATCTTGAGAATAGCACATCTAGCATGAAAAATATTAGCCACCCCTTGCCGCTTCGTGAGCGGTAGAGGCACACAAAAGAGAAATTTATTTTGTAAATTAGAGTTGGCACGTGCAAATTTGCTTAGAACGGCTTGGAAATACTGTATATATGTAGACTCATTTGGCATAACTTGGGTTTTAGGATTTAATTGCATAAGTAGTCTTTCTACTTAGTACAAAGTGGAGGCTAGCAAGAGATTGAGAAGCGACCAATCAAGCAACCAAAACCATCATAAGGGAACATTAAACATAACCAACACCGAATAGTGCAACACAAGTAGGATATAATTTCATTGCATGACTATTGACTTTCGTGCTTGCATAGGGAATCACGAACCTTAACATCAATATTCTTACTAAGACATAATTACTCATTAACATGGCTCACATATCACTATCATCATATCTCAAAACTATTACAAGGAATCAAGTTTATTTTGTTCAGTGATCTTCATGAAAGTTTTTATTATATCCTCCTTGGATATCTATCACTTTGGAACTAATTTCATGAGTTGGTTTTTTATAAGCTCAAACAAATATAAGTGAAGATCATGAGCGTCATAATTCTTTCTCTCAAATTAATCTAAGTGAATCAAGAGAGAATTTCTTCAAAATTAACAAAGCACACCGTGCTCAAAAAGATATAAGTGAAGCACTAGAGCAATTCCAAGGCTCTAAATTTTTTAAGTGAAGCATAGGAGCAAGCATATCATAATTTGGCTCTCCCAACTAGGTGTGTACAACAAGGATACTTAATGAAAATTAAATATAAAAACAAGCAAATACCCATATCATACAAGCCGCTCCAAGCAAAACTCATAATATGTGACGAATAAAAATATAGTTTCAAGTAAAATACCGATGGTCGTTAGAAGAAAGAGGGGATGCCTCTCTGGGGCATCCCCAAGCTTAGTTTCTTGATACTTCTTGAATATTATCTTGGGTTGCCTCGGGCATCCCCAAGCTTAGAATTTTGCTACTCCTTATTCCTTCATCCATTATGATCTCACCCAAAACATGAAAACTTCAATCACACAAAACTCAACAAAACATCATGAGATTTGTTAGTATAACAAAACCAATATTTACTCTAAGTACTGTAGAAAACCAATTCATATTTTTTAGTTTTATTATATCTATTGTATTCTAACTTTTCTATGGCAAAACCTCATCAAAGGAGAACATAGAATCATCAAAACAAGCACATAACACAATGAAAACAGAATCTGTCAAAAACAAAACAGTCTGTAAAGATGTGATTTTTTTATCATACTTATGCAACTCTAGAAATTCTGAAGAAAAAAAATAGTATAACGTGGAAAATTTGTATATTGAGAATGCCAAAAAAATCTAGAGTTTATCATGTTCCAGTAATCGTCGGAAATTCTA
The DNA here is from genome assembly GCA_902687465.1 of Secale cereale. Lineage (NCBI taxonomy): Eukaryota > Viridiplantae > Streptophyta > Magnoliopsida > Poales > Poaceae > Secale > Secale cereale. The sequence continues at coordinate 354,700,616 of LR738709.1, forward strand.
ACTCTGGACGCATAAGTTTCTGAATTTTTAAACGTGCTCACATGAACTATCAACCCAATCATCCCAAAGCTTTTGCTTGGCACAAACATTTATTCAAACCACAAAAACACATCAAAACAGAAGTATTATTCGGTATTTTATTGAAAATAGCAGGAAACGCAAAAAGATACAAGTTGGGTTGCCTCCCAACGAGCGCTATCATTTTACGCCCTTAGCTAGGCATTGAAGGAAATATGCCCAAGAGGCAATAATAAAGTTGTTATTTATATTTCCTTGTATATCATGATAAAAGTCTTTTATTCATGCTAGAATTGTTTTAACCAGAAACTTGATACATGTGTGAATAAATAGACAAAACAGTGTCCCTAGTATGCCTCTACTAGACTAGCTCGTTAACCAAAGATGGTTATGTTTCCTAACCATCGACGTGTGTTGCCATTTGATCAATGGGATCATATCGTTAGGAGAATGATGTGATGGACAAGACACATCCATTAGCTTAGCACTATGATCGTTTAGTTTTTCTGCTATTGCTTTCTTCATGACTTATACATGTTCCTCTGACTATGAGATTATGCAACTCCCGAACTCCGAAGGTGTTTGTGGTGTTGGCATAGATCAAGATTAGGACTTGTCACTCCAAGTGTCAGAGAGGTATCTTTGGGCCCTCTCGGTAATACACATCGTAATAAGCCTTGCAAGCAAACGACTAATGAGTTAGTCATGAGATGATGTATTACGGAACGAGTAAAGAGACTTGCCAATAACGAGATTGAACTAGGTATGATAATACCGACGATCGAATCTCGGGAAAGTAACATACCGATGACAAAGGGAACAACATGTTCGCACACGAACACATCACCGTGTACCTCCAACGCCGAGGGTGATGCACCGCAGCTCGCGTCGAAGGAGACCCGTCCGGAAGCGCGGTACGCAAGCAATCCGGCTGGCGCTTTTGAGCACCCGAAACCCCACGTGCCCGGGAGGGACCCTGTCTGGACGTGCGGCGCCTATGGGCTGCCCTAGGTCAGTTCGCCCGCCCCTAGAGCCTCGAGGATCGCTGCCCTTCAATACAAAGAACGAACGAAGAACGAGAGAGAAAGAACAAGGGAGAGATGTAAAGCTAGGGTAAAAAGTAGATGGGTTTTGCGATTGTGTGTTGTTGTTCAATCGGCCGTCACCTCTTGTCTATATATGAGGCGGATGGACTTCCCATACAAGAAAAGGACTTTCCTAACCGTCCAAATCATCAAAACCTAATAAAACACGGAGTATTCACGACCTCCGGCCCGGATGTCCGGCTTAAGGCTCGGATAATCCGGCCTAGCCCAGTTTTCTGACAGCAGCTCACTAATCGGGCAATAACTTTTGCATACGAACTCGGATTAAGATGATTTTTGTATCAAAATCAACCACCTCGACGAGACTCACAACTTTGTTGTTGAACACTTTTTGATCTGAGGCCATCTTGAGGGTGTTTCGGGCCGTTTTCTAAAGTCTGTAGCAGAAAAAGTTGTCCGGACGTCCGGACTGTCTAGCCTCCACCCGGATCATCCGGGACTGGACCCAGATCATCCAGCTTTATCACAAAACTTCTGGCATGTTTGGTGCTTCAATTTTCCGGATGATCCGGACGCCGGCCCGGATGATCCGGCCAAACATGGCTGTAGCGCACGGTTTTGCATGTAACTTTTGCATACGAACTCGGATTGGGATGATTTTTATATCGAAATCGTCCGTTTCGGCGAGACGAAGAACTTTGCAACTGAAGGTTTTTTCATTTGAGGCCATCTTAATTAGGTTACATGCCATTTTATAATCTGATGTCAACACGGGTATCTACGAAATTGTCATATCTTCTGCACTTGAGCTCCGTTTTGGTCCATATTCATATTTATTTCGATCATCTTGACGAGGACCATCAAATGGTGACATGAACTCATAATTTTGACCTCATTCCATTATAGAATCAATTCACTCTTTTTGATCATGCCATTTTTGAGCGTCAACACATGCCCCCCTGTTTTTCGGCAAAGGTAGTGTGCCGAAAAATAACTTGTACCGTGTTGGTTCTAAGGACGATGTCAACACTCCATCGGCCATTCATATGTGCCCAGGGCGATAATTTCTATATCGGCCATGTTTATTCTTAGGGCGATAATTTTATATCGGCCATTGATTTGAACTTCTTGTTCACATCATACCTTGTAACCGATTACTACCAATCGGCTTTAAAGAGATGGGAATGAACCCGTTTCTTGGAGCATTAAGGAAATCAAATTCCGAGAAGTCACACCCTGTTAAGCAAGTAACATCGGGATGATTCCTATCCACTGATGCATCGGCCAAAGCAACACAAGCCGAATTATCCGCGTGAATGACTTCTACCTCATCATCGACCCATTGTATTAAGAATTGATGCATGGTAGATGGCACACATTGGTTAGCATGAACCCAATCGCGGCCTAATATAACATTATAGTTACCTTGCACCTCCGCGATGAAGAATGTGGTGGCCAAAGTTTTGCTTCCCACGGTGAGTTCCATGCACATCACACCTTTGGCCTCTGTCTTTTCTTTACCCTCAAATCCATTAAGTGCCATATTGGTCTTCATCAATGCATTATCATCTAACCCCAATTTTTTGAAGACCGAATGGGGCATAAGATTTACCACAGCACCACCATCAACGAGCATCCTAGCAACCGGCGATCCGTTAATATGACCTTTGAGGTACAATGGCTTCAAGTGTTTCACCGGTTCTTTTGGCTTCTCAAAGATAGCGTTCCTAGGACCAAAATCCAGCCAGGCCACCTCATCTTCTTCACCTATAGCACGAAACTCGGCAGGAAAGTAATACACCATATTAATATCCATACCTTCCTAAGCCGGCGTAGATTCGTAAGCCACCATCTCATCTTCATCTCCCAATGTGTATATTGGGCTTAAAGTTTCCTCGGTTGAAAGGGATGTTTCAGGTGGTGTGGACGATGTAATAGGGGTCGCATCATCCTCTTTTGATGGTGAAGGTGTTGCTGTAGCTAATGTAGAAGCATATGTGTTTTCTTTTTGTTTAGGCCTCCACACTTGTTTGCTGAGTGCCGTGGACCGAATTTCATTGAACAATTCGTCCCTTTGCCTCTCCCCTTTGTGTTGTACCTTCTCGTGGTTCCTCATGCGTTGTAATCTTCTTTTCATGGTCTTGGTTAAACCGGGAGGACACCACTTAGGTTGAGTATATTTGGGATCCCTTAGTTTAGCCTTGCTTGTGCTCGCCTCATGATCATTCACCATGGAACCCTACTGAAAAATAACAATATCACCATTAGAAGTAGCCGGATTACCAACAACCGGCTTTTCGATCTCCTTTTGCTTGTCGCATTCTGCAATTTCTGCATTAGGTGACTTAACACGCCACACTTTTTTGGTGGCCTTGCTTGGAGAAAATTTTGTTGGCCGATTAGCTCCATAGCTCAAACGGCCTTGTGTGGGATAATAAAGCCTCTCGCGAGCATGCCTTCTAGGTGCTTCCCACCCCGTATGGAAAGTATAAGGAGCCATTGGGGGCTGCCCCAATCCTCCATTGAAGTCTCTCATGTAATATGGCGCATAGGAGGGTTGTGACATCCATGGTGTCGGTGCCCATGACCCATATGGCCTTGCATGGCGTTGAAACTCTTGCTCCGGAGGTGATCTTGAACGCTTTGAATGCGATGGCTGATTAGAGCTAGAACCGGCCGCTTGACTTGCATATTTGGATAGCAACATATCAAAAGTTGGCTTGATTCGCTTGCGCTTAGCTTCACTCTTTTCCCACATGCCAACTTCTGAATTATTGGGCTTGATAAATTTAACATGAGCATCTTCTTGTACTTGTGGTTTCCCCCCGAGTGCAGGATTTTTTATAGTGATCTTCAACACTTCCTTGCCATCGGGTTGCTTCTCAAGCACAATCTTTCTTCTCAAGACCTTGTCGCCCTCCTTGCTATTCCAGGGTTCACCAATAACAACATTATCTTTATTAGCGGATTCGGCTATGTTAGGCCGAATTAGCATTTTTCTTCCCTTCCAAGTCCATGGTGTTTATCAGGAAGGGTTGTTTATCAACTTGCATCTCAGCAAAATTCAATCGTCCGTCATTAATGGCCGATTGTATCTGCCGTCAAAAAACATTGCAATCGTTAGTAGCATGAGAAAATGAATTATGGTACTTGCAATAAGCACGCCGTTTTAGCTCCTCAAACGGCGGTATGATGTGTGATATTCTAATCATCTTGTCTTGCAAGAGAGCATCAAATATTCTATCACACTTTGATATATCAAAAGTAAACCTCATCTCCTCATCACGATTCTTGCGAATCGGCTTAAGAGCATTGCACATATAGGGTTTGGCCTTTGAGGACCAAACAAATTCAGTAGTATAGACATCAACCTCGTCGTCTGAATTATCATCATTGTGTTCAATCATATGCATTCTAGGACGATCGGTTGTAGACCTATGTACTTCTTTACTTCGACTCTCTTGGGCCAAAGCTTTCTGTAAGACTTAATTAATGCTCAAAAACTCATAACTTTCTAGCCTCTCTTTAATGTGAGTTTTCAAATCATTAAGAACAAGATCCGCCAAGTCTCTCTCAGTTATCACTAAGCTATAACATTGGTTTTTTTATATCTCTAAATCTCTTGACATAATCGGTGACCGATTCATCATGTTTTTGCCTAACCGATGTAAGATGTGACAACTTAAGCTCATTATCGCCGCTATAAAAGTGATCATGAAACTTCTGTTCTAATTGCGACCATAAGAGAATTGAACCATGCGGTAAAGAAGCAAACCATGAAAATGCGGTGCCAGTTAAAGATAATGGAAAGAAACGCAGTTTCAATTCTTCTATGGAACATGCTTCACCTAACTACGCTAGATACTGACTAACATGCTCCCATGTTGTTTTTGTGCCCTCTCCACTAAATTTAACAAAATCAGGAACCTTGTAACCTTGAGGGTAAGAAACTGCATCAAAGTGCTCAGGATAAGGCTTTTGGTACACACGACTCTTTACTTTCTGCTCGTTTCCGAAAGTTTCTAGAAACATCTTATGCAAATCCTCCCTTAATTTAGCTAAAATTGGATCTGAGGTAGATGAAGATGTTTGTGGGAATGACATCAGAGCAACCTCAGTACTAGCTAGTGGTGCAACTTGTGGGATGGGCGCCGAACCATGATTCGGCGGAAGACCAAACATGATTGCGCCTATGGATGGTGCGACAAAGTGATTCGGTGTTGACGCCGAATTGGGCACACTCATAATAGGATAAGGATATGTAGGTGCAGCCACAAGCTGGTTGGTTTGACTAGAGTAAAAATTCAATGGCATACTATATTGTTGTTGCATAGGAGGTGTCGATGAAATAGGTAAAGTTGGACTCGGGTTTTCAGATGCACCAACAGTACCACTAGATGACGGAGGCATATTTTTTTTAGCATTAGTATTTGCCACAAAACAATTGTACGTCATCACATTACCCTTACTAATAAGACTTTCAATCACAGCCACTTGCTCTGGAGAAAAAACTTTACTCACAGTGATTAAATCTTGTTCGTCAATGAGAGGAGAAAAATTGACGTTTCCAACCGGAGTGATGTTGCCTTGACGGTCCTTCTTGAAACTTGTAAGAAAGGCCTCAAAATCCTCCTCCTCATGCTTCTTCTTGAGCACTTCAAAAGCCTCTTCACGCTGCTTCTTGCGCGTTTCATAGGCTTGGTGATGTTCCTCCGATAGTTCATCAAGACTGGGCTTAATGATGTTATCGGCGTCAACTTCTGAGGGCTTGGGGAGATTAGACATGGTTGATGATGATTCTTGATCTTTCGTCCCCAGCGGAGTCACCAAAAAGTGTGTTCGCACACGAACACGCCCCCGTGTACCTCCAACGCCGAGGGTGATGCACCGCAGCTCACGTCGAAGGAGACCCGTCCGGAAGCGCGGTACGCAAGCAATCCGCCGGGCGCTTTTGAGCACCCGAAACCCCACGTGCCTGGGAGGGACCCCGTCTGGACGCGCGGTGGCTATGGGCTGCCCTAGGTCGGTTCGCTCGCCCCTAGAGCCTCGAGGATCGCTGCCTTTCAATACGAATAACGAACGAAGAACGAGAGAGAAAGAACAAGGGAGAGATGTAAAGCTAGGGTAAAAAGTAGATGGGTTTTGCGATTGTGTGGTGTTGTTCAACCGGCCGTCACCTCTTGTCTATATATGAGGCGGATGGACTTCCCGTACAAGAAAATGACTTTCCTAACCATCCAAATCATCAAAACCTAATAAAACACGGAGTATTCACGACCTCCGGCCCGGATGTCCGGCTCAAGGCCCGGATGATCCGGCCTAGCCCAGTTTTCTGACAGCAGCTAACTAATCGGGAAATACCTTTTGCATACGAACTCCGATTAAGATGATTTTTATATCAAAATCAACCGCCTCGACGAGACTCACAACTTTGTTGTTGAACACTTTTTGATCTGAGGCCATCTTGAGGGTGTTTCGGGCCGTTTTCTAAAGTATGTAGCAGAAAAAGTTGTCCGGACGTCCGGACTTCTACTCGGACTGTCTGGCCTCCACTCGGATCATCCGGGACTGGACCCAGATCATCCGGCTTTATCACAAAACTTCTGGCATGTTTGGTGCTTCAAATTTCCGGATGATCCGGAAGCCGGCCCGGATGAACCGGCCAAACATGGCTGCAGCGTACGGTTTTGCCTGTAACTTTTGCATACGAACTCGGATTGGGACGATTTTTATATCAAAATCGTCCGTTTCGACGAGACGAAGAACTTTGCAGTTGAGGTTTTTTCATTTGAGACCATCTTAATTAGTTTCCATGCCATTTTCTAATCTGATGTCAACACGGGTATCTACGAACTTGTCATATCTTCTGCACTTGAGCTCCGTTTTGGTCCATATTCATATTTATTTCGACCATCTTGACGAGGACCATCAAATGGTGACATGAACTCATAATTTTAACCTCATTCCATTATAGAATCAAGTCACTCTTTGCGATCATGCCATTTTTTAGCGTCAACACAACGTATGTTGTTATGCTGTTTGACTGATAAAGATCTTCGTAGAATATGTAGGAACCAATATGAGCATCGAGGTTCCGCTATTGGTTATTGACCGGAGATGAGTCTCGGTCATGTCTACATAGTTCTCAAACCCGTAGGGTCTACACGCTTAACGTTCGATGACGATTGGTATTATGAGTTTATGTGTTTTGATGTACCGAAGGTTGTTCGGAGTCCCGAATGAGATGACGGACATAACGAGCAGTCTCGGAATGGTTAAGACATAAAGAAGGATACATTGGACGATGTTATTCGGTCACCGGATGAGTTCCGGGGGTCACCGGAAAAATATCAGAGTGCCGGAGGGTTACTGGAACCCCTAGGGAGGTTAATGGGCCACCATGGGCCCTAGATGTGAGAAGGCCGACCAGGAGGTGGCGCGCGCCCCCTAGTACGAATTGGACAAGGGGCGGGGGCGGCGCCCCCCTCCTTCCTTCTCTTCCCTCTCTCCTTCCTTCCCCTCTCTTCCCTTGTTGGAAACCTACTAGGAATAGGATTCTTATTCCTAGTAGTAATCCTGGGCGCGCCTATAGGGGCCAGCCGCCCTCTCCCCTTGCTAATGGATCTTTAAGAGGAAGACTGACGTCGATGGTAATGTTACCGTCTACAAAGCTCGACTTGTTGCGAAAGGTTTTCGACAAGATCAAGGAGATGACTACGATGAGACTTTCTCACCCGTAGCAATGCTCAAGTTTGTCTGAATCATGTTAGCAACTGCCGCATTTTATGATTATGAAATATGTTAAATAGATATCAAAACTGCATTCCTTTATGGATATCTCAAAGAAGAGTTGTATATGATGCAACCAGAAGGTTTTGTAGATCCTAAAGGTGCTAACAAAGTGTGCAAGCTCCAGCGATCCATCTATGGACTGGTCCAAGCATCTTGGAGTTGGAATATATGCTTTGATGAGGTGATTAAAGCATATGGTTTTATACAGAGTTTTAGAGAAGCCTGTATTTACAAGAAAGGGAGTGGGAGCTCTGTAGCATTTATGATATTATATGTGGATGACATATTATTGATTGGAAATGATATATAATTTCTGGATGGCATAAAAAGATACTTGAATAAGAATTTTTCAATGAAAGACCTCGATGAAGCTGCTTATGTATTAGGCATCAAGATCTATAGAGATAGATCAAGACGCTTAATTCGACTTTCACAAAGCACATACCTTGATAATGTTTTGAAGAAGTTCAAAATGGATCAGTCAAAGAAAGGATTCTTGAATGTGTTACAAGGTGTGAAGTTAAGTAAGACTCAATTCCCTACCACTGCAGAAGATAGAGAGAAAATGAAAGTCATTCTCTATGCTTTAGCTATAGGTGAAGGAAATATGCCCTAGAGGCAATAATAAAGATGTTATTTGTATTTCCTTATATCATGATAAATGTCTTTTATTCATGCTAGAATTGTTTTAACCAGAAACTTAGTACATGTGTGAATACATAGACAAAACAGTATGTCCCTAGTATGCCTCTACTAGACTAGCTCATTGATCAAAGATGGTTATGTTTCCTAACCATAGACATGAGTTGTCATTTGTTCAACGAGATCACATCATTAGGAGAATGATGTGATGGACAAGACCCATCCGTTAGCTTAGCACTATGATCGTTTAGTTTTACTGCTATTGCTTTCTTCATGACTTATACATGTTGCTATGACTATGAGATTATGCAACTCCCGAATACCGGAGGAATGCCTTATGTGCTATCAAACGTCACAATGTAACTGGGTGATTATAAAGATGCTCTACATGTGTCTCCGAAGGTGTTCGTGGTGTTGGCATAGATCAAGAATAGGATTTGTCACTCCGAATGTCGGAGAGGTATCTCTGGGCCCTCTCGGTAATACACATCATAATAAGCCTTGCAAGCATATGACTAATGAGTTAGTCACGAGATGATGTATTACGGAACGAGTAAAGAGACTTGCAGGTAATGAGATTGAACTAGGTATTGAGATACCGATGATCGAATCTCGGGCAAGTAACATACCGACGACAAAGGGAACAATGTATGTTGTTATGCGGTTTGACAGATAAAGATCTTCACAGAATATGTAGGAGCCAATATGAGCATCCAGGTTCCGCTATTGGTTATTAACCGGAGATGAGTCTCGGTCATGTCTACATAGTTCTCATACCCGTAGGGTGCGGTGACCCAGCATACCACTGCATGGTGTAGTATGCATGTCGTTGATATAACGCCCATAAGACACCGTCTTATGAACCTTATATCCCTCAGAGTGTACAACAGAAACATAGCGGGTCCAAACCATCATTATATTACAACCTTTAATCAAACAAAGATCCAACGTTGAAACGATTCAAACTACTGGTACCAAAATGCGGGGTACCACTATTGATCCTGTGATCACTTATTTGGTTTAGATCATGTCACACATGATCAAGCTGGCTGCTACTACTATTCTACACTGCTCTTGTTGTTGCTGCTGCTCTGATCCTTCTCCTTCGTTGTCGGCCCCATAGGCGATGATGTAGTCGACTCGTTCAACTCCTCCGGAAAGGTCTGGCTCTTGGTAGAAGTACTCCCCAGCAACATAGGGATCCTCCAGCACCTCCTCCAAATACTCACAGTCTGGAGGGAAATAGTACAAGGGATGAGTACAGGAGGTACTCAACAAGTTCATAGATATTGTGGGTGGAGATGCACTATAGCTACTACTGATTCCAAATAGGTCTCAGCAATGGTTTTGGAAAATATTTGTAGCACCAAGTTTTACTTATAACATTTAGTCATCAGACTTCACGGGTTGTTAGAATCTCCAATAGACTCCTTCCCGCCGCGTTCGCAGATCTTTCCCAGATCAGGGAGTGACAAGCTACAATTCATTACACTCTGCAGAGGTGCGCTACTTTACCCACAGACGATTAACTTAGCCCTTTTGCCTGGTCCGTAACTTTGCACATCCATGATGCGTGGCCGGGTCTAAGATCCGAGTATTTCACTCTCCCATGTTTACCAATGCCCCTGCCCCTGGCTCGAGAGGTATTCCCTCTTTTGCCCAAAATCTGCTACAGGTAGGGTTTATACGGCCCCGTGACCGATGAGCATTTACGCCGCCCTGGCGATAAAGGATTGACGGCCCTCTGCCGATAGGGTATTTACGGCACCCATAGCCGACAGGATATATCGACTCCCTGGGCCGGTTATACGGATTTATGCCTCGCGGCGAACCTGTGCGAGGGCACATCAGTATAAGGAAAAGTTATTTACTCGCCCGTCCCATTCCAGGCTCCGTGGTCAACGCTATCGCTACGGCACTGGAATGTCTGCTGACTTTGGTTGTTAAGCCCCGTGCAATGGAACTCTACCACCGTGTTACCATCCTGAGTTCCACCGCCCACCAATGAATTGATAGTAATGAATATAATTTTATTCAATGCAATGAATAGATTATGCAAGTAGAGAATTTTGTAAAGATGCTTTTACGAAAGCATAAACAAAAGACATGCAAGGTATGAACTTGCCTGATGATTGATAGGTAGTGTAACTCGAGGCTTCGAGACTCGCGGTTGCATCGGGTTCTGAAAACGACATATAGTCCGATAAGGACTAATATTGCAAGAAAACTGGAAGATGCTATTATGCAAAGGATGATATGGTTTTTCTCCCCATTTAACCCTCTAAGGATTTATTAGCACCATTCTTTTATTAGATTATTATGGTCAACTCTTATTTCCATACTTTATATTTTAAGTGTTTAATTAATTACTTAAATAATTAATTTATTATTATTATTATTATTATTATTACTACTACTACTATTGAAACTTGGGGCATTTGATAATAATACAAAGAAATTGGACATTTTATAATTCAATTTACTTGAGTCCTACTTGGTATTCAATTCTATGATTTTATGTGCATTATTTATTAGTTTTCCTTTTATTATTATTTCTTAATCAACATAATATTATTTTTAATTAACATAGTTGAAATACTTGATTTTAAGATTGTATTAAATATTTTTAGACGTGAATTTGCACTTTGTCTATATTTATTTATTTTACAATTTAAGCTGAATTATAATGTTAACACACATGTATTGGTTTGGGTTAGTACACACACGTGATGTACGTACTAATTAGCACACATATGTGTAGGGATTAGCTAGTCTAAGTGTGCTCACGTATACATGTACGTCGTGCTTGGATTTAGTTGGGCTTAGCCCAACATAGTCACGCACGTACGCACACTCGGTTAGACCGAACCGTACACACGTCATCTACGCTCGCTCCCTCCTCTCTCTCTATCCCGAGCTCCCTCTGCCTGAGATCCTTTGCCACCACCGTGGTCGCCCGGCTGTTCCGGCCATCTCCCGCGGTCTCCGACGTGTCCCAGCACATCCGCTGCTGCTCCTCGGTGAGCTCTACCAGCTCCATCGCGTCGATTTACTTTTCCTCACATACTTCTCTCGCTCGATCCCCACTGCCGCCGCCTCGGTCGCCGGCCGATTCCAGCCGTCTCCGGCGGTCTCCGCCGACGTGCTGGCCCTCTACGGCTTCCTCTCGAGCCGCGCTATCCATCTATCCGACCGGTTCCTTTGATTGCTTCCTCCTCATCTGGTTCCCTTGGCCTTTATGTTTTAGGTCTCTGTGGTGGTGGCGGATCTTGTCGCCGACGGCCCTCCGGTGGTTGTCGAGGTGCATCCGGCGCCTCCAGCGGCTCACTGTGGCGCGGTGGTGCTCCTGGGGTGGCGGCTCAGTGTGGTGTTGCCCTGAGGGTGGCGCTGTCGTGTCCGACGCTCGCCCTGGTCGCCGTGGTGGTGCTCCGGCGGCTTCCAGATCCTCTCCTGGATGTGGTGATGGTCACACCACAGCCCTGGTGTGGCTGAGCCTCTGCTACGGTTACAAACTTCCTTGGGTGAGCTCCTCCCTATTCCATCTTCATTGGTTCTGCTCCAGCATAGCCTTGGCTGTGATTTGGGTTAGATGTGGGGTTCTACTAGTTGCTGCTAGATGTTGTAATCAAGCATCAACTCCTACTGGAGCTCTCTGGTGGTAATTCATGTTGTTCTAGTGTATGTCAGTAGATGCCCATGTGTATTTGCTTTATTTATGTGCTCATGTGATGCTCTCGTGGTATGAACTGCTCTAGATTTGCTAAGTTGGTCAGTGGCAGTACTTAATCTGTTGTTTGCTCCTATGTGGATCTGTTGTTCCTGTTAACTGAAGATTTCTTTATTGATGAAGCTTCTTGGTTCAGTACAGTAATCATATAATCTTTTAGTATTTTATTTAACTTGTTGTAGTTCCCACTACAAGTTGGTTTACTCACATATTATAGAGTGTTTGGATTTAGTTAATTGAAAAATGCTACTCTAGTTCCTGGAGTTGTGTTGTTTAATTTTGTCTATTCCATTGGTCTGGCTGACCTTTGGGTACTAACTTCTTATACGTGTTGTTACAAGTTATTGCTGCTATACATACTTACAGTAGCAATTGCTAAAGATACTAGCCCATGTTCTTGTGGGTGTGGTGTCCTATTTGCAGAAATATAGCATGTGTAAGTGGGGTGCAGTGTTCTGCAGAAGCAGATGTTCAGTTGGGTGCTACACTAACTATTTCTTCTATGCTATCTTGACTCTAATTAAGAACAGATACTACTTGTCTTGGCTATATCTTGCTTTATTGTCTATATTTGATATCCCTCTCCCTTCTATTAAACTGATAAAAACAAATGTTGCCTGATCTTATTGCCTATGATGCTGGTCTGAGGCCTCTCTGGGTTCTAAACTTATTTTTTTGGTGGCTCTATGAATTCTTATAAATCCTATGATGCATGGCACAGCATCTCTGTGCAAGCCTGAGGATTCTATCCCACCAATTTCTACCTTTGGTGTTGAGTAGCTTGGTCTTGAGGCTCTGATTATCCTTCTTCTTATGGTTAGCCTGCACCTCCTCGCTGCTTCACTCTAGTTCTCAGCTTTGGGTTTGGTCCAACTCCTGTTTGGTACGGTTGTACCAGTGGCTATCAAACTCTCTCTAGTGTTGAGTTGCTTTCTTTATAGTGCTCTGGATGGGTGACTCGGCTGTGTGCTTGTTGTGTGTGCTGCTTGTGATGTCCTTGTGTGAGTCTTTGGTGCTGGTGGTGTTGACAGCAGCTGCTTGCTGGTGTCAAGCTCTCCTTCATGCTTATCTTCTAAGCTGCTGGGTGGCTAATTGCTTGGGTACTTGGTCCTGGCCGGCTAGGTTTGGTATAATATCTACTCATGGCTTTTATTATGAGGTTGAACAGTGGCTCATATCTATTGTCATTGGTCAAAGGGTATGCTACGTACTAATGCTAACCCAACACTCTCTCTAGTGTTTATGTTTGCAGGTTGTGAAGAAAAGAAGGAAAAGAAGATCAAGATTAAAATCAAGATCTTAGATAAGATAGTATAGGAATAATAATTTTGTTTAGGTTGTCTTTCCTGAATTCTTTTGTAATTTAAGAATGTATTCTTTTATTAAATATTTATGTGTTTCACATGTAATATAACTCTGTGATATTTATCCAATGATCAATAAAGCTTTAATTTTCTTTATTGTTCCAGGTTTATATTAAATGCAATTCTAATTCATAATTGATTGGAACTCATGCCCTTAAGTCCTTTTATCTTATTTGAATTTAATTTGAACCCAAAACTCTAAATAAGAGCAAAGGTCATGTCCAAATTATTTGAAATGCAAATTTAACTTAGTGATTTGAATGCAAGTTTGTTTTGTTTTTTGAGATGCAAGTTGATAATAACCCCAACTTATATGCATGAATGCAAATAACATTCGGAAAAAAAAAATCCCCGCTCTCTCAAACTACGGGTCGTTACAGGCTCCCCTCCTTAAAGTAATTCCATCCTCGGAATTGATAAGATCATACCTGAAGAGATAAGGATAATCTCTTCGAAGATCATCTTCCATCTCCCACGTCGCTTCTCGAGCTGGGTGATTCTTCCATTGGACTTTGCAATACTTAATGGCTCTATTTCTCAACCTCTTCCAGTTCTCGCCAAGGATCTTTGTTGGTTGTTCCACATAGGTTAAGTCTGGTTGCAGTTCAATCTCTTGATGGGGCAATGGTTCTTCTGGTGGTCTTAAACACTTTCAGAGTTGTGAGACGTGGAATACATTGTGTACTTGTGACAACTCTTGTGGTAATTCCAACTCATATGCTACTGCGCCTTTACGGCTTAAGATGCGGAATGGTCCAATATACCGGGGACTCAACTTTCCCTTGATCCTGGACCATCTTACTCCTTTCATCGGGCTAACTCTAAGATAGACTAAGTCCTCCATCTGTGGTTCCCATTTCCTTCGTTTCAAATCAGCATAACTCTTTTGTCGACTTTGAGCTACTTTCATACGATCACGGATGATATTGATAATGTCCTGTCTCTCATAGATGTAATCTGGCTCAAACTCTTTGTTTTCGCCTGTTTCAAACCAACATATTGATGATGTACATTTCCTTCCGTATAATTCCTCGAATGGTGCCACCTTGATGCTGCTTTGGTAACTGTTGTTGTATGAAAACTCTGCTAATGGCAAATGTTCATCCCACGATCCTCCGAAGTCTAGAGCACAAGCTCTTAGCATGTCTTCGAGAATCTGATTAGTCCTTTCGGTTTGCCCTCCAGTCTGTGGGTGATAAGCAGTGCTATACTCCAATTCCGATCCTAAAGCTGCTTGCAACTTCTTCCAAAAGGTGGAGGTAAAGATCGATCCTCGATCCGACCATATCTTCTTCGGAACTCCATGCTTACTGACAACTTCATCAACATACCGCTGGATTAACTTCTCTCTGGTATCAGTCTGTTTGATGGCCAAAAAGTGAGCACTATAGGTTAGTCGGTCTACGATAACCCAAATTGCATCCTTGCGTTTCTTGGTCATTGGTAATCCAGTAACAAAATCCATTCCTATCTCATCCCACTTCCATTCTGGTATCGGTAACGGCTGTAGCAGTCCTGCTGGGTGCTGGTGCTCAGCCTTGACTTGCTGACACGTATGACATTCAGCTACATACTTGGCTATCTCACTCTTCATGTTGTTCCACCAGAATGTACTTTTCAAATCCATATACATCTTGGTACTCCCGGGATGTATTGTATAAGGGGTCTGGTGAGCTTCCTTCAGTATCGTATTCTTGATCTCTGGGACATTGGGCACACAAATTCTTCCCTCGAACCATAATGATCCATCTTCCTTCAGTGTGAATACTGATGGTTTCCCATCAGTGATCCATTGGATTTCCTCTGTGATGAATACATCTTCCTTCTGCCTTGTCCTGATGATGCCCGGTAATTCTGGTTGTATTTCCATAGCCAACAGACTTTCTCTCCTTTCAGGGGTTATGAACTCGAAACCGAGTTGCTCCATTGCCTGTGGCATTCTCACAGACAACATTATGGTATTGGCGTGTTGATCTGCTGCCTTTCCACTCAATTCATCTGCTACTACATTGGCTTTTCCTGGGGTATGTTCGATAGTCAAGTCATAATCCTTGATCCATTCTACCCATCTTCGTTGTCTCATGTTGAGTTCCTTCTGAGTAAAGAAATACTTCAGGCTCTTATGATCCGTGTATAACATACACCTTGCTCCATAGAGATAATGCCTCCATGATTTGAGTGCAAAAACAACTGCTGCTAACTCTAAATCATGTGTCGGATAGTTGATTTCATGAGGTTTCAACTGTCTTGATCCGTATGCAATTACTTTCTGATCTTGCATCAACACACATCCAAGTCCTTGCTTGGAAGCATCACAGTAAACTGTATAATCCTTCTCACTATCTGGCACCGTCAAGATGGGTGCAGACGTAAGTCGATGCTTTAACTCTTGGAAACTCTTTTCACAATCCTCTGACCATATGAATTTCACTCCTTTCCTAGTCAACTGGGTCATGGGAGCGGCAATTTTTGAGAAATTCTCGACAAACTTCCGATAGTACCCTGCCATTCCTAAGAAACTTCTAATTTCTCCCACATTCTGGGGTGATTTCCAGTCAGTTACTGCTTGGACTTTGCTAGGATCTACTGCAATTCCATCCTTGGTAATGACATGCCCAAGGTACTTCACTTCCTCAAGCCAAAATTCACACTTACTGTATCGGGCATAGAGTTGATGTTCCCTTAAAGTTTGCAAAACAATCCTTAGATGCTCTGCATGTTCTTCCTTGTTCCTAGAATATATCAGGATGTCGTCAATGAAAACTATCACAAACTTATCCAAATATGGCATGAAGATCTTGTTCATCAAATTCATGAAGATAGCTGGTGCATTCGTTAACCCAAACGGTACCACGAGGTATTCGTGATGCCCATATCGAGAAACAAAACCAGTCTTGGGTATATCCTCCGGCTTCATTTTGATCTGATGGTATCCTGATCTCAGATCCAACTTGGAAAATACTCCGGCTCCCCGTACTTGATCAAACAAATCCTGAATCCTGGGTAACGGATACTTGTTCTTGATCGTCATGTTGTTGAGATTTCTGAAATCTACACACATCCTTTTGCCTCCTTCCCTCTTGTCCATAAAGATAATGGGTGCTCCCCACGGTGATACACTTTCTCTCATGAATCCTTTGGCTAATAGATCATCTATCTATTCCTTTAATTCTGCCATCTCCTGGGGTCCTATCTTGTAGGGTCTTTGTGACGCCCGAAGACCGACGTCCCAAAAGATTCCAGAAGATTCCAGATGTTCCGGGTTCTCCCGTGTGTTTCAGTTATGCTTGCTTTATTATTTTGCATTGCATCATGTCATCATGCCTTCATGTCATTTTTCTTTTGCATCTCAACCAAATAAATTGTGTGGACCTTCGGTCCATTTAAATCGAGGGAAGAATGACTTCTCTTTATAACATATAAAAGCCTCTCAATATAATTAGGGTGCTATATAATAAATATTCCATTCCTTGGAATCACCTATAACACAATTGCACCATTCTTCAATTTTCTTTTATCCAATTCAACTTCATTTCTTCCTTTGAGGCCTTTTAGTAAAATTGTGTTGCAATTTTACTTCATCCACAAATGTTCCAAATCTTCCCATAAATCACATCTAATGTGTAGGGCCATCTCTTGAAATTCCAACCCTTTTTGAATTTCATCTAAAGGGATTTTTAAATTCAAACAGTTTGAGTTTTATTCAAACTTATTTGAATTGTATCTTTTAAACCCTTTCCAACCTTTTTTTTATTAAACCCTCTATATTTTTCTGTCCCGAGAAAATATGTTGCTTGTTGGAATTCCACCTCCATCCTTTCCTTTTGCCTTCTCTTTTATTTTAAAAACAGCAGACCCCTTTTATTTATTTTTTATTTTCCAGCCAGGCCAGTCCTCTTGGACCAACCCGTTCCTAGCCTCCCTCTCCTCCCAGCCTTGGCCCAAGGCCCACCAGCCCGGCCGCCCCGTCCTAACCCTAGCGGAGCCTCGCTCCTCCCCATCTCTCCCGCAAGTCACCGCACCCCCTCGTCCCTCTCCCTCGCCCGTGCGCCACTCTCCCCATCGATCTTCCCCTGCTTCGATCCCTCCTCCTCCCGCATCGCTACCTCGCCTCCAGCGCCCCAAGCTCCCCTCGATCCTCCTCCCTTCGATCTCCAGGAAGGCCGAGCCCCTCCGCGCCCGCATCGCCAGGTGGCCGCGTCGCCTCGCCTCGCCCATCCGGCCAGGATCCGCAGCGCCGCGCGCCGAGCCTGCGGCCACGAGCCGCCCCGCATTCCCCAGCTCCGAGCGCCTCGACCGCCCAGCGCCTGGCTCGCCGAGCGCTTCGTCCCTCCGCGCCAGGAGCCCCCGAAGCCGCGCCCTTCTCCTCGCCCGCGCCCGAGGCCAGCCAGGCCGTCTCCTCGCGAAGGCCGAAGCCCGACGCCCCCGAGCCCTCCTCTTCGGCGCCCCTGTTCCCCTGCCTCCAGCGCCCGCTCATCTCCGGCCCGGATCAGGAGGGATCCGGCCGTGGTCCTCCCCGTGCGCCTCCTTGCTGCTGCCTCCGGCCAGCAAGAGCCCCGTCGCGCCCGTGCCTCTCTTCCTCGCTGCGGAAAAAAAGGAGTTCCCTGTTGCATCCTCGCCGTGCCGCTGCCATGGCCTCGTCGCCCCGTCGTGCTGCCGTTTTGTTTTTATTTGTGTTGCCTTGTGCTGTTGGGAGTGTCCAGGAACCGTTTCTTTTGCCAAGTGGAGACCGAAGACCTTGGATGCATCAAGTTCCTCTACGATCCGCGTACGACTATCGTCATCGTGTACCCCGACGTCAACTTCGACGCGACAAGTACCCCTCCGATGACAAGTACATCTACGAACGGGAACGCCTACACGACGTCGCAAGTACCACGACACGTAACGTGAACGTCTACCGTCGCCGAAGACCCGTGAACAACTACGTCCTCTTCGGCCGTGTACCACTACTTCCCTCTCCGAAACGGAACATGAACGACTACTTCCCCTACGTTCCTCGACGTCTCGAACCACCCCGAAACGCACGCTTCGAAGGTATAACCCCGAGACGATGTCCCGTGAGATGTTGTGTTGTATGAAATGTTTGCCTTGTGTGCACCGTGCCCGTTTCCTCTTTTGTCGTGCTCCTCGGTTGCCTCGTCGCTGACCCGTGGGAACCCGGTGACGGGATCGCCCCACCTTTCATCTCGTTGACTCGCTCACGCCATCTTTCCTTTTGCACCGGTCTCTCAATGAGTTACCGGAACCGAGATGTTGCATTGCATCATTTTCGGATCGTTGCCGTGGCACCCTTTCCTTCCACCACGGTGACAAATTCTTCATATCTTCTTCATGTCAACTTTAATATAATTGCACAAACTTGATCATGTCATCCGCATCATGTTAACAACATTATACATGTTTAATTGTTGTTGTTTAATAATTACTAAACATGCTCATGGGGATTTTCCAGAATAATAGTTGTTCTTCCGGCCTCATTTAAAATGTCTAAATAGGTAGTTTATTTTTGCTTCACCTCTTGCCATGTTAACAAACATTTAATCTTGTCTTGTAAATAAACGAGAGTCAATTAAATAATTAAATGTGGTGTTTCGTCAATATGCAACTCGTTGCATATTGAGCTCCACTTAACTTGTAGTGTTGTTTGTGCACTTTGCCATGCCATGCTTCTTTAAACCGGACATGCATCATACTTGGATGTGCATCGTATGCCATGTTTATGCTTGAGTGTTTACCGTGTTGTTTTGCTTCTTTCCGGTTGCTTCTCTTGTTAGCTTCGGTTTCGTTCCGGAGTTGTGAGGATTCGCTCGTCTGTTGCTCCGTCTACTTCATGGATCCGTTCTTCTCCCTTGTGGAATCCCAGGCAAGATGATCATACCCTTGGATACATTTACTACAATTGCCATGCTTAGTTGTCTCGATGCTATCGTTACATGTCGCGCTACCCATCTTTTATGTCAGCCTCTCCTTGTTGCCATGAAACCTCTAACCTTTGACACCTTCCTAGCAAAACCACGGTTTGGCTATGTTACCCACTTGCTCAGCCCGCTTGCTCAGCCCCTCTTATAGTGTTGTTAGTTGCAGGTGAAGATGAAGATTCGTTCCAGGAGGGAACTTGTTGTTGTCATATCACAATATCTATAATTATTATTAACACACCTATATACTGGGCATGGGTGGAAGGCTTGGCCTTTTGCTCGGTGTTTTGTTCCACTCATGCCACCTTAGGCGCCGATAAACCGGCATTATGTTCCTTGATTTTGCGTTCCTTACACGATGGGTGGATGGGGACCCCTTGACAGTTCGACTTTGAATAAAACTCCTCCAGCAAGGTCCAACATTGGTTTTATTTTGCTCATAATAACAACTTAATTAATTAATTAAATTTGCATAGGGAGTTAGCGCTACCCGAGGATTCTTTCTACATAGCAGGGGGGGCCAGTGCTGATGGTGTTGGTCCCAAACGGGGAGTATGCGGGGCCACCACGGGGAAACTCGAGGATTGGCTCCCGTATAATCGCCCATCCGGTCGTGTCCTGAGACGAGATACGCGCGGCTACTATCAGGGTGTCGACACACCGGGAGGTCTTGCTGGACTTGTTTTACCATTGTCGAAATGTCTTGTGCTACCGGGATGCCGAGCCTGATCGGATTTCCCTAAGATAAGGGGTGATGATATTATATTTATCACTTCAGCTAATCGTGAGAGCTTGTGATGGGCTAATTTGGGACACCCCTGCAGGGTTATGATCTTTCGAAAGTCGTGCCCGCGGTTATGTGGCAGATTGGAATTTGTTAATGTCCGGTTGTAGAAAACTTGACAGATTATCCGAAGTAAAACACACAACTGCGTGAGTAACCGTGACTGTCTCTTTTCACTTTGAGAAGAGAACACGGTGGGGTTATGTTTGATTCGTATGTAGTTCAGGATCTTTAGTGATCACTACTTTTGCGACCGTTTGCGTAGATGCTCATGTTATTCTTGTACTCGTAAGTTAGCCACCATATTATGCTTAGCCGCTGCTGCAACCTCACCACCTTACCTCTTCCTACCCACAAGTTTTGCTAGTCTTGATACCCATGGTTATGGGATTGCTGAGTCCTCGTGGCTCACAGATACTACAACACCAGATGCAGGTTCAGCCGAGTTTGATGCAGGAGCTGGTTCAAGTTCTTCACCGGGAGTTCGATGAAGAGTGTGTCCGTTTGCTTGTGACGTTTCGACGATCAGTAGTGGTTTCTACTAGGATTCGATCCTGACCTGTGGCTTTATGTTGTTTTGGTATCTTTCTTTTGATCTTCACCCATAGTCGGGTTGTGATGTTTTGAATGATGATTGCTTATGTAATGTATTGTGTGAAGTGGCGAGTGTAAGCCAACTATCTCCTTTTGCAATTTAATCCCTCTTTTACATGAGTCGTGCAAAGATACCAAACTTGAGATCATTCTAGGATGGGCTTATACCTTTAAGTCGTGCCTCGACACGTAGGAGGTATAGTCCCATCCTGGGCATTAAAAGTTGGTATTCAGAGCCTTCTCCGACCTAGAAGCCCCCACTGATTGATCGAATCGTTGACGGTTGAGTCTAGACACACACTGGAAAATGTTTTGAGTCCTATATATATATATCGGAGAGTAGGATTTCTTTTGCTCCTCATCCCTTTTCACTCTGGTGAGGACTCCTAACGATTACTTTGTCTCTTCTACTTTCAAAAATTGCACCAATTTTTTTTAGGATCTCGCGAGTATTGTTTGGATTGTTTCGATGTCTTTGTGACGAGAACATTGTTCTCGATGCCTCCTGTCATTAGGGGTTGTGGCAGTGTCCCGGGGAGTTGAGCTCCGAGGTGTTGTCGTCACAAATCCATCGCGGCAGTACTAGAATACTTAAGACGGCCGACATCGAAAACTCTCATATGCGGTTAGTGGCAAGATAACCCCGACATCACCCAGTACTGGGGAGGTAGTTCGGGAGTATTGCCATAGCTTGTATAGTGGATGCGTTTCTAAGGTCCGAGGTAAACGGTTTCCGAGAACAACTGGTTATGTGTTGAAGGATGGATACAGCTGGATGTAGGTTTAGAGTTGATTGCGCGGTGCTTCCCCTGTATCCCCAACACCTGATTGCATAACTGGGAACTTTCGGAAATTAATAGGTGGGTTCATCTAGTAGTTCTAGGCATTCTTCCAACGGATGCACGATATGAAGTTCGGGGTTCTACATTGAGTGAAGTGGTTTTATGGACTTGTTCCGATCGGGAGTTGCATCTTAAAGGGTCCTTGGCTATGCTGATCCGGGGATTGCAAAACCCTTTTGTAACATGTTCCATGAGCTTTCAGCACGAATATGTGGGATGAAGCTTCTATCTTGTATTTGTTCTATCTGTTCCTTGTTCCTTTTTATTTACCTTTTGTTCTCCCAAGTGGCTTCTCGTCAAGTTGATGTACCTGCGGAATTCATTCGTTCAATTCTCTGTTCGGATGCTATTGTGAAGATTCTGATGCAACATAATCTTCTTCATAAACATATCTATCCTTTGCTTTCGTTTTGATTCTGGTATTCGAGTTGCTTCGATGTCAAATGTTGATTCCATACCTTCTTAAGCGGTGTTCTCATATTTCTATGGGAGTGCTAGTCCTTCTTGATCATCAAGATGGTCATGTTAATCCTTTTCAACCGGTGTGCCTTCTCTTCTAGTTATTCCATACGGATGCCGTTGAGGAATCTGACGATTTGTCTGTTTCATTCATCCCAAGTTGTCTTTGTTTTTTCCCCGCCCTCCCACCCTTTTTCTTCTTGGAGTCAGAAATTCTCAAATGAAGTATCCATTTTATTCATGTGATATTTCTTCATTCATTTCCTTCAATGTTCTTATCCGGTGATTTATCATGAAGATGCTCAAGAACTCCAAGTTCATCATTCTTTTGTTCTCAAATTCTGCCGGTGGATGTAATTCAAGATTTCGGTGTTGATCTTATCCTTTTCCTCATTTCACAATGCTTTCTTATTCCGATGCACCAATTAATCATTCTCCTCTTGCTATTCTTCTCCGGAGTGCTGAAGATATCTCAGAAGATTCATAATTCCATTCTTACCCCGTTCAAATTATTTTTTTGAGATTATCATCTTATTCAAGCCATTTAATTCAACCGGTGCAATATCTCTTAAGCAATCTTTTCAACGGTGATTTCTTTAGTGGGCCCTAACCCACAGGTCTTTTCCCAGGATCTTACCCGACGCTTCTAATTTTTCTGGAGTTATACTCAAATTATTTTCAAAGTGTGACGTAAGAATGATTCCCATCAGTCACATGCCTTCTCCAAAATCGCTTTCAAATTCTTGTTCATCATTGTTTCAACCTTTTTTTAATTCTTCATTCCGGAGTGCTCAACAATTCTTATGGCATTTCTCGTCTTCATTCTCAACATTTGAAGACCGGAGAAGTGTTTCTCTTAAACCTTGGCCGTTCTCTTGATGAGTTGTGGTTCTAGCTTCATGCCATCCTCATTATTGTTCCGATTGTGAGGAATTCTTTTATACCTTCCGAAGCATTTCATGAATTCTTTTCTTTGTGATCCTCCGAAGGCCATCATTTCAGAAGATTTCTTCGTTCTCAGTTTTCAACTTCGTCCTCCAAATATTCTTCATTGATGTCTCTTCGTTCGTATCCATATTATTACGGTGGTTCTTTCAAGTTTACTCTTCCGTTGTTATCGTATCAATTCATTTGTTCTTTTCATAATCCTACCGGTGCTTCGTTGAATAATTACCCAAGTTGTGCTAGATCTCTCTTTAATTCCTTGCAACGAGAATAAGTAGTATGCCAAATCCTTTGGTTGTCATCAATTTAAATTGGTGAAGGAGATGCATGACATAATTCTTATTCTTATTCCTTCAAGGTGATTTAATTCTTTTGTCTGGAGCTTGTTCATCATATCATATTCTCGGTTCTAAGTTGTTCATCTTGTTTCTCGGAGCTCCAAGTTATTTCAATTATATCATTTCAAAGCTCCATCTAATTCATCGCAGGCCTTGAATCTTATTCTTTTCATCTTTCACTTCCCATGCTTTCATTACCGGAGTTCTTCATGGTGGTTCATCATCATTTAATTCATCCTTGAAGTCTTCATCAAGATTCTTGTTGGAGCTCAAGCATTCTTCATCATGCTTTCCAATTAAAATCCTTTCTACCTTAGCTTTTCAGATGGTGTTATGTCATTTTAACAATTCCTTCATGTTTCATGATTCACGAGTTGTCAGGAATGAGATATTTAAAACCATCATTTTCCTTGTTTAGGAGATCCTTTTCAACCCCTTCAATTATTCGTTGGAGTTATCTTGGGTTGTATTTCACCTAAAAGCTTTCCTAGAGAATTGTTGCTATTATGGTGCTTATAAATGACCCAAGTTCTTCATTTATCATTCCGGTGAGATAAGTTTTTCGTCTCCTTGTTGATCTCAATCCAAGCAATTGTTTCAGTTAGTGGCTGGTTGTCACCTCTTAATTTTGAGATGTTTTCCATAAGCTCACATCAAGCTTATTCATTTCGTGTTGATTTTTCCATCAACCCCATTCAACCCTTCTTCGTAAGGATGATTTACTAATTCATTTGTGGGAGAAGTTGTCATTTTTCTTCTCCATTCATTTCTTTCATTGATTATATGCTATTCTTTCATTCCGGAGGCATTGTTATATTGCTCTCTTTGACCATCATCTCGTTTTTATCAAGATCATATTCTCCCTTGCTTGTCTATTTAAACGGAGTGTTGTGTCCTCCATTCTAGTTCCCTCATCTTATCAAGTTTGCCTCTCTTTTCAACCTGAGTGCTGTCTGAATTCTTTCTTACCCCTTGTGCCATTCTTTTATTTGTTTCGAAGGCTGTGTGTTGTTGTTTTCATCAAGTATCACTCCATCTTCTCAAGTTCTTGTTAATTCCTTCCATTTTCAGACGGAGTGTTGTCCAAATTATGTCATTCTTATTCCTTGGCTATACCATTGCGGTTTCATATTCTTTTGGTCCGTGAGCTCTTGTTTCATGTCTTTCAACCTACAAGGTTCTCATAATGTTCCTTGTTCCTCCTGCTTACCGGAGTGCTCTTAACTTCGTTCATCTCCGTTGCATTCTTTCTTTCAACTTGTTTAACCTCTCAAGGTTCGTGGTTTCACTCGTCTGTCAAAGAAGCAACTTAGTTTTACCTCTTCCTCTTCCGTTTTTACCCGGTGATATCTCTAGGATCTCGGGTCGAGATCCTCTGTTAGTGTGGGAGAGTTGTGATGCCCGAAGACCGACGTCCCAGAAGATTCCAGAAGATTCCAGATGTTCCGGGTTCTCCCGTGTGTTTCAGTTATGCTTGCTTTATTATTTTGCATTGCATCATGTCATCATGCCTTCATGTCATTTTTCTTTCGCATCTCAACCAAATAAATTGTGTGGACCTTCGGTCCATTTAAATCGAGGGAAGACTGACTTCTCTTTATAACATATAAAAGCCTCTCAATATAATTAGGGTGCTATATAATAAATATTCCATTCCTTGGAATCACCTATAACACAATTGCACCATTCTTCAATTTTCTTTTATCCAATTCAACTTCATTTCTTCCTTTGAGGCCTTTTAGTAAAATTGTGTTGCAATTTTACTTCATCCACAAATATTCCAAATCTTCCCATAAATCACATCTAATGTGTAGGGCCATCTCTTGAAATTCCAACCCTTTTTGAATTTCATCTAAAGGGATTTTTAAATTCAAACAGTTTGAGTTTTATTCAAACTTATTTGAATTGTATCTTTTAAACCCTTTCCAACCTTTTTTTATTAAACCCTCTATATTTTTCTATCCCGAGAAAATATGTTGCTTGTTGGAATTCCACCTCCATCCTTTCCTTTTACCTTCTCTTTTATTTTAAAAACAGCAGACCCCTTTTATTTTTTTTATTTTCCAGCCAGGCCAGTCCTCTTGGACCAGCCCGTTCCCAGCCTCCCTCTCCTCCCAGCCTTGGCCCAAGGCCCACCAGCCCGGCCGCCCCGTCCTAACCCTAGCGGAGCCTCGCTCCTCCCCATCTCTCCCGCAAGTCGCCGCACCCCCTTGTCCCTCTCCCTCGCCCGTGCGCCACTCTCCCCATCGATCTTCCCCTGCTTCGATCCCTCCTCCTCCCACATCGCTACTTCGCCTCCAGCGCCCCAAGCTCCCCTCGATCCTCCTCCCTTCGATCTCCAGGAAGGCCGAGCCCCTTCGCGCCCGCATCGCCAGGTGGCCGCGTCGCCTCGCCTCGCCCATCCGGCCAGGATCCGCAGCGCCGCGCGCCGAGCCTGCGGCCACGAGCCGCCCCGCATTCCCCAGCTCCGAGCACCTCGGCCGCCCAGCGCCTGGCTCGTCGAGCGCTTCGTCCCTCCGCGCCAGGAGCCCCCGAAGCCGCGCCCTTCTCCTCGCCCGCGCCTGAGGCCAGCCAGGCCGTCTCCTCGCGAAGGCCGAAGCCCGACGCCACCGAGCCCTCCTCTTCGGCGCCCCTATTCCCCTGCCTCCAGCGCCCGCTCATCTCCGGCCCGGATCAGGAGGGATCCGGCCGTGGTCCTCCCCGTGCGCCTCCTTGCTGCTGCCTCCGGCCAGCAAGAGCCCCGTCGCGCCCGTGCCTCTCTTCCTCGCTGCGGAAAAAAAGGAGTTCCCTGTTGCATCCTCGCCGTGCCGCTGCCATGGCCTCGTCGCCCCGTCGTGCTGCCGTTTTGTTTTTATTTGTGTTGCCTTGTGCTGTTGGGAGTGTCCAGGAACCGTTTCTTTTGCCAAGTGGAGACCGAAGACCTTGGATGCATCAAGTTCCTCTACGATCCGCGTACGACTATCGTCATCGTGTACCCCGACGTCAACTTCGACGCGACAAGTACCCCTCCGATGACAAGTACATCTACGAACGGGAACGCCTACACGACGTCGCAAGTACCACGACACGTAACGTGAACGTCTACCGTCGCCGAAGACCCGTGAACAACTACGTCCTCTTCGGCCGTGTACCACTACTTCCCTCTCCGAAACGGAACATGAACGACTACTTCCCCTACGTTCCTCGACGTCTCGAACCACCCCGAAACGCACGCTTCGAAGGTATAACCCCGAGACGATGTCCCGTGAGATGTTGTGTTGTATGAAATGTTTGCCTTGTGTGCACCGTGCCCGTTTCCTCTTTTGTCGTGCTCCTCGGTTGCCTCGTCGCTGACCCGTGGGAACCCGGTGACGGGATCGCCCCACCTTTCATCTCGTTGACTCGCTCACGCCATCTTTCCTTTTGCACCGGTCTCTCAATGAGTTACCGGAACCGAGATGTTGCATTGCATCATTTTCGGATCGTTGCCGTGGCACCCTTTCCTTCCACCACGGTGACAAATTCTTCATATCTTCTTCATGTCAACTTTAATATAATTGCACAAACTTGATCATGTCATCCGCATCATGTTAACAACATTATACATGTTTAATTGTTGTTGTTTAATAATTACTAAACATGCTCATGGGGATTTTCCAGAATAATAGTTGTTCTTCCGGCCTCATTTAAAATGTCTAAATAGGTAGTTTATTTTTGCTTCACCTCTTGCCATGTTAACAAACATTTAATCTTGTCTTGTAAATAAACGAGAGTCAATTAAATAATTAAATGTGGTGTTTCGTCAATATGCAACTCGTTGCATATTGAGCTCCACTTAACTTGTAGTGTTGTTTGTGCACTTTGCCATGCCATGCTTCTTTAAACCGGACATGCATCATACTTGGATGTGCATCGTATGCCATGTTTATGCTTGAGTGTTTACCGTGTTGTTTTGCTTCTTTCCGGTTGCTTCTCTTGTTAGCTTCGGTTTCGTTCCGGAGTTGTGAGGATTCGCTCGTCTGTTGCTCCGTCTACTTCATGGATCCGTTCTTCTCCCTTGTGGAATCCCAGGCAAGATGATCATACCCTTGGATACATTTACTACAATTGCCATGCTTAGTTGTCTCGATGCTATCGTTACATGTCGCGCTACCCATCTTTTATGTCAGCCTCTCCTTGTTGCCATGAAACCTCTAACCTTTGACACCTTCCTAGCAAAACCACTGTTTGGCTATGTTACCCACTTGCTCAGCCCGCTTGCTCAGCCCCTCTTATAGCGTTGTTAGTTGCAAGTGAAGATGAAGATTCGTTCCAGGAGGGAACTTGTTGTTGTCATATCACAATATCTATAATTATTATTAACACACCTATATACTGGGCATGGGTGGAAGGCTTGGCCTTTTGCTCGGTGTTTTGTTCCACTCATGCCACCTTAGGCGCCGATAAACCGGCATTATGTTCCTTGATTTTGCGTTCCTTACACGATGGGTGGATGGGGACCCCTTGACAGTTCGACTTTGAATAAAACTCCTCCAGCAAGGTCCAACATTGGTTTTATTTTGCTCATAATAACAACTTAATTAATTAATTAAATTTGCATAGGGAGTTAGCGCTACCCGAGGATTCTTTCTACATAGCAGGGGGGCCAGTGCTGATGGTGTTGGTCCCAAACGGGGAGTATGCGGGGCCACCACGGGGAAACTCGAGGATTGCCTCCCGTATAATCGCCCATCCGGTCGTGTCCTGAGACGAGATACGCGCGGCTACTATCAGGGTGTCGACACACCGGGAGGTCTTGCTGGACTTGTTTTACCATTGTCGAAATGTCTTGTGCTACCGGGATGCCGAGCCTGATCGGATTTCCCTAAGATAAGGGGTGATGATATTATATTTATCACTTCAGCTAATCGTGAGAGCTTGTGATGGGCTAATTTGGGACACCCCTGCAGGGTTATGATCTTTCGAAAGTCGTGCCCGCGGTTATGTGGCAGATTGGAATTTGTTAATGTCCGGTTGTAGAAAACTTGACAGATTATCCGAAGTAAAACACACAACTGCGTGAGTAACCGTGACTGTCTCTTTTCACTTTGAGAAGAGAACACGGTGGGGTTATGTTTGATTCGTATGTAGTTCAGGATCTTTAGTGATCACTACTTTTGCGACCGTTTGCGTAGATGCTCATCTTATTCTTGTACTCGTAAGTTAGCCACCATATTATGCTTAGCCGCTGCTGCAACCTCACCACCTTACCTCTTCCTACCCACAAGTTTTGCTAGTCTTGATACCCATGGTTATGGGATTGCTGAGTCCTCGTGGCTCACAGATACTACAACACCAGATGCAGGTTCAGCCGAGTTTGATGCAGGAGCTGGTTCAAGTTCTTCACCGGGAGTTCGATGAAGAGTGTGTCCGTTTGCTTGTGACGTTTCGACGATCAGTAGTGGTTTCTACTAGGATTCGATCCTGACCTGTGGCTTTATGTTGTTTTGGTATCTTTCTTTTGATCTTCACCCGTAGTCGGGTTGTGATGTTTTGAATGATGATTGCTTATGTAATGTATTGTGTGAAGTGGCGAGTGTAAGCCAACTATCTCCTTTTGCAATTTAATCCCTCTTTTACATGAGTCGTGCAAAGATACCAAACTTGAGATCATTCTAGGATGGGCTTATACCTTTAAGTCGTGCCTCGACACGTAGGAGGTATAGTCCCATCCTGGGCATTACAGTCTTTGTGCAATTGGAGCTATTCCTGGTTTTAGGTCAATTGTGAACTCCACTTCTCTGTCTGGTGGCAAACCTGGTAACTCGTCCGGAAAGACGTCCGGAAATTCTTTTACCACAGGTATATCTTCAAGTTTCACTTCCTTCAATGCATTGGACTGATAACCTTTCCCGGTTTCCACATACTGATCTCCAAAATACTTGATACGACCTCCATAAGGATCTCTAATGGACACACTTTTCTCCTCACAGTTGATCATAGATCCATGGTTTGTTAACCAGTCCATTCCTATGATAACATCTAATCCGCTTAAAGGTAAGATAAGGAGATCTGCGTAATATACACAGTCACAGATGGTAATCATCAGCTCCATAGCAATGCAAGTAACTACCACTATTCCTCCAGCAGACCTAATGTTAACGGGATGTTGCAGTGTATGGTATTGGTTTCCTAATCTCTCCGCAAAACTTGCCGAAATGAAAGATGTAGTTGCTCCCGTATCAAATAAGACTTTGCCATGTAAAGGTAGTATGATGAGCGTACCCATTACGACGTTGTTGGCAGCGCTGGCTTGCTCCATGTTGGCGCAGTTTAGTTGTCCATAAGGCTTCCCTTGAGTCTTTCCTCGGCTACTACTAGGTCCAGGGTTCTTATTCTTCGGTGGATTTGGCATTGGTGGCCTACTTCCTCCAACTATTCTTCGATTTGCATTAGGACACATGGGTCTGGTATGTCCTGCTTGTCCACAACCAAAGCATATGATCTTTGGCCTCGTACAATCCTTAGTAGCATGATTGAACATACCACAATTCGCACATTTGCTCTGAAAACAGTTGGGTCCTGGGGCTCGATACTGTGGTGGTCCTGGAGCTGGCCTAAACTTCGGCTTGAAAACTAGATTCTGCGGTGGACTTTGAATTGCAAATTTGCGAGGTTCAAGTCTCGCCCTCTTCCTCTTGTCCTTGACAAGTTCTCCCCTGAGTCCTTCTAGGGTGATTGCTCGGTTCACAAGATCTTGCAATTCCGTGATATTCAACAAACTCAGTTGGATCTTCATGGCTGGCTGAAGTCCTCTTAAGAATCTCTTGCGTCGCTTCTCCTCAGTGTTCACCTCATCTGGTGCATATCTTGCCAAACGGTTAAACTCTCCGACATACTTCAGAACTGAGTAATTTAGTTGGATCAGAGTCTCAAACTCTCTCTTCTTCATCTCAATGACACTGGTTGGGACATGTGCCTCACGAAAATTCTGCTTAAACTCCTCCCATTGAATTATTCTTCCAGTGGGTTGTACCAGTTGGACATTCTCCCACCAAGCTGCGGCAGGTCCAGTCAGAAGGTGTGTTGCATATCGAAGCTTCTCATCCTCACTGCATCCAACAGTGTTCAGCTTCCTTTCCGTATCTAACAACCAGTCTTCTGCCTCCATTGGTTCTATGGCGATGGAGAAGGTTAGGGGTCGAGCTTGCTGGAAATCTGACAAGCTTACCCCCTACTGTTAGGCCCAAGATGCGATTCTATCCCGATCACGTGGCACTTACGTGATTGGGGCACAACCGCATTTCGGGCGCTTAGCAAGATGGATATCATTACATCATACCATTACATACATACATGGGGGATACAACAATACATACAAGTCACATGAATACAACAACATCAATACAAAGTATCCGACTACGGATACCAACATGAAAACACAAAAGACATCCATCTGCTATCCCAGGCTGCCGACTCGGAACCTAACCCAAGACTGAAGAAGAAGAACTCCAACAAAAGAACAACGCTCTCACGTCAAGACATCGGAAACCTGCACCTGCAACTGTTGTTGTAGTATCTGTGAGCCACAAGGACTCAGCAATCCCATAACCATGGGTAACAAGACTAGCAAAGCTCAATAGGTAGGAAGAGGTAAAGTGGTGAGGTTGCAGCAGCGGCTAAGCAAAAGTATGGTGGCTAACTTACGAGTACAAGAATAAGATGAGCTTCTACGCAAACGGTCGCAACTAGTAAAGATCGCTAAAGATCCTGAACTACTTACGAGTCAAACATAACCCCACCGTGTTCTCTTCTCAAAGTGAAAGAGACAGTCACGGTTACTCACACAGTTGTGTGTTTTACTTCGGATCCTCTGTCAAGTTTTCTACAACCGGACATTAACAAATTCCAATCTGCCACATAACCGCGGGCACGGCTTTCGAAAGATCATAACCCTGCATGGGTGTCCCAACTTAGCCCATCACAAGCTCTCACGATTAGCTGAAGTGATAAATATAATATCATTACCCCTTATCTTAGGGAAATCCGATCAGGCTTGGCATCCCGGTGCACAAGACATTTCGACAATGGTAAAACAAGTCCATTGGAGTATCTCCATAGGAGGCATGGATCAATAGCAACAAGCTACAACATTTTGATCATGACACTAAAAACCTGACAGCAATATTTTATAGCAACTTGAGAGCAAGAAATAAATAAGCCACAGCAAGTCAAAAGAGCAAGTAAGGGCATGAATGGATAGCCAACAACATATACAACAAGGAATGATCAATGGCCACCCCAAAACTAACATGGATTCACCTAGGGCATCAAGCAAACATAGCATCAGGATATTACAGATTCCAGACTTAGTGAAATTTCACTAAGTGTTAAAACAGTAACAGCAACATGGCAAGTTTGTGAGCATGTTTAAGTCAACACAAGGCATATCATGGAAAGTTAAATGCACTATCTCAAAGACCACTCATGGAGAATCTAAAACAACTAGGCATGTGACATGGGGACAAACACAACAATAGCAACGAGCTCCTCAACTAGGCATCTCGTAACAAGTTTCAGAACATAACAGCCAAATGCACTTTTGCAACATAGATATACATGTCAATATGAACTCAAACAAGCATGCTATAGCAACCAACATGTAGAGCATCTCATGATGAACATTTTGACATATCATTTGCATCATTTGGATAAACATGCACCAAGTTATCATATCTCAAACATGGCAACAAAATAACAAGTAGCATCAGTTTATAACAAGTAGCACCCTTGCAACAGATATTTAAGCATCTAGATGAAGTCAAACAAGCATGGCACAATGGAACAAAGTGTAGAGCATATCACCACGATCATTTTGACATATCATTCACTCAAAACGGATAAGCACACAAAAAGTTATCATCATGCAAAGATGCAACATTATGCTGATAGGAAAAGGACTTAGCAGGAATTCATTGGGAAAAAAACAACAGAGCGTCGGATAATAAAACGCGCACGGGGCGGGGAACTGGGCTGCTCACCAATGGGCTCGGCCCAGAACGTGGAGAGGGGCAGCAGGGCAGCCGGGCCCGCGAGGCCCACGCGGAGGGACGCGGCCCACACGAGGAGGAGGCCCAGGAGGGGCGTCCCGGTCGGTCGTCCTCCCGACGCAGGAGGGAACCGGCCCTGGCAACCGGCGGCGGCGGCCGCAGGACTCCGGCGAGGCTGCGAGGCCGGTGGAGGCCGGGAACGGAGCGGGAACAGGCTGGACTTCCCAGATCCGGCGACGGGAAGGCCGGATCGGGCGGCAGCCGGCGACGAACGGCAGGGAGCTGCGGGATCGGGAGGGCGGAGGAGGCCGGCGGCGGCTCGGGTGGTTGGCGGCGAGGAGCGGGGCGACACACGACGGGGTGGCGAAGCCGGCGGGCGGCGGGTCCGGCTCGTCGGCGAGGTGGCGGAGAGGAGCTCCGGCGAGCCCGACAAGGCGGCGGCGAGCTGGAGGCGGTGGTGCGGCGGCGTCCGCGGGCGGTGGCGGACGGGATCCGGGCCCGGGCAGGCCGGATCTGGGCTTCCGCGGGCCCGCGCGGTGGGGGAAGAAGGTGGCGGCTGCGGTGGAAGCACGGCGCGGCGAGGATGGAAGCACGGCGCGGCGAGGGTGGAAGCACGGCGCGGCGACGGTGGAAGCACTGGGCGGAATTTGAGGAGGGAGGTAAGGGAAGGCCAAAAATGGACTAGGGGGAGTCCATTTATAGCAGGAGGGCTAGGGTTTGGAGTTTGGAGGGGTTTTAGAGCCCTCCGATCGCGATCCGACGGATCCGATCGCGAGGGGAGTTAGGATGGGCCTAGAGGGAATTAGTGGGCTGTGTAGAAGAGGTTTGGGCTACGAGGAGAGAAGGGAAAAGAGGCCCGCGGATGTTTTCGGAGACCGAAAACGTCCGACGAAATAACCGGCGACTAGTGCCGCTATAAATAACCGTTGGGCTATCAAACGAGCTCAGAATGCGATGAAATTTGGCAGGCGGCCTTTCTACGCTATAATAAGATCACACGCCAAGTTTCAACCCATTCCGAGAACATTTTTCGGCCACTCACAAAATAAATATTCGAAGGCACCGCGGGCGCGTGTGAGTGTGTCTGGGCTCAGAACGGACAACGGAGAGGACTCGGATGGATGCAAGTTTTGAAAACATGCTGATGCAACACATATGATGACATGGCAAGATGCAACACGCAAGCAGATGACATGGCACTGACAACGAATAACTGACTGACACCTGGCGCACCGGTCTCGGGGTGTCACAACACTCCCCTACTAACAAGAGATCTCATCCCGAGATCTTAGGAACGAGACGGGAGGGAAAAGGAAGAACAAAGTTCTTCGAGGACAAAAGAGTGAAAGCAAAGAATGTTCAGAGGATGAGCCACTTGAAAGAAAGGATACAACGGAGATGAACGAAGTTGCAACGACTTCATTAAACAAGATGAACAGGGAAAATGACGAGAATCAAGGAGGTTGAAAGGCACGAAACAAGAGCTCAAAGAACGAGAATGAATTCGAAACCACTCCGGTTAAAGAGATAGAAAAGGAATTCGGGCAGAACTCCGGTTGAGCATTGAAGGAATAGGACTCGAACTTGAGAAGATAGATTAACACAATGCCTCCGGAAGAATTGAAATGATGGAATTAGAAGAACGGAGAAGAAGATGACAACTTTCATGACGAATGAATTTAAAAGAGCATCCTCAAAGAAGGACTTGAATGTAGTTGTTGATAAAATCAATAACAAAAGAATGAGCTTGTTGTGGACTTATTGAAAACATCCCAAAACTTGAGGTGAATTACCTCCGCAACAAAACAAGGATTATCTAAGAATGAAGAATTGCAAAACTCCACTTCAAAAGAATACGGAGAATTATTTGCACTCGAGAGGCAAAAGAATAAGAATGCTTGAGCTGCTCCAGAAGAATTAGACGGATATTTGAAGAGTCAATTAAATCCTGAAGAACCACCAAGAAGAACTCCGGTAATGAAAGGATGATGATATAGAAATGATGGATGAAAGGAATAGGATTAAAGCCTTGCGATGATTAGACGAGGTTCCGTCGAGATAGCCGAGAAAATTGAACTTCGGAAAGAAAAGAATAAAACACCTGAAACTAGAATTTATCCATCAAGAATAAACTCGGAAGGAAGGAATTAGACAACTCGATGAAAAGAATAAGAATTATGTCATGCTTATCCTCCATCAATTAAATTGATGAACAATGGATTCGCATACTACCTATTCTCGATGAAATTGATTAAAGAAGGATATATCGCCAACTTGCGAAAATCTTCATGGAACACCGGTAGGATTGGAAACAAAATGAATGGATTGATATGATAGCACCGGAAAAGAACTGTCGAGCGAATCACCGTAAAGAATTGAAGCCGAGTGAATAAAAGAAACGAACGACCGGGAAGAATTAAAATCGAGTGAAGAAAGAGAATGACCACCGTAAGGAATAAAATTGAACGATGCAAGAGGACAAGCCACCGTGAAAAATTTAATTGAGTGAATATGATGAAATGAATCGCCGTGAAGAATAAAGCACTTGAGGACAATTTGAAAGACGAGAACGAAGAGATTGTGAACTGATTAAAGAATACTTGAACAAGCACCGGAAGAATGTGAGACGAACGAAGAGGCATCAATGAAGAATATTTGGAGGACGAAGTTGAAAACTGAGAACGAAGAAATCTTCTGAAATGATGGCCTTCGGAGGAACACAAAGAAAAGAATTCCTGAAATACTCCAGAAGGATTAAAAGAAGACGGTTGAACCAATGATGAAAAAGAATTAAAAGCGATCTTGGAGAAGGCACATGACTGATGAAATCCATACTTAAGTCAACACTTGAAAAGAATTTGGAACACTCCAGGAAATTAGAGGAGTCAGGTAAGATCCTGGGAATAGACCTGTGGGTTATGAGCCCACCGAAGAGAGAACTCCGTTGAAAAGGATTAAAAGGGAGATGATGCACCGGAACAAATGAAAAACTCGAATGAGGTGACAACCTCGAATTAATCGGAAGACAGACGAATATCCTAAGATTTCTTCGGAACTCCGGAATAATTAAATGTCAAAAGACGAACGAGCAAGAGGAAACATCTGAGCCGAGGGAATAGAATATGAACAACACCGAATACTTGAATTGAATACACCGGAGAGAAGAAGAGGTGAAGGAAATCAAACGAGAGAAGAAGAGGTGAAGGAAATCAAACGAGAGGAGAACTCATCGGAGAAGAAAAGAGATGAAGGATGACGAACTAAACTAGAAGAAGGATGACGAACTAAACTAGAATTCACCGGTTGAAATAACTGAGGAAAGAATGCAAAGGATTTACACGAGTAGGATGGATACTCGATTAAGGACTCCGACTCCGAGAAGCAAAAGGGTGGGAGGGTGGGAAAATAAAGACCACAACGGATGGGGAAAACACCGTCGATTGAAAAGAACTGAGGGTTGAACTTGCAAAAGAGAAGAAGGTTGAATCCACTTGACGAGAGATGCACCAGATGAAAGAACTAACAACGCAACGAACGAAAACTAACCACGAGATCCTAAAAAAAATTGAAGGGGAAGAGGAGTAATTCAAAACACCTACGTCAAGATTCCTCACCAGAGCGACGAAGGGGAAGGGGTGTAAAAAGAATTCCTACTCTCCGATATAACTAGACTCCGAAAAAAAGTTTTGCTAGACTCAACAACGGCCAGGCTACGATCAATCAAGGGGGCTCCTATGGTCGGTTGAGGCTCTGATACCAACTTGTCAGGCCCAAGATGCGATTCTATCCCGATCACGTGACACTTACGTGATTGGGGCACAACCGCATTTCGGGCGCTTAGCAAGATGGATATCATTACATCATACCATTACATACATACATGGGGGATACAACAATACATACAAGTCACATGAATACAACAACATCAATACAAAGTATCCGACTATGGATACCAACATGAAAACACAAAAGACATCCATCTGCTATCCCAGGCTGCCGACCCGGAACCTAACCCAAGACTGAAGAAGAAGAAGAACTCCAACAAAAGAACAACGCTCTCACGTCAAGACATCGGAAACCTGCACCTGCAACTGTTGTTGTAGTATTTGTGAGCCACGAGGACTCAGCAATCCCATAACCATGGGTAACAAGACTATCAAAGCTCAATAAGTAGGAAGAGGTAAAGTGGTGAGGTTGCAGCAGCGGCTAAGCAAAAGTATGGTGGCTAACTTACAAGTACAAGAATAAGATGAGCTTCTACGCAAACGGTCGCAACTAGTAAAGATCGCTAAAGATCCTGAACTACTTACGAGTCAAACATAACCCCACCGTGTTCTCTTCTCAAAGTGAAAAGAGACAGTCACGGTTACTCACACAGTTGTGTGTTTTACTTCGAATCCTCTGTCAAGTTTTCTACAACCGGACATTAACAAATTCCAATCTACCACATAACCGCGGGCACGGCTTTCGAAAGATCATAACCCTGCAGGGGTGTCCCAACTTAGCCCATCACAAGCTCTCACGATTAGCTGAAGTGATAAATATAATATCATCACCCCTTATCTTAGGGAAATCTGATCAGGCTCGGCATCCTGGTGCACAAGACATTTCGACAATGGTAAAACAAGTCCAGCAAGACCTCCCGGCATGCCGACACCCTGATGGTAGCCACACGCATCTCGTCTCAGGCCACGTCTGGATGAGCACTACGTACAGCAACCGAAGACCCCAGATAACTGGGTGGCACCGCAAGTGGCTCTAGTTTGGGACCAACACCATCAGCACTGCCCCCCCTGCTATGTAGAAAAGAATCTCCAAGGAGCGTCCCCCTTATGCAATTTAATTAATTAATTAAGTTATTATTATGAGCAAATTAAAACCAATGTTGGGCCTTGCTGGAGGAGTTTTATTCAAAGACGAAGTTTTCTACAACCGGACATTAACAAATTCCAATCTGCCACATAACCGCGGGCACGGCTTTCGAAAGATCATAACCCTGCAGGGGTGTCCCAACTTAGCCCATCACAAGCTCTCACGATTAGCTGAAGTGATAAATATAATATCATCACCCCTTATCTTAGGAAAATCCGATCAGGCTCGGCATCCCGGTGCACAAGACATTTCGACAATGGTAAAACAAGTCCATTGGAGCATCTCCATAGGAGGCATGGATCAATAGCAACAAGCTACAACATTTTGATCATGACACTAAAAACCTGACAGCAATATTTTGTAGCAACTTGAGAGCAAGAAATAAATAAGCTACAGCAAGTCAAAAGAGCAAGTAAGGGCATGAATGGATAGCCAACAACATATACAACAAGGAATGATCAATGGCCACCCCAAAACTAACATGGATTCACCTAGGGCATCAAGCAAACATAGCATCAGGATATTACAGATTCCAGACTTAGTGAAATTTCACTAAGTATTAAAACAGTAACAGCAACATGGCAAGTTTGTGAGCATGTTTAAGTCAACACAAGGCATATCATGGAAAGTTAAATGCACCATCTCAAAGACCACATCATGGAGAGACTAAAACAACTAGGCATGTGACATGTGGACAAACACAACAATAGCAACGAGCTCCTCAACTAGGCATCTCGTAACAAGTTTCAGAACATAACAGCCAAATGCACTTTTGCAACATAGATATACATGGCAATATGAACTCAAACAAGCATGCTATAGCAACCAACATGTAGAGCATCTCATGATGAACATTTTGACATATCATTTGCATCATTTGGATAAACATGCACCAAGTTATCATATCTCAAACATGGCAACAAAATAACAAGTAGCAGCAGTTTATAACAAGTAGCACCCTTGCAACAGATATTTAAGCATCTAGATGAAGTCAAACAAGCATGGCACAATGGAACAAAGTGTAGAGCATATCACCACGATCATTTTGACATATCATTCACTCAAAACGGATAAGCACACAAAAAGTTATCATCATGCAAAGATGCAACATTATGCTGACAGGAAAAGGACTTAGCAGAAATTCTTAGGGAAAAAAACAACAGAGCATCGGATAATAAAACGCGCACGGGGCGGGGAACTGAGCTGCTCACCAATGGGCTCCTAGTAGGACTCCCCACACTTGGCGCGGCCCCTCTAGGGCCGGCCTCTCTCTCCCTCCTTTATATACGGGGGCAAGGGGGCACCTCTAGACACAACAATTGATCTCTTGATCTCTTAGCCTTGTGCGGTGCCCCCCTCCACCATAGTTCTCCTCGATAATATTATAGCAGTGCTTAGGTGAAGCCCTGCGACGGAAGAACATCAAGATCGTCACCATGTCGTCGTGCTGACGGAACTCTCCCTCGACACTCGGCTGGATCGGAGTTCGAGGGACGTCATCAAGCTTAACGTGTGCTAGAACTCGGAGGTGTCGTAGTTTCAGTGCTTGATCGGTCGGGCCGTGAAGACGTACGACTACATCAACCGTGTTGTTCTAACGCTTCCGCTTCCGGTCTACGAGGGTACGTAGACACACTCTCCCCTCTCGTTGCTATGCATCTGGTAGATAGATCTTGCGTGATCGTAGGAAACTTTTAAAATACTACGTTTCCCAACAGTGGCATCATGAGCCAGGTCTATGCGTAGATGATATGCACGAGTAGAACACAAGTGAGTTGTGGACGATACTAGTCATACTGCTTACCAGCATGTCATACTTTGATTCGGCGGTATTGTTGGATGAAGCGGC
This sequence comes from Secale cereale, assembly GCA_902687465.1. Taxonomy (NCBI): domain Eukaryota; kingdom Viridiplantae; phylum Streptophyta; class Magnoliopsida; order Poales; family Poaceae; genus Secale; species Secale cereale. The sequence continues at coordinate 354,739,817 of LR738709.1, forward strand.
CCGGACCAACATTACGCGTACGCTTACGCGAGACTGGTTCTACCGACGTGCTTCGCACACAGGTGGCTCGCGGGTGTCAGTTTCTCCAACTTTAGTTGAATCAAGTGTGGCTACGCCCAGTCCTTGTGAAGGTTAAAATAGCACATACTTGACGAAATATCGTTGTGGTTTTGTATGCGTAGGTAAGAACGATTCTTGCTAAGCCCGTAGCAGCCACAGAAAACTTGCAACAACAAAGTAGAGGACGTCTAACTTGTTTTTGCAAGGCATGTTGTGATGTGATATGGTCAAGACATGATGAGTTATACGGTTTTGTATGAGATGATCATGGTTTGTAAAGTTATCGGCAACTGGCAGGAGCCATGTGGTTGCCGCTTTATTATATGAAATGCAATCGCCATGTAATTGCTTTACTTTATCACTAAGCGGTAGCGATAGTCGTAGAAGCAATAGTTGGCGAGACGACAACGATGCTACGATGGAGATCAAGGTGTCGCGCGGGTGACGAAGGTGATCATGACGGTGCTTTGGAGATGGAGATCAAAAGCACAAGATGATGATGGCCATATCATGTCACATATTTTCATTGCATGTGATGTTTATCTTATTATGCTTCTTATTTTGCTTAGTACGGCGGTTGCATTATAAGATGATCCCTTACAAAATTTCAAGGTATAAGTGTTCTCCCTGAGTATGCACCGATGCAAAAGTTCGTCGTGCCGAGACACCACGTGATGATCGGGTGTGATAAGCTCTACGTTAAAATACAACGGGTGTAAGCCATTTTTGCACACGCAGAATACTCGGGTTAAACTTGACGAGCCTAGCATATGCAGATATGGCCTCGAAACACTGGAGACCGAAAGGTCGAGCGTGAATCATATAGTAGATATGATCAACATAAGATGTTCACCATTGAAAACTACTCCATCTCACGTGATGATCGGACATGGTTTAGTTGATTTGGATCACGTGATCATTTAGATGACCAGAGGGATGTCTATCTAAGTGGGAGTTCTTCAAGTAATATGATTAATTGAACTTTAATTTATCATGAACTTAGTCCTGGTAGTATTAGCATATCTATGTTGTAGATCAATAGCTCGCGATGTAGCTCATCGTTTATTTTATATGTTCCTAGAGAAATATAAGTTGAAAGACGTTAGTAGCAATGATGCGGACTAGGTCCGTGATCTGAGGATTATCCTCATTGCTTGTCAGGACCCCGATCCTAAGTCACACAGGTCTAGCCTGTAACACACCATATCACTTTGTGGCCTCACGCACGGTATCCCCACGGGTGCCACCTTACCTGGCCCGAAACCGTTTGCGCATTTTGGCACACGTATATGATAGTGTTGCTAGCATCCGTATGACAGAGAACCCGGGCCGACATGACCAGTTATAAACCAAAAGTGGCACTAAATTATAGAGACACGCATACATGACCCAGCAATGAACGTGTCGGTCATCAACGTATGAACCCAAGTCATAGCAAGCTCCAAGGACTTAAAGGAACAACGCGTGACATTTCCCCTAAGGGACAGACACAGGAATGAAGAAGGACACACGCCGGCCAGCCTAAGTGTTCCGGAGCAGTAGCAAGCTACCAAGGCTCAGTGGAAGCACTAGGAGACATTTCCTGTAAGATAGGCTACCAAGGGTAAACAACTAGGTGTCGGATCCCACACATAGCAATACACATTACACGTACGCATAACATGCAAGTATGTGCTGTACAACATGGCATCACAACATAACTCAACAACTCATATAGATAAAGGCCCAGAAGAGCCATCATAGCATTTATTACAAGCAGAGGTCACATGACCCAACATACAGAGCATACATGCAACGGAAGCATAACATGTCTGAGTACAGACAATTACAAATGAAAAAGGCTGAGAAGCCTGACTATCTACAAGACCCTCCCAAGGGTACAAGATCCTAGCTGAGGTAACAAGCTAAACGTCGAAGTCCACGCGGAACCACTAGCGAGACTGAGGTCTCTCTGCAAAAACATAAATTAAGCAAACGTGAGTACAAAGGTACTCAGCAAGACTTACATCAGAACTAGCTACATATGCATCAGTATCAATAAGGAGGTGGTGGAGTTTGACTGCAGCAAGCCAGCTTTGACTTGGTGGCTATCCTAAACTACGACTGCAAGTAACTCTTTTGAGGTGGCGCACACGAGTCCACATATTCACCAATCAATACACCACTATGGATCCGCTCCCGTCTCCCTACGAGAAGGCCATCCATAGCACTCACGCTTATCTTGCGCGTTTTAGAGTATCCACTTTCACTTGTCTATGAACTGTAGAGGCAACCCAGAAGTCCATTTCCGCGGACACGGCTATTCGAATAGATTATATATATAACCCTGCAGGGGTGTACTTCTTCACACACGCTCTCACCACTTACCGCCGTTTACACGACATGTACTCGGCAACCTTCAAGTGGAGGCCCAGCGAGGGTGTCGGCCACGACCTGACTAACCACACAAGTCTCTCGTCCAGGTTTATCGCCTATTTGGGTTCCATCCGTGGGGAGATCCGGCCGGGGTGTCGCTCACGGCCCCAAACGATGTGTACAGGGTTCCCGCATCACCAAACGGGCAATCGGTACACCGTGCCACGTACCTGCCGCGTCACAGCCCACCCCGAGGGTTAGCGCTGCGCACGACCTCCAGTAAACTACAAACACCAGAAACTAGTTGCAACTCCTGGACAGAGATCATGTTGATTAATAAGTCGAGAGAGTCAATTAAGGATCCCAATGTGTGGTAGTAGCTGTTTCATGGACCAACCAACACAGAACTCGGTTCCTGAGGACGGCTGCAATGAGACAACCCACCATGTACTCCTACATGGCCTCTCATCGCTACCTTTACCAAATCGTGTTCACACACTTAGCTCACACACATTAGGACATGTTCATCACATTCCAATTCATCCCCGATGAATCAGACCTGACACAACTCTAAGCAATAGCAGGCATAACCAGAAAGCATGAATGAGTAGGCACAACATGGCTCAAACAACTCCTACTCATACTAGTGGGTTTCAACTATTTACTGTGGCAATGACGGGTCATGCAGTGGAAAGGGGTTCAACTACCGTAGCAAGTAACAATTTAAGCGTTGTTGTCCTAATGCAGTAAAAGAGAGCAAGAGCGAGAGAGTGGGATTGTATCGGAATGCTCAATGGGGTTTTGCTTGCCTGGCACTTCTGAAGATAACATTGGGTCTTCATCGGTGTCATTGATCACATCATCGGAACACGTCTACTGAAAGGGGACAAGCACCGGCAAACAGAGAAAGAACACAACCAATGCAATGCACAATATGATGCATGATCATGACATGGCATTATGTTGTGATTTGAGCTAATGCAGCTAGCAACAGGTTAAATGAAGTTGGTTTGAATCCAAGATTCAAATTCAAACTCCATATGTGATTATTTAAATGCCATTTAATTGATTTGACCTGATCAGCAGGTTTAACTTGTTCAAACATGCATGAATATGCCATAAACAGATTCCTTGGATTTTTCTGATCATTTTTCATATATAAATTATTTTCATCTGAGCTATGGTTGATTTTATATGATTTTTAGAAGTTTTGGCTATTTTCTGAAATAAATAAATCATTTATGATTTATTTAAAATTCCAGAAAACACTTATTGCGTCAGCACTAGGTCATGCTGACATCAACAAGTCAACAGGGGCTGGTCCAGTCAAACCTGACCAGTGGGGCCCACTGGTCAGTGACACAACTAACTAAACTAACTTATTTAATACTAACCTAGTTTAATTAGCCGGGCGGGGCCCACATGTCAGTGAGTCACAGGGTTAACTAAACTTAACAGAAGATTAAACTAAACTAAATAGGCACAGAGGCCCACATGTCAGTGTCTCGGTGGTTAACTAAAATTGGTTTAGTACCTAAACTAATTTTGTAGGGCCCTGGGTCCACCTGTCATCGACCCAGGGGGGGTCATTAGCATTAAATAAAGTGTACCCGCCGGAGTGACTCGCCGGCGACCACAATCCGTGGCGGTGTCTCGCCGGAGTGGCTCGGATTTCGCGTGAAGGGGTGGTTTCGGGCGCGGTTAGTCCCGTTGGAAAGCTGGCACTCGGCCGCATCCAACGGTGCAAGCTGTACGACCTGAGGTGGCCAGAAACAGCGCCGGCGACGAGCGAGGCGGCGGCCGAAGTACGGGCTCGGTCGTGCGCGAGGCTGAAGTGCGCGAAGAGGCTAGCTGAGGTGATCTACAGGCTCCTGGGAGCTCCAGGAGTTCAACTACGTGCTCGGACGCGGATGAAACAAGCCACGTCCGCGGCGGCGACATGGCCGGCGGGCGGGAGCTCTCGGCTCCGGTGGAGCTGGGGCTACGCGGTGCAAAAGAGGCGGGGAAGAGAGGGGTTCGGAGCGGAAGCTCACAACGATGCCGAAGAGGAGGTCATCGAGCCCGAGGAGGTCCTGGTGCTGCCGAATCGACGGTGAGGAACGGCGGCACCCGAGGTTGAAGACGATGACGTAGACGACGAAGTGGAGCCCTCCGGCTCGATTCCTTCGGCTTGGGGATGTGGTGCTCGATTGCGGGGCTTCTGGACACGGTCACGGGGCGAGGTGTGGCTGGTGGCCGCGGTGGTTCAGGGCGGCGGCGACGAGCTCTTCTCGGTGGCGGCGTGCGAGAGAAACAGAGGAGGGAGGAGAGAGCAGCGAGTGAGGGGGAGGGGAGCGAAGCCTCTGGGCGTCTGCGTGGCGTCGTCAGGGACGGCCGGGGCTAGCAGGCAGGGTGGAGGTGGCTCGGCGCGTACCCGCGCGCAGCGACCACACTCCCCTGTCCTCCTGGCATGAGGACAGGGATGACTGGCAGGGGAAGCCCAGGTGGGCTGGGCCGCACAGTACCGGGCCGGCCAGGCTGGACAGGTAAGCCTTCTCCTTTTCTAATTCTGTTTCTGTTTTCTATTTTATCTTCTGTTTTCTATTTTGTTACTTTGTTCTGGGCTTTATTAAAAATACTTAGGCACACTCAAAAATCATGAAACCAAGCATGACTACTGCTTAGAATAAATCCAACAGTAAACATTTTAGCTTATGATTATTTGAGCATTTAAAATAATATATAAAATTGAAATGCCCAAATGCAAGTAAGATATGATTTAATTCAAAAATCCAGAATGGTCCTAGAAATATGTGCAACATTTTTGGCAGAGGTTTTTAATCAATCCAAAAATGATGAACTTTTCCAAGGGGCATTTTGGGTTCATTGAAAAGATTTTAATTTGACCCTAGTTAAATTCATTTAGTGCAAGGGTTTAGGCAATCCCCATTTCAAGTTTCTTTCAAGATTAAACATGATGCACACATGAGGCTAGCCTAGTGCATTACCAGAAGCTAGGGATGTGACAACTCACCCCTACTAAACAAGAATCTCGTCCCGAGATTCAGGACGTGAGATAAGAAATCAGAGGGGACACTATCTAACACAATCTTCTCGATCCAGTTTCCCTCCTCGAATTTATTGATTCATTGCATCATGTAAATCTTGACATCCTTGATTTCGAGATCTTTGTCCAAACGGTGACGATGAGAGAAACTCTATAAAATTGATCTTCCGAAAGATTGAGCAACTCAAGATCAACTTATGGAGTGAGACGTTCAAACATCTCTTGAGCTGAGACACGGAACACTCATCCAAGAGGATGGAGTGAAACAAACGATGAAGGTTCACCTGGTGGCAATAATTCCACATGTAAGAAGAGGGTGATCGATGCCACCAGACAGGGCACCTTTAAAGAAGATGACTCGTAGAGTTATTTCCTTAAGTGGCAAAAAGAATTACTTTTGATATAGAGATCATTGAAATTCCCTTTACCAGCCTAAGGCAAACATAATCGATCGTTTGTCGGAATCCGAAAGAATGACATTCTCCATCTAGAATGGATGATGTGGACTGCCTTGTAAAAGACAATGCCAAGGTTGATTTTGCTTATCATCGGAAATGAATGGGACCCATGGTAGGACCACTTTTGAAGATAATCCTGAACAGCAGTGATTGAGAACGGTAACCCATGGAGAATTGGCACATTGGCTGTGCAAGCTGGGAATAAAATGCAAATGCTGGGAATGATTCTGGTAACTGGGAAGAAACCCAACAGTAGAGAGTAAATCTGCTCTTTGAGAGTGTATAATATAATCAAGAACACTGGAAGCAATCCCGGTTAGTGTCGAGGATAACACCTAGTGCTTGTGCGTGCTCCCAAGAACTTGAGCATTTCCATAATCATCAAGGTTTTACCAATATCCGTGTCAAGGATCCTGGCAACGCAACATACGACCATGATGTATAGCGATGGACGATGCAGATGCAAAGGAAGATAACACTTTCTCAGATTTCACCTTAGCGGTGTCAAGGGGCAAAATCTGGATGATCGACCGAGAGACATTTAGCACTCCACTTCTAATGTTCTCCTTGACGTGCTAGTGTAAACCATTCATAGATATGTTTGGTATCGTGAACATCAAGTAAAGGTCGGACTTCGGAAGCACAAGAATCCATAAGGAACAACTAGGGAGTAAATTCTACGAAATCCTTATGGGGAGGTGGCCAATTTCTTCAATCGAGATACTACAACAATAGGTCTTCCGGCTAGGTGTGTTGGCCACGACATCCACTTTACCGGTAATCGAGAGACCAATATTATAGCTCTTGGGAAATGCACCAACCATCATATATGCCTGAGATTCAGTTCTGGTTGGTGTCAGGATATTCCAGACTCATCGAGTCTAGAAGGAAAAATGAAATTTTACAACACAAATCGACGAGATGGAGTTGCGAGATTCTCGGGGAGTGAACTACGATAGCAAGCTCCAAAACATGAGCTGGTTCTGCTACAAACCTGTGAAAACGTTGTCCAAGACAAGCATGACCACATAGCAGTCTTATGATAAAACACTACCGAGTTCTGGTTGGGAACCATCGTCTAGGATATCGAAGTCCTTACATAAGTCATATGATTAGCTCTTATGATGGAACTTTTCTCCTTGAACAAATCAATCAGTGGCTTGGTGTGCTAGGGACACATATAGAGTGAAGGTTGCAAATCTTCAAACCACAGAATACTTCGCACGTATGCATGACCGACTTGGGATATTCCACAGGAAGCAGAACAAACCTTCTCGAACTCACGGCAGCAACTTGCACCAAATGCACATGAATTAGGGAAAGTCTCTCCTCTCATCCAACATATACCTCATGAACGGAACACGAAGGCCATGCTTGAGAAGTTTCCAATACTAACTTAAATGTTCAGCTTGAATCGTGGTCAAGATAAACGATGTTGATGGGCTCAACAACGGGTCATCGAGATATCCATGAAGATGGAATTCCACAATTTATATGAACAAGGTGGTAGCATTGGTCAGACCAAGAGACATTATGAGGTATGCTCGAGGGACACCCACGAGTAAGACAACATTATGAATATCATTGGTTCTGATTTGATTTGATGATAGCCCATACTCAAATCAAAGTTTTAATATGACAATAGGTCCAACAACTGATCACAGGGACCAATTGATGAGGATATCATCTATCTTCAACACACGCAAATATACTCCTAGAGATGAACTAAGCTGGCAAGCTTTTATCTTCCAACTCTCCAAGTTATTGTTTTAGCTTATCCAACCAGTTCAGGGTATCCAACACAGATTCCTGGAGAAGTGGTGGTTTTTAGGGAACCAACTTGATCACGAACTCAACATAGCGGTCAGGTGACAACCTGGTAATACTTCTGAGAAGATATTCAGAAAATCACGAACCACCGATATGTTGTTAAGTCCGAAACAATCTTGCTTTTCAGGGCAAGACGATATGATCAAATGAGCAAGGACTTAACACGATCCTCACTCATCAATCAAGGAGTGCACTAAGGAAGTGGACTAAGTAGCATGATCAATCTTAGAATGGTGATTCAGTAATCAACACGCTAAGAATGAGATTGTTGTCCTTTAACTACCAAGCAACGAAGTTGCTAGGAGTATTAATTTCACACATCACAATTCACTTGTCAGCATTCCGGTTACAATAACATGGAAACCGAGGGATGAACAATGATGGCAAGAAGTAGTACTACATCAAGAATTATAAGAGATAGTGCAATTCTCACGACATTCTTGACATAAAGATGGTAATACTCCAGGATATAACAGTTTAGAAGCTGCATTGGCATTCTTCATCTGCGAAGTACAACTTCTTTGACCAAATCCTGGATATGGATAAGGTACTGGAGTTTGTTTCTCCTAGTCATTCTGGAATAGATTGGCTTGACAGACCACAAGAGTAAAAGGCATCGATGAATACGAGTGCACAACTACTCCAGACTATCAATTGATAGACGAGGATCATAATACAACTAAAAGGAGACAACTCAAGGAACATATAACTTCTGAGTTGTGGATGCATAGATTAGCATGTCGAACGAGTACAGCATGTTTCTTCCGGATAACCCATGCAGAAAGTAGAATTGGCAGAGTCACAATATGAATGGAGTACTACTCAGGAGCACTCTGGTTGTGATCTTTTGGTTCAGAAGAACTTCTGCCATGATGGTTCATGGTATTGGAAGAACGATATACCACGGACCTCGAGGACTATCACAAGGTTACTAATATCCTAAAGGGACGAGCAAATACTACCAACATGAAGTAGGTAGAAAGAATCTTGGGTTCAAGAACCCAGGAATAGAATGCCTACCAACTAAATGGCATCACGGGATGCTTCCGAGAATAATGGCCAGAATCATCACACTGGGAATATAAAGCATTGCTAGATTACTGGGTGATCTTCTAAGATACTTAGGGCCATAATAATAACTCCAACATATATGTCGAGGTAACAGAGTGCCTCAACACACCGACTAGTGTGATTAATCTGGCCTAAAGGAGCATCGGGACAGGTAGAAGGGATTTGCAAATGCATCAAACTATTAGAAACTTGGGATGACTCGAACAGCATAACAGCTATAATTGCTCGAAAATACTTTTGAGATCCAAGCAAAAGAGTGGCATAACCACTTAACATTATCATGTCAAGGTTCTGAGACCAACAGTTGAACAAACAAAAGTAGAAGAAACTGAACTGAGGGTTGAAACCACAATAACGAGATCCTGATAAATAGAATGAGAATCCTAGTTTCTTAATCCCCGTAGAAGAAGAAGGTGACTCAGATCAGAAGCTCATAAGGTAAAGGAGTAAAAAGAGCCTTACGTTCCCTTCCACAATCAATTCCCTTATATAACTAAAGAGTTTCTAGACACGACTTCGACCAGTTTGGCTTGCTAATCCTACAGGCAGTCAGGCTCTGATACCAAAGCTGTCAGGACCCCGATCCTAAGTCACACAGGTCTAGCCTGTAACACACCATATCACTTTGCAGCCTCACGCACGGTATCCCCACGGGTGCCACCTTACCTGGCCCGGGACCGTTTGCGCATTTTGGCACACGTATATGATAGTGTTGCTAGCATCCGTATGACAGAGAACCCGGGCCGACATGACCAGTTATAAACTAAAAGTGGCACTAAATTACGGAGACAGGCATACATGACCCAGCAATGAACGTGTCGGTCATCAACGTATGAACCCAAGTCGTAGCAAGCTACAAGGACTTAAAGGAACAACGCATGACATTTCCCCTAAGGGACAGACACAGGAACGAAGAAGGACACACGTCGGCCAGCCTAAGTGTTCCGGAGCAGTAGCAAGCTACCAAGGCTCAGTGGAAGCACTAGGAAACATTTCCCTGTAAGATAGGCTACCAAGGGTAAACAACTAGGTGTCGGATCCCACACATAGCAATACACATTACACGTACGCATAACATGCAAGTATGTGCTGTACAACATGGCATCACAACATAACTCAACAACTCATATAGATAAAGGCCCAGAAGAGCCATCATAGCATTTATTACAAGCAGAGGTCACATGACCCAACATACAGAGCATACAGGCAACGGAAGCATAACATGTCTGAGTACAGACAATTACAAATGAAAAAGGCTGAGAAGCCTGACTATCTACAAGACCCTCCCAAGGGTACAAGATCGTAGCTGAGGTAACAAGCTAAACGTCGAAGTCCACGTGGAACCACTAGCGAGACTGAGGTCTCTCTGCAAAAACATAAATTAAGCAAACATGAGTACAAAGGTACTCAGCAAGACTTACATCAGAACTAGCTACATATGCATCAGTATCAATAAGGAGGTGGTGGAGTTTGACTGCAGCAAGCCAGCTTTGACTTGGTGGCTATCCTAAACTACGACTGCAAGTAACTCTTTTGAGGTGGCGCACACGAGTCCACATATTCACCAATCAATACACCACTATGGATCCGCTCCCGTCTCCCTACGAGAAGGCCATCCATAGCACTCACGCTTATCTTGCGCGTTTTAGAGTATCCACTTTCACTTGTCTATGAACTGTAGAGGCAACCCAGAAGTCCATTTCCGTGGACACGGCTATTCGAATAGATTATATATATAACCCTGCAGGGGTGTACTTCTTCACACACGCTCTCACCACTTACCGCCGTTTACACGACATGTACTCGGCAACCTTCAAGCGTAGGCCCAGCGAGGGTGTCGGCCACGACCTGACTAACCACACAAGTCTCTCGTCCAGGTTTATCGCCTATTTGGGTTCCATCTGTGGGGAGATCCGGCCGGGGTGTCGCTCACGGCCCCAAACGACGTGTACAGGGTTCCCGCATCACCAAACGGGCAATCGGTACACCGTGCCACGTACCTGCCGCGTCACAGCCCACCCCGAGGGTCAGCGCTGCGCACGACCTCCAGTAAACTACAAACACCAGAAACTAGTTGCAACTCCTGGACAGAGATCATGTTGATTAATAAGTCGAGAGAGTCAATTAAGGATCCCAATGTGTGGTAGTAGCTGTTTCATGGACCAACCAACACAGAACTCGGTTCCTGAGGACGGCTGCAATGAGACAACCCACCATGTACTCCTACATGGCCTCTCATCGCTACCTTTACCAAATCGTGTTCACACACTTAGCTCACACACATTAGGACATGTTCATCACATTCCAATTCATCCCCGATGAATCAGACCTGACACAACTCTAAGCAATAGCAGGCATAACCAGAAAGCATGAATGAGTAGGCACAACATGGCTCAAACAACTCCTACTCATACTAGTTGGTTTCAACTATTTACTGTGGCAATGACGGGTCATGCAGTAGAAAGGGGTTCAACTACCGTAGCAAGTAACAATTTAAGCGTTGTTGTCCTAATGCAGTAAAAGAGAGCAAGAGCGAGAGAGTGGGATTGTATCGGAATGCTCAATGGGGTTTTGCTTGCCTGGCACTTCTGAAGATAACATTGGGCCTTCATCGGTGTCATCGATCACATCGTCGGAACACGTCTACTGAAAGGGGACAAGCACCGGCAAACAGAGAAAGAACACAATCAATGCAATGCACAATATAATGCATGATCATGACATGGCATTATGTTGTGATTTGAGCTAATGCAGCTAGCAACAGGTTAAATGAAGTTGGTTTGAATCCAAGATTCAAATTCAAACTCTATATGTGATTATTTAAATGCCATTTAATTGATTTGACCTGATCAGCAGGTTTAACTTGTTCAAACATGCATGAAAATGCCATAAACAGATTCCTTGGATTTTTCTGATCATTTTTCATATATAAATTATTTTCATCTGAGCTACGGTTGATTTTATATGATTTTTAGAAGTTTTGGCTATTTTCTGAAATAAATAAATCATTTATGATTTATTTAAAATTCCAGAAAACACTTATTGCGTCAGCACTAGGTCATGCTGACATCAGCAAGTCAACAGGGGCTGGTCCAGTCAAACCTGACCAATGGGGCCCACTGGTCAGTGACACAACTAACTAAACTAACTTATTTAATACTAACCTAGTTTAATTAGCCGGGCGGGGCCCACATGTCAGTGAGTCACAGGGTTAACTAAACTTAACAGAAGATTAAACTAAACTAAATAGGCACAGGGGCCCACATGTCAGTGTCTCGGTGGTTAACTAAAATTGGTTTAGTAACTAAACTAATTTTGTAGGGCCTTGGGTCCACCTGTCATCGACCTAGGGGGGGGGTCATTAGCATTAAATAAAGTGTACCTGCCGGAGTGACTCGCCGGCGACCACAATCCGCGGCGGTGTCTCGTCGGAGTGGCTCGGATTTCGCGTGCAAGGGGTGGTTTCGGGCGCGGTTAGTCCCGTTGGAAAGCTGGCACTCGGCCGCATCCAACGGTGCAAGCTGTACGACCTGAGGTGGCCGGAAACAGCGCCGGCGACGAGCGAGGCGGCGGCCGGAGTACGGGCTCGGTCGTGCGCGAGGCTGTAGTGCGCGGAGAGGCTAGCTGAGGTGATCTACAGGCTCCTGGAAGCTCCAGGAGTTCAACTACGTGCTCGGACGCGGATGAAACAAGCCATGTCCGCGGCGGCGACATGGCCGGCGGGCGGGAGCTCTCGGCTCCGGTGGAGCTGGGGCTACGCGGTGCAAAAGAGGCGGGGAAGAGAGGGGTTCGGAGCGGAAGCTCACAACGATGCCGAAGAGGAGGTCATCGAGCCCGGGGAGGTCCTGGTGGTGCCGAATCGACGGCGAGGAACGGCGGCACCCGAGGTTGAAGACGATGACATAGACGACGAAGTGGAGCCCTCCGGCTCGATTCCTTCGGCTTGGGGATGTGGTGCTCGATTGCGGGGCTTCTGGACACGGTCACGGGGCGAGGTGTGGCCGGTGGCCGCGGTGGTTCAGGGCGGCGGAGACGAGCTCTTCTCGGTGGCGGCGTGCGAGAGAAACAGAGGAGGGAGGAGAGAGCAGCGAGTGAGGGGGAGGGGAGCGAAGCCTCTGGGCGTCTGTGTGGCGTCGTCAGGGACGGCCGGGGCTAGCAGGCAGGGTGGAGGTGGCTCGGCGCGTGCCCGCGCGCAGCGACCACACTCCCCTGTCCTCCTGGCGTGATGACAGGGATGACTGGCAGGGGAAGCCCAGGTGGGCTGGGCCGCACAGTACCGGGCCGGCCAGGCTGGATAGGTAAGCCTTCTCCTTTTCTAATTCTGTTTCTGTTTTCTATTTTATCTTCTGTTTTCTATTTTGTTACTTTGTTCTGGGCTTTATTAAAAATACTTAGGCACACTCAAAAACTCATGAAACCAATCATGACTACTGTTTAGAATAAATCCAACAGTAAACATTTTAGCTTATGATTATTTGAGCATTTAAAATAATATATAAAATTTAAATGCCCAAATGCAAGTAAGATATGATTTAATTCAAAAATCCAGAATGGTCCTAGAAATAAGTGCAACATTTTTGGCAGAGGTTTTTAATCAATCCAAAAATGATGAACTTTTCCAAGGGGCATTTTGGGTTCATTGAAAAGATTTTAATTTGACCCTAGTTAAATTCATTTAGTGCTAGGGTTTAGGCAATCCCCATTTCAAGTTTCTTTCAAGATTAAACATGATGCACACATGAGGCTAGCCTAGTGCATTACCAGAAGCTAGGGATGTGACATTGCTGCACAGAAGTATTATGTCCTTGATGCACCGCTAGGTGACGAACCTATTGCAGGAGCAGATGCAGACGTTATGAACGTTTGACAAGCTCGGTATGATGACTACTTGATAGTTTAGTGCGCCATGCTTTACGGCTTATAACCGGGACTTGAAAAACGTTTTGAACGCCACAAAGCATATGAGATGTTCCAAGAGTTGAAATTAGTATTTTCATACTCATGCCCGTGTTGAGAGGTATGAGACCTTTGACAGTACTTTGCCTACAAGATGGAGGAGAATAGCTCGACCGGTGAGCATGTGCTCAGATTGTCTGGGTACTACAATTACTTGAATCAAGTGGGAGTTTATCTTCCAGATAAGATAGTAATTGACAAAGTTCTCTAGTCACTATCACCAAGTTAGTAGAACTTCGTGATGAACTATAATATGCAAGGGATGACGAAAGTAATTCCCGAGCTCTTAGCGATGCTGAAATCAGCGAAGGTAGAAATCAAGAAAGAACATCAAGTGTTGATGGTTAACAAGACCACTTGTTTCAAGTAAACGGCAAAGGGATAGAAGGGGAACTTCAAGAAGAATTACAAGCAAGTTTTCACTTCCATGAAGAAACCCAAAGCTAAACTCAAGCCTGAAACTAAGTGCTTCTACTGCAAAGGAAATAGTCACTAGAAGTGGAACTGCCCTAGATACTTGGCGGATAAGAAGGATGGCAAAGTGAACAACGGTATATTTTGATATACAGATTATTGATGTGTACTTTACTAGTGTTCATAGCAACCCCTGGGTATTTGATACCGGTTCAGTTGCTAAAGTTAGTAACTCGAAACGAGAGTTGCGGAATGAACAGAGACTAGTTAAAGGTGAAGTGACGATGTGTGTTGGAAGTGGTTCCAAGATTGATATGATCATCATCGCACACTCCCTATACTTTTGGAATTAGTGCAGAACATAAATAAATGTTATTTGGCATTTGCGTTGAGCATGAATATGATTTGATCATGTTTGTTGCAATACGGTTATTCATTTAAAGTCATAGAATAATTGTTATTCTGTTTACATGAATAAAGCCTTCGATGGTCATACACCCAATGAAAAATAGTTTGTTGGATCTCGATCGTAGTGATACACATATTCATAATATTGAAGCCAAAATATGCAAGGTTAATAATGATAGTGCAAATTATTTGTGGCACTACCATTTAGGTCATATTGGGGTAAAGCGCATGAAGAAACTCCATGGTGATGGACTTTTGAAATCACTTGATTATAAATCACTTGGTGCTTGCGAACCATGCCTCATGGGCAAGATGACTAAAACTCCGTTCTCCGGAACAATGCAGCAAGCAACTGATTTATTGGAAATCATACATACTGATGTATATGGACCGATGAGTGTTAAGGCTCGCGGCGAGTATCGTTATTTTCTGACCTTCACTGATGATTTGAGCAGATATGGGTATATCTACTTAATGAAACACAAGTCTGAAACATTTGAAAAGTTCAAAGAATTTCAGAGTGAAGTAGAGAATCATCGTAACAAGAAAATAAAGTTCCTACGATCTGATCGTGGAGGTGAATATTTGAGTTACGAGTTTGGTCTTCATTTGAAATAATGTGGAATAGTTTCACAACTCACGCCACCCGGAACACCACAGAGTAATGGTGTGTCCGAACGTTGTAACCGTACTTTATTAGATATGGTGCGATCTATGATGTCTCTTACCGATTTACCACTATCGTTTTGGGTTATGCATCAGAGACAGCTGCATTCACGTTCAATAGGCCAATATCTAAATCCGTTGAGATGACACCTTATGAACTGTGGTTTGGCAAGAAACCAAAGTTGTCGTTTCTTGAAGTTTGGGGCTGCGATGCTTATGTGAAAAAGCTTCAACCTGATAAGCTCGAACCCAAGTCGGAGAAATGTGTCTTCATAGGATACCCAAAGGAGACTGTTGGGTACACCTTCTATCACAGATCCGAAGGCAAGATATTTGTTGCTATGAATGGATCCTTTCTAGTGAAGGAGTTTCTCTCGAAAGAAGTGAGTGTGAGGAAAGTGGAACTTGATGAGGTAATTGTACCTTCTCCCGAATTGGAAAGTAGTACATCACA
This sequence comes from Secale cereale, assembly GCA_902687465.1. NCBI lineage: Eukaryota > Viridiplantae > Streptophyta > Magnoliopsida > Poales > Poaceae > Secale > Secale cereale. The sequence goes on from LR738709.1 coordinate 354,755,535, forward strand.
GAAACTAGTTTCACTGATTCCTACAGCAATTAGTGAGGAAGCTAATGATGATGATCATGAAACTTTGGATCAAGTTACTACTGAACTCGTAGATCAACCAGAGTACGTTCCGTGCCAGAGTGGTACGTCAACCCGGTTCTGGAAGTCATGTTACTAGACCATGATGAACCTACAAACTATGAGGAAGCAATGATGAGCCCAGATTCTGCAAAATGGCTTGAGGCCATGAAATCTGAGATGGGATCCATGTATGAGAACAAAGTGTGGACTTTGGTTGACTTGCCCGATGATCGGCAAGCCATCGAAAATAAATGGATCTAAAAGAGGAAGACCGACGCTAACAGTAATGTTACTGTTTACAAAGCTCGACTTGTTGTGAAAGGTTTTCGGCAAGTTCAAGAAGTTGACTACGATGAGATTTTCTCACCCGTTGCGATGCTTAAGTCTGTCTGAATCATGTTAGCAATGGCCGCATTTTATGATTATGAAATCTAGCAAATGGATGTCAAAACTACATTCCTGAATGGATATCTTAAAGAAGAGTTGTATATGATGCAACCAGTGGGTTTTGTCGATCCTAAAGGTGTTGACAAAGTGTGCAAGCTCCATCGATCCATCTATGGACTGGTGCAAGCATCTCAGAGTTGGAATATACGCTTTGATAAGTTGATCAAAGCATATAGTTTTATACAGACTTGCGGTGAAGCCTGTATTTACAAGAAAGTGAGTAGGAGCACTATAGCCTTTCTGATAAGTATATGTGAATGACATATTGTTGATCAGAAATGACGTAGAAATTTTCTAGAAAGCATAAAGGAGTGTTTGAAAGGAGTTTTTTTTAAGAAAAACCTCGGTAAAGCTGCTTACATATTGAGCATCAAGATCTATAGAGATAGATCGAGATGCTTGATAAAGTTTTTCAATAAATACATACCTTGACAAGTTTTTGAAGTAGTTCAAAATGGATCAGTCGGAGAAGGAGTTCTTGCCTGAGTTGTAAGGTATGAAGTTGAGTAAGACTCAAAGCCCGACCTCAGCAAAAGATAGAGAAATAATGAAAGTCATTCCATATGCCTCAGTCATAGGTTCTATAAAGTATGCCATGATGTGTACCAAACTTGTTGTGCACCTTACCATGAGTTTGGCAAGAAGGTACAAAAGTGATCGAGGAGTAGATCACTGGACAGCGGTCAAAATTATCCTTAGTTACTGGATGACTAAGGAAATGTTTCTCGATTATGGAGGTGATAAAGAGTTCGTCATAAAGAGTTACGCCGATGCAAGCTTTACACTAATCCAGATGACTCTAAGTATCAATCTAGATGCGTATTAAATGTGGGAGCAATTAGCTAGAGTAGCTCCATACAGAGCAGTATAGACATAGAAATTTGCAAAATTCATACGGATCTGAATGTAACAGACCCGCTGACTAAACTTCTCACACGAAGCAAAACATGATCACACCTTAGTACTCTTTGGGTGTTAATCACATGAGGATGTGAACTAGATTGTTGACTCTAGTAAACCCTTTGGGTATTGGTCACATGGCGATGAGAACTATGGGTGTTAGTCACATGGCGATGTGAACTATTGGTGTTAATCACATGGTGATGTGATCTAGATTATTGACTCTAGTGCAAGTGGGAGACTGAAGGAAATATGCCCTAGAGGCAATAATAAAGTTATTATTTATTTCCTTATATCATGATAAATGTTTATTATTCATGCTAGAATTGTATTAACCGGAAACTTAGTAGATGTGTGAATAAATAGACAAAACAGAGTGTCCCTAGTATGCCTCTACTAGACTAGCTCATTGGTCAAAGATGGTTATGTTTCCTAGCCATAGACATGAGTTGTCATTTGATCCACGGGATCACATCATTAGGAGAATGATGTGATGGACAAGACCCATCTGTTAGCTTAGCACTATGATCGTTTAAGTTTTACTGCTATTGCTTTCTTCATGACTTATACATGTTCCTATGACTATGAGATTATGCAACTCCCGAATACCGGAGGAACACTTTGTGTGCTACCAAACGTCACAACGTAACTAGGTGGTTATAAAGGTACTCTACAGGTGTCTCCGAAGGTACTTGTTGGGTTGGCGTATTTCGAGATTAGGATTTGTCACTTCGATTGTCGGAGAGGTATCTCTGGGCCCACTCGGTAATGCACATCACTATAAGCCTTGCAAGCATTGCAGCTAATGAGTTAGTTGCGGGATGATGTATTACGGAACGAGTAAAGAGACTTGCCGGTAACGAGATTCAACTAGGTATTGAGATACCGACGATCGAATCTCGGGCAAGTAACATACCGATGACAAAGGGAACAACGTATGTTGTTATGCGGTTTGACCGATAAAGATATTCGTAGAATATGTGGGAACCAATATGAGCATCCAGGTTCCGCTATTGGTTATTGACCGGAGACGTGTCTCGGTCATGTCTACATAGTTCTCGAACCCGTAGGGTCCGCACGCTTAAGGTTTCGATGACAGTTTTATTATGAGTTTATGAGTTTTGATGTACCGAAGGAGTTCGGAGTCCCGGATGAGATCAGGAACATGACGAGGAGTCTCGAAATGGTCGAGACGTAAAAATCGATATATTGGACGACTATATTCGGACATCGGAAAGGTTCCGAGTGATTCGGGTATTTTCGGAGTACCGGGGAGTTACGGGAATAGAAGAGAGAGGCCAAAAGGAAGGAGGCGCGCGCCCCCCTTCTGGTCCGAATTGGACAAGGGGTGTAGCCCCCTTTTCCTTCTCCCTCTCCCCCTCTTTCCTTCTCTCCTACTCCGGAAAGGAAAGGGGAATCCTACTAGGACTTGGGAGTCCTAGTAGGACTCCCCACACTTGGCGCGCCCCCTCTAGGGCCGGCCTCTCCCTCCCTCCTTTATATACGGGGCAAGGGGGCACCTCTAGACACAACAATTGATCTCTTGATCTCTTAGCCATGTGCGGTGCCCCCCTCCACCATAGTTCTCCTCGATAATATTATAGCAGTACTTAGGCAAAGCCCTGCGATGGTAGAACATCAAGATCATCACCACGCCGTCGTGCTGACGGAACTCTCCCTCGACACTCGGCTGGATCGGAGTTCGAGGGACGTCATCAAGCTTAACGTGTGCTAGAACTCGGAGGTGCCGTAGTTTCGGTGCTTGATCGGTCGGGCCGTGAAGACGTACGACTACATCAACCGCGTTGCTCTAACGCTTCCGCTTTCGGTCTACCAGGATACGTAGACACACTCTCCCCTCTCGTTGCTATGCATCTGGTAGATAGATCTTGCCTGATCGTAGGAAAATTTTAAAATACTACGTTCCCCAACAAAAACGCCCTTGCGAAGAAGGGACAAACGGAGCAGTTGAAAAATCAACAACAAAAGAATTAACTTGTTGTGGACTTATGGCAACCATCCCAAATTTTGAGGTGAAATTATGCCGCAACCAAAGATTGATGAGCTGAGAAGAGCGAAGAATGCAAAACTCCACTTCAAAAGAATACGGAGAATTATTTGCATCTCGAGACACAAAAGAATAACGCTTGCGCTTGATCCAAAAGAATTTGATGAACACTTGAAGAATGATTTGAATCGCGATGAACCACCATGGAGAACTCTGGTAATGAAAAGATGATGAAGGATGAAAAGAATAAGAATAAGTCCTTGCGATGATTTAGACGGGGTTCCGACGAGAAGGCCGAGAAACTATGAACTCCGGACGGAAAAGAATAAAGCACTTGGGATTAGAACTTATTCATCAAGAATAAACTCTGAAGGAAGGGATTAAACCAAGTTGATGAAAAGAATAAGAGTTATGTTATGCTTATCCTCCACCAATTAAATTGATGAAAGCAATGGATCTGCATAACACTTATTTGCGTTGAAATTGAATAAAGAGGGATATAGCACAAAACTTGAGAAAGTCTTCCTGAACCACCTGTAGGATTGGAAAGTATGAATGAATTGATGCGATGACAAAGGAGAAAGGAATATTGAACGAACCCCCATAAGGAATTGCAGCCGAGTGAAGAAAAGAACAAACCACCCAGAAGAATTAGAAAATGAATGAAGAAAAGAGAATTAATCGCCGGGAAGAATAAAGTATTTGATGAAATTTGAATGATGAGAACGAAGAGATCGTAATTGATTAAGAATACTTGAACGAAGCACCGGACGAATGTGAGACGAACGAAGAGGCATCAATGAAGAATAGTTGGAGGACGAAGTTGAAAACTGAGAACGAAGAAATCTTCTGAAATGATGGCCTTCGGAGGATCACAATGGGAAGAATTCATGAAATACTCCGGATGGTTAAGGAAAGGAATTTATGACAAACGGGATAATTTGAGAGGATAACATGAAGCTAGAACCACGAATCTTCAAGAGAACGGACAAGATTTAGAGGAACTCCTCTTCGGTCTTCAAATGACGACGAGAAATACCACCAAAATTGTTGAGATACTCCGGAGGAATGAAAAGACGGAAGGTTGAACCAATGATGAAAATAATAGAAAGCAATCTTCGGAAGGCACATGACTGATGGAATCCATACTTACGTCACACTCCGGAAATATTAGAAGAGTCAGGTAAGATCCTGGGAAAAGACCTGTGGGTTATGAGCCCACTGAAAAGAAAACACCGTTGGAAAGAATGAGAAATGATGCAACGGAATGATTGAAAAACTCGAATGAGATAACAACCTCGAATTAACTGGAACACGGACAAGTCTCCTGAGATTTCTTCGGAACTTTGGAACACTAAAATAGCGAGTGGCGGATGAGCAAGAGGAAACATTTGAACTGAGGGGAAAGAATATGATGAGCACCGAATACAAATTAAATTGGAACCACCGGAGAAGAAAAGAGATGAAGAATGTCGAACGAGAGGAGTATTCATCGAAGAAGAAAAGAGATGAAGGATGACGAACTAGAAAAGAATTCACCAGTTGAAACAATTGAGGAAAAGAATGCAAAGACACCACACGAGTAGGATGGATAATCGATTAAGGACTCTGGTCCGAGAAGAAAAAGGGTGGGCGGGTGGGAAAAAGAAAGACAACTTCGGAAGGGGAAACAACACAGGTTGGAAGGAACTGAGGATTGAAGCAAAAGTCGAGGAGGGTTAAATCGACTTGACGAGAGATGCACCAGATGAAAAGAGCAGACATCGCAACGATCGGAAAACTAACTGCGTGATCCTAAAAAAATTGAAGGAGAAGAGGAGTAATTCAAAACACCTACGTCAAGATTCCTCACCAGAGCGACGAAGGGGCCGAGGAATAAAAAGAATTCCTACTATCCAATATAACTAGACTCCAAAATAGTTTTCTACTAGACTCGACAACGGCCAAGCTACGATCAATCTAGGGGGCTCCTATGGTCGGTCGAGGCTCTGATACCAACTTGTCACGCCCAAGATGCGATTCTATCTCGATCACTAGATAAAACTTGTGATTGAGGCACAACCGCATTTCAGGCGCTTAGCAATATGGAAATCATTACATCGTACCATTACATACATACATGGGGATACAACAATTCATTCAACTCACATGAATACAACATCATCAATACAAGGCATCCGGCTACGGATGCAAACATGTAAAAAACACAACGACATCCATCCTGCTATCCAGGCTGCCGACCAGGAACCTAACCCAAGACTGACAAGGAAGAAGAAGAAAGAACTCCAACACAAAGAACTTCGCTCTCACGTCAAGTCATCAGAAACCTGCACCTGCAACTGTTGTTGTAGTAATTGTGAGCCACGAGGAATCAACAATCCCATAACCATGGGTATCAAGACTAGCAAAGCTTAATGGGTAAGGACAGGTTTAGTGGTGAGGTTGCAGCAGCAGATAAGCAAAAGTATGGTGGCTAACTTATGAGTACCAGAATAAGATGAGCATCTACGCAAACGGTCGCAAACTAGTAATGATCGCTAAAGATCCTGAACTATCTACGAGTCAAACATAACCCCACCGTGTTCTCTTCTCAAAATGAAAAGAGATGATCACGATTACTCACACGGTTCGTGTATTTTATTATGGATCCCTTGTCAAGTTTTCTACAACCGGATATTAACAAATTCCAATCTGCCACATAACCGCGGGCACAGTTTTTGAAAGATCATAACCCTGCAGGGGTGTCCCAACTTAGCCCATCACAAGCTCTCACGATCGGCAGAAGTAAAAGTATTACCCCTTATCTTAGGGACAATCCGATCAGAGTCGGAATCCCGGTGCACAAGACATTTCGATAATGGAAAAACAAGTCCAGCAAGACCTCCTGATGTGCCAACACCCTGATAGTAGCCGCTCGTATCTCATCTCAGGCCACGTCCGGATGGGACAAGCTATGGGAGCCAATCCTCGAGTTTCCCCGTGGTGGCCCCGCAGGTTGCCCGTTTGGGACCAACACCATCAGCACTGGCCCCCCTGTTATGTAGAATTAAGAACCCGAGGACGCAACCCCCTATGCAATTTAATTAATTAATTAAGTTGTTATTATGAGGCAAATTAAAACCAATGTTGGGCCTTGCTAGAGGAGTTTTATTCAAAGACGAACTGTCAAGGGGTCCCCATATACCCAACTGCGTTAGGGACGCAAAATCAAGGAACATAACAACGCTTTATCGATTCTTAAGGCGACATGAGTGGAACAAAACACCGAGCAAAAGGCCAAGCCTTCCACCCATTGGCAAGTATATAGGTGTGTTAATTATAATAATAGATATTGTTATATTCCAACAACCAAGATCCAACATGGAGAAATCTTCATCTTCACCTGCAACTAATAACGCTATAAGAGTGGCTGAGCAAGCGGGTAACATAGCCAAACAACGGTTTGCTGGGAAGGTGTCAAAGGTTAGAGGTATCATGGCAACAAGGAGAGAGGCTGGCAACAAGATATAGGTAGCGCGACATATAGCGATAGCATCAAGACAACTATCATAGCAATGATAGTAAAGGTATCCAAGGAGACGGTCATCTTGCCTGAGATCCCGCTAGGAAGAAGAACGAGTCCATGACGTAGATGAAGAAGAAGCCACGAAGACGAACCAAGTGTAGACGAACGAATCCTCACGATCGCAGCGGAACAAGCACTAACGAGAAGAAGCAAGCAACACGGTAAACACCCAACACATAACAAGACAAGATGCTCAAACAAATATGATGCATGACAAGACTACATGATGCAAAACATGGCAAGGGATGATGCATACAAGAACAACACAATTCAACAAGTTTAAATGAGGCCGGAAACAACATATAACAACTCTGGTAAGTCCTCATATGCAAATTTCAAAATTGGTCCAGAACTGAACAAACCTTAAGTTAAATTTGTTAAACAGCAAGTAAACATGCACCATGATGATCTACCTGAAATTCTAGTCAAGTTAAATATAAAGTTTATTAAATTCGGAGCTACGACCTAGAAGATATGAGCAAAACAAGAAAGCATGGCAACGATGCAAGGTGCACCCAAACATCAAGCAAACACACTCCAAACAGGTTTACAACATGTTATTATGCATCTACATGCAAAAACACACAAGTTTCATATAGGACACGCTCAAAACGGAGCAACGGTTCATCACATACACGTGAAACAAGATATAACAAAAAGTTGTCCAAAACAGCAACATGGCACTTAGTTGACATCAAAACAACATGATACAATAACATTTCATGGCAACAAAGGGCATGACAAGCATGTACATGTCCAGCACTACAAGCATGACCAATGAGCTACTACCAAACACCACAAGAACATGCTCAAAACATCATGGCAAGATTGCAAAAGATAAAAATTTCACAGACTTAGTGAAAATAAACTAGACATGGCAGCAACAATGACAAGTAGGCATGTTTGCAAGCTTGTGCAACTCATCTCAGAGCACATAATGGAAAGTGAAGATAACCAACAGCAAGAAGACATGTTTATGAAGCTACTCATGGCAAGAACATGGTCATAGGATGCATAGATCACTAGCAATTCACATGGCAAAACTGAACTTGCTAATAACAGGATGACAGAAACATTTTATAGCAACTTGAGAGCATGAAAACAACAAGCTACAGCAGGCCATATATGCAAACAAGGGCATGGACGGATAGAGCATAACATGGACAACAAGACATGATCATTGAACAACCCAAAACATTCATGGATTTGAGTGAGGCATCACGCAAACATGGCATCAGGTTATAACAGTTTCAGACTTAGCAGTTTTCAACAAGTCATAGAAATCAACAACAGCGAGTAGGTCACTTTGCAAGCTTGTTGCAATCACCACAAGGCATATCATGAAAATTGGATTGCACCACAGCAAAGATGGCGTGATTGTGCTTCTAAAACATATTGACATGTAGCTCAAACAAAATCACACATAAAGATACGAAAAAGACAAATCAGCATCTCTTAACAAGTTTCAGCACTTAACAGCCACATGCAGTTTTGCAACAGAGATAAACATGGCATAATGGCACCTAACATGAATGCAACAGCCACCATCATGTAGAGCACTTCACAATGAACATTTTGACATATCATACACTCCATTTGGACCAACATGCACAAAGATACAACCTCACAAACATGCTAACCTATTGTTGACAGACAACACGGACTTGACACTATCATCACATAGCAGTTTTGCAATGAAGATTAAGACATCAAGATGAACAGTAACATACATACAAATGCAACTAACATGTAGAGCATCACGAGCCGAACATTTTGACATATCATACGCGCAAAACGGAGCAACATGCACAAAGTTATCACACTCACAATATGCCATGATGAAACCATTTTCTGGGTACTTAGAAAAAGCAGATGAGCAGAAGATGCTAAATGACGCCTAGAGCGAGGGATAGTTGAGGATGCTCACTTTGGGCCCGTGGGCCGGTTCGGTGGAGGGGAGCAGCAGACCGGCTCAGAGTAGTGGCTCGGCCGGGGCAGTGAGCAGGGCCCACCAGGGCGCCGGCGGATCTGGGATTGGGCCCGAGGTGGCCCACGAGCGGAGGCGGGCGCGCGGCAGCCAGGTCGAGCAACTCCTCTGCTCGACCCCGAGCGGCTGCAGCGGCGACCGGCGAGAGCTGCGCGAGGCCGGGGCGGCGGAGAGGGATCACCGGCGGCGTGGACGGGACGGATCCGGCCGGATCCAGCAGGTAGGCGCCCGGATCTGACCGGACCTAGGTGGGGCCAGCGTCGGAGTGGAAGAGCGCTGGGCGCGGCGGCGGTCGTCGATGCGGGCGGCGGCGGGCTCACCGAATGTGCGGGGAAGACCGGGAGGCAGCCGGTGGCGGTGGTACAGCGCGAGAGGCGGCGGGGTGAAGCGGGATCTGGCGGCGGCAAATGCGGGCTCGCGCGGGCCCGCGATGGGCTTGGCGGGCCGCGGCGTTGGGAGGCGCGATGGAGGAGACGTGGCGGCGTGTGTTTGGGCGCGGGCGGCGGTGAGGCTGAGTTGGCGGAACCTGATTGGCCGGGCGACGTGGCTGAGCGGCGGTGGACATGTCCGGTGCCGGGCGGACATGTCCGGCGCGGTGGGAGCAGCTCTAGGCTAGGGTTTCGCCCGAAAATTTGGACGGGGGAGGCTGATTTATAGGTAGAGGGAGCTAGGAGAGTCCAAATGAGGTGCGGTTTTCGGCCACGCGATCACGATCCAACGACCGAGAGCATGGAGGTGGTTAGGATGGGCTTGAGAGCTGTTGTGGAGGGGTGCTGGGCCAAAAGAGAAAGCGCTTCCAGCGGTTAACACGATTAACCGTTGGGCTATCAAACGGACTCCGAATTAGACAAAATTTGACAGGCGGTCTACCTACGCTATAATAAGACCACACGCCAAGTTTCGACCCATTCCGAGAACATTTTTCCGGTCACTTTCAAAACAAGGTTTCGGAGGTGCCGCGGGCGCGTGCGAGTGTGTCTGGGCTCAGAACGGACAACGGAAAGGACGGGCGGACTCGGACGGATGCAAGTTTTGAAAAACATGCTGATGACAATGCACATGATGACATGGCAAAATGCAACACGCAAGCAGATGACATGGCAACGACACCGAATAACTGGCTGACACCTGGCGCATCGGTCTCGGGGCGTCACACCCTCCTTCCTTCTCTTCTCTTTTCCCTTTCCTTCTCTCCTACTCCTACTACTTGGAAGGGCTCCTAGTAATACTAGTAAAGAGGGAGTCCTACTCCCATTGGGAGTGGGACTCCCCTAGGGCACGCCATAGAGAGGGCCGGCCTCTCCCCCTCCTCCACTCCTTTATATACGGGGGTGGGGGGGACCCCATGGACACACAAGTTGATCATTGATCTTTTAGCCGTGTGCGGTGCCCCCTCCACTGAAACACACCTCGGTCATATCGTTGTGGTGCTTAGGCGAAGCCCTGCATCGGTAACTTCATCATCACCGTCATCACGCTGTCGTGCTGACGGAACTCTCCCTCGAAGCTCTGCTGGATCGTGAGTTCGTGGGACGTCACCGAGCTGAACGTGTGTAGATCACGGAGGTGTCGTACATTTGGTACTAGGATCGGTTGATCGTGAAGACGTACGACTACATCAACCGCGTTGTCATAACACTTCCGCTTACGGTCTATGAGGGTACATGGACGACACTCTCCCCTCTCATTGCTATACATCACCATGATCTTGCGTGTGCGTAGGGAATTTTTTTTAAATACTACGTTCCCCAACAGTGGCATCATGAGCCAGGTTTATGCGTAGATGTTATATGCACGAGTAGAATACAAGTGAGTTTTGGACGATACTAGTCATACTGCTTACCAGCATGTCATACTTTGATTCGGCGGTATTGTTGGATGAAGCGGCCCGGACCAACATTACGCGTACGCTTACGCGAGACTGGTTCTACCGACGTGCTTCGCACACAGATGGCTGGCGGGTGTCAGTTTCTCCAACTTTAGTTGAATCGAGTGTGGCTACGCCCGGTCCTTGTGAAGGTTAAAACAACACATACTTGATGAAATATCATTGTGGTTTTGATGCGTAGGTTAGAACGGTTCTTGCTCAACCCGTAGCAGCCGCGTAAAACTTGCAACAACAAAGTAGAGGACGTGTAACTTGTTCTTGCAAGGCATGTTGTGATGTGATATGGTCAAGACGTGGTGAGTTATACATTATTGTATGAGATGATCATGTTTTGTAAAGTTATCAACAACTGGCAGGAGCCCTATGGTTGTCGCTTTATTGTATGAAATACAATCGCCATGTAATTGCTTTACTTTACACTAAGCGGTAGCGATAGTCGTGGAAGCAATAGTTGGCGAGACGACAACGATGCTACGATGGAGATCAAGGTGTCGCGCGGGTGACGAAGGTGATCATGACGGTGCTTTGGAGATGGAGATCAAAAGCACAAGATGATGATGGCCATATCATGTCACATATTTTCATTGCATGTGATGTTTATCTTATTATGCTTCTTATTTTGCTTAGTACGGCGGTTGCATTATAAGATGATCCCTTACAAAATTTCAAGGTATAAGTGTTCTCCCTGAGTATGCACCGATGCAAAAGTTCGTCGCGCCGAGACACCACGTGATGATCGGGTGTGATAAGCTCTACGTTCACATACAACGGGTGTAAGCCAGTTTTGCACACGCAGAATACTCGGGTTAAACTTGACGAGCCTAGCATATGCATATATGGCCTCGGAACACTGGAGACCGAAAGGTTGAGCGTGAATCATATAGTAGATATGAACATAAGATGTTCACCATTGAAAACTACTCCATCTCATGTGATGATCGGACATGGTTTAGTTGATATGGATCACCTGATCGCTTAGATGATTAGAGAGATGTGTGTCTAAGTGGGAGTTCTTAAGTAATTTGATTAATTGAACTTTAATTTATCATGAACTTAGTCCTGGTAGTATTAGCATATCTATGTTGTAGATCAATAGCTCGCGATGTAGCTCCCCATTCATTTTATATGTTCCTAGAGAAATATAAGTTGAAAGATGTTAGTAGCAATGATACTAGGTCCGTGATCTGAGGATTATCCTCATTGCTGCACAGAAGTATTATGTCCTTGATGTACCACTAGGTGACAGATCTATTGCAGGAGCAGATGCAGACGTTATGAACGTTTGACAAGCTCGGTATGATGACTACTTGATAGTTTAGTGCGCCATGCTTTACGACTTATAACCAGGACTTCAAAAACGTTTTGAACGCCACGGAGCATATAAGATGTTCCAAGAGTTCAAATTAGTATTTCATACTCATGCCCGTGTCAAGAGGTATGAGACCTCTGACAGTACTTTGCCTACAAGATGGAGGAGAATAGCTCAACCAGTGAGCATGTGCTCAGATGGTTTGGGTACTACAAATTGTTTGAATCAAGTGGGAGTTAATCTTCTAGTTAAGATAGTAATTGACAAAGTTATCTAGTCACTATCACCAAGTTAGTAGAACTTCGTGATGAACTATAATATGCAAGGGATGACAAAAGTAATTCCCGAGCTCTTCGCGATGCCAAAATCGGCGAAGGTAGAAATCAAGAAAGAGCATCAAGTGTTGATGGTTAAGAAGACCACTAGTTTCAAGTAAAGGGCAAAGGGATAGAATGGGGAACTTCAAGAAGAATGACAGGCAAGTTGTCACTCCCATGAAGAAACCCAAAGCTAAACTCAAGCCTGAAACTAAGTGCTTCTACTACAAAGGAAATGGTCACTGGAAGTGGAACTGCCCTAGATACTTGGCGGATAAGAAGGTTGGCAAAGTGAACAAAGGTATATTTGATATACATATTATTGATGTGTACTTTACTAGTGTTCATAACAACCCTTGGGTATTTGATACCGGTTCAATTGCTAAAATTAGTAACTTGAAACGAGAGTTGCAGAATGAACACAGACTAGTTAAAGGTGAAGTGACGATGTGTGTTGGAAGTGGTTCCAATATAGATATGATCATCATCGCACACTCCCTATACTTTCGGGATTAGTGTAGAACCTAAATAAATGTTATTTGGCATTTGCGTTGAGCATGAATATGATTTGATCATGTTTGTTGCAATACATTTATTCATTAAAAGTCATAGAATAATTGTTATTCTATTTACATGAATAAAACCTTCGATGGTCATACACCCAATGAAAATAGTTTGTTGGATCTCGATCGTACAAATACACATATTCGTAATAATGAATCCAAAAGATGCAAAGTTGATAATGATAGTGCAACTTATTTGTGGCACTACCGTTTAGGTCATATTGGTGTAAAGTGCATGAAGAAACTCCATGCTGATGGGCTTTTGGAATCACTTGATGCTTGCGAACCATGCCTGATCATGGGCAAGATGACTAAAACTCCGTTCTTCAGAACAATGGAGCGAGCAACTAATTTGTTGGAAATCATACATACTGATGTATGTGGACCGATGAGTGTTGAGACTCGTGGCAGGTATCATTATTTTCTGACCTTCACTGATGATTTGAGCAGATATGGGTATACCTGCTTGATGAAGAACAAGTCTGAAACATTTGAAAAGTTCAAAAAAAATCAAAGTGAAGTAGAGAATAATCGTAACAAGAAAATAAAGTTTCTATGATCTGATCGTGGAGGTGAATATTTGAGTTACGAGTTTGGTCTTCATTTGAAACAATGTGAAATAGTTTCACAACTCACGACACCTGGAGCACCATAGCGTAATGCTGTGTGCAAACGTCGTAACCGCACTTTATTAGATATGGTGCGATCTATGATGTCTCTTACCAATTTACCACTATCGTTTTGGGGTTATGCATTAGCGACAGTTGCATTCACGTTAAATAGGGCACCATCTAAATCTGTTGAGACGACACCGTATGAACCGTGGTTTGGCAAGAAACCTAAGTTGTCGTTTCTTAAAGTTTGGGGCAGCGATGCTTATGTGAAAACGTTTCAACCTGATAAGCTCGAACCCAAATCGGAGAAATGTGTCTTCATAGGATATCAAAAGGAAACTGTTGGGTACACCTTCTATCACAGATCCAAAGGCAAGATATTCGATGCTAAATATGGATACTTTCTAGATAAGGAGTTTCTCTTGAAAGAAGTGAGTGGGAGGAAAGTGGAACTTGATGAGGTAATTGTACCTTCTCCCGAACTGGAAAGTAGTACATCACAGAAACTAGTTCCAGTGATTCCTACACCAATTAGTGAGGAAGCTAATGATGATGATCATGAAACTTCGGATCAAGTTACTGCTGAACTTCGTAGATCAACCAGAGTACGTTCTGCGCCAGAGTGGTACGGCAACCCAGTTCTGGAAGTCATGTTACTAGACCATGATGAACCTACGAACTATGAGGAAGCGATGATGAGCCCAGATTCCGCAAAATGGCTTGAGGCCATGAAATCTGAGATGGGATCCATGTATGAGAACAAAGTGTGGACTTTGGTTGACTTGCCTGATGATCGGTAAGCCATCGAAAATAAATGGATCTTCAAGAGGAAGAACGACGCTGACGGTAATATTACTATTTACAAAGCTCGACTTGTTGTGAAAGGTTTTCGACAAGTTCGAAGAGTTGACTATGATGAGACTTTCTCACCCGTAGCGATGCTTAAGTCTATCCGAATCATGTTAGCAATTGCCGCATTTTATGATTATGAAATATGGCAAATGGATGTCGAAACTGCATTCCTGAATGGAGATCTCAAAGAGGAGTTGTATATGATGCAACCAGAAGGTTTTGTGGATCCTAAAGGTGCTAACAAAGGGTGCAAGCTCCAGCGATCCATCTATGGACTGGTGCAAGCATCTCGAAGTTGGAATATACGCTTTGATGAGGTGATCAAAGCATATTATTTTATACAGACTTGCGGTGAAGCCTGTATTTACGAGAAAGTGAGTGGGAGCACTACAGCCTTTCTGATAAGTATATGTGAATGACATATTGTTGATCAGAAATGATATAGAATTTTCTGGAAAGCATAAAGGAGTGTTTGAAAGGAGTTTTTCAAAGAAAGACCTCAATGAAGCTGCTTACATATTGAGCATCAAGATGTATAGAGATAGATCAAGACGCTTGATAAGTTTTTTTCAATGAGTACATACCTTGACAAGTTTTTTGAAGTAGTTCAAAATGAATCAGTCGAAGAATAAGTTCTTGCCTGAGTTATAAGGTATGAAGTTAAGTAAGACTCAAAACCCGACCACGACAGAAGATAGAGAAAGAATGAAAGTCATTCCTTATGCCTCAGCCATAGGTTATATAAAGTATGCCATGCTGTGTAGCAAACATGTTGTGTACCTTGCCATGAGTTTGGCAAGGAGGTACAAAAGTGATCCAGGAGTAGATCACTAGACAACGGTCAAAATTATCCTTAGTTACTGGATGACTAAGGAAATGTTTCTCGATTATGAAGGTGATAAAGAGTCCATCATAAAGAGTTACGCCAATGCAAGCTTTACACTGATCCAGATGACTCTAAGTATCAATCTGGATGTATATTGAAAGTGGGAACAATTAGCTAGAGTAGCTCCATGCAGAGCATTGTAGACATAGAAATTTGCAAAATACATACGGATCTGAATGGGACAGACCCATTGACTTAACTCCTCTCACAAGCAAAACATGATCACACCTTATTACTCTTGGGTATTAATCACATAGCGATGTGAACTAGATTATTGACTCTTGTAAAACCCTTTGGGTGTTGGTCACATGGTGATGTGAACTATGGGTGTTATTCACATAACGATGTGAACTATCGGTATTAAATCACATGGCGATGTGAGCTAGATTATTGACTCTAGTGCAAGTGGGAGACTGAAGGAAATATGCCCTAGAGGCAATAATGAAGTTATTATTTATTTCCTTATATCATGATAAATGTTTATTATTCATGTTATAATTGTATTAACCGGAAACTTAATACATGTGTGAATACATAGACAAAACCGAGTGTCCCTAGTATGCCTCTACTAGACTAGCTCATTGATCAAAGATGGTTATGTTTCCTAGCCATAGACATGAGTTGTCATTTGATCAACGGGATCACATCATTAGGAGAATTATGTGATGGACAAGACCCATCCGTTAGCTTAGCACTATGATCGTTTAGTTTTACTGCTATTACTTTCTTCATGACTTATACATGTTCCTATGACTATGAGATTATGCAACTCCCGAACACCGGAGGAACACCTTGTGTGCTATCGAACGTCACAATGTAACTGGGTGATTATAAAGATGCTCTACAGGTGTCTCCGAAGGTGTTCGTGGTGTTGGCATAGATCAATAATAGGATTTGTCACTCCGAGTGTCGGAGAGGTATCTTTGGGCCCTCTCGGTAATACACATCATAATAAGCCTTGCAAGCAAATGGCTAATGAGTTAGTCATGAGATGATGTATTATGGAACAAGTAAAGAGACTTGTCGATAACGATATTGAACTAGGTATTGAGATACCGATGATCGAATCTCGGGCAAGTAACATACCATGACAAAGGGAACAACGTATGTTGTTATGCGGTTTGACCGATAAAGATCTTCGTAGAATATATAGGAACCAATATGAGCATCCAGGTTCCGCTATTGGTTATTGACCGAAGATGAGTCTCGGTCATGTCTACATAGTTCTCGAACCCGTAGGGTCCGCACGCTTAACGTTCGGTGACGATCGGTATTATGAGTTTATGTGTTTTGATCTACCGAAGGTAGTTTGGAGTCCCAGATGAGAACGGGAACATGACGAGGAGTCTCCAAATGGTCGAGACATAAAGATCGATATATTGGACGACTATATTCGGACATCGGAAAGGTTTCGAGTGATTCGGGTATTTTTTGGAGTACTGGAGAGTTATGGGAATTCGCCGGGGAGTATATGGGCCTTATTTGGCTTTAGGGGAAAGAGAGAGGGGAGGCTGCGCCCCTCCCCCCCCAAGGCATGGTCCGAATTGGACTAGGGGGAGGGGCGGCGCCCCCTCCTTCCTTCTCTTCACTTTTCCCTTTCCTTCTCTCCTACTCCTACTACTTGGAAGGGCTCCTAGTTCTACTTGGAAAGAGGGAGTCCTACTCATATAGAGGGCCGACCTCTCCCCCTCCTCCACTCCTTTATATACGGGGGTGGGGGACACCCCATGGACACACAAGTTGATCATTGATCTTTTAGCCGTGTGCGGTGCCCCCCTCCATAGAAACACACCTCGGTCATATCATTGTGGTGCTTAAGAGAAGCCTTGCGTTGGTAACTTCATCATCACCGCCATCACGTCGTCGTGCTGACGGAACTCTCCCTCGAAGCTCTACTGGATCGTGAGTTCGTGGGACGTCACCGAGCTGAACGTGTGCAGATCGTGGAGGTGCCCTACGTTCGATACTAGGATTGGTCGATCGTGAAGACGTACGACTACATCAACCGTGTTGTCATAACACTTCCGCTTTCGTTTGGACGACACTCTCCCCTCTCGTTGCTATACATCACCATGATCTTGCGTGTGTGTAGGGATTTTTTTTGAAATACTACATTCCCCAACAGCCACCGAGGTGGGCATAACCCATATGGGCGCGCGTAGGGGCCCAGGCGCGCCCGGGTAGGTTGTGCCCCCCTCGGGGCACCCCCCAGTTGGTTTTCTGGCCCAACAGGTGTCTTCTGATTCAAAAAATCCACAAAAAATTTCGCTGCATTTGGACTCTGTTTGGTATTGATTTCCTGCGATGTAAAAAACAAGCAGAAAACAACAACTGGCACTTGGCACTATGTCAATAGGTTAGTACCAAAAGTGATATAAAGTGATTATAAAACATCCAAGAATGGTAATATAACAACATGGAACAATAAAAATATATAGATATGTTGGAGACGTATCAACATCCCCAAGCTTAATTCCTGCTCGTCCTTGAGTAGGTAAATGATAAAAACAGAATTTTTGATGTGGAATGTTGCCTATCATGTTCATCACATATTCTTTCCTTTATAGCATGGACAATTGGACTTTTATGTGGTTCAAAGCAATAGTCTAGTTTTGACATGAGGACTTCAATATTCATGCATATCAACAAACAACCATGCCCTTCAAAATATCAATACTAAAGCAAATTATCCCTAGCCCATCATGCTTAATCATTGATCCATTCATGCCACACATCCAAATGTTAATTTCGTCAAATGCTCAAGTATGCTAATAGTGTTTCGTAGTTGGTGCTTTGTAAGAGAAGATGGAGACTCAAATAAAATAAAAAATGCATAAAGTAAAATATATGCCCTTCGCAGAGGGAAGTAGGGATTTGTAGAGGTGCTTGAGCTCAAAGCTTAAATTGAGAGAAACATTATTTTGGGTGGCATGCTTTTCTCACCAACGAGAACGACTTAAAGTTCCCAACACTTTCCATGCTATATATATCATAGGCTGTTTCCAAATATAAAATAAAGTTTATTCCTTTTTCCACCAAACTTTCATAAGCCATGGCTAGCCGTATCCACGGTTGCCCTCCATACCATCACTTTCCAAGGAATTTATTATTTGACAACATAAAGTAAATTCTCTTTTTAATTTCGGGACTGGGAATCCATATTATCACCATACTCTCGTGCAATGACAAGTGAATAAACACTCATATTGAGAATAACACATCTAGCATGAAAATATTATCCACCCCTCACCGCTTCGTGAGAGGTACGGGCACACAAAAGAGAAATTTATTTTGAAAATTAGAGTTGGCACGTACAAATTTGCTTACAACGGCTTGGAAATACCGCATATAGGTAGGTATGGTGGACTCATTTGGCATAACTTGGATTTTAGGATTTGGATGCACAAGTAGTATTTCTACTTAGTACAAAGTGGAGGCTAGCAAGAGATTGAGAAGCGACCAACCAAGGAACGAAAACCATCATAAGGGAACATTAAACATAACCAACACCGAATAGTGCAACACAAGTAGGATATAATTTCATTGCATGACTATTGACTTTCATGCTTGCATAGGGAATCACGAACCTTAACATCAATATTCTTACTAGGACATAATTACTCATTAACATGGCTCACATATCACTATCATCATATCTCAAAACTATTACAAGGAATCAAGTTTATTTTGTCCAATGATCTTCATGAAAGTTTTTATTATATCCTCCTTGGATATTTATCACTTTGGAACTAATTTCATGAGTTGGTTTTGATAAGCTCAAACAAATATAAGTGAAGATCATGAGCATCATAATTCTTTCTCTCAAATTAATCTAAGTGAAGCAAGAGATAATTTCTTCAAAATTAACAATGCACACCGTGCTCAAAAAGATATAAGTGAAGCACTAGAGCAATTCCAAGGCTCTAATTTTTTTAACTGAAGCATAGGAGCAAGCATACCATAATTTGGCTCTCCCAACAAGTGTGTACAACAAGGATACTTATTGAAAATTAAAGAGGAAAACAAGCAAATACTCATATCATACAAGACGCTCCAAGAAAAACTCATAATATGTGACAAATAAAAATATAATTTCAAGTAAAATACCGATGGTCGTTAGAAGAAAATGGGGATGCCACTCGGGGGCATCCCCAAGATTAGTTGCTTGATACTTTTTGAATATTATCTTGGGGTGCCTCGGGCATCCCCAAGCTTAGCCTTTCTCTACTCCTTATTCCTTCATCCATCACAATCTCACCCAAAACTTGAAAACTTCAATCACACAAAACTCAACAAAACTTCGTGAGATCCGTTAGTATAAAAATGTTTCTGAATTTTTCAACGCGATCACATCAACCATCAACCCAATCACCCCAAAGGCTTTGCTTGGCACAAACATTTATTCAAACCACAAAAACGTATCAAAACAGAGGTATTATTGGGTATTTTGTTGAAAACAACAAGAAAACCAAAAACCAAAAAGATACAAGTTGGGTTGCCTCCCAACGAGCACTATCGTTTTACGCCCTTAGCTAGGCATAACACCAAGATCTCAAGTATTGTCATCCTTGTTGGATGATCCATATGTTGCCCTCATTATAGATTCATAAGGCAATTTGATCTTAGTTCTAGGGAAGTGTTCTATGCCTTTTCTCAAGGGCAATTGGAATTTAATATTCCCTTCTTTCATATCAATCACTACACCAATAGTGCGTAAAAACGGTCTACCAAGTATAATGGGGCAAGACGGATTCCAATCAATGTCTAGAACAATAAAGTCTATGGGTACATAGTTCCTATTTGCAAAAATAAGAACATCATTGATCCTTCCCAAAGGCTTTTTAATAGTTTAATCCGCCAAATGCAAATTAAGAGAACAATCTTCAATATTGGTAAGACCAAGAACATCACAAAGAGATTTCGGAGTTGTGGAAACACTAGCACCCAAATCACATAAAGCATTGTACTCATAATTTTTAATCTTTATTTTGATAGTAGTTTCCCAGTCATCATGCAACTTTTTAGGAATTGACACTTCTAATTCCAACTTATCTTCTAAAGCTTTCATCATAACATCAACAATATGTTTAGTAAAAGCTTTATTTTGTTCGTAGGCATGAGGTGAATTTATCATGAATTGAAACAAAGAAATACAATCAATCAAAAAGCAATTATCATAATTAAAGTCTTTGTAATCCAAGAGAGTGGGCACATCACCAGTTAAAGTTTTGACCTCTTCAAACCCACTTTTATCAATTTTCTCAACAAGATTTTCACTCTCCAAATCATGGGGACGCCTTCTAACTAAAGTTGACTCTTCTTCAGTCCCTTTTGAACTTTGCTAAACAAGGAATCAATAGAAGAAACACCAATCATTTTAAGATCTTCATCATTTTTATGAAAGCAATCACTAGAAAACGCTTTTTCTAAAAATTCTCTTTTAGCTCTAAGCATAACGACCCTTTTCTTACTTTCATCCATAGAAACATAAAGAGCTTTAATTGATTCCTCAACCTTAGGCACAAAAAATTTCAACTTGAGATTTTCCACATAATGAGAAATTCTATCAATACTTCTAGACATATCATCAATCTTATTCAATTTTTCTTCTATAGAAGCATTGATAACCTTTTGAGTATTGAAAAATTCTTTAATATTGTTCTGTAGATCAGAGGCATTACTATTATTATCATAAGAAGAATTACCACAAGAATTACCATAACTATTAGAGGAATTTCCCGGAAACGGCCTAGGATTAAAATTACCTCTAGACGCATTGTTATTGAAATTATTTCGCGAGATAAAATTCACATCTACGACATCACTATTTTTCTCAATCAAAGTAGATAAAGGAAAATTATTAAGATAAATAGGAGCATTATTACTAGAAACCATTTTCATGAGAGCATAATTTTTTCCACTCAAATAATCAATTTCAACCGAATTAACCTGTTGTAGGGTGAAACCCTAGGGGGGGATCTTTTCACACTTGGAGGGGGAAAAGAGGAAGAACACACAAGAACACAAGACACAATTCACTCAAAACAAACCCAATATCACATCCACTAGAGTGGCACTCAAAGGATCCACGAGATTACAAGAACAATCCAAGGAAACAAGCACAAAGGTAAGGTTCTTCCCACTCTAGGTGAGGTCTTGCAATCCGAGAGGACTCTTCTCCCTTGGGAGGTCTTGTAATCCACAAGGATTCTTCTCCCTTGGGAGGTCTCGATCTCCTCACGGAGGGGATACAAGGAGCAAAGCTCTCAAGGTCTCTCAATATCTTTGCTAACCCTTCCAAGGAAGTGGGGAAGGTCTATTTATAGTTTATCCTACGAATGGGTACGAGAAGAGAGGGATACATGGCCAAGGGCCGAGGGCTGCGCGCAGGCAGGGCGGTAGTACCGTCCACTCGAGCGGTAGTACCGCTTGTAGAGCGGTAGTACCGCCTAGGTGGCGGTAGTACCGCTGGTGCCGGACTGTCCAGGTGCGGTAGTACCGCTTCGGCGGAGCGGTAGTACCGCTAGGTCCGGGTTGGGCAGGTCTTCATTTGCTTCCACGCGGTCCGGGCTGAATGGGCTCTCCTTTGCGTCCATGGGATCACCTCCTTGGTAACTGAGGATGCACAACATCTCCTTGTGAGGTAGAACCCAATCCTCATGCGAATCCAAACGAAACTCGAAGAGGAGAGAATTCACCTCGTGCTCGATGGCGCGTGCGCGTGCTCTAGTCATTGGTCCCTTGAGTGCTTGTGGCAATGATGGGGTGTCCATGGGGATGCTTGACGGATGCTCCGCATCATCTCCCCCCCCCTTGGGGAAGATCCGTCCACGGATCGTGGTCTTCATCACCATGGTACTTGGCCAAGTCTTGGACGTTGAAGATGTCGCTGACGTTGTACTTGTCACGGGGAATGTCGATCTTGTAGGCGTTGTCGTTGTAGCGTGCTAGCACCTTGAACGGTCCGTCGGCTCGTGGAAGAAGCTTGGACTTGTGTTCCTTGGGGAAGCGGTCTTTGCGAAGGTGTATCCAAACGAGATCGCCCGGGTGGAACACCATGGGTGTTTTGTTGGTGTTGAGCTTGAATGCGCGGCGTTGAACTTGACGCTCGGTCGTGGAACGTGTTTCTTCGTGCATCTTCTTGATGTGAGCTGCTCTTGCACTTGCGTCCATGTCGGCTCGTTGTTGAAGCGGGAGAGGAAGGATGTCCAATGGTGACATTGGATTGAATCCGTAGACAACCTCGAAGGGGGACTTGCCGGTTGTAGAGTGTCTTGCGCGATTGTAGGCGTACTCGGCGATGGGTAGGCACTCCTCCCACTCCTTGATGTTCTTCTTGATCAACACGCGTAGGAGAGTGGCAAGCGTCCGGTTGGTGACTTCGGTTTGGCCATCGGTTTGCGGGTGGTATGCCGTGGAGAAAAGTAACTTGATGCCGAGCTTGGAGCATAGTGTTTTCCAAAAGTAACTCAAGAACTTGACGTCACGGTCCGAGACAATCGTCTTTGGAACGCCGTGGAGGCGCAATATTTCCCTACAAAAGAGAGTCGCAATATGTGAAGCATCGTCGATCTTATGACAAGGGATGAAATGTGCCATCTTGGAAAATCTATCAACAACAACGAATATGGAATCCTTTCCGGTGCGAGTTCTAGGTAATCCAAGAATGAAATCCATGCTAATGTCTTCCCAAGGATGAAAAGGAATAGGAAGTGGCATGTGGAGACCATGAGATTGAGCTTTGGACTTAGCTTTGCGGCATGTAGAGCACCGGTTGGTGAAGCGGGAGACGTCACGGAACATCTTTGGCCAAAAATAATTCTTGGAGAGCGTAGCGAATGTCTTGTCGCGTCCGAAGTGTCCCATGAGCCCTCCTCCGTGAGATTCCTGCAAAAGGAGCAAACGAAGCGAAGACTCGGGAATGCAAAGTTTGTTAGCTTTCATGAGATATCCATCCTTGATGTAGTATTGCTCCCAAGAAATATGTGCTACACATTGGGCATAAGGATGTGCAAAGAAAACATCATGCTCATATAAGTCTTTTATGTGCTCAAAGCCAATAACATTCAACTCAAGTTTTGTAACAAGCATGCATTTGCGTGAAAGAGCATCCGCCACTACATTTTCTTTGCCTTTGATGTACTTGATGACATAGGGAAAAGACTCAATGAATTCACTCCACTTAGCATGACGCTTGTTTAACTTCGTTTGACCCTTGAGATACTTGAGCGTCTCATGGTCCGTGTGAAGAATAAATTCATGGGGTCGAAGATAGTGTTCCCAAACACGTAGAATTCTCACCAAAGCATAGAGCTCTTTATCATAGATGGGATAGTTAAGTTGCGCTCCGGATAGTTTTTCACTAAAATACGCAATTGGGCGTTTCTCTTGCATGAGCACGCCACCGATGCCGTTACCACTAGCGTCACAATGAATCTCAAAAGGCTTATCAAAGTTGGGTAGTGCAAGAAGAGGTGCGTGCGTGAGCAAGTGTTTGAGCTTAGTGAACGCGGTGTCTTGCGAAGGACCCCAAACAAAGGGTGCGTTCTTCTTGCTCAAAGCGTGTAGAGGCATAGCAATGGTGCTAAAGTCCTTGACAAAGCGTCGATAGAAACCGGCTAAACCAAGAAAGCTACGCACTTGTTGAAGGTTCGTTGGTTGAGGCCAAGTTTTAATAGCGTCAGTTTTAGTTTCATCAACATGAACACCTTGAGAAGACACAACAAATCCTAGGAAAACAACTTTATCAACACCAAAAGTGCATTTCTCCATATTAGCATATAATTGTTGTTTTCGAAGGGCTTGCAAAACCATACGGACATGGTCAACATGTTCCTCTAGCGACTTGCTAAAGACTAGAATGTCATCGAAGTAAACCACTACAAAGACGCCTATGTAAGGTCGAAGAACAAAATGCATAAGACGCACGAAAGTGCCAGGCGCCTCCGATAAGCCCATTGGCATGACCAACCACTCATATAGCCCAAACTTGGTTTTGAAAGCAGTTTTCCACTCATCACCCTCTTGAATGCAGATTTGGTAATAGCCACTTTTAAGGTCTATTTTGGAAAAAATTGTGGCACCACATAGTTCATCAAGCATGTCATCTAGGCGAGGAATAGGGTGACGGTATCTAACGGTGATAGCATTGATTGGACGGCAATCGGAACACATGCGAAAGCTACCATCTTTCTTAGGCACGAGAATGACTGGAACTGCACAAGGGCTTAGGCTTTCACGTACATGACCTTTGTCGATGAGTTGTTGTACTTGACGTTGTATCTCCTTTGTTTCCTCTGGGTTGACGCGGTAAGGAGCCTTGTTCGGAAGTGGTGCACCGGGTACGAGGTCGATGCGGTGTTCGATGCCGCGAAGTGGAGGTAGACCCGGTGGTAGCTCATCGGGAAAGACGTCTGAGAATTCCTGCAACACTTCAGACAACACAAAAGGTGGAGGCGGTGAAGTGTTAGTAGGCTTGGCTTCCCCTTTGCATAGAAGCACAAGGTGGAAAACGCTCGATGGGTTCTCACACACTTCTCTCATCTCACGTTTGGTGGCTAGGAGGACTAAGTTTTTCTCTCTTGGCGAAGAGGCGCTCGATTTTGGCTTGTGGCTCTCACTTTCTTTTTGGTGGATCACTCTCTCACTAGGATCTTCTCGATGGTTGGATGCTTGCTTGTCTGCGATCACTTGGCTTGGTGACATTGGTCGAAGCACATATTCCTTGCCTTTCATCTTGAAGCTGTAGTAGTTGGTTCGACCGTTGTGTATGGCTCCGCGATCAAATTGCCAAGGTCGTCCCAAGAGGAGGTGGCACACCGTCATGGGAACTACATCACACTCCAAGGTGTCCTCGTAGGCGCCGATCTTGAAGGAAACTAGGACAGTGTGCTCCACTTGAATGGTTCCGGAGTCGCTCAACCATTGTACCTTGTAAGGACGGGGGTGTTTCTTCTTGACCAATTGAAGCTTGGAACATAGTTCATCACTTGCCAAGTTGTGACAACTTCCTCCGTCGATGATGACCTTGATGGAACGTCCGTTGATGCCGGCCTTGGTGTGGAAAATATGGCATCGTTGGTCTTCGTCTTGGTTGTGTTGGAGGGTCAAGACCTTGGATACCACGAGAGAGGGACTTGAATCATTGTCACAAAATACTTGATCATCTTCATCTTCGTTGATGCGCCGGTGCATGGCCACGTGCTCAATAGCTTGTACTTCGTCTTCGCTCATCGAATCATAGGTGCCGTCGTCGTTGAAGATCATGGTTCTCTTGTTGGTGCACTCGAAGGACTTGTGACCTCGGCCACCACATGTGAAGCACTTGAAGGAGCTAGTCTTCTCGTTATCGTAGGGTGGTGCCGAAGGTGAGGGAGTCTTGGATTTGTAGTTGCTTGCCGGAGAACGAGTCGAGGAAGGCGTAGTTTGCTTGGAACTAGACTTGTCGCCGGTACTCGGTGATGCTCTCGTTGAGGTAGGAGGTGCCGACGTCGCGGGTGCTTGAGAGTAGGAGCCGTAGGTCTTGGAAGAGTATTTGGCATACTTGAAGTCATCCTGGACTTGTCGCTCGGCCTTGGACGCTTGATGAACTAGCTCGAGGAGATTGGAGTATGGCTGGAAGTCGGCAATCCGCTTGATTGGGTGATTGAGGCCGTTCAGGAAGCGTGCCATTGTTTGCTCGTCATCTTCCTTGACATTGGCTCGTATCATAGCAATCTCCATTTCTTGGTAGTATTCTTCCACCGTCTTCGTGCCTTGTTTGAGGAGTTGCAACTTCTTGAAGAGATCACGGGTGTAGTGAGTAGGTACGAAGCGAGCTCGCATGACATTCTTAATTTCGGACCAAGTTGTAATGGGTGGTTCGCCTCTTGTATGTCGTCGCTTGATCGTTTGTTCCCACCAGATGAGGACATAGTCTTGAAACTCGAGAGAGGCCATGGCAATCTTCTTCTCTTCTTCGTAGTTGTGGAGGCGGAATATCTTGTCGACCTTCAATGCCCATGAGAGGTATTCCTCGGGGTCGGTACTTCCGGAGAACTTGGGCATGGTGAACTTGAGCTTGCCGAAGCATTGTTCTTCATCATGTTGATGACGATGATGTCGCTCATGACGGGGTAGTCGCTCCATGAAAGCTTGTTCTTCACGATTGTCTTGATGTTGGTGGTGTCGAGGCACGTCGTTCCCGTTGCGTCGTTCGTGCTCCGCTTCTCCATGAGCAGCTTCCTCTTGTCGCCCTTGATGAAGTCCTTCTTGTCGACGTACTTGGCGGTTTCGTTCGGCGAAGATGCGGTTGGAGTCACGAAGAGCTTGTTGTGCGGTTCGTGCTTGATTGTCGCGCCGTTCTTGTGCTTGCCGAATTGCATCGTCATCTTCGTGTGCTTGATGTGGACGTTGTTGCTCTTGGCGTTGTCCTTGTTCACGTGCTCGAACTCGATCGTGTAACCCATTGCCGTGGAATGGATTGTCCGGAGAATGTCGATGTTGATTGACGCATTGTTGGGTTTGCCGAGGACGTGGAGGACTTGCATCCGTGGAAGAGTAAGCCGAAGAGTTGTCACTTGAGTGTCGACTTGAATGGCGCCGTCTTGATGAGTGAGGCGGAGATGTGCGGTTCACCAAGATGTGGCGGAACTCTTGCATTTGCGTGCGGAAGTCAGAAGCGAGTTGCTCGATGCGGTCGCCCAACGCTTCGCTTTCTTGATGAAGAGCTCGTTGGACGCCGAAAAGGTGATTCTTGGTGACGTAGTTCGTTGCTTCCACTCCATGCTCGTCGGTCGGGTCGGTTGAAGAACTTGGCCTATCCATCATGTAAGTAGGAGGTGAGTAGGATAATGAGAGAACAATACCAAGGTTACCTCTTCCGAAGATTGAAAATGTAACAAGTGTCACTCAATGAAATGCCACAATAGTAGAATTGGAACCGGGTTTGTTCCTCACACCTACAAGTAAAGAGGCTTATGGAGTAGCTTGGTTAGGATGGAGGAAAAATTTCGAACAAAATGTTAGTCAAGATATTGATAAAGTTGAGAAGATTCACAAAGATGCACGTAAAGCAAATAGATCAAAGCCAAAAGTGACACTAGGAACACACGCACGGAAGATAGATGGGATCCACACAACCAAGGGTGAGCGCAAAAATTGATTGATCACGGCAAATACTCTTGTTGTGCGAATACTAGAGAGACGCTAGCTCGATTGCTCAAATGGGCGAGATACGCTTTGTGCACCAACCTATGAGAGTAACGTGCCGTCCTCGATCCCAACTATGCTATGTATGCGGTGACCAAGATGATATGAGTATGTAAAGTGTCTCGATGCTATTGCTTATATGCTCATTGTTGCTCCTCTCTTTGCTTAAAAGCTTTTTTTTTAGAGTATGATGCTCGAGCCGATGATAATATGAGACAAGGATGTAAGATATGCACGGGAGGGACTTAAGGCACTAAGATGATATGATCACTACGGTGCACAAGAGCGTGGCCCGGCAATTCTCAACTCGCTAGTCTCGATAGGTAAGCAACGCAAATGGCTCGGGCTAACAATGCAAAAGAAAAAGTTAAGTGTCGTCGAGGTTACCGTCCTTGCTTACGGTTAGCGGTGAAGATGATTCCGAGGCGATGATGTCGAAGTCAAACGCTCCTAAGTAGCCGAAACACCTTAGGAAACGCGAAATCGCAACTCGAAATATGTCAAAAACGGAAGGGGAGATATTTTTGGGTGGGAGCGGTAGTACCGCGTGATGAAGCGGAAGTAAAATTTTAGTGCCGCTTGACGAAGCGGTAGTACCGCTTGGTGAAGCGGAAGTAAAATTTTAGTGCCGCTTGATGAAGCGGTAGTACCGCTTGGCAGGGCGGAACTAAATTTTTAGTGCCGTGGGTATTGCGGTAGTACCGCTTGTGCGTGCGGTAGTACCGCTTGTGTCGGGTAAAAACTGCAGCTCGAGATTAGGGCGAATTTGGGCGGAAATGGATGGTTCCGGGGGTAAAATTGGATGAAAAATGTGGGGGAAGTGTGGGGAAAAGTGGTGTAGAGGCTAGATCCACGTGCCAAACGTCAAATCCGTAAACCAAAACAACCAAATCTCACAAAAACCAACAAGTTGCAAGAAAAATTTTGGGGCTATTTTTGTGGGGATTTTCGAAATTGGGTAAAAACACAACAAAACAAGCTAGAAAGTGGGGGGGGGGATGGGACTCCAAGATGTGAATCAACCTTGCTCTTGATACCAAGATGTTGTAGGGTGAAACCCTAGGGGGGGATCTTTTCACACTTGGAGGGGGAAAAGAGGAAGAACACACAAGAACACAAGACACAATTCACTCAAAACAAACCCAATATCACATCCACTAGAGTGGCACTCAAAGGATCCACGAGATTACAAGAACAATCCAAGGAAACAAGCACAAAGGTAAGGTTCTTCCCACTCTAGGTGAGGTCTTGCAATCCGAGAGGACTCTTCTCCCTTGGGAGGTCTTGTAATCCACAAGGATTCTTCTCCCTTGGGAGGTCTCGATCTCCTCACGGAGGGGATACAAGGAGCAAAGCTCTCAAGGTCTCTCAATATCTTTGCTAACCCTTCCAAGGAAGTGGGGAAGGTCTATTTATAGTTTATCCTACGAATGGGTACGAGAAGAGAGGGATACATGGCCAAGGGCCGAGGGCTGCGCGCAGGCAGGGCGGTAGTACCGTCCACTCGAGCGGTAGTACCGCTTGTAGAGCGGTAGTACCGCCTAGGGGGCGGTAGTACCGCTGGTGCCGGACTGTCCAGGTGCGGTAGTACCGCTTCGGCGGAGCGGTAGTACCGCTAGGTCCGGGTTGGGCAGGTCTTCGTTTGCTTCCACGCGGTCCGGGCTGAATGGGCTCTCCTTTGCGTCCATGGGATCACCTCCTTGGTAACTGAGGATGCACAACATCTCCTTGTGAGGTAGAACCCAATCCTCATGCGAATCCAAACGAAACTCGAAGAGGAGAGAATTCACCTCGTGCTCGATGGCGCGTGCGCGTGCTCTAGTCATTGGTCCCTTGAGTGCTTGTGGCGATGATGGGGTGTCCATGGGGATGCTTGACGGATGCTCCGCATCATAACCTTTTTGCTAGTAGGCGCCCTTTCGGTATGCCATTGCATATAGTTCGCCATAATATCAAGCAATTTAGTGGCTTCACCCAAAGTAATTTTCATAAAAGTACCCCCCGTGACAGAGTCCAAAAGATTTCGAGAAAAAAAAATCAACCCCGCATAATTTTTTTGTATGATCATCCAAAGATTTAACCCATGAGTTGGGCAATTCCTTAGCATCAATTTCATCCTTTTCCAAGATTGTGCAACATGCCTATGTTAAGTTGCTTGAAATTCATGATCTGGGTTCTAAGGGAAATTATTTTTGCGGGCGGAAAATACTTAGTGATAAATGCATCTTTGCACTTATCCCAAGAATCGATGTTATTTCGAGGCAAACATGAAACCCAAATTTTAGCGCGGTCGCGCAAAGAGAACGGAAATAATTTCAACTTCACAATATCATTGTCCACATATTTTTTATTTTGCATATCGCATAACTCCGTGAAGGTGTTAAGATAGGACGCGACATCCTCATTAGGAGTACCGAAAAATTGATCTTTAATGACAAGATTCAACAAAGCAACATTAATATCACAAGATTACGCACTAGTGGCGGGAGGAGCAATCAAAGTGCTAATAAAATCATTGTTGTTGGTATTAGAAAAATCACACAACTTAGTGTTCTCTTGCGTCATCTTGAGCAATTGTAAACAAGAACACAAGTAGGCAATAGATCCGACCGAAAAATGGCAAACGAAAAAGAGGGCAAATATAACAACAAATTTTTGTGAAGTGGGGAGATGAAAATGAGAGGTAAAAGACAAATAATGTAAATTGCAAGGAGATGAGGTTTGTGATTAGGAACCTGGTAGGTGTTGATGATGTCTCCCCAGCAACGGCGCCAGAAATTCCTTTTGATGCTTTCCTGAACTACGTCGGTATTTCCCCAAAGAGGAAGGGATGATGCAGCACAACAACAATAGGTATTTCCCTTAGTGATGAGACCAAGGTTATCGAACCAGTAGGAGAACCACGCAACACTACGTGAACGTCACCTGCACACAAATAACCAATACTCGCAACCCGACGTATTAAAGGGGTTGTCAATCCCTCTCGGGCAACGGCGCCAAAAATTGGCAAACGAACATGAGAAAGTTGTAATAAATTAATAGTTCGAACGCCAAATAAAATAAAGTGAAGCAAGGTATTTTTGTATTCTTGGTTTAACAGGTCTGAAAATAAAACTAAATAAAATAGACCGTGAAGGAAAATATATTAAAGAAGAGACCCGGAGGTCGTAGGTTTCACTAGTGGCGTCTCTTGAGAAAAATAGCAAATGGTGGGTAAACGAATTACTGTTACTCGTTCCGTAATACAGGATCTCGTGACTATCTCATTAGCCACATTGCTTGCAAGATCTTTACGACATCGTATTACCGAGAGGGCCGAAAGATATATCTCTATCACACAGAGTGACAAATCCCAGTCTCGACCCATGCCAACCCAACAGACACCTTCGGAGATACCTGCAGAGCATCCTTATGATTACCTAGTTACAAAGTGACGTTTGATATCACACAAGGTATTCCTCCGGTATCTGAGATTTACATGATCTCATGGTATTAGGAATAGATACTTGACATGAAGAAAGCTATAGCAATAAACTCAAGTGATACGATCAATTGCTAAGCTTACGATTGCGTCTTGTCCATCACATCATTCTCATAATGATGTGATCCCACTATCAAATGACAACTCATGTCTATGCTTAGGAAACCTTAACCATCTTTGATCAACGAGCTAGTCTAGTAGAGGCTCACTAGGGACATAGTATTTGTTTATGTATTCACGCATGTATTTAAGTTTCCGGTCAATACAATTCTAGCATGAATAATAAACATTTATCATGAACAAGGAAATGTGATAATAACCAATTTATTATTGCCTACAGGGCATAATTTCCAACACTACCTCTCCCTTGGAGATCAAGACATCTTGCTGAAGAAGATTCCTCTAGGAATTCAAGACCTCTTAAGAGAGAAGATTCCTCCTGAAATATCAAGCCCTTCATCGGATTGGGGATGAACTATCCCTCAAGCTCTCCACTCCTCATATAGATTTGGGGATGAACTACCTAGTTGTTTCTTTCCTTTATGTGTTGTTGGATCTTGATTTTACCCTTGCTTGACCTTGTGATTCAAGCTTCAAGCTAGTAGTTAGTTGGCAACATTATCCATGTGTGTTTCCTCTTATTTGCATTGCTTTAGCCGATTTCTCTGAATTTGCCCCTATTTTTTCCTTTTCCTTCTTCAACTTTCGTGATCCAATTTTTCCTAAAGAAGTGCATATTTTCCTACCCTGTTGATTTTGCCACAATTTTTTCTTTTCTTTCTTCAACTTTTGAGATCCAAGATTACCTAGAAAAAGTGCATTTTTTCCTACTGGGACTGTCCATCTCAAATTAGCCAGACCTATCACTTTTGTTCGGTTTGGTTCTCTTGATATGCATCTTCATTGGTTGTCACTAGGTTAGTTCCCCGTTCAAGCATCGACATGGGTGCTTACTTGGGTACTTCTACACTGACTCCATGCAAATGACCTCGACTATGATGATGGGCATCTCATCTTTTGACACCTTCATCAGGATCAAGGCCGGTGCAAATGGCATCATTGAGGGTAAGGTGACATGAGGTATCCGTTCAATCATGGCTTATCTTCCATTGCCATTCACTTTGATAGCCCTTCGACCCTTCATGAATATCTTTGCTCCTATCCTACCGAGACTAGCTATTTGAGAATTGTTGGGCCTCATGAACTTGTGGACTAGAGTGATAGCTTAGGAATCTTATCATGTGTTATACTTACTCCGTGTATATGTTGTAATAGTTGTCTGACATAGTCGACCAAGTCTCATGGAAAGTGTTAAAAGGAAGAGAAATTTCAAAAAAATGGTGGCAAGAAAATATACAATAGGGTTTATAAGCAAAAGATTTGAGTAACAAAGATATTTGTGCCAATAATACATTAGATAAAGGAACGTTACACTTGTTCTTGTAGGCTGGTGCCAAGTCCACGAATCTAGCCCTCAAGAACAATCAAGTTAGCGTCTCTTTGTCCTCTGCAACGTGAGCATTGGTCTTTGTTAGGCAATTTTGTCTTGCTCATTTCTTTGGTTGCACTAGCCACACTTATCTTTACGTGTGTGTGTTTTCATTGCCATATCTCTATTTTGTGATCTACTTGTGTCTCATTTGTAATCGTTTAGATCTTACCCAACTTTAGCATTATCTTGATCCATTTGTTGCATGATTTTGTGCCAGTAACCCTACCAAGCTCAACATAAAGCATTATGTGTAGGTATTTCTAGTTTACTAGTTGACAATGTAAGCGTTATTTGAAGTTAATAAAGGTAGCCATGAAGACCTTCCCATAAAAATCTATGAAGACCTTTCACATTGACAATCTTGAGGTCTCTCGATTTGTCAACGACATCAGAAAGAGGTACTTTGATATACTTCATTTTTTCCGCTCTCTCACTATGGATAAGGTACATCTCGCTCGGCCTATGACAACCATGATGATGTGCATGACTACGTCTCCAAGGATCATCACTCGGCCTTTAAAGAGCCATGAATGACACCAATACTATATTGCATTTGCATGAGCGCATTCATAATCTCACAGTCCACAGGCGCGTGAATCCGAAGCTCCCACAAAAGACTGCTTACACGTGAAGATGGAAGCGCAAACGGAAAATATCCAAGACATCTTCAACAACGGTGTTGCGACGACGCAAACCATGTTGCATCACGAGGTGCAGCGAGAATGTGCGACTCGAGGGGGGAGGAGGCGCAGGGTGAACATGAGAGAGGTGCGAGACAAGTAGAAATGAGTAGAAGCGAGAGGACTTCAATCTAATGACCACACACGATCGATCTGTGGCACAGCTTGGTCGGCCAATGCTTGCGTGCCATCCCACTACCAGAGTTTTATGAAGACACCACATGCCAGCTTGGTCGGCCAATGCTTGCGTGCCATCCCACTACCAGAGTTTTATGAAGACACCACATGCACCTTGCATGGAGGGAAACATTGCATCCCACCGAAAACATATTCTCTTTTAATGAAACACACAAGATATCAAACCTGATAGTTGACCGTACTAGTAAATGCACATGGGCAATGCACGTCGATATTAGTGAGAAAATTAATTGCACGTTGATATTAGATGAATATAAGATATTAACATAAACCTTAACAATTGATATGATATTAATTGCGTGCTACATAATGAATGCTCACTGTTGAAACAATCTAGATCATTAGATTGATATGATTTGATGTTCCAGATTAATTAGATATACTTCTTTGGATATTGTCTCTTTTGCTGAGTGCATTTCGAAACCTCTATCTATTGATCGTGGCTTCGTTGTTCTAGATCCCCGGACCCGTATCAACTTATCACACCTCGATTGCCATCAAATCATCAATCAATATGAAAAAAAGGAAAAGGAAATTTATCACAGTTCGTTTTCGTTACACGTAGGCACCCGAGACCCGACCCTGCTACCTTCCACCGACTTCATCTTCTCAACTTCCCAATCCAACCCGTTCCCCCTTAGCCCCACGCCACCGCCATCTCCTCGCCATCTCCTCGCCGGCGATGGACCCGCTGCCCCCGTCGCCGGTGAACTGGGACTCACTCGACGCTCTCGTGCTCGACTTCGTCAGATCCGATCGCCTCATCGCCCCTCCTGCCTCCCCATCGCCGCCCTCATCCCCATCCTCCTCCACCACCACCGCCACCTCCTCATCCCCATCCACCTCGACATCCTCGTCCTACTGCTCGCGCATCCTCATCCGCCGGGCCCGTCGCGCGCTCGAGGTTGGTGACGTCGACGCCGCCCTCGCGCTCCTCCGAGCTCACGCCCCTGCCGCGCTACTCGACCACCGCCTCCTCTTTCACCTACACAAGCAGGTACCTATAAACTCTGTCTCTCTCTCTCTCGTTATGTTTTCCCGCACGCAGGCAGGATGTCAATTGTGTGGTTGTGCAGAGATTCGTGGAGCTGGTGAGGAGGGGTACGGAGGCGGACAGGGAGGCGGCGCTCGACTGTCTCCGCACAGCTCTCGCACCCTGTGCTCTCGACGCCTACCCTGTGAGTGCTGCATCGCCCCCCTTCCTCTCGCCTTAAGCGCCCTTGAATTGGTTGATTATCGCACTGCGTTGATTTCCGATCGGGTATACTAGTCTGCATGTGTCCGGTTGGATCACATAAATTTTGGGCGAACCTTGTCTGGACGTAGGACTTCGGTAGCAAGTTTGCAGCATTTGGTATCCTATATAGGATTTCTTTGAGCAAATATATTGGAATAAGATGCTGCAACAAACTGTTTTTGTAATTACTTTCACTAAATTCCTTCATACAGCTGTACTTCTGTTTTCATAGAAGCACTGTGAAAATAGAATTGGATTACTAGAGGCCCGTGCACTATGCCATGTTCCTATTTGAGAACACAATTTCCAGTTTTTTCCTTTTCCAGCCCGGGAGGGCAAATTTCAGATCTACTATTAGGCACTCACATATTGAACACAAATACTAGAGAAGTAGTGGGTATCCTGGTGTCCTTCCAGTAATGAGCTGTCGTGAATCAGGGGTAGAAATCTAACGCGCAGAGGATGCATTCTAATGGCTTGACATACAATGACACTACGCGATGGATGTCATTGCTTGCGTGTCTGTGCTAGGCTAATTTATTAACAGACTACTTCAAATGTCTATGACTTGCTGTGTTGCAGAGCTGCATCTCAGCTTGCTGTTGCTTCTGTCGGCCCTAACTATTGTTGTGTCCGGTGTCCACTGCCCGCATTGAGGAGGCATGTGTTGTAGCCAAACTGATATGTCATATCATCAATGTGAACTATCCTGTGATATATATATATATATATATTTACTTTACTATCATCAAGTTCCTTGGTCACCTGTATTTTTTGTCATTCATATTCACTGTGTTCGTTTGGATCTTGCATAATGAATATTGGTGTGTTGGTATGTTCCAAAGGAAGCTTATGAGGAATTCAAACATATACTGCTGGTTTTAATATATGACCAAGATGATCAATCTTCCCCAGTCATCAATGAGGTATGCACAATCCTAACTATCCATATACACTTCTTAAGAAATTACAAGGTAGCTTGGATTTTCTCATCATTTCTGTTTGAGTATATCTAGTTCTTTAAGTGTCAATTTAGAGGTCATTTTTCGCTATTACTAGACTTTGAGGGGAAAAGAAGGCTTTAACTGTCCATGTAAAGTAAGAATTCTGAAATATTTTACTTATCCAGATAGCTTTTGACTGCTTTTGGTTCATTGACAGTTTTCTGCGTATAACTAGAGCGTCTTTAAGTTTGACCTACTCATACTATTAATTGCTATGTTTGTTGCTTTGTGGAACCTCTATTTTCCGATGGGAGAGTGCTATTTTACATCTTCAGCTTTATGCACTATGTGCAAGCTGTTACTTTTTGATATATGACCTATTTCTTGCTGTTGAAATTCTTTGCTCGACAGTGGTCTATAAAGAGGAGATTTGAACTTGCTGGGTTGCTATCGTCCATATTAAGAGCTCATTTACAAGCTTATGATCCTATTCTC
Source organism: Secale cereale (assembly GCA_902687465.1). Classification (NCBI taxonomy): domain Eukaryota; kingdom Viridiplantae; phylum Streptophyta; class Magnoliopsida; order Poales; family Poaceae; genus Secale; species Secale cereale. Next base: position 354,791,647 of record LR738709.1, read on the forward strand.
TCAATGTCCTTAAGATACTTAATAAGGTACTTCATATGCTACATCCTCATCTCCCCTAACATGGGTTGCTAAGCTACTGCCTCATCCTCTGACAATCTTACAACATTTTTTAAAGCATTCACAAAGTATTTTGCTCACGCCAAGGAATTTCATCACCTATATCTGATCTGACTGAGCGGCTACTCTTTGAGGATCGTGATCCACCTGCAGTTACCCAGGAATGTTCAGTACAAGCACCACCATTTGACGAGGCAAGCTCTTCTTGGTAACTGTTAATTATACTGTACTATGCTCCATATGCCAGCTTTTAATAATCAACTCTTAGGTTGATGTTCAAGCCCTAGCACACGCGGTTGAGTTGACAAGACAAGGCGCTATCGACAGCTTGAAGTTTGCAAAAGGAGATTTGTATCAAGCATTTCAGGTCTTATTACCAAATAAATTGAGTACTCCTATAAAATTATTTACCTATGAATATGGATATCTGTGTTATCACTTCCATTTCAAATACCTGTCAAAGGGATAAAAATGTTTTGGATTTTCTTGCATGTGTATAAGCTGCACCTTTAGTGAGCTGTTACTCCTTCAAATGGGTTGTGTCAATCAAAGCACTAGTTTTATTGTCTGGAAATATATATTTAAGATAAAGTCCACAAAACAGCTACTTTAAAAAAATGTTCGTACCCCCCTTCCAACTATCAAAACTGTTCACTTTTCCCACCTATGCTATTCCATTAGTTTTCTTTTGACACCTTCAACTATTAAAATGTTCACTTGTCCCATGTTGGCAGTCACATCACTGCTTTTGTCTACTAGCTACTCTCTTCCCATTCTTCCTCTGGTGTTCCTCTTTTCCACTTTTGGCCTCCTCTCTTTCCTAGCATGAGTGCCTCTGGCGACCTCTTCCATGCAGCTTCAGCTGAGGCGAGGCCACGGGTAGAATGGAGTATGTGAGGACTCCATTCTCTGATGTCTCTCATGAGCTCAGTTCTGTAGAATCGCCGTCAGAGGATGAGTGGCTGAGGGACCAACAACAGCACCACAACACCTAATTGACATCCTGCCTGCCGCCAAAACCGGTGCATTCCACCCCACACAGCAAGATTCTGTGATGTAACAGTGATTTGTCTGTTTGGGCATTTCGTTGAGCAGGGTTTCAGTTGCATGCATGCTGTAGGCAAGGAGCCCTACCTAGCAAGCAAATTAATGGTTTATTGATGGGGTCACAAGCTTCAGAAATAGCATCTAAGCAAGCAAATGGAACAACTGATCTTAGAAGATAAAAATCAGATCACATAGTTATTAACAAAAAAGTCAGTAGCTCTAATCCACACAGGCAGCCAAATTTTCCAGCAAAGATGGCTCGAGTTGCCACAGCCAAATAGGAGGAGGCTCTAGCTAGCTGGATGAAGTTGGAAAATGATAGGAAGGCGTGAGTGCACCAATAGAAAAAGCAGCAAGCCACAGCATGGGTTGTGCTGTGCTGTGTGGTGGGGGTCAGAGAGATTAGAAATTGGGTGAAAAGTTAAAAGGTAAAATCTGGCTTAGTTGCTTGTTAACACATAAAATCTGGGGCTGTAACAAGCTGAGCTTCATCGAATATCTTGACTCGGGCTTGATTTAAGCTTTGAGCCAAATGTCAGGCTCTAGCTCGGTCCATCGAGCCTACAGAACAACTCAAGCTTGACTCACTGAAAGTTCGAAACAGCTTGAGTTCGGCTCATTGGGGCTCAGCTAAACCACCAAAAGAATATTAATTATTTTTGTCTTAGCAGTTGTGCCAGTGCGCTAGGCATAGATTTCCAGTGCCTCAGGTCGCAGGCCTTCATCCTCTTATAGCCGAGTCATCCAACCTCGCCCTTGTACAACAGCCAAGGTCGTACTAAAAAGGTACTGGCCATCCTGTTTTTAGCAAGCAATAAATGATGGACCATATGATTCTGTGCTCCTTGCTAGGCTAGCTTCTTGTGGACTTGGGCTCTAGGAAGTCGTGAACGCCCCAGGCTATAAGTGGATGGTATTGCACGTGTGCAGGCCTTTGGCGCAGTGGTATAAGCTGCTGCCTTGTGACCATGAGGTCACGGGTTCAAGTCCTGGAAACAGCCTCTTACAGAAATGTATGGGAAGGCTGCATACAATAGACCCAAAGTGGTCGGAGCCTTCCCCGGACCCTGTGCAAGCGGGAGCTACATGCACCGGGCTGCCCTTTTTTTTATTGCACGTGTGCAGGCCGGCTGGCAGGCCTTTGGGCTGGGCCTCTCATTGTAGACCCATGCATATTCTGTCGAGTCTAAACGAGCTATTCGAACTTGCTCGTCAGATGTTCACGAGGCTGGTGAGTAGCGACAAGCTTGAGTATGGCTTGAATTTTAGACGAGCGGAGCTCAGAGCGAGCCCATACTGAATCGAGTTTGAACTGTTTGACGAGAATGAGCTTAATTGACAGCCCTAGCCACATCAGGCTAGTTCTCTGTTTGTATTTTTTTTCCTGCAGTAGTTCCTTGTCCCTTCCTAATTGACAGCCCTATCTATAATGTAAGTTTACTCTGTAAATGCCAGAACGAACTGTGCCGAATGAAGATGGACCTGTCACTTCTGGATAAACTTGTACATGAGTACTGTATATACAGGGGAATTGTTGAAGGCTGTTCTCAAGCCCTTTCTGGTAAATGACTCATCCTATAGTTGATGCTACTTGACAATTTTATTGCTTCAAATGTGTACTTCCATATAGTGCTCTCTATTGCTTAGTTGACTCTTAGAATTGCATTTTTTTTACTCCTGTGTAGCACTAAAGAGAATCATCTTTTGGATATTTTGTAGGAGCTGCTGACTTGCGATGCAGTCAAAACATTGATGTTAGTTTCATAAATAATGAAGGAGCCAATAATGAAGCACAGGTTGATTGTGAAGCGGCTGGCAAGCAGGATGGAGGTTGTAGCACCAGTGATATTACCCATCATGATTCCTGGTCGAAGAGATTACGCAGGGTTAGAAGCAGTACATCAGGGCAGGGAAGGCGAAAGAGATGGAGAGGTCGAGCAGATGATCTTAATTATGCTTGTGAGACTTCAGTTGATGCAAATCGTGACACCTTGTCTCCTGCCTTTGACATGGATGGAGATGTTGTAATAGGAGGACATGTAAGCTTTGTTTTCAAATCATTGTTTTGCATTACACTAGATTGTTCAAAAGTTGATTCATAATAATTTCCCTGTTTTAGGACTTTGTGTTAGATACTAGGAATATGCAAGATCAGAAGTATGAGGTTATTTTAGAGATGAGGGACCTCACACGCAAAGGAATGGCTTCCAAAGTTGTGGATGAAATAAACAGCATAGATCCTGATTTCTTTTCGCAAAACCCTGTTCTTCTGTTTCAGCTAAAACAGGTGTGAGCCCAACATTGCAACCACGTTATTCTGCAGGCCTTGTAGGTAGGAAGGAAGTACCTTACACATTTTGAATCTACCATTTCAGGTTGAATTTCTTAAGCTAGTAGCTACTGGTGATCATGTAGCTGCTCTTAAGGTTGCATCTGCTCACCTGGGACCTCTTGCTGCCAGTAACCAAGCTTTACTGAAGCCTTTGAAGGAAACTTTGGTAACCCTGATTCAACTCAATGAAGATGTACTCACAAAGGCAGTATCGTTGCCTGTTCTTGCAAGTTCTCTGCAGGTATATTTGATGTTTATATGTTGTCAGTCGATACGAAGTCTCACCTATCTAATGTAATTGGTCTGCATTTTCAATATCTGCTGTGTACTTGTGGTATTAGACTTCAATTTGTGCCATCTCCTATGTTTACGATAGAAGACACCATAACCCCTTCTGTGGTTGGTTAATAGCAACATTACAAGGCAAAACTATGATGCAGACTGAAATCAAAGTGAAGGAATCGCCGTGTTCCATATTGTTTATTTAGCGTGAATTTGGATGGCATCATGACATCTTCTCTTCTGTAGCTTGCAATAAGCAGGAGGCTTGGTATTGAAGAACCTCAGCTGATGAAGATAGTTAGGACAACACTTCATACACACACCGAATGGTTTAAGCTTCAGATGTGCAAGGACCGTTTTGATCATTTTTTGAAGATTGATTCTCTAAAAGAGATCGATCCACCTGTGAATCACACTATGTCCAAGGTTCTTACAGATGAATGTGGAAATGGATCTTCTCAGATCACAACATGCTCAAGTGGCAAGGTGCTGGATGAAGGTAGTAGCCCTCAGGAGTCATCAGAAGTTGTCTGTGATGAAAGCGCTATACTCAAAGTTATGGTAAGTGGTATATATCTTAAAAGTGTTTGTTATTTGCTGCTGATTAACTCCTTTCATGATAAGCCACGGAATTACTTGTTATCACTCGTGTGCTATCACTTCGCAAAAAAATTGGTGCCTTTCATGCCAGCAGTGACCGTTAGTCAAAGATTATGTTTGGCGTGGAAGACCTATTATTTACCCTTTGTGCATGCAAATGTTATCTCCACATTTCTAACTGCACTTCTGCTAATGGCTTCCCCAATGGGTGGTAACATATACAATTCAAATTCTCAATCTAACTTTCACTTCTCTTTGAAGGCAAACACCCCTAGTTTGCATTGGACAAATTACTTAATGCCGTAGCAGCAGGAGACAAGAATTAACAGGCTGTAGGAAAGGTGATGTCTATGAGGTTGACCTAAGTTAGATATTATAAAATACTTGGCTAAAGGAGAAAAATCACAGGCAAATTAAATTGATGGAACTCAACGAATTTGAGTTTGTGGCTTGGTGTTACACATGGACACCCTTACCAGTAAATCCCTCAGTTCAAATATCTGACATTTCTACAGTGCACGGTTTTTAGTATGCAACTTTGACCATTGACAGTGGTGGACCTAGACCTTGACCCATGGGGGGTGTCAACCTTCACACTTACAAAAAAAATGTCGTGTATAACCTTAAAAAACTGTCAGTTTAGCATTTTAATCCTATAATACCCATATAATTAGACAAACTAGTGCTAGGTATTACTTACATAAAAGAAGATTTGCATTTTATAGGATCCGCCACTGACCATTGACCACTGCTTTTTGTATGAAGATGGAGGTAAAAGATCACAAAAAATAGTGTGTAACTAATAACTATTTACAATGACAACTTTAATGGTACCGTTTAACTTACCCAAAGATTTTTGTACTATTCAGTTAAAGATAAGAGGTTTGAGTTTGATGCATGCTTTTCCAAAGGTCATCTAATTTGGAACTGAGGTGGTATTTGCGGTTGATATCTTTTAAGTAACTTATCCAGACAAAAGAAGTTCATTCAAATTGTCTGTTTAACGTTGAATAGATTTAGAGTGGATAATGATGTTGATTTTTCTACTTTATATTTATACAATATACTGTATATGCTTATGCATGTACTTCTAAGACGAAAATGATACGTGCACTGCGCACAAACTCTGTCAGTACTACCATGTTCCCACCAGTTCCATATATGATTCATCAATTAATCGCTTAGCCTTATCTCCTGTTGGCAGGAATTCCTTGCTTTGCCAAGGGCGGACGCCATCCAACTACTCATTCAGTATAGCGGAAATGCAGAGACAGTGATCCAACAAATCTTTTCATAGTGCCTTGTGTAAAATACCACGTATTTTATTTTATTTTAGAAAGCAAACTGTTTCTTCATACTTTTCCTTTTTTAGCTGTATTTGGACTAGGCGCCCATTTCAACCTTGTGTGATTCTCTTTTGGCTCGTGTAACTCTGAAACTTAGGGGCAAAAAAGTCAGCAAGGACCAAAGAATAATGGAGAAGTAACAAGTGATTGAAACCGTGTCGGTTGATGCGTTCGCCAGTGGTTTGATCTATGTTTTTGGTGTATTCTGTGATTATGGAAACAAATGATCATAAAAAACTGACATGGATATACCCTCTGTGGAATTATGTAACAGGGTGTTGTACTAGAGCATAAGTAACATGTAATTTTATTCCGCTTGTGGCTGCTTTGTGTACCATGTAGAACTTACATATGCTAAATGGTGGTATCCTGGTGTTTTATTGTGTTCTATTGGAATTGATCAAGTCGACTATATCTGTGAGATAAGTCCACGTTATGCCTTGAACTTGTGTCGGAGATATTGACCATGGGTACCCTCGGCGGTTACCCTTGGTATTTTAAGACAAATAACAGCCGTTTGGTCCGCTACGGCCGTCTGCTCCTCGAGCCGTCTCCTAGGGTAGCCTTTCCTAACAGCCGGCTGACAGCAGGCGGCAGGGACTCAGCAGGCAGCGACATCGACACCACCAGCCAGCAGATGGCCCCGCACTCCTTCCTTGGGGAACACGATGGGGAGTCCCAGCGTGGCGGGGACGTGGCTACAGGAGAACATGTCCTTAGAAGATCTGTAAGGGTGTGGCTACAATGGCCGTGTATCTTATAAATATCCATTAAGCGGCGGGTCACTGTAGCCACGAAGCTCGTGACCAAGCTGCGGACAGAGAGGCACGATCCCACTACCCGCAAACGGTGGGGCCAGCAGGCGGCTGGCCCCATCGGTCAGTGGATGAGCTCACGAACAAACCGCCCCTGGCAGGCGGCCAGGGGAGACGGCCGTCTGGTAGCAGACGGCGAGCCCACCCTAGAAGTCTGGGCCTCATCAAGACGACGGGACGAGACGAGGCGGCAGCGTACGGCGAGGAACGATGGCATTATAGCCATCTCCTTCCCGACGAGGCTGTAGTCAGCAAAGGCATCCCCACAGTGAAAGACAATCACGAGGGGCCTGCAGGCGGCGGGCCCCAGCAGACAGGCGGCGAAGCCGGCGCCAGAAGACACTGACGACCGGGGGCCACACCGTCGAGTTTACCATTGTACCCCTGAGGGGTAGGCCTATATAAACCCCCCAGGGTCCTCCATGAGGAGGGGCTGGTTGGATAGTTAACCATTAGAAGATCACAAGACAAAAACCCTAGGGAGAGAGAGGAGGTGAGCTAGCCTTGTTCATCTTCTTCCTTAAAACCTCATAGCTCAAGGAGCAATCTTGTAGCTACTCTAGTGCTATCAGTCATGACGCGGAGCCCCCGCAGAACAGGACTAGGGGTGTTATCTCCTCGGAGAGCCCAGAACCTGGGTAAGATTCGTAGGCGTCCTAAGTATCGCTTTCTCCCGCTTCCCGAGCCCGGCGACGTTCTTTTGACCCCATGGATGATAAGCCATCCGTTGGCATATGTCGACCGGGATGCTTCGCGGCGCTGAGGCTGCATGCGCCGTGAGCGGGCTCGCCGACCTGCTCGGCGCCGCCCGCATCCGCGACGAACCCTCTCCGGTGGCCGAGCCAGTGGCGCCGGAGAGCTTCCTTGTCGAGCTCCTCGACAAGCTCCACCTCGTCGACGAGCGCGCCTCTGATGTGGAATCGGTGGGCTCTTCTGACCCACCAGTAGACATGATCGTCGACCTTGACGCGGGGCCGATCGATTCCTTCCCCGAGCATGTGGAGATCGTCAACAACCCTCTTCCCGTTCTTCCGATCTGCGGCGCCGTCGGCGTCGTCACGGAGGTGCTCGTCACCGACCATGGCGAACCATCGTGCCGAACGGGCCCAGACCCGCTCGAGGCCGCTCTGCAGCACCTCGCCGCCCCTGTCGCGGCGGGGGCAGACGGCGCGGAGTTGGAGGCACTCCGCGTTTCGCTCCTCGACAACGCCAACAAGTTGGCTGCCTCCCGACGCCTCACTGAAGCTTACCGCCGCGAAATGGACCGCGCCATCTGTGGCACACCTGCTGCTGGCGAGCCTAGCCGAGCCGGCGCTGTCCGCGATCGCGGCGGGCTGCTAGCAGACATGTTGGGGGCCCCGCGGCCTGTGTACCTCACTCTGTCGGAGAACCTAAGGGCTGCCCAGGCGGCAGTCGATGAGATGGGCCACTTGGAGGGAGACGAACTCCGTTGCGTGACCCAGCGTGCCCGCCAGCTCCTCGACGCTGCTGCTACGCAGCAGGAGGCCCGTCGCCGGGCATCAGAGGCGGCTGCGCACGCCGACAACCGCCCTCTTCGGTGTGAGCAAGGAGCCACGTCCCGCTCTCCAACAGTCGGCGCCACCAACCGACGAGACTCAGAACCCGCTGCCAGCCGCAGCCGGCAGACGCGCTTCACCATCGAGCGCGACGAAGACGGCCGCCCAAGGGCCGTAGAACGACGAGGGGAGCATCCGCCTCCTCCCAGGCGGGAGAGGCGCGTGTCTCCTCCGCCTGTTGACCATCCCTCTCTGGCAGGCCACCTGGGCCGTCGTGAGGGGGTCGGGGAGAACGACGCCCGCCACCGCCTGGACCGTCTGGCTCGCTCCCAGGCGGTTGAAGAAGAAGATGACCTCGGTCCGGCCTGCTTCGGCCCTCGCATCCGCAACGAGCCTTTTCCCAAGGGCTTCTCGCTCCCCAGAGACACCCCCAAGTACAACGGATCAGTGAAACCAGAGGACTGGCTGGTGGACTACTCCACGGCTGTCAGCATAGCCACCGGCAACAGGCGTGTCGCGGTGAAGTACGTGCCCCTCATGCTCCAGGGCACGGCTCGGACATGGCTGAACAGCGTCAAGCCCAACAACATCAACGGCTGGCTAGACTTCGCCAACGCCTTCACTCGCAACTTTACCAGCACCTACAAGCGCCCTCCCAAGCCGCGTCAGCTCTCCCTGTGTGTCCAAGGCCCGGACGAGTCGGCTCGTGACTATCTGACGCGTTGGGCAGAGCTGCGAAACTCCTGTGAGGGAGTGCACGAGGTACAAGCCATCGAGTATTTCACGGCCGGGTGCAGAGAAGGCACCTTGCTCAAGCACCGGCTCCTGTGCGACGAGCCGGCCACGCTGGATGAACTGCTGAGCATAGCAGACAAGTACGCCACCGCTGACTCCTCTATGAAGACCGAGCTGCAAGTGGATGCTTATGGCAAGATGACCCCTCCAACTTCCAAGACACCGGCAGGAGAATCCAGCCGGCGCCACCAGACCAACGACCAGAAGCAGAAGGCCCAGGCGCCGGCTGCCAACAGCCGGCTGGTGGCAGCGGTCGACGGACAACAGCCAAAAGCTCAAGCAGGGCCCAAGCGCCAGAAGGGCGGCAAACCGGTGTGGCAGCCGGCCTTCTCCTTTGATCAAGCCTTGGACGCCCCCTGCAAGTTCCACAGCGGCGCGAAGGCCTCCAACCACACCACACGAAAGTGTCATTGGCTCACAAGGATTGCGAGGGGAGAAGCTCTGCCTCCGCCGCCTGCTGGACCGCCGGCTCCGCCTCCTAATCCGCCGGCTGCTCGTCCTGTCGGCCAGATCCAGGACGAATTCCCAGAAGAGAATGGAGCCTATGTTGTCTTCACCAGCCAGACAGACGATAGGCACAGCCGGCGCCAGCAGCACAGAGAAGTCAACATTGTTGCAGTCAAAAGCCCAGAATTCATGCACTGGTCTGAAAGGCCCGTTAGCTGGAGCCGAGAGGATCACCCGGCTGTCATGCCATCTCCAGGAGCCTATGCCTTGGTCCTGGACGCCACTCTCTCCACTGACAGGTGGGCCTGCCATTTCTCCAGGGCCCTGGTGGACGGCGGCAGCAGCATCAACATCATGTACCGAGACACCATGGAGAAGTTGGGCATCAAAGAGAAGCAGCTTCAGCCCACCAGGACCGTTTTCCATGGCATTACGCCAGGCCTCTCTTGTTCACCAATCGGCAAGGCCAGGGTCGATGTCCTGTTTGGTGACAAGACGCACTTCCGGAGGGAGCCGGTCTGGTTTGAAGTGGTAAATCTGGAAAGTCCCTATCATGTGATCTTGGGCCGGCCCGCTCTTGCAAAGTTCATGGCAGTCCCCCATTATGCCTACCTCAAGATGAAGATGCCTGGTCTCAAGGGAATAATCACCGTAACCGGGGATGTAATGCCCAGGATGGGACTATACCTCCTACGTGTCGAGGCACGACTTAAAGGTATAAGCCCATCCTAGAATGATCTCAAGTTTGGTATCTTTGCACGACTCATGTAAAAGAGGGATTAAATTGCAAAAGGAGATAGTTGGCTTACACTCTCCACTTCACACAATACATTACATAAGCAATACAGCATTCAAAACATCACAACCCGACTACGGGTGAAGATCCAAAAGAAAGATACCAAAACAACATAAAGCCACAGGTCAAGATCGAATCCTAGTAGAAACCACTACTGAACATCGAAACGTCACAAACAAACGGCCAAACTCTTCATCGAGCTCCCGGTGAAGAACTTGAACCAGCTCCTGCATCAAACTCGGCTGAACCTGCATCTGGTGTGGTGAAGTAACTGTGAGCCACAGAGGACTCAGCAATCCCGTTCCCGGGTAACAAGACTATGTAAGCCTTGGGTGAGGACAAGGCTGAAGAAAGAACGAGAGGTGAAGGAACAACAAGAGTCTGCAGCAGCAACTAGCACTAACTTACGTAAAAGAGAGCGAGAAGAGAAGGTGCATCGGTCGAGGGATGATCACGAAGTGATCCTAACTAAAGCCGGTCAAACATAACCCCACCGTGTTCAACTCCCGAATCCCTATTCGGAAATTGACAGTCACGGTACACACGCTGGTAGTGTATTGAATCATTGTGTCAAGTTATCTACAACCGGAATTAACAAGCTCCCATCTGCCACATAACCGCGGGCACGGCTTTCGAAAGTTCAAACCCTGCAGGGGTGTTCCAACTTGGCCCATCACAAGCCCACGATCCGCGGAGTCGCAACTCCATAGGTGGGAAGACCCGAGTATTCTCGGAATCCCGTGCTCAAGTTCAATCGAACTAAGGTAAGGCTAATCCAGCAAATCCTCCCGGCGTGTCGACACCCTGATAGGTAGCCGCGCGTATCTAGTCTCAGGACACGACCGGATGGGTGATGCTACAGGTTTTTACCATACCTTGAGTTTCCTCGAGGTGGCCCTGCAGGACCCCCGTTTCGGACCAACACTCATGTGGAGCACTGGCCCGGGGTTGTTGAATTAAGAATAAAAGGGATAGCTAGTCCACATGCAAGTTTTTATTAGTTTGTTATTAGGCAAATAGTACCAATGTTGGGACTTGCTGGAAAAGACTTAGCACTTAGCGGTTTATCAAGGGGGTCCCATACACCCCAACCGTGTTAGGAACACATAATCAAGGAACATAACACCGGTTTATACGGTTCCTAACGGCATGAGTGGAACAAAACACCAAGCAAAAGGCTTAGCCTTCCACCCTTGCCAATATATAGATGATTTCATTTTAGCAATTATATAGTGTGTTATAACCCAACCAAACTTCATCATGAAGCAAGCATCTTCAATCTTCACCTGCAACTAACAATGCTATAAGAGGGGCTGAGCAAAGCCTACGTATAGCCAATCAATGGTTTGCATGGGTAGGGTGGTTACACAGGTTCATGGTTACAATAGGAGGCTGACAGGAAAACATGGGCATCGAGGCAAAACTATAGAGCGATACTCTAGCAATAGGCAAAGATAGTAATGGTATCCGGGTTCGGTCATCTTGCCTGGGATTCCACAAGAGAGAAGAACGGGTCCATGAAGTAGACGGAGCAACACCGACGAGAGAATCCTCACAACTCCGGAACGAAACCGAAGCTAACAAGAGAAGCAACCGGAAAGAAAGAAACAACACGGTAAACATACAAGCATAAGCATGGCATACGATGCACACTCAAGTATGATGCATGTCCGGTTTAATATGCATGGCATGGCAAGTGCACAAACAAATACTACAAGTTAAGTGGAGCTCAATATGCAACGAGTTGCATATTGACGAAACACCACATTTAATTATTTAGTTGATTCTCGTTATTTACAAGACAAGATTAAATGTTTTTAACATGGCAAGAGGTGAAGCATAATAAAACTACACTATTTAGGCATTTTAAATGGGGCCGGAAGAACAACAACAACAATTCCGGAAAATCCCCATGAGCATGTTTAATAATTATAAACAAACAACAATTAAACATTCAAGGTTGTTAACATGATGCGGATGATATGATCAAGTTTATGCAAGTTATTAAAAGGGTAGACATTAAGAGATATGAAGCATTTGTCACCGTGGTGGATAGAAAGGGTGCCACGGCAACGATCCGAAATGATGCAAAGGCAACAACTCGGTTCCGGTAACTCGTTGAGAGTCCGGTGCAAAAGAAAGACGGCGTGAGCGAGTCAAACGAGATGATGGGGTGATCCCGTTACCGGGTTCCCACGAGTCGGTGACGAGGCAACCGAGGAACATGACAAAAGGTCGAAACGGCCACGGAGCGCACACGGGAGACATTTCATACAACACAACAAGCATCACACGGGGTCGTCTCGGGGTTATACCTTCGAAGCGTGCGTTTCGGGGCGGTTCGAGACGTAGAGGAAGAAGGCGTTCACGTTCCCGAAGAGGAAGTAGTGGTTCACATAGCGGTAGTGGAAGTAGACGTTCTCGTAGATGTACATGTCGACGGTAGACGTTCGGGCGACGGTAGACGTTCACGTAGGCGTTTCCGTTTCCGAAGAGGTACTTGTCACGTCGGCGTTCGTAGTGGAAGTAGTGGTACTTGTTCCGTAGCCATTCACGAGCTCGTTTTTCCGTAGATGTTCGGTTCGTCGAGGTACTTGGTCGTAGGGGTACTCGGTGTCTCGGTCTTGTCGACGGTAGACGAACTCGTTCGTAGATGTACTTGGCGCATCCGTCTTTTCCGGGCGACGGTAGACGAACTCGTTCGTAGATGTACTCATATCCGGAGGGGTACTTGGGGTCTCGGTCTCGTACACGGGTCTCCTGTCAAAACAACAGTACCAGGCAACACAACACAAACAAAACGGCAGCACGGCCGTTCGGAGCAGAGGTAGTGCCGCGGCGGCGCTGGAAACGAGACGGGCGGCAGGCTGCTGCCTCGGCCGAAGGAGGACGGGGCGCGCTCCGGCCTGGTGCTGCTGCAGCCTCGGACCGGCAGAACGGCGCTGGAGGTCCAGCGGGCGCGAGAGGAGGGCCCCTGGCCGGCCTTGCTGCTGGAGGACGGGAGGGGCGACCACGGCGTGCGGGCGACCCGGGCAGAGGGGCGCGGACGGAGGGAGCCGGGGCGCGAGGAACGACCGGAGGGCGGGCCTGGGGCGCGCGGGAGGAAGGGATGCGTCCGCTCGGGGCGCGCTGGAGAAGTGCCGCGGTGGCGCGGCCACCTGGAGAAGGAGTCGCCGGGGCTCCTGGGGCGAGGGGTCGGCGCTGCGGCCTGGCACGCCGGACGTCGACGGAGGGACGCGGCTCCTCGCCGGCGCGGGAGATCGCGGAGGAGGAGCGCTGGAGGACGGGAGATCGGGGCGAGGGGCGAAGCTCCAGGCGCTCGAGGGAAAGGTTCGGCCGGGGCGGTCGGGCGCTCGGGATCGAGCGAGGGGAAAGAGGGGATGCGGGAGAGCGATGGAAAACGGGATCGGGGGGAACGAGGGTTTCGGGCGCTGTTAGCGAGAGATGGGTGGCGGCGGCGCACAGGGAGGAAAAGGGAGAGAGCGAGAGGGCTTAGGGTTCGGTGGGGTTTGGGCTTGCTGGGCCTAGGGAGAACTGGAGCCGGCTGACTAGGGGGAAAGGAGGCCCAAGAGGCTGGTTGAGGGAAGCTAGCAGCCTCTGAATAAAAGAGAGAAAAGAAAGGGAAAAGACAAAGAAAGAAAAGATAGAGGGGGGTTATGAGCATAATTGCACAAGGGAATATTTTTCTCGGGCATCAAGAAAAGAGCACGTTCCGAGAAAATAGAAAAAGGCATGAACGAGAAATAATTCAAACGCATTTGAATTTTAATTCAAATGGGTTTGAACTAAGACTTGAATATAGAAGTGTCCAAAAATGTCCGGAATTTTGTAGGAGCCTCGATAAAAGGAAAAAGAATTATAGGCAAGGTTTAGAAGGAGAAACTCGAAGTAGGAAAGCATGGTGAAATTATGCACGTGTGTTGCGGGTAATTCCAAACAAATGGAATCTTATTATATAGCTCTCTAATAATATTGAGAGACTTTTATATGTTTTAAAGAGAAGACATCTTCCCTCGATTTAAATGGACCGAAGGCCCACATGATTTATTTAGGTTGAGATGCAAAAAAATATGACATGATGGCATGATGACATGATGCAATGGAAAATAAAATAACACAAGCACAAAGAACACACGGGCAGCCCGGAACATCTGGAATCTTCTGGAATCTTCTGGTATCTTCTGGGACGTCGGTCTCCGGGCGTCACAACTCTCCCACACTAACAGAGGATCTCGACCCGAGATCCTAGAGATATCACCGGGTAGGAACGAAAAAGAAGAGGTAAAACAAGGTTGCTTCTTTGACAGACGAGTGAAACCAAAGAACCTTGAGAGGTTGACCAAGTTGAAAGAAAGAATACAACAGAGATGAACGAAGATGAAAGCACTCCGGTAAAAGGAGGAACAAGGAGCATTATGAGAACCTTGAAGGTTGAAAGACATTAAACAAGAGTTTACGAACCAAAAGAATATGAAACCGCAATGGTATGACCAAGGAATAAGAATGACAGAATTTGGACAGCACTCCGACTGAAAATGGAAGGAATTAACAAGAACTTGAGAAGATGGGATGATACTTGAAGAAAACAACAACACATTGCCTCCGAAACAATTAAAAGAATGGCACAAGGGTTAAGAAAGATTTAGACAGCACTCCGGTTGAAAAGAGAGGCAAAACCTGATAAATGACGGAACTGAATGAAGAATACCACACTCCGGTTAAATAGACAAGCAAGGGAGAATATGATCTTGATAAAAAATGAGATGATGGTCAAAGAGAGATCATCACAAAGCCTCCGGAATGAAAGAATAGCATAAAAATGAAAGACATAATTGAACGGAGAAGAAAAAGACAACTTCTCTCAAAATTGAATTTGAAAGAGCATCCTTACCAAGAAGGGTTGAATTGGGTTGATGGAAAAATCAACAACGAAAAGAATAAGCTCGATGTGGGCTTATGGAAAACATCTCGAAATTATGAGGTGATAACCAGCCACTACCGGAAATGATTGATTGGATTGAGATCAACAAGGAAATGAAAAACTTATTTCACCAGAATGATAAATGAAGAACTTGGGTCATTTATAAACACCATAATAGCAACAATCCTTAGGGAAAGCTTTTAGGTGAAATATAGCCCAAGATGACTCCAACGAATAAATTGAAGGGTTGAAAAGATCTCCTGAACAAAGAAAATGATGGGTTTAAATATTTCATTCCTGACAACTTGTGAAACATAAAACATGAGGAATTGCCAAAAATGACATAACACCATCTGAAAAGATAAGGTGGAAAGGATTGCAATTGGAATGCATGAGGAAGAATGCTTGATCTCCAACAAGAATATTGATGAAGACTTCGAGGATGAATTAAAACATGATGAACCACCATGAAAACTCCGGTATTGAAAGCATGAGAAGTGAAAGGTGAAAAGAATAAGATTGAAGGCCTGCGGTGAATTAGATGGAGGTTTGAAAAGATAATTGAAATACTTGGAGCTCCGAAAACAAGATGAACAACTTGGAACCAAGGATATGATATGATGAACAAGCACCGGAAAAAGAATTAAATCACCTTGAAGGAATAAGAATAAGAATTATGTCATGCATCTCCTTCACCAATTAAATTGATGACAACCAAAGGATTTGGCATACTACTTATTCTCGTTGGAAAGAATTAAAGAGGGATCTAGCACAAGCTTGGATAAATCTTCAACAAAGCACCGGTAGGATTGAGAAAAGAACAAATGAATTAAAACGATAACAACGGAAGGGTAATCTTGAATGAACCACCGTAAAAATAGGGAGACGAACGAAGAGGCATCAATGAAGAATATTTGGAGAACAAAGTTGAAAACTGAGAACGAAGAAATATTCTGAAATGATGGCCTTCGGAGGAACACAAAGAAAGAATTCATGAATGCTTCGGATGGGTATGAAAAGAATTCCTCACAAACGGAACAATAATGAGGATGGCATGAAGCTAGAACCACAACTCATCAAGAGAACGGGCCAAGATTTAAGAGAAACACTTCTCCGGTCTCCAAATGTTGGGAATGAAGACGAGAAATGCCATAAAAATTGTTGAGCACTCCGGAATGAAGAATTAAAAGGTTGAACCAATGATGAACAAGAATTGAAAGCGATCTTGGAGAAGGCATGTGACTGATGGAAATCATTCTTACGTCACAGTTAAAGAGAATCTTAGAATAACTCCGGAAAAATAGAAGAGTCAGGTAAGATCCTGGAAAAGACCTGTGGGTTAGGGCCCACTCAAAGAAATCACCGTTGGAAAAGATTGCTTAAGAGATATTGCACCGGTTGAATTAAAAGGCTTGAATAAGATGACAATCCTCAAAATAGCTTGAACGGATTAAGAATGGAATTATGAATCTTCAGCACTCCGGATATGAATAGCAAGAGGAGAATGATTAATTGATGCACCGGAATAAAAAAGCATTGTGAAATGAGGAAAAGGATAAGATCAACACTGAAATCTTGAATTACATCCACCGGCAGAATTTGAGAACAAAAGAATGAAAACTTGAAGCTCTCGAGCAACTTCACGATAAATCACCGGATAAGAACATTGAAGGAACGAATGAAGAACCATCACATGAATAAAATGGATATTTCATTTGAGAATTCTAGCTCCATAAAGAGAAGGGAGGGAGGGCGGGGAAAAGAAAGACAACTTGAGATGAATGAAACAGACAAATCGTCAGATTTCTCAACGACGTCCATCTGGAATAACTTGAAAAGAAGGCACACCGGTTGAAAAGGATTAACATGAATATCTCGATGGTTAAGAAGAATTAGCACTCCCATAGAAATATGAGAACACCGATTAGGACAGGTATGGAATCAACATTTGACATCGAAGCAACTCGAATACCAGAATCAAAACAAAAACAAAGGATAGATAAGTCGCAGCATCATCTTCACAATATCATTCGAACAGAGGATTGAACGAATGAATTCCGCAGGTACATCAACTTGATGAAAGGCCACTTGGGAGAAGGAAAAGGTAAATAAAAAGGAACAAGGATCAGATAGAACAAATACAAGATAGAAGCTTCGTTCGACATCTTCGTGCTGAAAGCTCATGGAACGTGTTACAAAAGGGTTTTGCAATCCCCGGATCAGCATAGCCAAGGACCCTTTAAGATGCAACTCCCGATCAGAACAAGTCCATAAAACCACTTCACTCAATGTAGAACCCCAAACTTCATATCGTGCATCCGTTGGAAGAATGCCTAGAACTACTAGATGAATCCACCTATAGATTTCCGAAAGTTTCCAGTTATGCAATCAGGTGTTGGGGATACACGGGAAGCACCGCGCAATCAACTCTAAACCTACATCCAGGTGTATCCATCCTTCAACACATAACCAGTCTTTCTCGGAAACTGTTTACCTCGGACCTTCGAAAAGCATCCACTATAACAAGCTATGGCAATACTCTCGAACTACCTCCCCAGTACTGGGTGATGTCGGGGTTATCTTGCCACTGGCCGTATAGGAGAGATTTTCGATGTCGGCCGTCTTAAGTATTTAGTACTGCCGCGATATGCTTGTGACAACAATACCCCGAAGCTCAACTCCTCGGGAACAGGAGGCATCGAGAACAATATCCTTGTCACAAGAGCATCGAAACAATCCCAGAATACTCGCGGGATCCTAAAAAAATTTGGTGCATTTTTTTGAAAGTAGAAGAGGCAAGAGTAATCGTCAGGAGTCCTCACCAGAATGAAAAGGGATGAGGAGCAAAAGAAATCCTACTCTCCGATATAATATAGGACTCAAAACATTTTCAAGTGTGTGCCTAGACTCAACCGTCAACGATTCGATCAATCAGTGGGGCTTCTAGGTCGGAGAAGGCTCTGAATACAAACTTGTAATGCCCAGGATGGGACTATACCTCCTACGTGTCGAGGCACGACTTAAAGGTATAAGCCCATCCTAGAATGATCTCAAGTTTGGTATCTTTGCACGACTCATGTAAAAGAGGGATTAAATTGCAAAAGGAGATAGTTGGCTTACACTCGCCACTTCACACAATACATTACATAAGCAATACATCATTCAAAACATCACAACCCGACTACGGGTGAAGATCCAAAAGAAAGATACCAAAACAACATAAAGCCACAGGTCAAGATCGAATCCTAGTAGAAACCACTACTGAACATCGAAACGTCACAAACAAACGGCCAAACTCTTCATCGAGCTCCCGGTGAAGAACTTGAACCAGCTCCTGCATCAAACTCGGCTGAACCTACATCTGGTGTGGTGAAGTAACTGTGAGCCACAGAGGACTCAGCAATCCCGTTCCCGGGTAACAAGACTATGTAAGCCTTGGGTGAGGACAAGGCTGAAGAAAGAACGAGAGGTGAAGGAACAACAAGAGTCTGCAGCAGCAACTAGCACTAACTTACGTAAAAGAGAGCGAGAAGAGAAGGTGCATCGGTCGAGGGATGATCACGAAGTGATCCTAACTAAAGCCGGTCAAACATAACCCCACCGTGTTCAACTCCCGAATCCCTATTCGGAAATTGACAGTCACGGTACACACGCTGGTAGTGTATTGAATCATTGTGTCAAGTTATCTACAACCGGAATTAACAAGCTCCCATCTGCCACATAACCGCGGGCACGACTTTCGAAAGTTCAAACCCTGCAGGGGTGTTCCAACTTGGCCCATCACAAGCCCACGATCCGCGGAGTCGCAACTCCATAGGTGGGAAGACCCGAGTATTCTCGGAATCCCGTGCTCAAGTTAAACCGAACTAAGGTAAGGCTAATCCAGCAAATCCTCCCGGCGTGTCGACACCCTGATAGGTAGCCACGCGTATCTAGTCTCAGGACACGACTGGATGGGTGATGCTACAGGTTTTTACCAGACCTTGAGTTTCCTCGAGGTGGCCCTGCAGGACCCCCGTTTCGGACCAACACTCATGTGGAGCACTGGCCCGGGGTTGTTGAATTAAGAATAAAAGGGATAGCTAGTCCACATGCAAGTTTTTATTAGTTTGTTATTAGGCAAATAGTACCAATGTTGGGACTTGCTGGAAAAGACTTAGCACTTAGCGGTTTATCAAGGGGGTCCCATACACCCCAACCGTGTTAGGAACGCATAATCAAGGAACATAACACCGGTTTATACGGTTCCTAACGGCATGAGTGGAACAAAACACCAAGCAAAAGGCTTAGCCTTCCACCCTTGCCAATATATAGATGATTTCATTTTAGCAATTATATAGTGTGTTATAACCCAACCAAACTTCATCATGAAGCAAGCATCTTCAATCTTCACCTGCAACTAACAATGCTATAAGAGGGGCTGAGCAAAGCCTACGTATAGCCAATCAATGGTTTGCATGGGTAGGGTGGTTACACAGGTTCATGGTTACAATAGGAGGCTGACAGGAAAACATGGGCATCGAGGCAAAACTATAGAGCGATACTCTAGCAATAGGCAAAGATAGTAATGGTATCCGGGTTCGGTCATCTTGCCTGGGATTCCACAAGAGAGAAGAACGGGTCCATGAAGTAGACGGAGCAACACCGACGAGAGAATCCTCACAACTCCGGAACGAAACCGAAGCTAACAAGAGAAGCAACCGGAAAGAAAGAAACAACACGGTAAACATACAAGCATAAGCATGGCATACGATGCACACTCAAGTATGATGCATGTCCGGTTTAATATGCATGGCATGGCAAGTGCACAAACAAATACTACAAGTTAAGTGGAGCTCAATATGCAACGAGTTGCATATTGACGAAACACCACATTTAATTATTTAGTTGATTCTCGTTATTTACAAGACAAGATTAAATGTTTTTAACATGGCAAGAGGTGAAGCATAATAAAACTACACTATTTAGGCATTTTAAATGGGGCCGGAAGAACAACAACAACAATTCCGGAAAATCCCCATGAGCATGTTTAATAATTATAAACAAACAACAATTAAACATTCAAGGTTGTTAACATGATGCGGATGATATGATCAAGTTTATGCAAGTTATTAAAAGGGTAGACATTAAGAGATATGAAGCATTTGTCACCGTGGTGGATAGAAAGGGTGCCATGGCAACGATCCGAAATGATGCAAAGGCAACAACTCGGTTCCGGTAACTCGTTGAGAGTCCGGTGCAAAAGAAAGACGGCATGAGCGAGTCAAACAAGATGATGGGGTGATCCCGTTACCGGGTTCCCACGAGTCGGTGACGAGGCAACTGAGGAACATGAAAAAAGGTCGAAACGGCCACGGAGCGCACACGGGAGACATTTCATACAACACAACAAGCATAACACGGGGTCGTCTCGGGGTTATACCTTCGAAGCGTGCGTTTCGGGGCGGTTCGAGACGTAGAGGAAGAAGGCGTTCACGTTCCCGAAGAGGAAGTAGTGGTTCACATAGCGGTAGTGGAAGTAGACGTTCTCGTAGATGTACATGTCGACGGTAGACGTTCAGGCGACGGTAGACGTTCACGTAGGCGTTTTCGTTTCCGAAGAGGTACTTGTCGCGTCGGCGTTCGTAGTGGAAGTAGTGGTACTTGTTCCGTAGCCATTCACGAGCTCGTTTTTCCGTAGATGTTCGGTTCGTCGAGGTACTTGGTCGTAGGGGTACTCGGTGTCTCGGTCTTGTCGACGGTAGACGAACTCGTTCGTAGATGTACTTGGCGCATCCGTCTTTTCCGGGCGACGGTAGACGAACTCGTTCGTAGATGTACTCATATCCGGAGGGGTACTTGGGGTCTCGGTCTCGTACACGGGTCTCCTGTCAAAACAACAGTACCAGGCAACACAATACAAACAAAACGGCAGCACGGCCGTTCGGAGCAGAGGTAGTGCCGCGGCGACGCTGGAAACGAGACGGGCGGCAGGCTGCTGCCTCGGCTGAAGGAGGACGGGGCGCGCTCCGGCCTGGTGCTGCTGCAGCCTCGGACCGGCAGAACGGCGCTGGAGGTCCAGCGGGCGCGAGAGGAGGGCCCCTGGCCGGCCTTGCTGTTGGAGGACGGGAGGGCGACCACGGCGTGCGGGCGACCCGGGCAGAGGGGCGCGGACGGAGGGAGCCGGGGCGCGAGGAACGACCGGAGGGCGGGCCTGGGGCGCGCGGGAGGAAGGGATGCGTCCGCTCGGGGCGCGCTGGAGAAGTGCCGCGGTGGCGCGGCCACCTGGAGAAGGAGTCGCCGGGGCTCCTGGGGCGAGGGGTCGGCGCTGCGGCCTGGCACGCCGGACGTCGACGGAGGGACGCGGCTCCTCGCCGGCGCGGGAGATCGCGGAGGAGGAGCGCTGGAGGACGGGAGATCGGGGCGAGGGGCGAAGCTCCAGGCGCTCGAGGGAAAGGTTCGGCCGGGGCGGTCGGGCGCTCGGGATCGAGCGAGGGGAAAGAGGGGATGCGGGAGAGCGATGGAAAACGGGATCGGGGGGAACGAGGGTTTCGGGCGCTGTTAGCGAGAGATGGGTGGCGGCGGCGCACAGGGAGGAAAAGGGAGAGAGCGAGAGGGCTTAGGGTTCGGTGGGGTTTGGGCCTGCTGGGCCTAGGGAGAACTGGAGCCGGCTGACTAGGGGGAAAGGAGGCCCAAGAGGCTGGTTGAGGGAAGCTAGCTGCCTCTGAATAAAAGAGAGAAAAGAAAGGGAAAAGACAAAGAAAGAAAAGATAGAGGAGGGTTATGAGCATAATTGCACAAGGGAATATTTTTCTCGGGCATCAAGAAAAGAGCACGTTCCGAGAAAATAGAAAAAGGCATGAACGAGAAATAATTCAAACACATTTGAATTTTAATTCAAATGGGTTTGAACTAAGACTTGAATATAGAAGTGTCCAAAAATGTCCGGAATTTTGTAGGAGCCTCGATAAAAGGAAAAAGAATTATAGGCGAGGTTTAGAAGGAGAAACTCGAAGTAGGAAAGCATGGGGAAATTATGCACGTGTGTTGCGGGTAATTCCAAACAAATGGAATCTTATTATATAGCTCTCTAATAATATTGAGAGACTTTTATATGTTTTAAAGAGAAGACATCTTCCCTCGATTTAAATGGACCGAAGGACCACACGATTTATTTAGGTTGAGATGCAAAAAAATATGACATGATGGCATGATGACATGATGCAATGCAAAATAAAATAACACAAGCACAAAGAACACATGGGCAGCCCGGAACATCTGGAATCTTCTGGAATCTTCTGGTATCTTCTGGGACGTCGGTCTCCGGGCGTCACAGGGGACTACGAGAAGTCCATTGCATGCGCAACAGCCAGCAGTCGCCTGGCAGAAACCCTTGTTGTGGCTGAGGAAAAGCGCCATGTGGAGCGGCTGGTGGCAATGGCTGGCGAGCAGCCGGCCATACCAGCCGATCCCAAGGAGGCGGAGCCGCAAGGCTCGTTCCAGCCCTCCAAGGACACAAAGAAGATTGCCTTGAACCCGTCTCACCCGGAGCGATTTGCTATCATAGGGTCAAGCCTGGACAACAAATAGGAAAGCGAGCTCGTCGATTTCCTCCGCGAGAATCGGGACATCTTTGCATGGTCCCCCAAGGACATGCCTGGTGTTCCGACGGAATTCGCCGAGCACAAGCTGCACCTGAGAGAAGATGCAAAGCCTGTCAGGCAACCGCTGCGCCGCCTGTCAAAAGAGAAGAGAAGAGTCGTTGGGGAGGAGGTCGCCGGCCTGCTAGCAGCCGGCTTCATCATGGAAGTCTTTTATCCCGAGTGGCTGGCGAATCCAGTCCTGGTGCTGAAGAAGAACAATAAATGGCGCATGTGCATTGATTACACCAGCCTGAACAAAGCTTGCCCCAAAGATCCGTTTGCTCTGCCACGAATAGATCAAGTGATTGACTCCACAGCCGGATGCGAGCTGGTGTCTTTCCTTGATGCCTATTCGGGGTACCACCAAATCAAGCTTGATCCAGCCGACCGTCTGAAGACTGCCTTCCTCACGCCGTTTGGGGCCTTCTGCTACCTGACCATGACGTTCGGCTTGAGAAATGCCGGCGCCACCTTTCAGCGTTGCATGCAGAAGTGTCTCCTTAAGAAGCTTGGCAGGAATGCCCATGTTTACGTGGATGATATTGTGGTGAATACAAAGAAGAGAGGAACCCTTTTGGAGGATCTCCAAGAAACATTTGAGAATCTGCGCCACTTTTGGATTAAGCTAAACCCGGAGAAATGCGTCTTCGGGGTACCAGCAGGCCAGCTCCTTGGCTTCCTGGTATCCGAACGCGGCATCGAGTGCAACCCCGCGAAGATCAAAGCCATCGAGAGGATGGAACGACCGACCCGTGTGCGAGATGTCCACAGGTTCACGGGGTGCCTGGCATCTCTCAGCCGCTTCATCAGCCGGCTGGGAGAAAAGGCACCCCCCTATACCAACTGATGAAGAAGACCACTTGCTTCAAGTGGAACGACCAGGCGGACGAAGCCTTTCAGCAGCTCAAGCGACTGCTGTCCACCCCGCCTGTCCTGGCGGCGCCAGCAGACAAGGAACCCATGTTCCTTTACATAGCCGCTACCAGCCAGGTGGTCAGCACTGTCATTGTGGTCGAGCGCCCAGAAGACGGCAGAGCCTTGCCCGTCCAGCGGCCCGTCTACTACTTGAGAGAAGTGCTATCAGCATCCAAACAGAACTACCCCCAATACCAGAAGATGTGCTACGGCGTGTACTTCACCGCCAAGAAACTCAAGCAGTACTTCCAAGAGCATTCTGTCACGGTCGTCTGCACGGCCCCGCTTGCTGAAATCATGGGGAACAGAGATGCCTCAGGAAGAGTGGCCAAGTGGGCCATCGAGCTGGCCCCCTTCACCATCTTCTACCAGCCGCGCACCACCATCAAGTCACAAGCATTGGCCGACTTCCTCGTTGATTGGGACGAAACCTAGTACTTGCCGCCTGTGCCAGACTCAACCCATTGGCGGATGCACTTTGACGGGTCAAAGATGCACACCGACCTGGGAGCCGACGTTGTCCTCACCTCCCCCAAAGGCGATAAGCTCAAGTATACCCTGCAGATCCACTTTGCCGCCTCCAACAACGTGGTGGAATATGAGGCACTTATTCACGGGCTCCGGATGGCCAAGGAGATTGGCATCCGCCGAGTGCTGTGCTACGGTGACTCAGACTTGGTTGTCCAGCAGTCGTCTGGGGACTGGGATGCCAAGGATGCAAATATGGCAAGCTACCGCTTCCTTGTCCAGCAGATCAGTGGACACTTTGATGGCTGCGAGTTCCTCCATGTGCCACGAGCTGATAACATGCAAGCGGACACCTTGGCGCGAATCCGTTCCACCCGCCAAGCAATACCAGCCGGCGTATCTCTCCAATGCCTGCGCAAACCGTCCATCAAGCCTTCACAAGAGTCGGAGTCAATCTTCATACCAGCCGACCCCGGGGCAGGCGGCCCCGCGGTTTCGGCTGCTGGCCAAGAGACTGCCCCAGCAGGCGGCCACGACACTCCAACTCCAACGGACGGATCACCTACAGCCGCGCCAGCTCCTGGCCCGGGGATTGCTCCAGCAGACGGCTCGGGGACTTCAGAGACACAGCAGGCGGCTCAGCCCAGCCCTCCACCTCCCAGCCCAACCACCCTGGTCTCTCTGGCCGAAACAACTGGAATCTCAGCGCCGTCTTGGGCACAACCAATCCTCACATTCCTGCTCAAAGGAGAGCTGCCAGCAGAAGAAACTTTGGCGCGTCAAGTTCAACGCCGAGCCTCAGCTTACATCATTGTCAACAAAGAGCTCGTCAGAAGGAGTGCGACGGGCGTCTTCCAACGCTGTGTAGAAGCAACAAAAGGGCTGGCCATCCTGAAGGACATTCATCAAGGAGAGTGCGGCCACCACGCGGCCTCAAGATCTCTTGTAGCCAAAGCTTTCCGCCACGGTTTCTTCTGGCCGACTGCTTTGGACGATGCCAAAGATTTGGTGAAGAAGTGCAACGGCTGCCAACGCTTCAGCTCCAAGCAACATTTGCCGGCTTCTGCACTCAAGACTATTCCGATCACTTGGCCATTTGTCGTCTGGGGTCTGGATATGGTAGGGCCTTTCAAGACTGCCAGAGGAGGACTGGCACACTTACTTGTGGCAATAGATAAATTCACCAAGTGGATCGAAGCCAAGCCAATCAAGAAACTCAATGGCCCAACTGCTGTGACATTCATTGCAGACATCACAGTCCGGTATGGTATACCGCACAACATCATCACCAACAACGGTACAAATTTTGCCAAAGGCGCACTTGCCCGTTTCTGTGCAACCCAGGGCATCCGGCTGGACCTAGCGTCCGTTGCCCACCCACAGTCTAACGGCCAAGTCGAGCGCGCCAACGGCCTCATCCTATCTGGCATCAAGCCCCGGCTGGTCGAACCTTTGGAGCGGTCAGCCGTCTGCTGGATCGAAGAACTGCCGTCTGTCCTATGGAGCCTCAGAACCACTCCGAACAAATCCACCGGCTTCACCCCCTTCTTCCTCGTCTACGGGGACGAGGCCGTCATCCCAACAGACGTTGAGTTTGACTCGCCTCGTGTCACCATGTACACGGAAGCTGAAGCCAAAGAAGCACGCGAAGATGGCGTGGACTTGCTGGAGGAGGCCCGGCTGGTAGCACTCAGCCGCTCCGCCATCTACCAGCAGGGTCTCCGCCGGTATCACAGCCGGCGAGTGAAGCCACGCTCCTTCCGCGAGGGAGACCTTGTGCTCCGTTTGATCCAGCGAATAGCCGGCCAGCACAAGCTCTCGGCTCCTTGGGAAGGACCGTTCATCATCAGCAAGGTACTGGGCAACGACGCCTACTACCTCATCGACGCCCAGAAGCCAAGAGCGTGCAAGAGAGACGACTCAGGCAAGGAGTCAGAGCGCCCATGGAACGCAAACCTTCTTCTTCGCTTTTATAGCTGAAAGACAGTATGTGTCATGCTATCTAAAGTTATTTTGAGAATCAATGGGAACCCCGAGGAGTTCTCGGGGACTTCCCAACCCTTTATCTATATGATAAGAATTATGCCTATGAATGATTGTTGTTCACTCCTTCGTCCGGCACCGGAGCCTACCAGACGGCCCGGGGACTGGCCGCCTGGCCCTATGTCTAGAGAATTCTCCTTAAAAAGTCAAACAAGTAATGTGATGGCACCCAAGCCCTCTCCTGCATCAAGTCACAGACTCGCAGAACGCGGCTGTCCGGCTGGCAGAGCCAAAGGCAAGAAGTGGTGCCCACATGAAAAACGGCTAAGGAAAAAAGACATAGGGCCAGCCGGTCCTTAAGATTAACAGCTGGCTGCCGAGCAGCCGGCCAGCCGGTTCTAGGCTTGGACAGACCGTCTTCCAGAGGGCGAGATACTTGCCCACCCCGAAAACAGCCAAGTCCCTGACCCAGCCACAGAACCACGGAGTGGCCATCTGGATGGCAGGGCGGCAGTACAAAGGGTTGGCAAGGAGAAAATCGCCACAAGGAACTAGGGCAAGGCTAATCCTAGGACTCGGCACAATAGCGTAAAAACGATGCTGCATTAAAGGAATATTTACACCCAAAAGGCCTTAAGAGCCGCCTTGTAGCAATAACTTACTAAATACACCCAGCGGGTGGAATTGTTCGGATTAACCCTGCGAGTCTTACAGAAAGGCAGATGGTACAAATGAAAATCCTAAGGAGCAGCAGGCTGGGCAGGTGGCACGATGGAGCCGGCTCTTCGGACGCCGCCAAGTCCAGCCCGAAGTTACCAGGCGGCACTACATGGCCCCTGTTATCCAGCTCCGGGATGAAGAGGGAAGTGTCGGCGTATTCGGCGAGGGCGGCAGCTCGCTGGACGAGCTCCCTCTGCTCCGCAGCCAGCTCCGGCTGGGCCTCCGCGCGAAACGTCTCCAGCTTCTCAAGGCTCAGGCCTGGATACCAACTCTTGGCGAACTCCAGGGCGGTCCGTGCGCCGGCCCTTGCCGCGGAGCCCTTCCAGGCCTCGAACCGCTGGCCGGCCGCCTCCAGCCAGGCGGCCGTCCGGCTGGCGGTGCGAAGCATTGGCACACCTGGCCAGAGGGCGGCCAGGACTTGGGCGCCGGCACGCTGCAGACGGCGGAGAAGACGACAGACTGGTAGAAGACGCACCCGTATGGCAAGAAGCTCCTCGGCCAGGGTCCTGGGCGCGTTGGGTGCGATTTCCCGGCCCGCTTGACGCCTTGCAGCACGCTCGGCCTCGATGGCCTGGGTGGCGGCCACAGAGTAGCCCGGGAAGAATTCTGCCAAGGCTAGAACAAGTATCAGAAGAAAAGCAAGACGATTGCTGCAAACGATGAAAACATAATGAGAAAGTAGATGTCTCACCATCGACCATGTCTCCAATGGCTACATAGCCGTCTTGGAGAGCCGCCTCCTTCTCAGCCCAATTCGAGCGCTCAGTCTCGAATTCGGCCCGCAGAAGGGACTCGGCGTCAGAAATTTTGCCGAGCTCGGCCTTGTGGGCCGCCGCCTGGTCCGCCAGCTCCTTGGCCAGGCGATCGCGGTCTTGGGCAGCAAGGGCACGCTCCTGCTCCTTTGCGGCCAGCTCCGTCTGGGCCTCGCCCAGCTGGCTGCGAAAGTTGGCTGCGACCGCTGGCAAAGGAGAAAGAAAAAGAGCAAGGGTCAGCAGCAGAAGACATAACCTTGGAGTTCCAAGCCGCCTGCTCAGCAGCCGGCTCGGAACTCGGGGACTACACCCAGCGGGTGCGCTGACGCGCCCCCGCAAGGAGAAGAAGAGACACTCACCTCGGCTGTCTGCCAGGGCAGTCTGCAGCTGCGCCAGCTCCTGGCGATGCGCGTTGTAGGAGGCCACATGGAGGTTGTGGTACTCCTGCAACAAGAAGCAAGATCAGATCTGGATATACACTTTGGAGTTCCAAGCCGCCTGCTCAGCAGCCGGCTCGGAACTCGGGGACTACACCCAGTGGGTGCCCTGACGCGCCCCCACGGAAAAAATTGAAGGAATACAAGAAGAGACGAAACACACTTACCCGAACGGAGGACCGCGTGGCGATGAACTCCTGCATCGCCGTCTGCACGACGCTGCCCAAGGAGTTCATGCGGTCCAACACGTCCCGCGACGCGACGATCCACGCGCCGCCTCCTCCGGATCTCCAGCTCGATTGCGCCGCACTGGTCGCCTCGTTCTCCGGTGCGGACGAGCTGGCCTCGCCGACTTCCACCTGCTGGGGCATAGAGTCCGCCCTCGCATGGCGCCAGCGGGCTGGGCCTCGGGGGGGCCGGTTGCGGGCCAACACCAGCGCGCCCCCAACCGGCGGCACCTCCGTCCCCACCGGCCGGCTGCCCTGCTCCCCAGCAGGCGGCGCGGGGGGTGGTGGCGGCGTCTCCAAGATGACGCATTCGTCACCTCCATTTCCTGGAGCCGGCTGCTCGTCAGCAGCCGGCGCCTGGGCAGACGGCTCCTGAGCCCCTGACGCCGAGCAGACAACGTGGCCCGCTGGCTGCTGGGGGCCCTTTCCCCGCTCTCGGACGCGGGCGGCGTCTGCCTCGGCCTTCTTGGCGGCTTCGGCCTCCGCCTGGGCGGCGGCATCGGCCGCCGCTCGCTCACGCTCCGCGGCCTCGCGGGCGTTCCTCTTTGTCGCCTCCTGAAGCGCGGCAGCAGGATCCACGCGAGAGGGCACAGGAGGGGCATCTAGGCCTCCTACCAGAGAGCCCGCTGGCACCCGCGAGAGGGAAAGCGGCGCGCTGTGCGGACGTCCAAAGAAACGAAGAATCAAGCAAGAAGGGATCATCTGAGGAAAAAGAATAAGACGCAAATAAGGAATGAGGGGTACTTACCCAGACACGACCGACCGAGCCTTGGGCTTCTTCGGCAGGTTCGCCCTGGCGGCCGCTTCCTGACGCCTCGTGGCGGCGGTTGACAGCCGAAACCTCTTGGGTGGGGCGCCAGTCGGCCCTGACGAGGACCGCCATTTCCCGCTGCCGGCTATGCCAGACGGTCCCGCCTGCTGGCTAGCGCGGACGGGTGCCTCCTCCATCCCCTCGTCGTCGTCCGGCCAGTTCTCAAGGCCGCCTTCTGGCTGCACACCCAACGACTGGTCCCCACCGCCTGTCACCTCTTCCTCCTCCATGACGGCGGCGGACCCAAGTTCGGGGTCGCTCGTATCGCTCTGGGAGCGATCCGGCTCTAGGGGGCGGCCCCATTGGTTGGAGCCCGGCGCCGGCTGGCCTGGGAAGATCTGAGCCGGGTGTTAGCACCAGACGGCTGCGACAGCCGGATTATGAAGAAAGAAAAAGAAAAGGAAGGACGAAAAAACTTACTGCGAGCGGCTGGTTGTTGCGGCTGTATGGAGCCTTGCTGAAGGCCCAGCCGGAGTCAGAGACCTGGCAGCTGGAGATGTGGTTCACCAGCCGGGCCACCTCCCCGTAGGGCAGGGGCTTTGTGCAGGTCCGGCTGGGGTCTCGGCACCCGCTCATGTCGCAAATGAGGTGGGGCCGGCGCTGCAGCGGCAGCACCCGGCGCTCGGCGAACGTCAGTAGCAGATCTGCAAACTCCAGGCCCTCGTCGTCCCTCAGCTCCCGGAGACAGCGCACGGCGACGGAGGCGCCTTCAGTCAGGGCGACGGGCCGGGTCCTCTAGGAGTCCCGAGGCTCAGCAGGCGGCCCCGGCACCCACTCCAGCAGGCAGATAAAATCTTCCTCGGGGTCGACGTTGGAGATGTAAAAATACATTTTCTGCCACATCTTCACCGATCCAACGAGTTTTGGCGCCGGGAAGAAGTTTCTCGCCCCGGTGCGCTTCACGGCGATGCATCCCCCGCACTGGGCGGCCACGCTCTGGACGGCGGTGCCCAGCTTCACATAGAAGAGCTCCGTCCAGAGCTCGACGATGGGGAGGATGCCAAGATAGGTCTCGCAGAGGACGAAGAAGGAAGAGATGGTCGTCACCGTGTTTGGCGTGAGGTGATGCGGTTGGATGTGGAACAAGTCGAGGAAGGAGCGGAAGAAGCCGCTCGCAGGCAGGCCGAACCCGCACTGAAAGTGCGAGCGGAAGATGACCCGCTCGCCTTGTTGCGGGGCCGGCCTGATCTCCGTCACCGGCGCCAGGCGCACGGCGACCCTGTCAGCCGGCGGCAGCTTCCGCGACCGGCGGAGAACGTCTATGTGTTCTTGCAGGACGTCGCTGCCGTCCCATTGGCCGTGGCGTCGGGGAGGCGCTGGACCGGCCATGGCTCGGGCGGTGGTTCGCTGTAACTGCGGCGAGGAGGAGCAAGGAAGAAGATGAAGGACGGGGGAGAGTAAGCGCGAGAGCAGCGCCAGTTCTCTCCCCCGGCCTATATATAGGCCCAGGCAACGAAGGCGAGGGAGCGGGCGTGGGCTTAGCCACCCCACGTCCCGCACGACCCCCGATTTTCTCGCGCCTAATCCGCGCGCATTAAATGCGCGTGGGAGGGTAATCGATTACCCCTGCCACTATGGATCCGCGCGGGGTCCGAGGCCCTTAGTGGCGGGCCCCGGCCCGCTGTTACGTCCTGTCGCGCACGTGGGCTGGCAGGCCGATGCGACAGGACGGTGACGCGTGGGCGCTGCCAACGGTCCGCGGGCCTGTTCGACTGCCCGCTGACCAGGCGGCGCCTTCTCGCCGAAGATTCTGAGACGGCAATGCGGCTGCCAGGGGTCGGCTCCAGCAGCGCAGAGCCGGGTGTCGGCAGACGGACTCCTTTAGCAGACAAGTGACAGACGATAAGCATGCCTGAGGGGAGAAGCTGTTGGAACCCCTCAGCATCTCCAACATTCGCATCGGAGTTCCACCAGCTTCGGGGACTACTGTCGGAGATATTGACCATGGGTACCCTCGGTATTTTAAGACAAATAACAGCCGCTTGGTCCGCTACGGCCGTCCGCTCCTCGAGCCGTCTCCTAGGGTAGCCTTCCCTAGGAGCCGGCTGCCAGCAGGCGGAAGGGACTCAGCAGGCAGCGACATCGACACCACCAGCCAGCAGACGGCCCCGCACTCCTTCCTTGGGAAACACGCTGGGGAGTCCCAGCGTGGCGGGGACGTGGCTACAGGAGAACATGTCCTTAGAAGATCTGTAAGGGTGTGGCTACAGTGGCCGTGTACCTTATAAATATCCATTAAGCGACGGGTCATTGTAGCCACGAAGCTCGCGACCAAGCTGCGGACAGAGGGGCACGATCCCACTACCCGCAAACGGCAGGGCCAGCAGGCGGCTGGCCCCATCGGTCAGTGGGTGAGCTCACGAACAAACTGCCCTTGGCAGGCGGCCAGGGGAGACGGCCGTCTGGTAGCAGACGGCGAGCCCACCCTAGAAGTCTGGGCCTCATCAAGACGACGGGACGGGACGAGGCGACAGCGTACGGCGAGGGACGATGGCACTGTAGCCATCTCCTTCCTGACGAGGCTATCGTCAGCAAAGGCATCCCCACAGTGAAAGACAATCACGAGGGCCCCGCAGGCGGCGGGCCCCAGCAGACAGGCGGCAAAGCCAGCGCCAGAAGACACTGACGACCGGGGGCCACACCGTCGAGTTTACCATTGTACCCCTGGGGGGTAGGCCTATATAAACCCCCCAGGGTCCTCCATGAGGAGGGGCTGGTTGGATAGTTAACCATTAGAAGATCACAAGACAAAAACCCTAGGGAGAGAGAGGAGGTGAGCTAGCCTTGTTCATCTTCTTCCTTAGAAACTCACAGATCAAGGAGCAATCTTGTAGCTACTCTAGTGCTATCAGTCATGACGCGGAGCCCCGCAGAGCAGGACTAGGGGTGTTATCTCCTCGGAGAGCCCCGAACCTGGGTAAGATTCGTAGGCGTCCTAAGTATCGCTTTATCCCGCTTCCCGAGCCCGGCGACGTTCTTTTGACCCCATGCATGATAAGCCATCCGTTGACATATGTCGTCCCAAAACCCCGACAACCTGTTCTGGAGTCCGTATTACAATTTTACAACCTCAATACTTCAATTTTGTTGAAAATGCTCCTCAAACTCACAAAATCATCTAAAACACCATGTATCCATGGTTCACTGGTTTTGGCCTGGTTTTGTCCTAGTGAATCATGTCTACGTCGTTGAATCCGTTGCGTTTCTCGTAGCGTTTTGGGAGTTTCTATTTTGAAGGAGGATAACTGTTCTCCTATCGGCCACCCTTGATCTCCACGCCACTGCCTCGGTCACCCTCCTTTTCTTTGTCCTTTGTCTGGCTGCCTGGGTGGTGGGCTTGGAGGAGCGGTGCGCCCATTTCTTTTGTTTTCCTACTGGTTAAGTATTAAAGTTAGTACAACGTTGGGTCTTTTATTTTGGATTGGAGGAAGTACTTCCTTCGTCTCAAAATAAATGTATCAAGCTTAGTACAATTTTATATTAAAGCTAGTACACAGTTGAGACACTTATTTTGGGACGGAGGAAATATTTCTCTATGATTTGATTCACTGGGTGCTGGGCTTGGGCTAGAATAGTGAGGCAGCCGTTCCTTTTGTTTTCCTACTAGTTAGAGCATCTCCGGCCGTCCGCCCCCCGGGCTGGAAAAAAGTGCCGCTTGGGGGCGAACCGGCGATAATTTCGACGTGGGGGCGATCAGGTTTTCAGTCGGCGCCCCAAGGTTGCCCCAGACGCCCTTTTGTAAATATTTTTGAAAACATGCTCAGTCAAATTTCGGAAAACATGACATAGATTTGGCGATATTTAGGCGTTCCACGGTCTTTTTTTCATATTGAAAACATAATCTACTAAAAGAGAAAAAAAACTGCTACTGCCGCGCCTACAGGCTGAAGAACTTGTTGAAGGCGTCGTAGTCACCGTCGTAGTCGTCCTCCTCCTCCTTCTTCACACCGCAGCCGTCCCTTATGGACCCCTGCCCGGGGTCGCCCTGGCGTACTAGTTTGGCCGGCGGCGGCGCATCGTCGTCGCTGTCCTCTGGGGCATACACCGGGCCCGCGGAATATTCAGATCCCGCTGGGCCCAGATCGTCCATCTCAGAGGTCGTACAAACCCCGGACACTACATTGGGTCGGGACTCAAATTTATCCACACCCACCCACCACATCATACACTCTCCAAGCAACTCCGGACTACCGGACATACGCGATCTCACGTATATACGGCAGCGGCCCCAAGAGACAGTTCATCACTTCTGGGCCCGATTCCTACTTGTTAAAAACAAGATTAAGGACTGTTGCGACGACGACACGGTGTCCATATTTCACCGCAATTGCACATACGAGGGAGTCTTGAACGCCCTCAACCGCCATCAAATACGGAGCTTTGCAGAATTATTGCACTTGGTACGAAAGTACTGTGCTATGGAGAACACTTGGAAAGCCCAGAATACACCTCTGGAGCAATCCATCTTTGGACGATACGCCGCTAAAGCAAAACGGACATACCCTGGAAGGGCGTCCGATCACATACACAATGGCAAGAAAAATAGACCTTTCACAGGACACAACTCCGTTCTGGACGAACTGTTGGATAAACCTTGCCAAATACATGCCGCCCCGGACAATACCCCTACCCACTGTCTTAGAGCATGCTGGGTACTCCGACAGGTAGCAAAGAGCGGTGAAGCAATCCTCACCACCGCAACGTCAGGGAAGAAAGACCTCGATGTCTTCACCGTCTTCGAGACGTTCACCTCAAACAACCGGCACAAGAGAGCGAATTGCGAACTTGCTGAGGTCAATCAAATCAACACTGCAAGCCCATGGAACGACACAACAATCACCTTTTCTACTGAAGACGAACCACGAGTCCGGCCGATCCGAGCCACAACCGCTCTCGTACTAAACTCAATAGTAGATGGCTTCCGCCTCACTAAAGTACTCATGGATGGAGGCAGCGGACTCAACCTCATATATGAGGACACACTTGCAAAAATGCAGGTTGACAAATCCCGCATTGAACAAAGTAATACAACCTTTCAAGGAATTATCCCCAGCCGGGAAGCCCGGTGTTCGGGGAGCATTAAGTTTGATGTAGTATTCGGTACACCCGAGAACTACAGGTCAGAGGAACTGCTCTTCCACATTGTCCCCTTCAACGGCGGATACCACGCCCTTCAAGGGCGGGACACTTTCTCACGCTTTCAGGCTATACCCCATTACGGTACATGAAGCTCAAAATGCCAGGGCCTAATGGAATAATCATAGTTTCAAGTGATCCGGATAGAACACTCCGCGCCGAGAACAAAACCGCATCTTTAGCCCTAGAGGCACTGAAGCCCTTGCGGCGGAAGAATTAACCACCTTACGATCTACGGTGGATAGGGACGACGTAGTCCTTGAAAAACAATCAAAATCTACCTCTTTTAAGACAGCAGATGAAATTGTAAAATTCCAAGTGCACCCAACGGACCCTAATAAAACGACATCCATTGGGGGCACAACTGGATCCGGCGGTAGAAAGCACTTTGCGCGCCTTCCTTCGCAAAAATTGGGACCTATTCGAGTGGCATCCTACAGATATGCCAGGAATCCCACGCAGGCTGGCCGAACACAGCCTCAACATTATCAAAGGGTTCAAGCCAGTCAAGCAGTCATTACGACGATTTTTCGAACCAAAAAGACAGGCTATGGGGGAAGAGTTGGCCAAGCTATTGGAAGCTGGATTCATAAGGGAAATCAAACACCCGGACTGGCTAGCCAACCTAGTCATGGTGCCAAAAAAGGACAAATCATGGCGCCTTTGTGTCGACTTCACGGACCAAAACAAGGTTTTCCCTAAGGATCCCTTTCCTTTGCCCCGCATTAATCAAATTATCGATGCAACTGCAGGACATGACTCATTGTGTTTCCTCGACGCCTACTCCGGTACCATCAAATAAAAATGAAGGAATCTGATCAGGCTGCTACGACATTCATCACTCCGTACGGCCCCTTATGCTTTAACACTATGCCATTTGGACTCAAAAATGCTGGTGCCACATATCAACGCATGATTCAAACATGCTTAGAGAAACAAATTGGCAAGACAGTGGAGGCATATGTTGACGACGTAATCATCAAGACTAAACACATCGAAACTTTGGTGGATGACCTCCGCCTTACATTCGATAACCTACGAACATATGACATACGTCCCAATTCAAAAAAATGCGTCTTCGGAGTTCCGGTCGGAAAGCTATTAGGGTTCATCGTATCCCATAGAGGAATTGAAGCGAACCCAGCTAAAATCCGGGCCCTGTCACAACTAACTACGCCAACCAATCTCAAACAAGTGCAAAAGCTAGCAGGTTGCATAGCGGCCTTGAGCCGCTTTATCTCCAGACTAGGAGAGAAAGCACTACCGCTTTATAGACCGTTGAGGCGCACAGACAACTTTGAATGGACGGATGCGGCCACGGCTAGACTGGAGGAAATAAAAACCTTATTAGCAGGTAACCCAACCCTAGCCGCTCCAGGTGTTGGCGAGCCAATGCTGCTTTATATCTCCGCCACTCATCAGGTAGTGAGTGCGGTGCTCGTCGTCGAATGAGATGAAGAGGGACATAAATTCCCCATCCAAAAACCCGTATACTATGTATCCGAGGTTCTCACACTGTGCAAATCACGATACCCCATTACAAGAAAACTTCCTATGCGGTATTCATGGCATCTCGGAAGCTCCGACACTACTTTCAAGAGTGTTCAATCATAGTGGCATCCGAAGTACCACTCAACGATATCATAAATAATAAAGACGCCACTGGACGCATAGCCAAATTGGCCATAGAGCTCTTACCGTTCGAAATAACATACAAACCACACCGGACTATTAAGTCCCAGGTGTTGGCCAACTTCGTCGCGGAATGGACTGAAGCCGAACTCCCTAAAGAGTACGGATCATACTCCCACTGGACCATGTATTTCGACGGTTCCAAAATGCTAGCCGGGTTGAGGGCCGGCGTCATCTTGATATCCCCAACAGGGGATACGGTTCGCTATGTGCTGCAGATCATGTACACGGACTCAAATAATGCGGCCGAATACGAGGCATTACTGCACGGTCTCCGCATGGCCATATCCATGGGTATACAACGCCTCGAGGTGCGCGGAGACTCAAACCTCGCCATATCTAAGGTAAACGGAGAATTTGATCCGAAGGATTCAAAAATGGCGGCTTATCGAAACGCCATATTAAAAATATCGGCTCGATTTGAGGGGCTAGAATTTCACCATGTGGCTCGGGATAGTAACCAGGCAGCGTATATACTTGCTCGTATGCGCGCCAAACGCGACCCAGTCCCACCTAACACATTTGTGGAAACGTTGTTCAAGCCATCAGTAACATGGCATGACGAGAGCAGTGATGCCAATCCGGCCCCAAACACGGCCCCAGCCGAAATCAATACATATGTCATCAGGGACCCCGAAATGGAAATCACATCATCGGCTCACGAGATCATAGTTGGCATAGCCCCCTAGACTGAGCCTTTCCTAGCCTACCTTAATAGGCAAGAGCTCCCCGATGACCAAAATGAGGCCCGCCGCACAATTTGGCGTTCTAAAGCCTATAAGGTCCACGAAGGTTAACTATATAAGAAAAGCACTACTGGTATCCTCCAACGGTGCATCTCTGAAGAGGAGGGACGACAACTTCTAGCCGAAATACACGCTGGCATGGCTGGCCATCATGCTGCGGCCCGAGCTCTTGTAAGCAAGGCCTTCAAACCGATTTCTTCTGGCCAACTGCACGCGCAGACACACAAACCCTAGTCCAAAGTTGTGTTGGATGCCGGCTTTTCGTAAAAACAAAGTCATATGCCTCCCACCGCCCTCAGAACCATCCCCATTACCTGGCCCATTGCGGTCTGGGGGCTGGATATGGTCAGACCCCTTAAAGGGGGAAGCCATAAAAAGAAATATTTACTGGTCATAGTGGACAAATTCACTAAATGGATAGAAGCCAAACCAGTCCAAACAACTAAGGAAGGGCCAGTGATAGATTTTATATCCAGCGTAGTACACCGTTATGGTGTCCCGCACAGTATTATCACAGATAATGGCTCCAACTTCACAGCTGACGAGGTAAAAAAATGGTGCACTAAGTTAGGCATTAAACTTGATTATGCCTCGGTGTACCATCCTCAAACAAATGGTCAGGTAGAAAGAGCCAATGGCTTGATAATGAGTGGCATTAAACCCCGACTGGTGCGCTCCCTTCAGGAGTCAGATAAACAATGGGTGGAGGAGCTCGACTCCGTACTCTGGGGGCTGCGAACTACACCTAACCGGACAACCGGATACACACCCTTTTTCATGGTGTACGACATAGAGGCTGTCTTGCCCTGCGATATTATTCATGACTCACCTCGAGTGCGCATGTACAAAGAGAGAGAGAGAGAGAGGCCGAGCTCGATCGGCAGGATGACCTAGACGGCCTTGAAGAGGAGCGCGATATCGCGCAGACCCGTTCCGCATTTTATCAACAACAGGCCAGGCGATACCAAAGCAGAGAAGTGTGGGCCAAGACATACAATATTGGTGAACTAGTCCTCCCGGAGAAGAAAAAAGACAAGCTCAAACCAAGATGGGAGGGCCCCTTCATTATTGACGAAGTACTCACCGGTGGAGCCTATCACCTTCGAAATGCATCAGAAAATCGCCTTGAGCCGAACCCCTGGAACGCTGCCAGGCTCCGATGATTCTACGGATAGTTCGGTAGCACATGTTTTCCTTTTCAGTCTAGGTCTTATTCCCTGTTTTTATTTTTAAGTTCTCCTCTTCTTTTTTCTTCTTTTTTCTTATCGATAATTTTTCGGCTCAACTGAATTATCACAAGGTAGAAACATCCTCAAATGTATATACCTCAAAAATACTTGGGGGCTTCTATAACGAAGCCCATTATCAAAAAGCATATTGCTCAAAATGTTTATGTCGTCTGTTTCATACAGTCTCCTTGCCATTATATGCACCTTTATGACTTCAGTTTTTGCCAAGCTGGGTTGCCCGGCTTCTATGTTTATACCTTACGTTCCCGATGTAGGGGATCGTTGCAGAAAAACAAAAAAAATTCCTACGCATCACCAAGATCCATCTATGGAGTTTACTAGCAATGAGAGGGAGGGAGTGCATCTTCATACCCTTGAAGATCACGATGCGGAAGCGTTACAAGAACGCGGTTGGTGGAGTCGTACACGCAGCGATACAGATCGCGGTCGATTCCGATCTAAGCGCCGAACAACGGTGCCCCCACGTTCAACACACGTACAACCCGGGGACGTCTCCTCCTTCTTGATCCAGCAAGGGGGAGGAGAAGTTGGGGAAGAGCTCCGGCAGCACGACGACATGGTGGTGGAGGTTGCAGTTCTCCGGCAGGGCTTCGCCAAGCTCTACGGAGGAAGAGGAGGAGTTGGGAGGGGAAGAGGGCTGCGCCAGGGAAGGGGTGCGGCTGCCCTCTCTCTCTCTCCCTCACTATATATAGGGGGAAGGGGGGGAGGAGGAGGTTCCCTAGGGTTTCCCTAGGGGAGGGGCGGCGGCCACAGGGGAAACCCTAGATGGGTTTGGGAGCCCCCACCCCTAAGAAACTTGCCCCCCAAGCCGGGAGGGGCGGCTGCCCTAGGGGAGGCGCCCCCACCTCTCCAGGTTACGTGAGATGGGGTGGGAGGGGCGCTCAGCCCCTTAGTGGGCTGATGTTCCCCCTCCCCTTGGCCATAAGGCCCCCCCAACGCTTGCCGGGGCCTCCGAAACCACTTTCGGACACGCTGGTCGTCACCCGGTACCCCCAGAACAATTCTGGACTCTAATACCCTTCGTCCAATATATCGATCTTCGCCTCCGGACCATACCGGAGTTCCTCGTCACGTCCGGGATCTCATCCGAGACTCTGAACAACCTTCGGTAAGCACATACTATTCCCATAACAACTCTAGCGTCACTGAACCTTAAGTGTGTAGACCCTACGGGTTCGGGAACCATGCATACATGACCGAGATACCTCTCCAGCCAATAACCAATAGTGGGATATGGATACCCATATTGGCTCCCACATGTTTCACGATGATCTCATCAGATGAACCACGATGTCGGGGATTCAATCAATCCCGCATACAATTCCCTTTGTCTACCGGTATAGTACTTGCCCGAGATTCGATCGTCGGTATACCGATACCTTGTTCAATCTCGTTACGGCAAGTCTCTTTACTCATTCCGTAACACATCATCCCGTGACCAACCCCTTAGTCACATTGAGCTCATTATGATGATGTCTTACCGAGTGGGCCCAGAGATACCTCTCCGTCATACGGAGTGACAAATCCCAGTGTCGATTCGTGCCAACCCAACAGATACTTTTGGGGATACCCGTAGTGTACCTTTATAGCCACCCAGTTACGTTGTGACGTTTGGCACACCCAAAGTACTCCTAAGGTATCTGGGAGTTGCACAATCTCATGGTCTAAGGAAAGGATACTTGACATTGGAAAAACTTTAGCATACGAACTACACGATCTTGTGCTAGTCTTAGGATTGGGTCTTGTCCATCACATCATTCTCCTAATGATGTGATCCCGTTATCAATGACATCCATTGTCCATGGTCAGGAAACCGTAACCATCTATTGATCAACGAGCTAGTCGACTAGAGGCTCACTAGGGACATGTTGTGGTCTATGTATTCACACATGCATTACGATTTCCGAATAATACATTTAAAGCATGAACAATAGACAATTATCATGAACAAGGAAATATAATAATAACCATTTTATTATTGCCTCTAGGGCATATTTCCAACAGTCTCCCACTTGCACTAGAGTCAATAATCTAGTTACATTGTGATGAATCGAACACCCATAAAGTTCTGGTGTTGATCATGTTTTGCTCGTGGAAGAGGTTTAGTCAATGGATCTGCAACATTCAGATCCATATGCATTTTACAAATATCTATGTCTCCATCTTGAATATAATTTCGGATGGAGTTGAAACGGCACTTGATGTGCTTGGTCTTCTTGTCAAACCTGGGCTCCTTGGCAATTGCAATAGCTCCAGTGTTGTCACAAAAGAGAGTCATTGGGCCCGGCGCGCTTGGAATAACTCCTAGGTCGGTGATGAACTCTTTCATCCAGACTCCTTCCTGCGCTACTTCGGAAGCAGCTATGTACTCCGATTCACATGTAGATGCCGCCACGATGCTTTGCTTGCAACTGCACCACTTGACTGCCCCGCCATTCAAAATATACACGTATCCAGTTTGTGACTTGGAGTCATCCAGATCTGTGTCGAAGCTAACATCGACGTAACCATTTATGATGAGCTCTTCGTCACCTCCATAAACGAGAAACATATCCTTAGTCCTTTTCAGGTACTTCAGGATGTTCTTGACCGCTGTCCAGTGTTCCATTCCGGGATCACTTTGGTACCTTCCCACCAAACTTAGGGCAAGGTTCACATGAGGTCTAGTACACAGCATGGCATACATAATAGAACCTATGGTTGAGGCATAGGGGATGACACTCATCTTTTCTCTATCTTCTGCCGAAGTCGGGCATTGAGCCGTGCTCAATCTCATACCTTGCAATACAGGCAAGAACCCCTTTTTGGACTGATCCATATTGAACTTCTTCAATATCTTGTCAAGGTATGTGCTTTGTGAAAGACCAATGAGGCGTCTTGATCTATCTCTATAGATCTTGATGCCTAATATGTAAGCAGCTTCTCCAAGGTCCTTCATTGAAAAACATTTATTCAAGTAGGCCTTTATGCTTTCCAAGAATTCTACATCATTTCCCATCAGCAATATGTCATCCACATATAATATGAGAAATGCTACAGAGCTCCCACTCACTTTCTTGTAAATACTTCAAGGCTTCAAGCCATTTGTTGGAATCCGGGCCCGCCATCGCTTCTTCATAGTTCGAAGGTTCACCGTTGTTAACTTGGTCCGAAGTTTCATGATCATTATCATTAACTTCCTCTCTAGTCGGTGCAGGCACCACAGAAACATCTTCCCGCGCTGCGCTACTTTCCGGTTCGAGAGGGGCAACAATCACCTCATCAGGTTCCACTTCCCTCCCACTTACTTATTTCGAGAGAAACTCTTTCTCCAGAAAGGATCCATTCTTGGCAACAAAGACCTTGCCTTCGGATCTGAGGTAGAAGGTATACCCAATAGTTTCCTTAGGGTATCCTATGAAGACGCATTTTTCCGATTTGGGTTCGAGCTTTTCAGGTTGAAGTTTCTTGACATAAGCATTGCATCCCCAAACTTTTAGAAACGACAACTTAGGTTTCTTACCAAACCATAGCTCATACGGTGTCGTCCCAACGGATTTAGACGGTGCCCTATTTAAAGTGAATGCGGCAGTCTCTAAAGCATAACCCCAAAAAGATAGCGGTAAATCGGTAAGAGACATCACAGATCACACCATGTCCAAAAGAGTATGATTACGATGTTCGGACACACCGTTACGCTGAGGTGTTCCAGGCGGCGTTAACTGTGAAACAATTCCACATTTCCTTAGGTGCGTGCCAAATTCATGACTTAAATACTCTCCTCCACGATCTGATCGTAAGAACTTTATTTTTTTGTCACGTTGATTCTCAACCTCATTCTGAAATTCCTTGAACTTTTCAAAGGTCTCAGACTTGTGTTTCATCAAGTGGACATACCCATATCTACTTAAGTCATCAGTGAGGGTGAGAACATAACGATAGCCACCGCGAGCTTCAACACTCATTGGACCGCACACATCGATATGTATGATTTCCAACAAGTTGGTTGCTCGCTCCATTGTTCTGGAGAACGGAGTCTTGGTCATCTTGCCCAAGAGGCATGGTTCGCATGTGTCAAATGATTCATAATCAAGAGACTCCAAAAGTCCATCTGCATGGAGCTTCTTCATACGTCTGACACCAATATGACCAAGGCGGCAGTGCCACAAGTATGTGGGACTATCATTATCAACCTTACACTTTTGGCATTCACACTATGAATATGTGTAACATCATGTTCGAGATTCAATAAGAATAAACCATTGACCAGCGGGGCATGACCATAAAACATTTCTCTCATATAAGTAGAACAACCATTATTCTCGGATTTAAATGAGTAGCCATCTCACATTAAACAAGATCCAGATACAATGTTCATGCTCAAAGCTGGTACTAAATAACAATTATTGAGGTTTAAACTAATCCCGAAGGTAGATGCAGAGGTAGCGTGCTGACGGCGATCACATCGACCTTGGAACCATTCCCGACGCGCATCCTCACCTCGTCCTTCACCAATCTCCGTTTATTCTGCAGCTCCTGCTTTGAGTTACAAATGTGAGCAACTACACCGGTATCAAATACCCAGGAGCTACTACGAGCGCTGGTAAGGTACACATCAATAACATGTATATCACATATACCTTTGACGTTGCCGGCCTTCTTATCTGCTAAGTATTTGGGGCAATTCCGCTTCCAGTGACCCGTTCCCTTGCAATAAAAGCACTTAATCTTAGGCTTGGTCCATTCTTTGGCTTCTTCCCAGCAACTGACTTACCGGGCGCGGCAACTCCTTTGCCGTCCTTCTTGAAGTTCTTCTTACCCTTGCCTTTCTTGAACTTAGTGGTTTTATTCACCATCAACACTTGATGTTCCTTTTTGATCTCCACCTTCGCTGATTTCAGCATTGAATACACCTCGGGAATGGACTTCTCCATCCCTTGCATATTGAAGTTCATCACAAAGCTCTTGTAGCTAGGTGGGAGTGACTGAAGGATTCTGTCAACGACCGCGTCATCTGGGAGATTAATTCCCAGCTAAGACAAGCGGTTGTGCAACCCAGACATTTTGAGTATATGTTCGCTGACAGAACTATTCTCCTCCATCTTACAGCTGTAGAACTTGTCGGAGACTTCATATCTCTTGACTCGGGCATGAGCTTGGAAAACCATTTTCAGCTCTTGGAACATCTCATATGCTCCGTGCTGCTCAAAACGCTTTTGGAGCCCCGATTCTAAGCTGTAAAGCATGCCGCACTGAACCAGGGAGTAATCATCACTACGCGACTGCCAGGCGTTCATAACGTCTTGAGTTGCTGGGAAAACGGGTGCATCACCTAGCGGTGCTTCAAGGACATATGATTTCTTGGCAGCTGTGAGGATGATCCTCATGTTACGGACCCAATCCATATAGTTGCTACCATCGTCTTTCAGCTTGGTTTTCTCTAGGAACGCGTTGAAGTTGAGGGCAACATTAGCGTGGGCCATTGGATCTACAAGACACATTGTAAAGATTTTAGACTATGTTCATGACAATTAAGTTCATTTAAACAAATTTAATGAACTCCCACTCAGATATACATCTCTCTAGTCATCTAAGTGATACATGATCCGAGTCGACTAGGCCGTGTCCGATCATCACGTGAGGCGGACTAGTCATCAACGGTGAGCATCTTCATGTTGATCGTATCTTCTATACGACTGATGTTTGACCTTTCGGTCTTCCGTGTTCCGAGGCCATGTCTGTACATGCTAGGCTCATCAAGTCAACCCTAAGTGTATTGCATGTGTAAATCTGGCTTACACTCGTTGTATGCGAACGTTAGGACCTATCACACCCGATCATCACGTGGTGCTTCGGAACAACGAACCTTAGCAACGGTGCACAGTTAGGGGGAACACTATTCTTGAAATTTTAGTGAGAGATCATCTTATTTATGCTACCGTCGTTCTAAGCAAATAAGATGTAAAATATGATAAACATCACATGCAATCAAATAGTCACATGATATGGCCAATATCATTTTGCTCCTTTTGATCTTCATCTTCGGGGCTCCATGATCATCATTGTCATCGGCATGACACCATGATCTCCATCATCATGTCTTCATGAAGTTGTCTCACCAAACGTTACTTCTACTACTATGGCTAACGGTTAGCAATAAAGTAAAT
Organism: Secale cereale; assembly: GCA_902687465.1. Taxonomy (NCBI): domain Eukaryota; kingdom Viridiplantae; phylum Streptophyta; class Magnoliopsida; order Poales; family Poaceae; genus Secale; species Secale cereale. The sequence continues at coordinate 354,835,507 of LR738709.1, forward strand.
TAATTACATGGCGTTTTCAATGACACGCATGTCATACAATAAAATAAAGACAACTCCTATGGCTCCTGCCGGTTGTCATACTCATCGACATGCAAGTCATGATTCCTATTACAAGAACATGATCAATCTCATACATCATATATATATATATATATATATATATATATATATATATATATATATATATATATATATATATATATATATATATATATATATATCATTCATCACATCCTTTTGGCCATATCACATCACACGACACATGCTGCAAGAACAAGTTAGACGTCCTCTAATTGTTGTTGCAAGTTTTTACGTGGCTGCTATAGGTTTCTAGCAAGAACGTTTCTTACCTACGGCAAAACCACAACGTGATATGCCAATTTCTATTTACCCTTCACAAGGACCCTTTTCATCGAATCCGATCCGACTAAAGTGGGAGAGACAGACACCCGCTAGCCACCTTATGCAACTAGTGAATGTCAGTCGGTGGAACATGTCTCACGTAAGCGTACGTGTAAGGTCGGTCTGGGCTGCTTCATCCCATGATGCCGCCAAATCAAGATAAGACTAGTAGCGGCAAGTAAACTGACATGATCTACGCACACAACAATCTTGTGTTCTACTCGTGCATAGTAACTACGCATAGACCTAGCTCATGATGCCACTATTGGGGATCATTGCAGAAAAACAAAATTTTTTCCTACGCATCACCAAGATCCATCTATGGAGTTTACTAGCAACGAGAGGGAGGGAGTGAATCTTCATACCCTTGAAGATCGCGATGCGGAAGCGTTACAAGAATGCGGTTGGTGGAGTCGTACACGCAGCGATTCAAATCGCGGTCGATTCCGATTTAAGCGCCGAACAACGGCGCCTCCACGTTCAACACACGTACAGCCTGGGGACGTCTCCTCCTTCTTGATCCAGCAAGGGGGGAGGAGAAGTTGGGGAAGAGCTCCGGCAGCACGACGGCGTGGTGGTGGAGCTTGCAGTTCTCCGGCAGGGCTTCGCCAAGCTCTACGGAGGAAGAGGAGGAGTTGGGAGGGGAAGAGGGCTGCACCAGGGAAAGGGTGCGGCTGCCCTCTCTCTCCCTCACTATATATAGGGGGAAGGGGGAGGAGGAGGCGCCCTAGGGTTTCCCTAGGGGAGGGGCGGCGGCCACAGGGGAAACCCTAGATGGGTTTGGGCGCCCCCACCCCTAGGAAACTTGCCCCCCCAAGCCGGGAGGGGCGGCTGCCCTAGGGGAGGCGCCCCCACCTCTCCAGGTTACGTGAGATGGGATGGGAGGGGCGCTCAGCCCCTTAGTGGGCTAATGTGCCCCCTTCCCTTGGCCCATAAGGCCCCCCAACGCTTTTCGGGGCCACCGAAACCACTTTCGGACACGCTGGTCGTCACCTGGTACCCCCGGAACAATTTCGGACTCTAATACCCTTCGTCCAATATATCGATCTTCGCCTATGGACCATTCTGGAGTTCCTCGTCACATCCGGGATCTCATCCGAGACTTTGAACAACCTTCTGTAACCACATACTATTCCCATAACAACTCTAGCGTCACCGAACCTTAAGTGTGTAGACCCTACGGGTTTGAGAACCATGCAGACATGACCGAGATACCTCTCGGACCAATAACCAATAGCAGGATTTGGATACCGATATTGGCTCACACATGTTCCACGATGATCTCATCGGATGAACCACGATGTCGGGGATTCAATCAATCCCATATACAATTCCCTTTGTCTACCGGTATAGTACTTGCCCGAGATTCGATCGTCAGTATACCCATACCTTGTTCAATCTCGTTACGGCAAGGTTCTTTACTCATTCCGTAAAACATCATCCCATGACCAACCCCTTAGTCACATTGAGCTCATTACGATGATGTCTTACCGAGTGGGCCCAGAGATACCTCTCGTCATACGGAGTGACAAATCCCAGTCTCGATTTGTGCAAACCCAACAGATACTTTCGGGGATACCCATAGTGTACCTTTATAGCCACCCAATTACGTTGTGACGTTTGGCACACCCAAAGTACTCCTACGGTATCCGGGAGTTGCACAATCTCATGGTCTAAGGAAAGGATACTTGACATTGGAAAAGCTTTAGCATACGAACTACACGATCTTGTACCAGGCTTAGGATTGGGTCTTGTCCATCACATCATTCTCCTAATGATGTGATCCCGTTATCAATGGTATCCAATGTCCATGGTCAGGAAACCGTAACCATCTATTGATCAACGAGCTAGTCAACTAGAGGCTCACTAGGGACATGTTGTGGTCTATGTATTCACACATGCATTACGATTTCCAGATAATACATTTAAAGCATGAACAATAGACAATTATCATGAACAAGGAAATATAATAATAACCATTTTATTATTGCCTCTAGGGTATATTTTCAACACCCGATTGTTCGGCTAGGGTGTAAAGGGAGCACCTCTACGATTGTTACAACCGGGTAATCCGTACCTGTACCTCAGACGGGTGAAGCCGAAAGCTAGCGCTCTTAAGGGAATAATCGGTCGGCGGATACATGATGTATTGCTTTTAAAGCGCATAAAATTTATAATCTAATAGGATACGACATCCTACAATCCTTTTTACAGGATCAAAGCCTAGGCACGCATACATACGCATGCTAACCCAGGAAAAGGAACCCTTAGTGGAACTATTCTCTCTGGAAGATGTTTCTTACGTTAAATATTAATATAACGTAGCTCCCCGAACATAGTTTGTCTGTTCAAGCTATTATGACCAGATTGCCTGGTTACCGAACGTACCACGTGTTCACCACAAGTATAGTATTCGGAAACACTCCAGCCCTTGGGTTTTCGGAGGTTAAAGCGGAAGGTCTGCCATGACAATCTTTTAATTAAATTCGGTAGGAGATAAGTTTGATGATAAAGTACATTGTTACATATAATCAAACGCCTATTCTTCATTTATACCATCTATAAGACTGTCTCATTTACAGTCTTGTTGAGAATACTTGGCGGATGTCTTTACTTGGTCGTATACCAAGCTTACAAGGATTTCTAGTCCGTCAGGCCCTCGAGGTCCAACCCGAGCCACATGGTTCGGGTCCAGCCCGGTATAACGTGTCTTCACCATAACCCAGGCTTCTCGGGCACCTTCTTGGCATGCTAATGCTTTCCATAATTCAAAGCGGCGTCGGGCCCCTTTGAATAAACCCGCCAGCTCGTCCATAATTTCTGGAGGAGAATCGACTGGCCATAAAGCCTTGGCCATGTTCTTCATGGCCTTTCGAGCTCGCTCGTGTACCCTAGAAAGCTCTTGCAGCAGGTCACCTTGAAATCCAGACACCTCTCCTTTGGGCCGCCTAGTTAACAAACTTGCAAGAACAATTTTCGTAAAGAAACTTTCAATCAAGGGACTATAATGAAAGCTAGGTTCATTGTCATACTGAATATGCCGCCCTTAAGCTTCTTGTTCTCTTTTAATGCATCCGAGAGTTGGGCTCGCACGTCCTTTAGCTCTTCGGCTAGCTTGACGTTTGTATCATGCAACTTGTTTTTCTCATCTATGGTCCGTGTTAGTACACGATGACCAGTAGCTGTCTGCCCTTCGGCTTGTTCCTTCACTGATAGAGAAGCCCTTAGCTTTTCCTCCAGCTGGTCTATTAGTCCTGTTGCTGCAGGTCAAACAATGTATACTTAAAGATAATTGATCGGTACAGGACCATACTATTCGGACAGTATTGTTCTTACCAACAGAGCTATTCTTGGACTTCTTTGAATTTTCCAATTCGGTGGTGACAGTGGTAAGCTTGGTTTGACATTCTTCCAGTTCCTTGGATAACGTGTTATTCTTTTCCTTGAGTACCTAAAACCACAACGATCCTTAAATCAGTTGGGCCAACTGCTTTAAGTCTCGGGGGCTATTGGCATATGAACATTAAATTAACACTCACCCGCATATCTTTGGAAAGCTGGTGAGTGGCTCCAGCAAGTCCATCTTGAGTGGCTCGGATATATGCATCCGCAGAACTGAAGGCGTTAAACGCCTCCTCAATGAAAGCTGGGTCACACATGGCTGCTTTTTGCCTCTGATGATTCATTGCGGTCTCCACTTCGGAATTGGTAACTGATACCTCATCCGAATCCTCTTGTAGAGGACAATCCGGCGTTACACCCGCATCAGCCCTAGTCCTTGTGGATGGGCCTGGGGCTGGATTGGTTGGAGCATGACCAGCAGGATCCCCGGACACAGTTCGGCGTATACTCTTCCTAAAAAGAAAAAATAAAGCGGAAAATTATGATCCGGCTCCACCACCAGACATATGTTAAGGAGTCATACCTCTTCGATAAAAGGAGGAGGTTCAGTGGTGTCTCCGGCCCCCTTTCGCTTTAGAGACCCGCCCTGCGCAGGCGTCGCCCTCTGGGAAGACGCTCTTGATGCATTACGGCGGGATGAGCGCTGCCCCTTTTGAGCATGAGATAGTGCGGTGGGTGAGGCGCGCTGGGAATTTTCTCTTTGAAGAGGATTCTCCTGGGTACTTACCTGAGAGGAAGGAAGAAGTCCAGGATAGTCGGCTATAATAACCACTTCGGTACCGTCATGGTTGGTTTGATAAAAAAACTCCGTCTTTAAGATCTATGCCAATGTTTAGATCCTCCTCAAATCCGGGATCCATGTCCCGAATATGGTCCTCTGGCCGTGGGAGGACTGGTAATCCTTTTGACCACTTTCCTCCACTCTTGTTGGGAGCAACCGAACACAGTTCGGTTAATGAATCTCAAAATAAAAATTGAGTAAAACTAGCGATGAGGGAAAGCTTACCCAATCGATGGGATTATACATAGAGAAACCCTCCAGAAACTTCAAGCGAAGAAAATACTCCTTCTCCCCTTTGTAGAGGTCAGCTAGGATGGCGGCCAAAGCAGCGGGGTTGTCCAGACCCCGGTGTAGAGAGCGTGAGGCATCATCCTGGCCATTATAGTGCCACATAGGAGACCCTCTGGCCTGGAGCGGCTGCACACATCGCGTTACTGAGATCGCCATCACTTCGATTATCATCAGCTTGAGGTGGGCAAGTAGTCCGATCTTGCTGGCAAGTCTTTTAACCTCCACACTATCCTTCTCCCTTAGACTGCGGGGACACCATTTGAAAAACTTCTTTAAAGGAGCACTAGAGTATTCGGGGAGGCCTTGCCGGGTTGGGTCCGACAGGACCACATCCTTGATATAAAACCACTCTGAGGGCCACTCTTCGGATGCCTTCTTCGGAGTGCCGGGCAGATAACCTGTCCCTGCTATGCACCACACTTCTGTGCCTCCTACCTCGAATATAGACCCCTTTTGGGAGCGAGGGACGAGGCAGAAGAACTTTCGCCATAGCCCAAATGAGCCTCGCAGCCCAGAAATAGCTCACAAAGAGTGACGAAGCCCGCAATGTGCATGATAGACCCCGGTGTAAGATCATGCAGTTGGAGGCCATAGAACTCCAGAAACCCCCTGAGAAAAGGGTGGATAGGAAATCCTACGCCTCTTAGGAGGAAGGAGACGGAGCACACCCGTTCTGTCAGCGTCCTGGGAACCAGGGTACCCAGACTTGCCTGTCTGCGGGCCATGACGCGCTCCTACAAGCGGCCTGGTACGGCCCAGCTGATCGACCAGCTGTCCAAGACCCTCGTGAGGGGGCCAAGCCTCGCGAGGAGAACGATGTCAAGACCTCCTCGGGAGCAGCCTCAGCAAGGTGCTCCGGAGGGGCAGAGAATCCAAGGCCAAGCCTGCCTCAGGAGGAGGCAGTGATGTCAGCAGTGATGCACCGCGCCAGCGGTTGCCAGCGTCCGCTAGCGGCGCAGTTGCCATTTCGGTGCAAAGGGGACAGCGCAGCCGTTGGTTCCCAAGGAGCGGGACAAAGGTTTCCCCTTTGGTGCAACGAGACCGAAGACCGCAAGGACGACAAGGAAGATTTCACCGTCAAGCCTACCACCGTGTCACCACCTGATCCTTATGCAGGCGAAGACCACTTTTGTCAGGATAGGAACGTCCTTGTGTTCCCGCTCAAAAATGGCCGTTGTGGGATCCCTTCCCGCCTAAACATTTCGGGGGAAGAGGACCGTGGCCGCCTATATAAGTAGCTAGGATTCCCAGTGTGAAGGAACCAATGGATACACTCATACACCACGCAAGGAGCAAGAACACTAGCCTCCTGACCCTCCTGAGATCACCTCCTGAGCCCAGGAATCATTGTACTAGCTCGTATCCCAGCTCGCCCGAGGCTAATCCACCAAAGCAGGAAGTAGGGTCTTACACCACGCGGTGGCCCGAACCTGGATAAACTCTTGTGTGTTCTGTCCATTGTTTGCTCGAATCCTTCCACCGAGACGAGAGCAAGGCGCTAGGTAGACGTGAGTGGGAGAGATATTCGTTCACGCCCCTGTGTTCGAACTTAATGGGTTTTGCGGAGCCCTGAATCTGACATTTGGCGCGCCAGGTAGGGGGCGTGTCCAAATATCGCCTCTCCGACGACCTCGTCGCGTTCTCGTCATCGACCCTGCTCCACAACCATGGTGGACACGCGCCGAGCTCGCGCCGCCCGCCGCGCTGCGAACGTCGCTCAGACGGCGCCCGCGGGCAACGGCGCACTGCTCCGCCCCAACTCGCCGGTCACCAACGCCGCCACGGATCCGGCTGTCCACGAGCAGCAGGACTCCTCGCTGCCACTGTCCGTGCGGCGGGACGGCCGCACGGCGACGCCTTCACCCTCGCCGGTCGTGGCGTCGTCCTCGCTGGTCCGCCGTGGGCCAGTCTACCAGCAGCCTGCGCTACTGATGGCGCGGGAGCTCTTGCGCTACCGCCCAGCAAATGACCTCTACGACGAGTGGCTCCCCCGCATCACCGAGCTCGTCAACGCCGCTGGGGAAGCACCCGCATCAACGCACTCCTCACGTCCTCCATCGCCCCCGACGGGGAATGAAGGCCACGGGATCCCGGCCCCGCCTCCACTCCACCACGCCAGCTAGGAGGCCCGGCGCGAGGCCCCTTGACGTGAGCAACCCCGCAGAGCCCACACGCGCGACGTGGAGAGATGCGAGGTGATTCCGCACCCTCATGCAGGGGCTCGTGGCCCCCCTGGCCCGTAGCGCCCAGACCGCGTGCCACAGGAGGTTGTGGCACCAACACCTCAAGAACCAGCACCACAGGCGCAGGGGGCGCCTGCGATCATGAGCGTGGCTGGGTGTCGCGCCCTAGCTCCTGAGCAACGGTGCCTCGTCTGGCCCGGCAAGTTCAAGCCGGACCTGCCTCCACGCTACGACGGCACCACCGACCCCAGGGAGTTCCTCCAACTCTACGAGCTGAGCATCGAGGCGTCCAACGACACCGGGCAGGTCATGGCGAACTGGTTCCCCATGGCTCTGAAGGACGGCGCACGCTCCTGGCTCCTGAACCTCCCCGTGGGATCCATCTCCTCCTGGGAAGAGCTTCGCGAGCGTTTCATCGTTAACTTCCAAGGCACCCGAGATCGAGCCCCGGCAGCTGCTGATCTGCGCTGCGTGAGGCAGCAGCCGGGAGAAACCCTGCAAAAGTACATCAACGCTTCAACACCATGCGCCTCCGGATCCCCAGGGTCTCGGACGAGGCCATCATATCCGCGTTCTCCGACGGCGTCCGTGACGTCAGGATGAGGGAGGAGCTCGCCATTCATGAAGACCTGTGCACAACCCTCGAGATGTTTAGGCTCGCGGCGAAGTGCGCCAGGGCAGAGGAAGGACGCCTCTCCCTCCAGGAACTGCCTGAGGCGGAGGCGGACGACAAGAAGACCAAGGCCAAGGAATCAAAGCGTAAGGGGCCCGCTGTGCTGGCTGCGGAGCCAGAAGTGAGGCGTGGCTGCGGCTACGATGACCTCCCCAGAGACAACCTACCATACTGCGTCTTCCACAACGTCCACAACCACAACACCAACGACTGTCAGGAGCTCAGGGCGATGCGCGGCGGGCGCATCGGGCAACGCCCTGAGCGTGACAACCGCGGCTACGGCCATGTAGGAGGCCGAGGAGGAGGACGTTGGGATGGCAGGAACTCGTGCCAAGGGTGGCGTGAGCAGCCTCGTGAAGACCACTGGCAGGAGCAGCCTCGTGACGCCTCCTGGCGCGACCAGCCTCGTGAGGGTCGCCCTCAGGGCAATGAAGGCCTGCCTCCGCTGCCACCACCGCCAGGGAGACGGGGCAGGGGGCTTCCAGGAGTCGCGTGCAGTTGCATGCATCTTGGGAGGAGCCCATGCCCCGGCTTCCCACCGCATCTTCAAGCAGTTTGCCTGTGAGGTGAACGTGGCGCTTCCCAGGCCTGACGCCGCACGCAACCTCAGGTGGACCAAGCAAGCCCTCGCCTTCGACCCCAAGGACCAGCTCAAGTGCACTGCGGCCCCAGGCGCCCTCCCGATGCTCTGCACCCCGACCATTAGCAACGTCCTCGTGACCAAGACCCTCATCGACGGCGGAGCGGGGCTCAACGTCCTCTCCGTCCAGACCTTCGAGACACTCCAGCTTCCCTACGATCAGCTCCACCTGACCAAGCCCTTCTACGGGGTCACGGATGGCTCCACTCTCCCGATGGGGCAGGTCCGCCTCCCCATCACCTTTGGCGACCGCGACAACTACCACACAGAGCTCATCGACTTCGACGTCGCCAACATCCACCTCTCGTACAACGCCATCCTAGGGTATCCTGGCCTCGCCAAGTTCATGGCAGCGACCCATCACGGCTACAACATCGTCAAGATGCCCGGGAGCAGCGGAGTCATCACGATCGCCTTCGACGAGAAGGAAACGGTGCGTTACCTGGAGCGTGCCTACCAGACCGCGGCGGTCGTATGCTCCGATGAGGATGGAGCCATCCTCGCCCTGCAGACCGCCGCCAAGAAGAAGAATAACCTACCCGTCGACGAACCTCAGGACGCAGGGGCTCCCGACGGCCTGGCCTCAGGACTTGCGCCTGCTGACGAGGCGCCCTCCACCCTCGCATAGGGAGGCGCGCTCGGCACCCCTCTCGTGACAGGCTCGGGGGCTCTCCTCAGGAGTGTCTCTGGGCTGACCGGCGTCTCGAGGGAGGTGTTCGAGCACCGCCTGCAAGCATGTCTTGAAGCACGTTTTTGTGAGCCCAGCGTGAGCCGTTCAGCGCTGGGGGCTCAGGACTTCATTGACCAAGTTACCGAGGAACTTCAGTACGCAAGACTCATCAGCGGTGGGCGTAACCGCACAACCCCAAGTTCACCCGCTCGCAGCCCGAGCGACCGCTCCCGCGTTTGCGTCGACATCGCGCGTCTCAACCGAGCCGCCTCTCAGGAGCCCCTCTGGCCGACGGCGGTCGGCCAGAGGAGGGCCCTCCCCTGCAACTACGTCCGCACATTCTTCGGCTTCCGCAACGCAGCTGCCATGTTCTAGCATCTCGCGCAGCAGGCCCTGGGGGCTCGGGAGGCTCAATGGCAGGCGGTCCGGATGGAGCGAGAACCGGACTCGCGCGACCGCTGAGAGCCTCCCCAGCCCCTGGGCCTCAGGAGCCTGACGATCCTCGGGAGCGACCCGCGTGGCTCGCATCTTCAGCTACCCCAACTCTCCTTCGACAAGTACCAGGTGACACTTCAGGTATCCAAACGAGGGCGCCTCTCGGGATGCATCATCATCGGACCGCTGGGGGCTGTTCCCCCGCGGTTATCTCCCTTTTTGCATGATCAAGGCTAGATGTTTCTTTCCATTCGCATTATCTACATGATCGGCGTCCTCACCTCCACTAAGTTCATGAGCCCTTGTGAGCCCACTCGCGACCGCCCCATGATTAAGGACTGGCACGACGTCTGTGCTCGGGCCAGTCCCTGCAGCGTTGATAAACCCAAGGGCTGAGCTCTGTCTCGTGAGACGTCACTTCCCATGGTCCTTGGTGCCTTGTTCTCGCATGGGCTAATAGTGGATGGGTAAGTAGGGGCCCGTGGCAGGTGCCTCGCTCACGCGGGAACTGTGCGCCGGTTGTTTTTCTTTTGGATCGTTGCATGAGAAGACTGGGCACGACATCTGTGCTCGGGTTCGTCCCTGCAGCGTCGACAAATCCAGTGGCTGAGCTCTGTCTCGCGAGCCATTCCCATGACGTCACCTCCTGGGGTCGCTGGTGCTGTGGCCTTCTCATGCGATACCCTCTAGAGATGCACTCGGCGCAGGTCGACACAACACCTCTCTTTTCACATTTTGCAGAAGAAGACTCAGGCGCAACCCGCCTGAGGGTAGGGTCTCGTGAGTGATGCGTAAGCTCACGAGAACTTCCTCAGAGTTGTTCAGCTCGTCCTGAGGAGGGCCCATATACACTTTGGCTGTCCTACAGTGCAAGCCACGTGTCAGGACGAGGCTGTACACGCCCCAGAGTCTCTCCCGGTGGGAGGCTCCCTCCCACGGTCTAGTGGAAGTACCAAGCTCCGCGCTGGCAGATCCAACCGAGGAGCGGTTATGCCCACGAACCAGTGGAAGCACCAAGCTCCGCGCTGGCCGCTACGACCGAGGCGCGGTTATGCCCACACTCCGCGCAAGTGTGGTAGCTCTATGCTCCGCGCTAGTTATAAACAACTGAGGGTGGCCCCCAGTGGTCGCACCAACCTCAAGGAACTTTTCAGCTCACGACGCTCACAGCTTCTCCTTGGATGGGTGTTGTGAGGGGGGCTAGGCACGGGGGCTATGCTCAGGTCACGCCTGGCAGACGCCACCCTACCAGGTGCCCAGACACCTGGCCTTCTCGTGCCCCCATCCCAGGCAAAGGCTCGTGGGCAAGGTATGGTACTCGTTCTCCTTCATGCGAGTCGTTCATACGTCAAGGGGGACCCTTGGGCGTCGCGACCCAGGAGCCTAATTGGCCACGTAGCCCCTCATCCCTTGAGTCTAGTTATGATGATAACCTCGGTTATCCGGAGGGCTCAATGGCGATCGAGGTATGCGCGGGGTTGGGCCCTACCGATGTAGAACGAAAACGGGATCGCTTGAACGTCAATGGGGACCCTTGGGCATCACGACCCAAGGGCCTCACTAGCCACGTAGCCCCTCATCCCTTGAGTCTAGTTACTACGGTAACCCTGGTTGTCCGGAAGGCTCAATGGCGAGTCTAGTTACTACGGTAACCCCGGTCATCCGGAGGGCTCAATGGCGGTCGAGGTATGCGCGGGGTTGGGCCCTACCGACGCAGAGCACCTAAGCGAACATGAAAGGAAGAAAGCATGGAAATCATCTAGCTATTACAATAATGCCAAGTTTTTCAAATTCAAACAAAGTTCTTACGCCTCCCCGAGGCACTCCCACTTCTCTCTCTAAACAGGAACGGATCAGGCATTGCCAAGCGCAGCATCACCGGTCTTCTCCTCCTCGGCTGCGGTAGCAGTAGCCTGGAGGAACGCCTCCACCAGCGACATGGCCTTCACCCTTAGGGCCTCGGCAGCTGTGTTCTCGATGACTTCGTTCACGGGCCCGGACAGCGAGGCCAGGTCAAGGGTGGGGTCGCGAAGACTTAGGTGGCTGCACACCTGCGTCAGGACCAAGGTAAGCAGCGCACGGCTCTTGACGTCGGCTAACTGGCCAATTGCAGCCGCAACATCGCGCAGGGACTCAACGAGCACAGCAAGGAGCCTGGCGGGGCCTTTCTCCGGGGCGGCCAGCGGTTTCTTGAACCCTTCCCCGTAGGCGGCATGCAGCACCTGGTGGGCCTCAAGGTCAAAGGAGGCAAGGGCCTCGGGACTCACCGCTGCCGAGGCCGCAAGGGCTTCCTCCTTGTCGCGAGCAGCTTTGGTCGCCTTGGCCTCCTCGACTTCAACCTTCAGCTTCTCCAGGGACGCACGGTCAGCAAGCTGCTCCTGTTGCAGCCGGGACGACTCAGTCTTCTACGCCTCGAGCTCCTTCTCCAACCTCTTGAGCTCCAGGAGCGCCCGATGCCTTCCTCGCGGAGGGACTCCAGCTCACTCTCTGCCTTGAGGCAGCGCTTCTCGAAGGACGCGGCGTCGGCTCGCACGGTGTCGCGAGCCCGCGTGGCCGCTGCAGCTTCCTCTCGACCCTTGGCGGCGACCGCCGAGGCCTGATCCCAGGAGGTCCACGCAGACTCGTTTGCCAGGAGCCACCCGTGGATCAGCCCCAGGCGCCCTTCTGCCAGGTGGCCGTCACCATCTTGCAGATCGGCGTGAAGATGACCTAGCGCGGCGGAGGCAGCATCCAAAGCCTCAGGACCAGGTTGCGCCGGCTGGCGCCCGACAAGACCGACTGCTCGACCAGGGGCTCGGGGGCTCCGGCCTCCCTCGCCAGAGCAGCCGGAGCAGAAGCCAACTCCGCAACCTCGCCGAAGGCGGGGACGTCTCCGAGCAACACCATCGCCGAACGCTCGGTGGCCCGGTTGACCGGGGCACCCAGCACCGCGGCATCCTTCCTCGAGGTCGCATCAGCAGCCAGAGGAGCAGGGCATTGCAGTGTGACCTCCCCCTTCACCTTCTTCATCACACCTCCCAGGCTGCTGCATCAGGGAGAGTGCATCAGGGACACGACAACTAAGGATGAGTTAGAAATTGCACACTTACTCGTCGGAGGCGAGGCGCGCCCTTCTCTTCACCAGCAGGTCAGCAGCAGCCGCTGGCGCCCTGGGCGCACCGATAGCCCGGGCCTGGGCAAGGCGTGAGGCCACAGTCCTGGGCGCGGCCGCAATCGCCAGGTTCGCTGGTACGGTACTCTTCAGCGGAGTCGCCACCTTGCTTCCCCCGGACGCAGCACGGCCGGATCGACGTGGAGTGGTCGCCTGGGACCATCCGACGGCATCTGCACCTGGCGTCATTGCTCCGACAAACGCTTTGGAGGAGTCCCCCTCGTCGTCCAGGGTATCCTCCAGGCCCCCTCATCGCTCTCGTCAGCACCAGAAGACACGTCGAACATGGGCTAAGCGCCCGCGGGCGCACCAAAATCCGGCACGGCCTTCAACAGCTCGGCCTTGTCAGGGCAGCTGTACAGCGGCAGGTAGGCCCCGGGGAGATCCTCCGGAACCATCCCCAGGAGAGTTCTCGAGGTGAAGTCCAGATCGTCCTCGGCCAGCACCCCTGGGTGCAGCCGGAGCCTATCGTCGTCGCCCATCAGCTCCCACACGGGGCGCGAGTGAGCCTGCAGCGGAGCCAGACGCTGCCTCAAGAAATCCTTCATGATCTGACCCCCTTCGAGCCTCGAGCTCAGGTAGGCCTCAATATTTGCCAGGACAGGCCCGGCAAGGGGGTCGGTGAGCTTCGTGTGGCTCCAGCCATCGCACTTCTCCGGACGGGCAGTAGGCAGCGCCAGCAGAGGATGGACGCGATGGGCATCCAGGTAGAACCACCTCTTACGGTGGTACTCTATCTTCTTCCCGGCCGTCATCAGCCGACAGCCCTGGCGCTGGAAGACGAAGGAAACGCAGCCCGAGCACGGGCCATCGTCGTACCGGCGCATGGAGAAGAAGTGGTGGAAGAGGGCGACGGTCGGCCTCACCCCCACGAGCGCCTCACAGTAAAAGGCGAAGAGCGACATGACGAAGATGGAGCGAGGCTGGATGTGGAGAGCGTGCACCTGGTAATGTTCCAGGATGGCGTAGAAGAACTCGGAGAAGGGGGGCACGAGCCCCACAGAGATGCTGTGGAGGAAGAAGGGATAGCATGACTTCGACAAGGTCCGCGCCATGGTGGATCCGGCCCAGATCCGCGTCGGGCCGTGCTCATTGTGGGTGATCGACAGGAAAGGTTGTAGTCCTCCTCCCTGGTAATGGAGGAGTCCTCAAGCGCCGCATCAAGGGAAGAAGCAGATCCAGACGCTGGCGCGACACTCTTGTTCCTCTTCGCCATGGTTGAGGGAGCCGAAGGACGCAGGAAGGTAGGAGGCGTAAGGGGAAGGAATCCGAGCAGGAAGTAAAGAGGGTGATAACTCCCCCAGCGGAGGAGGCCCCCTTTTGTCAAGATGCACGGTTGCCGAGACGGCGTGGGGAGCGGGGTCGCTCATGTACCATCCAACCATCACGAGCCAGCCTGGCCCGCAGCCTTTTTAGGGCCCGCGGCGCTTCGTCCTCGACTAAGGCTTCACCCTGAAGCCAACTCCGCGCGTGCCTTGGGCCCGGGGGCTACTGTCGGCGTCCTGGGAACCAGGGTACCCAGACTTGCCTGTCTGCGGGCCGCGACGCGCTCCTACAAGCGGCCTGGTATGACCCAGCTGATCGACCAGCTGTCCAAGACCCTCGTGAGGGGGCCAAGCCTCGCGAGGTGAACGACGTCAAGACCTCCTCAGGAGCAGCCTCAGCAAGGTGCTCCGGAGGGGCGGAGAATCCAAGGCCAAGCCTGCCTCAGGAGGAGGCAGTGATGTTAGTAGTGACGCACCACGCCAGCGGGTGGCAGCGTCCGCCAGTGGCGTAGTTGCCATTTCGGTGCAAAGGGGACAACGCAGACATTGGTTCCCAAGGAGCGGGGACAAGGTTTCCCCTTTGGTGCAACGAGACCGAAGACCGCAAGGACGACAAGAAGGATGGCACCATCGAGCCCACCACCGTGTCACCGCCTGATCCTTTTGCAGGCAAAGACCACTTTTATCAGGATAGGAACGTCCTTGTGTTCCCGCTCAAAAATGGCCGTTGTGGGATCCCTTCCCGCCTAAACATTTCGGGGGAAGAGGACCGTGGCCGCCTATACAAGTAGCTAGGATTCCCACTGTGAAGGAACCAACGGATACACTCATCCACCATGCAAGGACCAAGAACACTAGCCTCCTGACCCTCCTGAGCCCAGGAATCATTGTACTAGCTCGTATCCCAGCTCGCCCGAGGCTAATCCACCAAAGCAGGAAGTAGGGTCTTACACCACGCGGTGGCCCGAACCTGGATAAACTCTTGTGTGTTTTGTCCGTTGTTTGCTTGAATCCTTCCACCGAGACGAGAGCGAGGCGCTAGGTAGACGTGAGTGGGAGAGATCTTCGTTCACGCCCATGTGTTCGAACTTAACTAGTTTTGCAGAGCCCTGAATCCGACATGTTCTTCTTTGGAAGGATTGGGGAAACTTTCCGCCAGGGCTTGGCCGTCGAGAGAAGTTAATCCGGCCTGGACAGAGACTAGATCCTCGGGAGGGAGATATCCCCGCGTCTGAAGTTTTCTCAGATGCACATGAGATACTAAGCAACTCTCCCAATCGCCCGCTTGAGGGCCATGAGGGCGCGAGGAAGAACTGGGAACGCCGACCATGTTTGAAGATTTTCCGTGGCAGGCTCTAAGGATTTTCCGTGTAGAATGGAATGGAATCTGAGATCTAGCCTCTTTAATTAGGCACCTTCCTTATGCAGTCGAGGGGTTAATTGTAAAAATGCCCAGACTGTTCGTATTCGCCTGACACATGGAAGCCAATACGACGGCGGCAAGGAATCGACGGGATATAATATTAAAATATGAAGTCGAACTATCATCTGATCTAAAGGAGGACTCACCTTGCAAGACCGAAGCCATGAAGCCGGATACACACTCGTCCTTGAAGGCAAGCCCGAGGGCTACTGAGGGAGTCCTGTATTTAAGGGTCCTCAGGCGTCCGAGCCATTGATGCTAGGCCGAATTGATGGGCCATGAAGATAGAAGCAGAAGACCCTCCCTCGTATTCAGTGAGGACTCGTACATATGTAGAAAGGCAAGAGAGATGTCCGGATGTAACGATTCCTTCCTTCCCAAGTCACCTTTGTAACCCTAAACCCCCTCTGGCATGTATATAAGCCGAGGGGTTTAGTCCGTAGAGACGACAAAATCATACCACATATGCTAGACTTTTAGGGCTTAGCCATTACGATCTCGAGGTAGATCAACTCTTGTAACCCCAAATCCTTTAAGATCAATCAAGCAGGAAATAGGGTATTACCTCGATCGAGAGGGCCTGAACCTGGGTAAACATTGTGTCCCCTATCTCATGTTACCATCGATACTCAGACGTACATCTTGGGCACCCCTACCCGAGATCTGCCAGTTTCGACACCGACAACTGGCCCCACATATCAATACTAGTCTTTTCTGCGTCGTGTCCCCTATCTCATGTTACCATCGATCCTCAGACGTACAGCTTGGGCACCCCTACCCGAGATCTGCTGGTTTTGACACCGAGAACTGGCCCCACATATCAATACTAGTCTTTTCTGCGCACTTTGTCCTCACTCGTGCGCACCCGGGAGCAACTTCCCAGTCGGTCACCCATCCTGAAATTATCCAAGCTAAGCACGCTTAACTTTGGAGTTCTGTCCGAATGGGCTTCCGGAAAAGAAGGAATTCCTTATTGATATGCGTAGTCTATCATCCCTAATATGCCAGGCTATCACAATCCGGCCATGGCCAAGTTCATGGCGGGACCCACCACGGCTACGACGTCCTCAAGATGCCAGGAAGCGGTGACATCATCACAATCGCCTGCAATGAGAAGGATGCAGTGTGCTCCCTCGAGCACGCCTACCAAGATGCGGCGGTCGAGAAATCAGATGCCGAGGGCTTCGCCTACCCACCTGAGGCTGTCCCAAAGAAGAAGAAGCTGCTCACCCCGGGGCCTCAGGAGGGCGGAACGCTTGACGGTCGTGCCTCAGGGCCTATGCTCATGGACGGGGCGCCTTCTCCTCTCGCATAGGAAGGCGCGCCCGACGCCCCTCTCAGGCTGGACTCGGGGGCTCTCCTCTAGAGGGCCTCTGACCTGGCCAACATCACGAGGGAGGTGCTCAGGCATCATGTGGAGGCGCGCTTCAGCGTGCGCTTCCGTGAGAAGAGCACAGGGCGTGAGGCGTCATGTGCTCAGGAGTTCATCACCAAGACGATCAAGGATCTTCAGGAAGCAAGGACGATGCGAGGCGAGCGTCGCCCCGCACCACCAAGCACTGCTCCCTCTACTGATGAGGGCAGGGGACTGCGCGTCTGCGTCAACATTCCAGGGCTCAACACAGCCGCATCTCAGGAGCTCTTCTGGCCGTCCCATGTGGGTCGGTGCAAGGGTCCCCCTCACAGCTACGTTCGCATGCCTTTCAGCTTGCCGAACAGCGCTGCCCTTCACCAGCGCCACATGCAGAGCGTCCTGACAGCTCACGAGGCCAGGCACCAGGAGATCCTGGCGGAGGAGGCGTCGATCCTTCATGAGCCTCCTGGACTTCAGGAGCACCGCAAGACCCCGGAGCCAAGCGACTCATGAGGAGCGACTTCACCGGCACGCGTCTTCAGCTACCCCAACACTTCTCCCACAATGGTGTCAGGTGACACTTTTTGGTTTGTTCAGTTGGGGGCACCCCTTGGGCTGCATCATCCCCAAGCCGTGTGGGTCTATCCCTACGACATGTATCATTTTTTTGCATCTATCAGAGCTTGCCTTACCTTGAGCTGCTTCAAGATTATCACCTGTCCATCTGGTGCCCCGACAGCCTTTGCGACTCCCGCGCGCTACTGACCTGCCGATTGCTCATTCCGCCCAAGGAACTACATGCACGACGCCTATGCTTGGGTTCGTCCCTGCAGCACCAAAAAACCTGAGAGACCGAGCTCTAACTCACGGCCAGCCCCATGCACGTCACCTCACCGGGTCCTCAGTGCCTCCACATTCTTGCAGAAAGATCAACGACAACAAGGCAAGTGCTGCCGCGTGCTATGACCTCTTTCTCAGATTGTTTCGCAGCAACCTCTAGAGCCGGACTAGGGTGGCCTCACTGGCCACTCCCCTCGATGCGATTCACTTTCATGTTAAACCGGGGGGGGGGGGGGCCCC
>LR738709.1:354853306-354971087 GCA_902687465.1 Secale cereale
GGGGGGGGGGGCTCCTGAGCATCACGCCTCAGGGGCTCCTACTGGCTCTCGAGCCCTCACCCCTGGCCTTGACCATAACATTGCGATCTGGCATACTAGCGGCGGCTGAGCCTCGCTCGAGGGCCGGGACTCGAGAATGTAGAGCACCTATTCGAGCTAAGGGGGGAGAGACCGGTGCGAGCCTCGCCTAGGGGCTCTATTGTAAGGGCACAGTCAGGCATCGCACAAGGAAGCTACCGAAAGATAAGTCACCCCCCGCGCGTCAACTAGAACCTCATGACCCTGTGTTTTTACCTTCGCGATCTCGCTCGGGCAACATTGTTTTCCTTTTCGACCTCCAGGGAGCCGCTTGCACGCTAAAGGGGACCTCTCGAGCATCGCGTCTCGGGGGCTCTTACCAGACCTCGGGCCGCTCACCTCCTGGCCTTGACCACGACATTGCGACCTGGCATACCAGGGATAGCCGAAGCCTGCCTGGGGACTGGGTCCTGTCGGCGTAGAGCACTGAGCTACCGCAAGAACGAAAAAGGGCACAATGCCGAAGTGAGATATGCAATCACAATACTAAACAAGGAGTAATGACATTAAGGAAACAATATTACTACTTCTTACATACCACCACGGGGCTTGACATGACTCCGCACAGGGAAACAAAAGAAGGGCGCTAGAGAACCCGGGACGGGGGCATCACCGACGACGCCGTACGGACGCCGACGCCCTGTTCCGGGCGCGGCGAGAGCTTGGCGGCTCGTAGCTGTCATCGTCACTGGACTCCGGAGAATTACTCGATTCCGGGACTCGATGCCGCTGCTGGAGGAGCTGCTGACAAGGCCAAGGGCAAGTTCAGTGCCCGTGGCCGTATCGTGCAGATCGCCCCTCCCGGGGCAGCATTCCAGGCGCTGACCATCCTCGCCGAAGACCTTGAAGAAAAGCATGGAGGCTCCGTCGTACTTGAAGTGGATGGCGGAGGCCCCTCCTGGGCGGCAAGTACGGGCGATCTCGCCCCATCCGCGAGTCATGAAGACATCGCCAGGGGGGATGACCTCAACCTCCGCCTCGATAGCTTGGCTGCAGCATCCAGCGTGTCGCAACCATAGCTCGGCGGGCCCCCTCGGCGGCACCAACTCAGCGAAGAACCTCGGGAGCCGGATCCATGAGAGTGGTGACATCACTGCCCATAGCACGAACTCATGAGGCGTGTCTTCGATATGGGTCCGCAAGCCAGCCGACCGTACGGCTGCGGCATGTGCTCCACGACCCCGGCCGATGCGAGGACGGGCATCACCCTCCTGCCCAGGGCATTGCGCGCGAGCATACAGAGGGATCGGGAAGCCAGGCAAAGGCCGCTCCAATCAAGGCCGCGACACTTCAAGACCCTCGTCGGTGTCACGGGAGCGGCCAAGCCTTTCCTTCGACGGGAGTGGCCCGGGATCCTCCTGGGGAGCCTTGCCCTTCTCCGCCGCAGAGAACCTCCTTATCTGCGCCATGGACGCTTCGGCAAGATGGCAAAGCAAGAAGGAGGAAGGAGGAACGAGCAGCAAGGAGATGGAGATGAGCAGAGGGAGCTCCGCCCATCCTCATTTATAGCAAGAGGGAGGCAAACCGCTAGCCTCCACGATCATAGGTAATGATGATCTTTTTCGGCATGCAGCAGGCTCCAGTCAAGTCGAATGGTTGCCGAGGCAGCATGGGGAAGTGGAGACACCCACGTCCCATCAAGCACCACGTGTCAACCAGGTCCGCAGGCGGTTGGGGCCCGCGGCACTTCGCCCTTGCCCTTTGGCTTCGCCTCGAAGCCAAGTCCGAGCGCGCCTTGGGCCCAGGGGCTACTGTCGACGTCCTGGGAACAGGGGTACCCAGACTTTCCTGCCTGCGGCCCACAACATGTCCCCTTCACCGGCCTGGTACGGCCCATCTTCAGCATCAACACTCAAGACCCTCGCGAGGGGCCAAGCCTCGCAAGGCAAATGACACCAAGGCCTTCAGAAGGAGCAGTCTCCCTAGGTTGGCTCCTGAGGAACAGAGATCTCTATGCAAGCCCCCACCTCGCGAGGTTCAGATGACGCAAGCCATGATGACCAAGACCAGGTGGGCGCCAGCGGGCGCAGTCCAGCAGGTTTCCCCTTTGGTGCTAAAGAGGCAAGCGCAGGTGCGGAGTCCCGAGGAATCAACCAAAGGCTTCCATTTCCATGTAACAAGACCAGGATCGCCAGGACGGCAGGACGGAGGTCATCGCCGAGCCCACCATGGCGTCACGGCGAGAAGCTTTGCAGGCGAAGACCACCTTTTGTCAGGATAAGATGTACTAATTGTCTCCCTTCAAATTTGTCCATTATGGGATCCCTTCCCGCCTTCATTTTGGGAAGAGGACCAAGGCCATTATAAATACTAGCCGTCAACCCGTGCGTTTGCACGGGCTAGTATGAAAAAGCATGTAAAATTGTGTTTTTGACATTTAGAAATTTAAAATATAGGTTGTAAGATATTATGGTTTACAAACATTTACAAAAGATGCCAAGCTTAACCTAAGAGGTTGGTCATAACGATTGAACTTTTGCATGATAAGGTAAAACTGCTAGAGAGAGATTGACCGATTAGATTCTCATTACCATTAAGAATCCATATCAAATATTTGAATTTCTTAAGTCTTGTGGAATCCATGGATTTCCCTAGTAAAAAATTTGAACACATCATAATGAATTAATGATCACATACGTGAAACAAAAGATGATGGCATTGCAACAACCCAAAGGCTGTCCTAATGTTTTAATATTCATACCTAATATGTCAAACTTCCTTGATTGTTGTGGAAAGTGTGGCTTAGGTGTTAGTTGAATACAAATCAATGATCACGTACCTAAAACAGAAGGAACCAATCATGTATTAGCATATAATCCATTGGAGGTCATGTTGCCCGAAAACATGAAGTGCTCCAACTCAAAGTTGACCACCTCATTCATTTAAGAACTCAACTAAAACAAAAAAGGTGCAGAAAATTATAAGCAGAAATGGATTACTCAAAGCTCAAGTGCATCATGTAGAAATGACACTTGACTAAGCTACACAAAATTGGACATCTTCAACCAATGGAGGGAATCAATCTAATTATGTACATATTCTTGTCCGAGTTGGATGCCAGGGTGAGGATGTAGAATTGTTGATATGATGCCTAGTATGGATCATCAGCCAGAGGAAAGAACAATGTTTGCAGTACTCTATCACCCAGGCATGGCAGCGATGAAAGCATAGAACCTTAGAATAGTGGAATCCACCTTAATGATGAAGGTGTACAATTGAGGAGAACGGAAGCTTGATAACCATAGAAGAAGAAAACATCAGTTAGGCTTACTGATACAAAAGGCTCCTGGAAATTTTAGGCTTCTTCTCAACACTTGTTAACTTGATAAAAAATTGTGCACCGTTGAAAGTATTAATCCAAATTCGTTATTTTCCAAGATAACAGTTCTTCGGCATATGACCAGATCCGCAGATGCCTGATGGCTAGATCCTGCAGGGCCGCAGATGCCGCGTCAACATATGACCACCATCAGGGACACCACTACATGAATCGAGATCATTGAGCTAATCTTCATCTTGGTCGTTAGCACATGATGCATGTTGATCAGACTGCAGAGAGCTAATGAACCATGTTTCCACCAGGAGTGCTCGGTAATTAACTGAAGATGTCCCAGAGAATGGGACATAGCTTGTTCAAAAAATAGGGTGCAGCCTTGCACATGCTACTTTAGAAATATATGAAGACTTCTTGGTGCCTTCCTGTGCCAAATTGCATGTGTATAAGTTCTCTTCTCCAGAAATGCTATGTCTTCATCGGCTGAACCGTCAGCTTGCTGAGAGTTCGCCTCCTTCCTTCGCCACAAATCCAACTGGGCTGCAATTCCATTTGAATATATGAAAACTCCTCATTATATTTTCTGCAAGTGTCAACTATAAACATCTAAATATTGGAACTGTGATGGAAAGATAACCTGTATTACTAAAATAAAAGTAAGACATCATAGATTCATGTTTGGTCGCAGTGCTGATCTTGGTGTCGCGTGAAGGAACAGTGGTGTGGTGCCAACGGCTTCTGACACGTGCTCAAGAGAGCGAGGCGATGTGTCCTCGCCAAGATCAGGCCTCTGGTCGCAGCGCTGCCTGCTTGTCCTGGACGGCTCCCTCGTCCGGATCGGAACTCCGGTTCCGTCGCGTCGAAAGGCATGGATTTCTACGCTCCGCGGAAATCGTCTAGCAAAACTATCTCCTGAAGCAAGGGTTCTGGATAATTGTACAGTATGGATTCTCCTCCGTGTAGACATACATAGGCTTCCAGGTTTCCCTAGTATAATAATAGGACTAAAATATTCACCGAATAATATTATGGAAGAAATTTGTGATGATCTTTTCTTTTTATATATAATGACGTGATTGATTATACTTCTGATGCGGTAAATTTTATTATGAACGTTTTGTATTAAAAAGTTCATATATCTAGATCTGTTGCAAAATACAACAAATGAACCATGTAGAAGTATCACTCGATATGCCATACATCTATCTAAATTTTTGCACATGCAACAGTACTAAAATCTCACAAATCAGGAAGTTTGTAATATATTAAAGGTCAAAAGTACATGAAAATATTTTATGACATGGCATCATACTTTTTTCTTAATGCCGCAATGCAAATTATTTGTTAAACATGCAGATAATCTAAGATTTACCACATATTATAATACAAAATATACAACATCTAAACCACTTATGAAAAATAAACCGGCTGACAGTGTTCAATTTCTAGATGTAGAAAACGCTATTTACCTAGCTTGTTGCAGTTTGGCAACAAATGTGATTCAGATCCCTCAGCTCGCCGGTTCTCCTTCTCTTTACTCCTTGGAATGCATAATCTGGTCACAACCTATGCACGACATGTACAAAATCAAAAAAACAATTCTTGATGAGACGTCATGGGCCTAGCAAATTTATTGTGAGCGCTTTGATAAATTCATCAGGGTGAAAAACAGAGGAGAGATTTCATGATGCAAGGTTACGTGCCTGCAGCACATGAATTTACGAATGACCTTAAATAAGGTTTGGAGTGTGATCTACTTTGTTGCCGTCTTGCCGCTCCATCACCAAAATCTTCCGATCTTTTTCTTCCATTGCCAAGACGATGGCGCCGGAGTAAGTCCAGCCGGTCGAGAGAGCCAAGTCGATCCAATCCCGTCGAGAAACGAATGAAGCGATTCCGATGAAGCTAGCTTCTAACGTTTACATGAGCCAGCGCTACTCATCATCAATCAAGCAGCCTATCTGCTTGCGTGCCTGCAAGTTGTGCACGTACATACATCAGCTCCTGGGTGATTTAGGATTTGCCCTAACAATCAAAAATCGACAGGGAATTTGTGACCAAAGCATTGGGAGCATGAAAAGTAGGGATTAGTGAGAGATTCGACTGGGATTTGGTTGAGGCCTTACGTGGATTGAAGCACCAGATGGAACGCGTTGGTGGAAGAGGCATGCACGTGGGATAGATCGCAAGGACTCCTGTGAGGTAAAAATAAAAAGATCTAATCGTTTTAGCTGATGATTACATGGATAAATCAACACCGTTAAAACTCCGTCCCACCAGATTAACGGCTCCTAATTACTGATTAATGTGGGAATTTTTAGGGAGTGCCTAATTAGTATAGGTATAGATAGGATAACCACCATCGTAGCAAATGACGGATCATTCAAACCACCCTCATCACCACAAACAAGAACACACCTCCTGTGGTTGTTCCACCACTATACTCGTTCTTCCTCAGCCCACCTCGAGGCAATCCACCACAAAGCAGGAGTAGGGCATTACACCACGAGGTGGCCCGAACCTGGGTAAACTGCTTTGTCCCATTTCCTTCCTGTTCATCGAGCTAGATCATGAGAACGGCGAGTAGGCAGACATGGGAAGTTGAGTTCTTGGCACGCACCCCAGTGTTTGAATCTAACAAGGGTTTTGCGGAGCCCTGGATCCGATAGTTTGGATAGTACTTGTCGTCATCTATCCAACAAGCTTGAGTTTGCTCCGTTCGGAGCTCATTTGTAGAAGTTATGGCAGTTCTAGTTTTCCTTCATTCTTCTGTTTCTCTTGGGTAGTTTTCAGCTTCCAAGTGGTTGTACTGCTCCGCTCCATGGTAGTACTGCTCTTATGGTACTTATGCTATGAGCTACCACACTCTCTTCCGCTTGTTGTCGCACTTCTGTAAATGGGCGGTAGTAGCACGGTAGTAGGGGGCGATAGTACTGCCCGCGCGGTACTACCATTTGCCTACTGCCGTTGCCACTACCTCTTATCTTCTAGCTTTTGTTGTCCCTCGCTGCCTCCATGGTAGTAGAGCGGTAGTACCGCTGTATGTAGTTCTACCGTCCTACCCTCCCTAGACTGCCGCTAGTTCTCTGTGTCCTGAGACACTAAGCGGTAGTACCGCTTGTGAGGACGGTAGTACCGCTCCAGCGGCACTGCCGTGCCTGAAATTGCGTTCTCTCAGTGCTACACCTAGAACTACCACTCCAAGAGGTAGTACCGCTCACCTGAGCGGTAGTACCACTTGTGTGCGGGCTGGAGGCATAACAGTTGGATTCAGGGGTGCCTATAAAAGGGGGTCTTCTTCCCCATTGCATTTTATCTCTTGAGCTCGTGTTCTTCCCCCATTATTGAACTTCTTCGAACTTGCTATCTCTCAATCCCTCCAATGATTCTTGCTAGTTCTTGAGGGAAAAGAGAGAGGAGATCTAGATCCGCATTCCCTCCAATCACTTTATCCTCTATGTGAGGGGAACCCCTTGGATCTAGATCTTGGAGTTCTTCGTGTTCTCTTCTTCGTTCTTCCTCTCATTTTCCTCCATAGCATTAGTTGTTGTGTTGGGATTTGGGAGAGAAGGACTTGGGCACTCCGTGTGCCCTTACCATTGCATTTTATGCATCGGTTTATGTTCTCCCTGGTGATACGTGGAAGCTACAAATTGAGAAGCTTATTATGCTTGGGTGCTTGGTACCCTAGAGCTTGTTCCTCTTGGGTGCTTGGGCGCCCTAGACGGTTGGTGGTGTTCGGAGCTCAATCATTGTGGTGTAAAGCTCCGGGCAAGCGTGGGGGTCTCCAATTAGGTTGTGGAGATTGCCCCGAGCAATTTGACGGGTTTCGGTGATCGCCCCCAAGGGTTGACAAAGTGTACGGGTACGGTGAACACCCCCAAGGGTTGCCATTTGTACGGGTTCGGTGATCGCCTCAAGGGTCCCTTAGTGGAATCACATCATCTTGCGTTGTGCGAGGGCGTGAGGAGATTACGGTCGCACTAGTGGTTTCTTGGGGAGCATTATGCCTCCACACCGCTCCAAACAGAGATTAGCATCCGCAAGGGTGTTAACTTCGGGATACAACGTCGTCTCTGTGTGCCTCGGTTATCTCTTACCCGAGCCCTTTACTTATGCACTTTACTTTGTGATAGCCATAGTGTTTCATGTTATATATCTTTCTATTACGTAGTTGTTTATCTTTCTTAGCACAAGTTGTTGGTGCACATAGGTGAGCCTAGTTGTTGTAGGTTTTGTGCTTGACAAATTAACCGCTAGGTTTGTTTCGCATTTGTTCAAGCCTAAACCATAATGATTTTAAAGCGCCTATTCACCCCCTCTAGGCGACATCCACGATCTTTCAGGTAGTCATCCATCACGTGAGGCACAACACATCTAGGGAGCTTCTGTTCTTGAACATAACAGTAACATAGTAAGCAATAGTAAGACACACACACACGCGCGCGCGCGCACACACACACACACATATATATACATACTATGAGTTAAGAAGAATGTATATGAAAAAGACATACTATATATATAGTAGTGATGAAAATCTTACGATGGATTTTCTAGAAATGTTGTTCTTGTTCATTGTGTGCACTAGTGACAGGTATGGTGCATCATTCGGACCAGCTTCATAAGTTCTGTTAAGCGTCTCAATATCAGCAAGAAAGGACACGAGGTAACCCTTTTCCTGCCAAGTAAGCGTAGTGCAAGCAGTGGAATAGATGTCGTCTACTAAGTCCTTCTCCATCCGTCCGGTGAAGAGTGTACATCTAGCTCCAAAATTTGTCCACAAAAAAGTGTACTTCTATCTTTACAATGCACTTTAAAGTGGAAAAAATACTTCTCTCTCATCACACGGTAATCAAGACCAATAGCAATCTACACATGGTCTTCTTAATTTCTACATGCACTTAGCTCATTGGGGGTTGGCTGATTAAAGAGGAGAGAGATGGTGGCTTGCACCTTTCCAATGCATTTTGTACTCAACTCCATAATTTGTCCTAAAATTTCTAGATGTACACTCTTCACCGGACGGAGGGAGTATATGATTCTTGGAGACCGAAAATAAGCAGTAAATTTTATGCAAAAAAGATAAGTTATGAGTGAAGTGGAAGCTAAAGGTTACTACAAGTTTGTTTAGAAACTTACATGGAGGAAGAACTGGAATCAAGTCTAAATCGATCCATATGTCCTCATCATGTTGATAATAGGTGCCGATATGAAATGTTATTACCATACCAGGCTGAAATCTGTAAGCTTTGGCCAATCCTGTCCAATTAGCACAAGCAAAATATGTGTGATCGACCTCATTATATATCTTAGATTTGAAATTGAAACCATCTTTTGTCTTGAGGTAAGTACTCATCTTAGTCACCTCTTCCCTATCGCGGAGGAAAAACTTGTCTTGGGCAAAAGGTCTTGCATGGCAAGGGATACACTAGTCAAAATGTAAAATAATAATCAGAAATTACATTTTGAAGCAGAAACCGTATACAATACATGCGTAAGAACGAAATATGTGCCAACAAATATTCAAACTTATTATCATCGTATAATATTTGTAGTCATTTTGAAGCATGAGGGAGAAGCATTCATTGTTGTCAAGGTGAGGATCGTATCGTCGCACATACCCCTAGTGTCGCAACAGTAGGGGCACTCTTCCATTTTGTGTTGCCTTCACATAATTAAAATTAGCATAAAAATTCAACCTTTGCTAAAAATGGACATATTGAGTGCAAGAAATTTGACGAAATGGAACTAAATCTACATTTTGCCAAAATATTGCCAACTCTATACACATTCCCTGCAAAAATGAAACATAGCACGAGAGACTTCACGAGCAACACAATGCAATGTTGCATTGACTAAAACAAGCAGACACCAAAAAATTGATCAATTCACAATTATCACATATACAGAATTCACAATAAACACATTTGTACACATGTAATGCATTTCATCAATTCACATGTACACATTTGTACACATGTAATGCATTTCATCACAATACATATGAACACTGGCTAGCTAGAACAAATCTACATGAAAATAAATTGGTAGAGTGAGGTCTTATATCATTCGGATCGAGAGGGACGACGATGGAGGAGACTGAACGCGATGAGTTGTGTAGCGGAATGGCGGTGGCCCGGCAGGGTGGGGGGAACAATGTTGGCAAGGCGGGAGGTAGGCGGGGTGGGGGAACAGTGCTCGGTGGCACGGCGAGGGGCAAGGTGGGGCAGGGTGAACTTTGGCCGGTGGCACGGCGGGGTGGGGGAGAACGTTGACCGGTGGCACGGCGAGGGCGACGACGAAGGGCAGGTCAGCGGCGCGAGATGGAGGAGATACTGAAAATGAGTTTGTTTGGCTAACAATGTTAAGCACTGATTCATTGTTAGTGCCGGCGCCCGTGACGTGGCCAACGCCAGCACTAGGTTTTTGAATTAGTGTACACTACATATTCATAGATGGAGTTTTGATAGATGACATGCATAATACAGATATTTACAATGATACAAATTCTTCTCGTGGTTTAGAGTACTTAAATATGTTATGTTAATTAATAATATTTGAAGCACAGACAATTTAGGAGGTACGGTATACACAGGAATGAAGTACACAAATCATGCAGTACGACATTGTTTGACAACCCTCTCAACGATGGTTTGGGTCTTCTGAATCTAGCTTGAGTACTTCCGTCCCGCTCTATGACTCTTTCTCAGAAATGGACATCCTGTCGCACGCAAGGTAGTTCTAATTCTTCTGCTCGTGTAATCTACTTGGTCTTCATAAATCTCCTCTTCTATTGGGTCCACGCCAAATTGATCATAGTCATCCTCGTTGGCGACTCCGTCCATCCCGATGATGCTCCTTTTGCCTCTCCGGACGACAAAACGACTCGGCTTTGAAGGGTCAGTTAAGTAGAAGCATTGTGATACGTCCTTAGCGAATACCCAAGGCTCATATTTGGCGGTGATTCCTTTCACCCCCTTTGCACCAGCATGTTGTGCTTCGGGCAACGACATGGTAATGAAACCACATTGATGTAGTGTGGAACCCTAGATGAGGATATTTTCACACTTGGAGGGGGAAAGAGGAAGAACAAACAAGAACACAAGGGGGAAATCACTCAAAACAAACCCAGTTACACATCCACTAGAGTAGCACACAATAGATCCACAAGAATACAAGAACTACTCAAGGAAAATAGCACTAGGGTAAAGTTCTTCCCAGTTCAAAGGGAGGTGAGGTCTTGGTGATGCGCTAAAAAACCACTTCCGTGATAATACGTGTTTGTCATAGTAGGTCACATTTTTTGTGATGCATATACATCCATGACGATTTTATGACAAAATCAAGATAGTCATACCTGTGCTGTCGTAGAAGTGTTCCATGACAATACCAAAATTATCATCACGTAAGTGTTCACTTCCATGACGATAAATAGCGCGTCATGGAAGTGCTTTCGTCAAGGGTAACCGACACGTGGCATCCACCGTAACGGCACACCATTAACCCAATCGGGCCCGGTTTTGGATCCGATAACCCGTTAACAGCCAGGACCAATTGGGATTTTCCACGTGTAAAATTCTCATTGGCTGAATGAACCACGTGCTAGCTCCACGCGCGGACATATGTCAACCAACCAATGGACATGAGGCGCCAATGATACGTCAACACATGGCATGGCCCAACAGGGGCCCATTCAGGTCAAAAGGCTGGCCCATTTTACTTGGTCAAAGGATAACGGGCCGGCCCATCAAATGCCTGCTAACGGCCTGTTTGCATATAGCCCATTCAGGCCAGATAACTCACGACCCATTACTGCCTTTCCTAATTTGGCCCAGTAGCTTCATATGGGCCGTCCAATACGATTCCAGCCCATTGTAACTTCCGGCCCATGTACGGCCCATGATGTCTTTCGGCCCCTACGAGGCCCTTTGTAACTCTCGGCCCATTAATAGGACGTAGTGAAACTAGCCTATAATGAACATTATGTTGCTTCATACCCATTAACGACCCATTACTCCGTTGGGCCGTTCCCAGCCCGTGTTATCTTTTTGCATTTTAAGGGCCCATTTATTCTTATGCTGATTTGCAGCATTCGGTAGCTTATGGTCCATTACTGGCCTTTTCCGCTAGTGGGCCAAATTCAGCCCATGGTTAACGGCGGCCCGTTTGTGCCCCGTTGACCCATTGGGCCATTTTCATAGCGTCATAAAAAACGGCCCATTAATGACCTGTTATGCCCGTCGATGGAATTAAGCCCGTTATACTCACCGGCCTCTTAAAGGCCTATTATGGCCGGCCCATGAATGGATGGCTGCCGCTCTAGCCCGTTTACGGCCATAATGCGGTCCGTTGTTTGGCCAATCGATCATATGGCCCGTAGAAGGCCCATTGATTCTACAGCCTGTAGAAGGCCATGGTGACAATGGTCTGCATGTTTCCCATGGTTATTGTGGCCTAGTTTTAAATAATAGATTATTGCAGGCACTAGCAAACCATGGAAAAAGAACTGCCTTGACTACAAGCAAATAAATAAACAAATAAGCAAGCAACATACGCTAGGCTATTACGGCTATTACACATATTACAACCACTGGACATCAAATTCGCCACCAGTGTAAATATGGGGAAGAAAGCACAAGTTATGCCCTAACCCTAATGAAATCGGTCCCACCGAGTTAATCATATCGGTCCCACCGAAATTCCTAACGATCACATTATGAACTAAATCTGTCTGACCGAGTTCTGTGAATCGGTCCCACCGAGTTTGGTAAATTGTGTGCAACGGTTAGATTTTGTGTGGCGGCTATATATACCCCTCCACCCACTCTTCATTCGAGGAGAGAGCCATCAGAACATACCTACACTTCCATCATACATGTTCTGAGAAGAGAACCACCTACTCAAGTGTTGAGATCAAGATATTCCATTCCTACCATATGAATCTTGTTCTCTAGCCTTCCCCAAGTTGATTTCCACTCAAATCTTTATTCCACCATATCCAAATCTGTGAGGAGCTGTTTGAGTGTTGGGGAGACTATCATGTGAAGCATTTGAGCAAGGAGTTCATCATCAATACACCGTTTATTACCTTTTGGAGAGTGGTGTCTCCTAGATTGGTTAGGTGTCACTTGGGAGCCTCCGACAAGATTGCGGAGTTGAACCAAGGAGTTTGTAAGGGCAAGGAGATCTCCTACTTCATGAAGATCTACCCTAGTGAGGCAAGTCCTTCGTGGGCGATGGCCATGGTGGGATAGGCAAGGTTGCTTCTTCGTGGACCCTTCGTGGGTGGAGCCCTCCGTGGACTCGCGCAGCCGTTACCCTTCGTGGGTTGAAGTCTCCATCAACGTGGATGTACGATAGCTCCACCTATCAAAACCACGACAAAAACATCCATCTCTTCACTTGCGTTTGCATTCTCCAAACTCCTCCCTTTACCTTCATATGCAATTGTTTTACTTTCCGCTGCTGTACTCTTAGAATTGCATGTGTAGGTTGATTGCTTGACTTGTGCCTTAGTGCTAAAATCTGCCAAGAACTAAAATTGGGAAAAGGCTAGGTTTTGTTTTTGCTCAAGTAGTCAAAGTTGCATGCTTTACTTTCCAATACCTATATACTCTTGTTCTGCATGCTTGTTAGGTATTGAGAATGTTTAAACATGTGCTAAAACTCCACTCCGACTTCAAGTAACTTAAAAGCTGCCACTTTTCTTTGCTAGGAGTCTATTCACCCCCCCTCTAGACACCTCTTCTCAATCCTTTCAATTGGTATCAGAGTTTTGGTCTCCATTGCTTTGGTTTAATCACCATTGGAGGAAGATGGATGAGTCTACATTGGGAATTATTAGACATAGAGTGCCTATGCTTGATGGAGAGTACTTTCATGAATGAAAAATGAGATGCTTGAGATCTTCAATGAATATCATTTGAACAAGTATATTGATAATCCTTGTATACCCCCATTGATGCTTCAAATCCTACTTTCAATGAGAAACTTGACATGATTCGAAATCTTAGAACCGTTAATCTTATCACTAGAGGATTGCCTAGAAACTTGCTTGTATGTTTGCCAACTTTTGAATATGCTTATACTATATGGAGATTCCTAGAGGTACGATTCCCAAATTATTCCTTGAAAAATCTAGATGAGATTCTCCATAAGTCTATTGCCTTGAATAGGATGAGTACTAGTGATCCTAAGTTTAGTGATTGCTTATTTGAGCTTCATGATCTCATGCGTGCCAAAAGAGATGCTGGAATTATTAGCAATATCATTTCCGAAGTCATTAGAATTCATAGAGATGAACATTGTTACGGTCATACTTCTAATGAATCACTCTCTCTAGGTGTTGATCAATCACATGACGATGTGGAACATGGATACTATGATGAGGATGATGATAGTGACTACGATCTTGATGAACAAATGAGACATTTTGGTCTTATGGCAAATCTTCCTGGTTACGCAGCCGAAGGAAAGGAATGGGTGCTTGATAGTGGATGCACGGATCACATGACCGGAGATAAGGACTTGTTTGATGAGCTTGCTAGAAATGATAGTCCACGAAAGTATGTTACCCTTGGTGACAACTCTAAGGGTAAAGTTGTTGGCCTTGGTTAGGCGGCCATATCCAACGATAGCTCAATTAAGAATGTCATGCTTGTAGAATCTCTCTGATATAATCTTCTCTCCGTGTCTAGATTAGCTGATTTTGGTTTAAATGTGCTATTCACTCATGTTGATTGCCAAGTCTTTCGTAGAGATAATCACAATATGGTGTTTACCGGCATTCGTAGAGGTGACCTATACATTATTGACTTCACTAAGAAAGCCCAACCTAGCACTTGTTTTATTGCCAAATCTTCTAAAGGTTGGTTGTGGCATAGAAGGTTAGGTCATGTGGGCATGCAAAATCTTGATAAGCTAATTAAAGGTGATCATATCCTTGGTGTTAAAGATGTTATATTTGACAAGGATAGACTTTGTAGTGCTTGTCAAGCAGGAAAACAAGTTGGAGGAAGTCATCCTGTGAAGAACATCATGACTACGAGGAGACCACTTGAGCTACTTCATATGGATCTTTTTGGTCCCAATGCTTACAAAAGCCTCAGCGGTAACTCCTTTGGATGATTCATTGTTGATGTTTTTTCAAGATTTACGTGGGTGTTCTTTCTTGATGATAAATCATAGGTTCAGAAGATCTTCAAAAACTTCGCTAGGAAGGCCCAAAATCAATTTGAAGTGAAGATCACGAAGGTTCGCAGCGACAACGAAATAGAGTTCAAGAACGCAAATGTGGATACCTTTCTTGACGAGAAGGGATTTCACATGAGTTCTCGGCCACGTACACACATCAACAAAATGGAGTTGTTGAGAGGAAGAACCGAACACTCATCAAAATGGCAAGAACGATGCTTGACGAGTACAAGATGCCATGACACTTTTGGGCGGAAGCCGTTGAGACAGCTTGTCATGCAACCAATCACTTGTATCTTCACAAGCTTCTCGGCAAGACGGCGTACGAGCTTCTCACCGGTAACAAACACCAAGTTGGATACTTTCGAGTATTTGGCTCAAAGTGCTACATTCTTGATAAGCATCGTCGTTCTAAATTTGCTCCTAAATCTCATGAAGGTTTCCTACTTGGTTATGGCTCAAACTCTCACACTTACCGTGTCTACAACAATTTCACCCGGAAGGTTGAAGAGACGGTAGATGTGAAGTTTGATGAATCTAACGGCTCGCAAATAGAGCAATTGCCAATTGATGTAGGAGATGAAGATCCTTCAGAAGCAATTCAAGACTTGTCTATTGGCAAGATTTGTCCAACGAAGGTGAAAGAGAGTACTTCATTCGTCCATGTGGAAGCTTCTACCTCACGACAAGGTGAACCACAAGTTAAATTGGAGGCATCCACAAGTGGGACACGCCATGATGAAGAAATCAAGGAGATGCATCAAGATGAACCTCATCGACCTCCTTCTCCACCTCCATAAGGGGACAACAACACCAACAACAATGAAGAAGGACAAGAAGAAGAAGAAGATGAAGAGGATGTTCCACCCCAACCCAAGCAAAAGCGAGTTAGAGCAAGAATTGCTAGAGATCATCCCGTAGAGCAAATCTATGATGATATCCAAACCGGGAGAATCACTCGCTCTAAATCTCATCTAGCTAACTTTTGTGAACATTACTCTTTCATATCTAACCTTGAACCTATGAAGGTTGAAGATTCTCTTGATGATCCAGATTGGGTGAACGCAATGCATGAAGAGCTACACAACTTTGAGAGAAATCAAGTGTAGACATTGGTCGTGAAGCCCGACAACAACCACAACATCATCAGTACCAAATGGGTGTTTCGCAACAAGCAAGACGAAGATGGTCATGTCGTTCGCAATGAAGCACGTCTCGTCGCCCAAGGCTACACTCAAGTCGAAGGTATGGACTACAGTGAGACATATGCCCCCGTTGCTAGACTTGAAGCCATTCGCATCTTACTTGCTTATGCTAATCACCATGATATCACCTTGTACCAAATGGACATTAAAAGTGCTTTTCTCAATAGTGAAATTGAGGAGGAAGTTTATGTTAAACAACCTCCCGGCTTTGTCAATCCTAATAAACCCGATGATGTTTACAAACTTCACAAATCTCTTTATGGTCTTAAACAAGCTCCTAGAGCGTGGTACAAATGTTTGACCAAGTTCCTTATTGAAAAAGGCTTTGAAATTGGAAAAATAGATTCCACTCTTTTTACTAAAAGGGTTAATGGTGAATTATTTGTGTGCCAAATTTATGTTGATGATATCATATTTGGTTCTACTAACCCCCCATTTTAGTGAAAGGTTTGGAAAGCTAATGTCGGAAAAGTTTGAGATGTCTATGATGAGTGAACTCAAGTTCTTTCTTGGTTTGCAAATCAAGCAAACTAAGGAGGGTACCTTTGTTTCTCAAACAAAGTATACCAAGGACTTGTTCAAGAAGTGCAACATGCAATAATGCAAAGGTATGACTACACCCATGCCTACTAGTGGACATCTTGACTTGACTAAGGATGGCGAACCGGTTGAAAAAAAAGTTCACCGCTCTATGATTGGTTCATTGCTATATCTATGTGCCTCCCGCCCCAATATTATTCTAAGTGTGTGCATGTGTGCACGATATCAAGCGGCCCCTAAAGAATGTCATCTTAAGGCTGTGAAAAGGATAGTGAGATACTTAATTCATACACCAAATTTTGGCATTTGGTATCCTAAGAGGTCCTCTTTTGATCTTGTTGGCTACTCCGATTCGGACTATGCCGGTGACAAGGTTGATAGAAAGTCCACTCCGGGTACTTGTCAATTTCTTGGTAGATCTCTTGTGTCTTGGTCCTCCAAGAAGCAAAACTCAGTATCCTTATCCACCACTGAAGCCGAATACATTGTCGCTGGTTCATGTTGTTCTCAATTACTTTGGATGACCCAAACTCTTAAAGATTATGGGATCTATGTGAAACATGTTCCATTACTTTGTGACAATGAAAGTGCTATTAAGATTGCTCATAATCCTGTGCAACATTCTCGAACCAAGCATATTGAAGTTCATCATCATTTCATTCGAGATCATGTTGCTAAGGGTGATATCAATCTTAAACATGTTCACACCAATAAGCAATTAGCGGATATATTTACTAAACCACTTGATGAGAAAGTGTTTTGCAGGTTGATAGGTGAATTGAACATTATTGATACCTCAAACTTGGAGTAGGAACTCCATTTGGATACATGCAAGGCATAAGCCTTTAACTAATCCTTGACCTTTTCTCTTATGATGTTGATCATATGTCTTGGATATATTTGCACCCTTGCATGCTATCTAACCCTTGTAGGCACTTGGCTGAATCTGAATCTAATAGGATTGCAACTCACTCATATCTTGAGCAATCTCTACATCACCAAGTCCCTACACCATGGTGGATGAAGACAAGGAAGCATGAATCCCTTCAACATATCCTTTGACAATTTCTATATATCAAATTTAATTTGGTATCAAGTTTTCATGATTGTCATTTTGGATACACAAGTGCTCTTCCCTGCAAATCTAACCCATGTAGGTAGATGAACTCAAACTACAAGTGGTTCTCCCAATTCTTGATGAGCTACATCAACCTTGAGCACCCCACACAAGTTCAACTACATGATCAAGATCAACACCACCACCCAAGGTATGTCATTCCATCTTAAAGAAGCTCTACCCCAAGACATGGGTCAAAGCAACTCAACAAGATGTGAATACATCAACATGCTTAAACGAAAAATGGCAACCCCATTTTGAGCTTAAACGATGAGTATGACCTATGATCAAGTGTCTTCACTTGACTCCTAAGTCAATATATTCTAACATAGGTGACTTTGTCGCCGACCAATTCTAGATGAAGTTCTCTAGTGTTTCTCTCAGTTTGTGCATTTGTTCCTTGCATTTTGTTCCTCTTCGTCTAAAAAAACTTCATCTAGATTTTCTTTTCTCTATTTTTATTCTGTATTTTTTGAATCCAATTCATTGCAAATCCTTCAGATAATTCCTTGCAAATCTTTGTGAGATCTTATTTGCCTAGTGAGCTGAGATGAAAAAAATGTTCTCTCTGTGTTGAACTCAGACACACCGATTTGCCTCTCTCGGTCAAACCGAACCATCTCGGTGCCACCGAAGAAAACAACTCGGTGTAACCGATTTCAATACTGAGGAGACAATTTGTCATTTGCATTCTGCATATCTGTTCCAGCTCCACTCAATGATACTTGTCCTCTCCCAGCATCACATTTTTTATACAGCTCTCCTCTGTGACTCAAGGACCAAACCTATTTTGACTCACACTCACGAAGATCCCTTCTTGGAAATTGATGTCAAAGGGGGAGAGAGTTCACATCAAAGCTTAAGGGGGAGATCTTAAGGGGGAGAGCGAGTTCACATCAAATCACATGCCCCAGATGCTTGGTGTTCAAGAGGAGCGAAGTCACATGTCTTTAAGAGGGGAAAGACATGTCTATGTTATTGCTCTGATCTGTTTTGCTCTGATTCTGTTTCCCTACTTTCTTCCATTATCCAATATAAGATTCAAGGGGAGAAAGACTGCTAGGGAAGAAAGTCTTTGAATTCATTGCATATCCTTTACTTTTGGGAACATGTCTGAATTCTAGAGTACCTAGTACTCACTCTCTACATGTTATCCCAATCTTGGTACTCTTGTGGCTCTTTTGTTACTCTGTCAAGTAGATGTACCTGTGTTATCTAACCTTGTTCACTCAGGTTTATCCCTTCATAAGCCAGCTCAAGATCACAAGGTAAGTATATGCATCACACTCATGTGCATGAAGATTTCTTGCTAATGTAAATATTGTTTGCAAGAAGGAATCATGAACATGATGATACACCTTATATACTCATATCATTTGCTCTGATGCATATAGCCAAGATACATGTAACTCATTGCTTGCTCTATCATGTCTATGCTTTCTCATGCTCTTATATTCCATATTTACATGAGTGCATACATGTAGGGGGAGCCTATGCATGTTACATGTCCTTCCAAACTTTACTTGTTACTCTTTATATCTTTATCTAAAGCTTTGATGTATGTTGTCATCAATTACCAAAAAGGGGGCAATTGAAAGCACAAGTGCTCCCTGGGTGATTTTGGTAATTAATGTCAACATATCTCTTATTGGACTAATGTTTTCATCTAGTATATTTCAGACAAGTTCAACAAATGGAGTGGCATGGACTAGAGGATGTGGAACCCCTTCAAGATGATGAGGACAAAGGATTGGCTCAAGCTCAAAGCTCAGGACTCTACATTTTCTACTTCAGTGATCCAAGACCACATTGAGTCCATAGGAAAGCCAATACTATTAAAAGGGGATGAGGTGTTGCTAAATGGCTTGCTTGCTCAAAGTGCTTAGTGATATGCTCCAAAACCCTCAACCACTTTCTCACATGCACATATGTCCAAAACCAAAAGTCGAACTCGGACCCACCGAAATCTTCTATCCGGCGCCACCGAGTTCACTTGACATAGCCACTGCCAGAAACCCTAATCAGTTCGGTCTCACCGATAGGGATCTCGGTCTCACCGAGATGGGAATGCCAACTCTCTGTTTCCTATTTGAAACATTTCGGTCTAACCGAGATGTGAGAATCGGTCTCACCGAGTTAGCATTGCAAACTCTCTATTGCCTTTTTGTAACGTTTCGGTCCCACCGAAACGAGCGAATCGGTCCCACCGAGTTTGCCTAACCAACTCTCTATAAGCTCATTACCAAAATCGGTCCCACCGAGTTTGTGTAATAGGTCTCACCGAGATTACATTATGCCCTAACCCTAATGAAATCGGTCCCACCAAGTTGATAATATCGGTCCCACCGAAATGCCCAACGGTCACATTATGAACTAAATCGGTCTGACCGAGCTCTTTGAATCGGTCCCATCGAGTTTGGTAAATTGTGTGTAACGGTTAGATTTTGTGTGGAGGCTATATATACCCTCCACCCACTCTTCATTCGAATAGAGAGCCATCAAAACATACCTACACTTCCATCATACATGTTTTGAGAAGAGAACCACCTACTCAAGTGTTGAGATCAAGATATTCCATTCCTACCATATGAATCTTGTTCTCTAGCCTTCCCCGAGTTGCTTTCCACTCAAATATTTCTTCCACCATATCCAAATCTATGAGGAGCTGTTTGAGTGTTGGGGAGACTATCATGTGAAGCATTTGAGCAAGGAGTTCTTCATCAACACACTGTCTATTACATTTTGGAGAGTGGTGTCTCCTAGATTGGTTAGGTGTCACTTGGGAGCCTCCGACAAGATTGTGGAGTTGAACCAAGGAGTTTGTACGGGTAAGGAGATCGCCTACTTCGTGAAGATCTACCCTAGTGAGGCAAGTCATTCGTGGGCGATGGCCATGGTGCATAGACAAGGTTGCTTCTTCATGGACCCTTCATGGGTGGAGCCCTCCGTGGACTCGAGCATCCATTACCCTTCGTGGGTTGAAGTCTCCATCTACATGGATGTACGATAGCACCACCTATCGGAACCACGACAAAAACATCCGTGTCTTCACTTGTGTTTGCATTCTCCAAACTCCTCCCTTTAGCTTCATATGCAATTGTTTTACTTTCCGCTGCTATACTCTTAGAATTGCATGTGTAGGTTGATTGCTTGACTTGTGCCTTAGTGCTAAAATCTGCCAAGAACTAAAATTGGGAAAAGGCTAGGTTTTGTTTTTTGTCAAGTAGTCAAAGTTGCATGCTTTACTTTCCAATACCTATATACTCTTGTTATGCATGCTTGTTAGGTATTGAGAATGTTTAAACATGTGCTAAAAATCCACTCCGACTTCAAGTAATTTAAAAGCTGCCACTTTTCTTTGCTAGGAGTCTATTCACCCCCCTCTAGACACCTCTTCTCGATCCTTTCAACGCCGCAGCAAAACAAGTCTAGAACTGAAACCACTTCACAAGAGCTCAAGAAACAATATCCTGGGTTTCCACCATGCAGGCAAGACGCTTAGCAAGCTTATTATCTTTCTCTTGTTTGGCGCTTAAATCCTCGAGCACTTCCTGTTGCACCAGAAAGTATGCATCTGAATTCTGCAGTGACTTCCTCAGTCCTTTGGCTTCCTGTCGCAGCACATCTGATTGATGTCTTTCAACTTGAAGTTGAGACTCAAGAAGCCTAACTGATTCAGGCAGCGAGTTCGAAGAGCTTGTGCCAGTAGTAGTGGCCAGTAACTCAAACAGTACATCAAGGCACGACTTTGGGGTTGTCTCACTATCTACAAGATAGTTTTTATCAGCTTTCTTGGATACCAACAAGGTTGTCTCACTATCTTGAACCTTT
Source organism: Secale cereale (assembly GCA_902687465.1). NCBI lineage: Eukaryota > Viridiplantae > Streptophyta > Magnoliopsida > Poales > Poaceae > Secale > Secale cereale. The sequence goes on from LR738709.1 coordinate 354,874,548, forward strand.
TCTGCATTACTTTCTCTACCATTGCATAATGGGGTGCTCTTGTCCAATATTCTTTCGGCATTCTACAAGAGGAACAAGCAGGCACGTCACAGGTTTACCATGTTGTATATGAAACTCATTTTGGTAAACCAGTTCAGTTGTAAGGTGGACATGATAACAACATGAAACAAACATATATCTATGTAGTATGGTCACTGTATGGTCTATATCATTCTAGTTTATGTTGCCAAATCAAGATAGAGATAATTCAAATCATATTTGTTTAAGACAAAGCAGCATAGACATAATATAAGTGTGGGAAACTACACAACACTAACAACACTTGTAATGTGCATGCCATGAGAACATAACTATTTATTCAATTGAAACTGAAATCAACATAGATCAAGTTACAACAGCAAACCCGTTAAACAAACAGGGTTAAAACATACCTTTTGCACCATTGGAGTTTCAATTGCATCCTTCAAATTTGAAATAGTTGGTATGAGTAAATACAGTGATGCTAGAGCAAAGGAGTATGAACCATAGCTACAGAACCTAACCTAACAACAATTCTTCTTCTTCTTTAAGCATTGACTTGGGGTTCAGAATGATGGTCCTCGTGCTTTGGGCACCGTACTCGCCTTACTAACTGCTATTGTTTGGGTGCTATGTGATGGAAATGGTGCTGTGTCAACTGGAACTGGGTTATTATCTGCTAGGGTTGGGGTTAGAAGGGGTGTAGCTGGTTCTCTGTCCAACTAGGTAGGGGTACAATCTGCATGAGTCTGGGTTATGTGTGGTGGGGCTGGTTCTTGGGCAAGTACAACCGTGGTTCTATATGCATAGACGGGTAGCACGATCTTTTCTGAAGACCGTGTTTTTACTCCCATAGATACTGCCATCACCCTCTCCAATTCAAATGGCTGATAAACAAGAAAAGTAATTGAATGTACATACATTGTATGATAGACAGGTGCAATGGATAGTAGGGAAGAAAACAGGGCATGAAATAATTCACATTTATGTTGTCTAACCAAACATGATAGCATGACACAATTTCACATATATGATAACTAATTAAACAGGATAGCATGACACAAATTCACATATATGATGGCTAACTAAACATGATAGAATGACATACTTCAAAAAATGATGACTATGTAAAAGGATGACATGATATAACTATACGACGTGTCTATTAGTGGTTGGCATGCCATAATTCACATATATGGATGGAAACATGATGTCATGATGTAATTCACGGATAGAATGACATAATTCAAAATATGATGACTATGTAAACATGATGAGATGATATAACTATATTATTTCTTTAGAAAATGGGTTGGCATGCCATAATTCAGATACATGCTGTCTATGTAAATGGCATGATATAATTCAAATATATGATTTATACACTAAGCAAGTGAGCAGAGGGCAATCGCATATATGATGTATCAACTAAGCATATGACATTCAATATTGTGTATATGATGTAAAAACTAAGCATTGCAAGACAACATATGCATGATATGAGTAATATAACCCCGCCAAGTTTGAGCATACACCTCAGGGGGAAATAGGACTGGTCATTTGTCTCGGAATGCTCCTCTGAGGAGCTATCCATAACCAGCAAGATATCTGCTTCAGCGGGTAGCATTGTCTGCTCCGAGGACCTTGTTTTCACTCTAGATTTTTGCATCACCAATTTAAATGGCTGATGCACAGGAAGAGTAGTTGAATATACAAACATTGTCGGCAAATAGAATACGTAATACAAAAAAGGATGACATGATATTATTCACATATATGATGCTTGGCTAAACAACATGGCATTGCATAATTCACATATATAATGCCTTGCGACATGATAGCATTGCATAATTCACATATATAATGTCTTGCAACAAGATGGTATTGCATAATTCACATATTTGGTAACTAGACACTAAACATGTGGCATTCACACAAAGCATGTATAAACTAAGCAAATAACATGGCAATGCAACACACCATATGCACGATATGAGCAATATAAACCTGCCAAGTTAGAGCATGCACCTTGGGGGGGGGGGGGAATAGGACTGGCCATCTGTCTCAGAATCCTCCTCCGAGGAGCTATCCGTAACCAGCAAGACATGCGCTTCATCAGATAGCATTATCTGCTCTGAAGACCTTGTTTTCACTCTAGTTTTTTCCATGACCGTGTCGAATGGCTGATGCATAGGAAGAATAATTGAATGTACTAACATTGTTGACAAATTTATTACGTAATAAAAATAGATGGCATAATATAATTCACATATAAGATGACTGGCTAACCAGGATGGCATTGCAAAATTCACATATATGATGCTTGGCTAAACAAGATGGCATTGCATGATTCACATATATGATATAGAAATTAAACAGATGGTATTCACACAATACATGTCTAAACTAAGAAGATGACATATTTTATGTGTAAAGTAAGCAATGCAAGGCACCATATGCATGATATGACCAACATCAGCATGCCAAGTTAGAGCAAAAGACCTGAGGGGTTAAATAGGAGTGGTCTGCTCCCTCGAAATCCCCCTATGAACAATTATCTTCCTCTTGATTATAGTCTGGAATGGGGGGAGGGGGGTTGCTTTTGCGCCCACCTTGATTACAGTCTGGAATAGGTCTCTTTTGCTCTACATGTTCAGTACCATTGTGTACAATAACCGACATGCATAGGAATAAAACATAGTGAGATTATGTAAGGAGTGCATACTGTGGATAAACCCAAAACCAATGATAGCAGACAAATAATAGCTTCAGTTAAAAAATATAGATAATGGCTCCTTTAATGTTTGTTTCCACCCAACATGAAACTCATAGTAGACACCTGAGATTATTCAGATAGTAGACATATAGTATTGATTGCTGCCCCAATATGTACCCCACAACCATTTAAAAACTCAAGTTTGAGCATTAGTTTGGACCCGACTCGGAGTCTAATCGGGGAGCAGGACAATAAAGTAGCATGTCATCATGTTAAGCGATGCATAATGTAAGTAGACACGAAAGAGTGGGACCTATCTTGCAAACCCGTGTCGTCCTCAAGGTCCTTTGCTCAGTTGTTGATGCTAATGCAGTTGTCGTGGCTGCTGGCGGCGGAGAAGAAGACTTGAGGCGGTGAAAGATAGTCTGGAGGGCGGATCCCTACTGTCATGAACCCTTCCGTCGTTGGAGCAGCTGAGCTGGGGGTGGACCACAACACAGCAGGAGCGGGACAAACCACACAAGGTTTTCTTTGACACATATCTGTAAGAGAAGTAATTCTGTAAGGGTTTGTTTGAATTGGAGGATTCTAACAATGCAATGATAGGAAATGCACTGGAATAGGATATGAATGAACGTGCAAAACAGAGAATTTAAAAACACAAGATTTCTGTCAATCTGGGTGTTTGGTTCACAAGAATTGGAAGATCACAAGAATGCAAAGAAGCATGGTGAAATTAAGTCAAACCACAAGAAAATGTACAACTAATGCTATTATGCTACTATCTCATAGTCTTGTGCTTCATGAATAAAAATTTGGAAAGGAGACCAAGTTGATATTAAAATTCCTACGTTTTTTCTATCAAGGAGACACTAAAGGAACAAATCCTACAATTTTCCTTTGCTCCATTCCTTTGAACCAAATGCATGAATAATAGTACCATAGGAAACTTTCCAATTCCTATGTTTTTCCATCATTTTTCCTCTCAAGCACTGGCGATTCTAGTAGGCAGGCTTGAACAGGGAAAAGCCTACACTCGAACAATATTTTTGTGCTACTTCTACTACTTTGGACCCAGGCCACTTCCCTACTAGCTCAACTCCCAGGCCCATCTAGAAATGCACAACTCAGACACGCAGAAATAATGATGGCTTTCAAGAGAGTCCACCATGGTTAGCTAGGTTACCTGGTACCTCACTACTTGTTATATAGGAGAAACTAACCGTATTTCATGTTACTACGTGTGCTCAGTGGACAATATATATAACATGTAGAGTCAAAAAGCGATGCAGCAAGTGTGCAACCTCTTTGGAGAAGCCATGTCGATCTCAACATCATTGGTTCGGTCGCTGAGGATGCTGCGGCTGATGTGGCAGTGGGAGGAGGGGAAGAAGATCTTAGGCGCCTGAAGATGGAGCCAAGGGTACTGCTCGGCTGTGATGGAGGGTTTCGTCGTTGGAGCAGCTCCGGTGAGTTGTACGATGGCGAGGCTGAAGCAGGACAAGAGAGACAATGTTAACCTGAGTGGAATTCTAATATCATCTCCAATAGATGATGTAAAATACATAACCAAAGAGTGCTAGATGTAAAATACATCAGCCGCTCATCTATGTACTTAACTATCAAAACCGAATTTAACTGTCGAAAATGAATTTTACGGTCGAAATTGAATTTTACTGTCGAAACTGAACGCACTAGTAGCAGAAAAGCAGTAGCAGCAGCAGCAGCACCTGGCGTAGTAGCGCGCGCGAGAGCTGGGGCAGCTGGTCATGTAGCAGCATCTTGGGCAGCAACTGCAGGGGCTCGAGCGAGAGCAGGATCTGCTGCTCGTGCAGCAGCAGCGTGATGAAGGCTAGAGTAGCAGAGCAAGCAAGAGCAAGAGCAAGAGCAATAGCGCAAGCAAGAGCAAGAGCAGACCAGGCAGGGGACCGGAGAGCAGGAGAAGTGCAGCAGGGCGAGCGAGAGCCAAAGCAGTAACATCTTCGACTGATGTGGACATCACCGCCGAGGGAGCGACGCCGTAAAGAAGTGGCCGGCGATGCCGCCGTAGATGGAGCTATGCCATGGTGGCACGGGACCGAGCGCCGGCAGCACCATGAGATCGAAGCAAGAAAAAAATGCAACGATTACTATAGAACCTCTTTGGTGGTGCCGATTAGGCCTCAGCTTCACTCGAGGAATCGGTGATGATGCTTCTCTTCTAGTGGTGTGGGAATGGAGGTGGCGCAAAAGACGAGCGGAACGTCGGGGCAGCTCCTTGGAGGTGGAGGATAGGGTGGCTGAACCGGCGGGACGATGAGATCGAAGATGGATCCTCAACCGATGCTGTGGATGAGGGAGGTCGAGGTGTTGCGGTGGACGACTTTGTTGGGGAAGAGGCTCCGGCTGGGTGGCGGACGGAGGAGGGTGTGAGGCTCCAGCTGGGTGACTGACGCGCTTGTCCGAAATGTGGGGTAAGTTATGAAAATACCCCCACCGATTTGAACTAGGTGGTTCTTTCGGTTGAAGGGGTATCATGGGAATTTCGCATGTCGGGACTTCACATGAGGTGGGAGTTTTCGCGCGCGTTGTAATTTTAGGAGGGCAACGCGCGGGTTGAGATGGAGGGAGTTTTTCGAGCACAACGAGACAAAGAGTTAGCTTCAAATTTCGGGATAACAAGCCACGGGTTGAAGAGGCGGGAGTTTCTCAGCACGATAGCCAGTGATGCTGGCTTGAAATTTCGGCATAACAAGGCACGGGTTGAAATTTCGGGAGAACTAGCTTAACGTGTACGAAAAAAAACAATTCGCACCTCACTAGAGAGAGCCATGTCCCGGTTTACTATATTACTAGAAATGCATTCAAATACAATAACAAAAAACTAAAAAAATCGGGACAACAAGCTTAACATGTTTAACACGCGCAACACACACAAACATAATGTGTTTAACACGCACACCATACCCAGACACACGCACACACACACCATTTAGACTAGTAAGGTACACGTGCATTGCACGCATGAGATTTGGCAAGCAAATTATGAATAAATACCACATTATAGCATGTAAGCTTTGAGTCATATATATGCATGATGTAGATGTTCGTTTAATTCTTATAGTTCATCTCATTCAAAATCAATTAGTTTTTATCAAAAAGCTAATCGATTTTAAGATTCATGGAATTGTGCGTTGAAAAGCACAAAGTAAAAATAAATAGTGGTGATTCATCTAGAAAAAAAGGGCAATTATGATATGGAAGATTCTACAACAGAGGAAAAATGCTTGTGTTTTGAAGTTTGTGCATTCTGCTTAAGTTCAACCATGGAGTCTTCTAGATCGTACATGTTGCGGAATCTGGTGCAATGTAGATGATATCCAATGGCCAGTAGTGCTCGGATTTGCCATCTTTGCACCATCGGATTGGTTTCATCCAACGACCATCTTTCAAAGTTTATTCGCACACTACATAGGGGTATAGATATGTGATGCGAAAGCCACCCATCATCTCCAATCTGAGTAGTGTGTCCATGCGTGGATGCAATGTGGCCAAACGATGCTTGCCATCGGTATCTCAAATTCAAATCAGTCTGATCTTGTTCAATGTGTATACAATATAGCATGCTCGTTTCCAAACCACACCACGCATATCTAAGTTATATTCATGCGTCATGCATGGGTTTCAAACATCATGATCTCTAATTCAAATATTTTAATTCAACTTTACATTGATTATGACCTCACCTACTAGTCTTTTACACCCACACAGTCGTCTTCTCTTTATAATTGTACCACTAACCTTCTCTCGTGTATGCATGTACACACACTACCACTCAGCATTATCCACCGCACACATGCAATCTTTTTCTTTAGGTCGGTCTCCAATGCATGCACACGCACACACCTGCCCCTCTTCATCACTTTGGGCATTCTTTATCTCTCACATGCATGCGCAACGATCGATGTTCCTCAATGTGTGTAAATATATAGCTAGGTCTTTTCAAGTTTTCCACACAAACCGATCAATCTATATATCTAGTCAGGTCTCACCCTCTTTCCCACCTACACATTGATCAATCTAGACCTCTCTATATAGGACTACATAGCTAATACACCCACGTTATCGATCCATTGCCTCCCTCTCATCATCCATGCCTTCTACTTCATCTCTTAGACGCGCGCGCAGTGGCGAAGCCAGGGGTAGTAAGGGCCCTACTGTAAGGGCATATTTATCCCTAAGTGGTTTTGGTGATTGATGACAATGCATTTGCGGACTAATCGTGTGCATTGAGCATTTCAGATATCTCATGTCTAGGCACAAGACGATTCATTGCCCCTCGGAGTCGACCGAAGACGACGTTTCTTTATGCTTCTTTTCGGTGGAATTGAGTCATAGGAAATCCGTACTATTAAGAGGGGGTCCGCTTCGGAAAGGTTAGGGTGGAATCAACACGTGCACATCAGTTCCTTTGCACCACCTTTCCTTCGCTTCTTTGGAGCACCGGTCGTTTTCCTTGTCGTTGCGAAGACAGAGGCTTCCAAGTACTACTGTTCTGTGGCATGCGGTTGTACCGCTCAAAGGAGCGGTTCCCACGGTAGTACCGCCCGTGGCAGCGGTAGTACCGCACATTGCGATAGTACCGCTCCTCACACGCGGTAGTACCGTGACCTCGGCCCAGGGTTGTGGCTGGCACGGAAGTAGGAGCGGAAGTAATTTTTTACTTCAGCACCCTACGCGGTAGTACCGCTCCCTCTGCGCGGTAGTACCGTGCCGGGTTTTTGCATCGACCAAAACTCAGCGGAAGTAGCCACAGATGTAATTTTATTAGTTTGTGCCTTTCCCAGCCCAGATCCTGCCCTGCCTTGCGGTAGTACCGCAAGGGCACACGGTAGTACCGCTCGTTGCTATATGCAACAGGGCCGCATCTGGCTCCTGCCGCGCGAGCGGTAGTACCGCACTGCCTTGCGGTAGTACCGCAAGTTAGTGCGGTAGTACCGCACGTCGCTGGCTGAGTTGGTGGATAATGGTTGGATCTTACCACCTACTATATAAGGGGGATCTTCTTCCCCAAGTTGACCACCTCTTCCTTCCCTAAGCTCCATTGTTGCTCAAAGCTCCATTTTCGGCCGATCTCTCTCCCTAGCCAATCAAACTTGTTCATTTCCTAGGGATTGGTTAAGAAGGCCTCGATCTACACTTCCACAAAAAGAAATTTTAATCCCCCCACTAATCCCGTGCAGATCTTGTTACTCTTGGGTGTTTGAGCACCCTAGATGGTTGAGGTCACCTCGAAGCCATAGTCCATTGTGGTGAAGCTTCGTGGTGTCGTTGGGAGCCTCCAATTAAGTTGTGGAGATAGCCCCAACCTTGTTTGTAAAGGTTCGGTCGCCGCCTTCAAGGGTACCACTAGTGGAATCATGGCACCTTGCATTGTGTGGTGGCGTGAGGAGAATATGGTGGCGTTAGTGGCATATTGGGGAGCATTGTGCCTCCACACCGCTCTAACAGAGACGTACTTCCTCTCAAAGGGAAGGAACTTTGTTAACACATCCTCATCTCCATCGGCTCCACTTGTGGTTATCTCTTACCTTTACTTGTGCACGCTTTTGTTGTGTTGTATCGCTTGCTTGCTTTTGTGCTTGTTATTGTTGCATCATATAGGTTGCCCACCTAGTTGCATATCTAGGCAACCTATCTTGATGCTAAGTTTAATTTGGTAAAGAAAAGCTAAAAATTGTTAGTTGCCTAATCACCCCCTCTAGTCAACCATATCGATCCTTTAAATTGATATCAGAGCCTCATCTCTTTATTAAGGACTTTGCCGTCCAAAGAGTATGTGTGACACCGTAGTCGAGACGGAGGAGCACTCAGGTGGGAAACCGTCTTTGTCTACAGCCGATGGGGGATCCTCGGTCTCTTGAGAGGAATTCAATGCGGCTTTGGACACATTGAAAACCTCTATGACGACCGAGGTCAAAGGCATGTTCAAAGATTTTCTTGATGGGCTTAAATTATCCACCACACCGTTGGAAGTGGCTAGTCCCACTAACAAGGTGGCGGATGCTCACCCCGATAAGGGGGAAGCTAGTAGTGATCAAGCTCATTTGCCTAAAAGAGGAAGTGGCATCTTTGCCCATGTTGAACCTCCCAATACCAATGGAGGACCCGTTCCCTCCACGCATTCAAATTTTGTTGGTTCTCCCCCAAAGTATGTAAAGAATGCAGATTTTTCTACTTGGGTATTTCACTTTAAACATCATTTAAATCATTGTTCTACTAATCTTTGGAGTATTATTGAGCAAGGTTTCTACCTGCATGATCCATACAACTTCACTCCTAGAGAAGCCATGGATCACCAATTCAACGAGCCCATTCTTTGCATTCTCCAAGATGCTATCCCTCCCAAAGATATTGCTCACCCCCGAGCCTTCTCCGTGGCCAAACAAGCATGGGAACACGGGGTCTCCTTGTACAAGGGAAGTGCTAGCATTCAATGCTCAAACTGTGAAGTGGTGCAAGATGAGGCCGATGAGTTTGCCATGATCAAAGATGAAGAACCTCGTGAACTTTATCGGAGGTTAACCACTCTCGTGGTCTCACTCTGAGATCATTGGAGCAAGGATATGGATGACGAATGGATCCATCGTAAGTTTCTCAAGGCCATGATGCCCTACCACAAGGCCATGTCCTCCGTCATCCGTCAAAGGCCGGACTTCCACAACTTGTCCGCAAGTGAAGTGTTGGATGAGTTCGTTGCTATGAGGATCTTGGACAAGACCGCCGACAATGCGGTGTTGCGGTCTCAATGATCAAAGAAAACCAACCTTGCTTTGAAGGCCAAGGCTTGTGTGTAAGAAGAGGATGAAGAGGATTAAGAAGAGTGTTGCCCCAAAGACACCAAATATGCATATCATGAGCACATGTCTCTTGCTTCACAACAATTTTCGCGCAACAAGAAGAACTCAAGACTAAGCTTCAACAAGAACAACTCAAGTGGCATCAAGGGCAAGCAACGAGTGAGGACGTGCTACAATTTTGGAAATTGAGTCATTTTGTTGTGGATTGGCCATATGAGAAGAGGGAATACAATGGAGGCAAGCTTATCCGAAAAGACAAGGCCAAGTCTTTTCCCAACAAGAACAACTTCACCAAGAAGACTCCTCCCAAAGGATTGGTGGCACAAGAAGAATATGATGAGGATGATGATGATGATGAAGAAGATGATGACATGGTTACCATGGCCACCATGGCCATTGAAACAACTCCATGGTCATCCCTCTTCGATTCACCAAACGAGAACATCACCGCCAAGTGCCTCATGGCTAAAGCCACCAATAAGGTAACCCCAACGTCAAGTCTACCATCACTACTAATCCTTTGTTGACATATTGCATTGATGAAAGTGAGGGGGTGGAGGAGGAGGAAAATGAATTTGAGTCATTTATGAGTAAGCTCAAAGGTAAATCCAAGAAGCACTTTGTTCCTCTCTTGGAACAACTTGGTGAAGCCAATGACATGATCAAGGCTCACGAAGAGACCATCTCTAAGATGGAAAGTCATAGTCGAGAATATGCCAATGAGATATCGGATCTCTCTAATGCGCTTGAGGAAGAGCGTGGTCTTCGTTTGGCTCTTGAGGAGTCACACAACGATGATCACGCTCACTTAAAGAAAAGATCTTGATCATGCTTTAGTTGTTTCTCATGTGCTCAATTCCAAAAAGGCAAAACTTGTGGTTGACCATGCTAGACTCAAGGAGGAGTTTGATACACTTTACAAGGCTTACAAGGTCTTGAAGAGTGTTCGTGCTAGCCTCAAAGAGTCTCATGATCAACTTCAAGTTTCGCTAACCAAGGAGAAAGCCACTTTTCCTCATATGGTTTTAATTGATAATTCCAATGCTACTAACCCATGTTGTGAGCATGTGCATCTTGTTGAGGAGAATTCCAAGTTGAAGAAGCAACTTGAGAAGGGCCTTGTGTCTTGCATACAAGGTGAGAAGAACCTCAACGACCTTTTGAGCAATCAAAAGGAAGTCGTTGCCAAGGAAGGGATTGGGTTTGCACCCAAGCCCAAGAAGAAGAATGACAAGACCAAACAACCTCTTCCTCTCAAGCAAACCTTTGTGACGGAAGGAGAGGGTACTTCTAAGGAGAAGAAGAACAATGTGAAGGGTGGTGGAGTCAAGAAGGGCATTTCCACTCCTTCCAACAAAGCCAGCGACTTTAACCCATCTTATGTGTTATGCCGTGCTAGTGATGGACATGTTTATGCTAAATTTGTTGATTCTTCTTATGAGTACATCGAATGGTCTATTTGGGTTCCTAAGACCCTTGTTACTAACATCAAAGTACACGTTACAAAATGGGTACCTAAAACCAAGCATTGATCTCTTGTAGGAGTTTGCTTACGTTGGGGGATCATGGTTGCTCGATAGTGGAGCCACAAATCATATGATCGGAAGGAAAGACTTGGTGGTGGATGTGCACAAAGGTTCATCTATGCCCACCAATGTCGAATGGGGTGATGCTTCATCTTCTAAGGTATTGGGTCTCGGCAAGGTTGTCGTTTCTCATGATCTCACGATTGAGAAAGTCATGCTTGTTGAGTCCCTTGCATACAATTTACTTTCTCTTCGTCAACTTGCACTCATGAGTTTTGCTACTTTCTTTGCTATTGATTCCATGGCCCTCTTGTGGAGCAAGACTCTTAAAGTAGCCTTTGTTGGGCATGTCGAGAACGGTCTCTATGTGGTCAACTTCTCGGAATGACCCACTAAGACTGCTACATGCCTAATGGCTAAAGTTGATATGGGATGGCTTTGGCATCGCCGTTTAGCCCACATCAATATGAGATCTTTGCAAAGTCTTCTCAACGGGGACCATGTCCGTGGACTAACAAATGTTAGTTTTGCTAAAGATCGTGCTTGCAGTGCTTCTATCGAAGGAAATCTACATGAGAAGGCTAACCCTCCCACAACTATCATCTACTCGACGAGGCCTTTGGAGCTCCTTCACATTGATCTCTTTAGGCCTCCATCCTTTGATAGTATTGGGGGTAGAAAGTATTGCTTGGTGATTGTGGATGATTATTCAAGATACACTTGGGTATATTTCTTCAAGAGGAAGAGCGAGACCCAACAAACTGTCATCAACTTTGCAAATGAAGCTCAACATCAACATGATGCAAAGATCTTGATGATTCAAAGTGATAACAGCACCGAGTTCAAGAACTACACCTTGGATGAGTTCCTTAGAGATGAGGGGATAAGGCACCAATATGCCGCACTTTATACCCCTCAACAAAATGGTGTGGCAGAGAGAAAGAACCGGACATTGATGGATGCGGCAAGGACCATGATGGCGGAATTCAAGTCTTCGTACAACTTTTGGGCCGAAGCCATCAACACCGCTTGTCATGCATCCAATCGGCTCTATCTCTACAAAGGCTTGAACAAGACTCCGTATGAGATACTTACTTGTAACAAGCCCAACCTCAAGTACTTCCAGGTGTTCGGGTGTAAGTGTTTTATACTCAAGAAAGGTGTACGTTTGACTAAATTTGAGGCCAGAGCTCATGTGGGCATATTTTTTGGTTATGCTACAAACTCTCATGCTTACTGTGTCCTCAACAAGTCCACCGGACTCATTGAGGAGACGTGTAACGTGGAGTTTGAAGAGAATAACGACTCCCAAGTGGAGCAGAGTGGTACTTGTGATGTAGGTGATGAAATTCCTCCTCAAGCCATAAGAAGAATGGGTGTTGGTCATATCCTACCCATTGAGGAACCCCTTGTGGCCGGAGGAGAAGGACAATGTTCTACTCAAGTGGAACCATCACCAACCCAAGACCCACACGCTTACGAAGAACAAAGTGAGGGCCCTCAACCCAATGAACAAGGCCAAGTGCAAGATCAACCGCAAGGTGGTGATGATCCACCAAGTGATGCACAAGGACAAGTTCCTTCTACCAAGCAAGGTCAAGATCAAGAGCAAGGTCAAGATTAAGAACAAACTCAAGACGACGCTCATGATGATCAAGTTTCCGCACCTCAACTCTCACTTGAGGAGAAATTGGAGCGTTGTGCCGCCAAAGTTGCTTCCAGGCTCACTTCTAGAGAGCATCACATGGAGAATGTCCTTGGAAGCATCACAAAGGGGGTAAGCACTCGTAGACAATTAGCAAACTATTGTGCTCATCATGCGTTTTTCTCTTGTGTTGAACCTCAAAAGGTCTATGAGGCGCTCGAAGATTCGGATTGGCTCAATGCCATGCATGAAGAACTCCATAACTTTGAACGCAACAAAGTGTGGCGATTGGTGCCAAGGCCGAAGGAGAACCATAATGTCATTGGAACCAAATGGATCTTTAAGAACAAGCAAGATGCTCATGGGATAGTCATTCGCAACAAGGCTCGTTTGGTGGCACAAGGTTACTCCCAAGTTGAGGGTATCGACTACGGTGAAACCTTTGCCCCCGTTGCTTGCCTTGAATCCATTCGTTTATTGCTTGCCTATGCTTCTCATCATAACTTTAAATTGCAACAAATGGATGTGAAGAGTGCTTTTCTTAATGGTCCTCTTAATGAGTTGGTGTATGTCAAACAACCCCCGGGGTTCGAGTATCCTAAGTTCCCCAATCATGTGTATCAAATCGATAAGGCACTCTATGGCCTTAAACAAGCCCCACGTGTGTGGTATGAGCATCTTACCAAGTTGTTACAAGATCGTGGGTTTAAAATTGGGAAAATCGACCCCACTCTTTTTACTAAGATAGTCAAAGGGGATTTGTTTGTATGCGAACTATATGTTGATGATATTATTTTTGGTTCACCTAACAAAGCTTTCAATGATGAGTTTGCCACACTCATGACCGCAGAGTTTGAGATGTCCATGATGGGAGAGTTGAAGTTCTTTCTCGGGTTCGAAGTCAAACAAAGACGAGAAGGAATCTTCATCAAACAAGCCAAATATACTCAATACATGCTCAAGAGATTCAATCTAAGTGATGTCAAGCCGGCTACTACTCCTATGCCTACCAAGTGCCAACTTGACATTGATCCCAATAGTAAAGCGGTGGATCAAAAGGTATATCGTTCTATGATTGGATCCTTGCTTTACCTTTGTGCATCTAGACCGGATATCTTGTTGAGTGTGGGAATTTGTGCACGGTTTCAAGCCTCACCTAAGGAAAGTCACTTTGTGGCGGTCAAGCGAATCTTTCGATATTTGTCTCATATCCCAAACTTTGGCTTATGGTACCCAAGAGGAGAAAACTTCAATCATGTAGGTTTCTTAGATTCGGATTGGGCAGGAGACAAAGTGGATAGGAAGTCAACTTCCGGAGGGTTCCAATTTCTTGGTTGCTCTTTGGTGAGTTGATCTTCAAAGAAGCAAATTTGTGTTTCTCTCTTCTCCACCGAAGCCGAGAATGTGGCGGATGGTAGTCGTTGTGCTCAACTTTTATGGATGAGGCAAACTTTAAAGGATTACAGTGTCATTTGTGACAAAGTGCCTCTTTGGTGTGGCAATGAAAGTGCCATCAAGATTTCTCTCAACCCGGTGCAACAATTCAAGACGAAGCTTATTGAGATTCGATATCACTTCATCCGGGAGAATATTAGGCGAGGGGAGATTGATCTTCACTATGGCAACACTCATGACAACCTTGCAGATATTTTCACGAAGCCTTTGGATGAAGCAAGATTTCACGAGTTAAGGCATGAGCTAAATATCATCGATTTGAGCAATGTGGATTGAAACCTTGTACACCCCACCTCACTCATCATGTTGTCTTGTCTAGATGTAGGCATGAATATAGGGGGAGTGTTGTTCCCTCAATGAACTCTCCCTCCCCCATTATGCATAAATAGATCAACTCTGCCATTTTTGGTGGTACTTGTGCTTCAAAGACGAGTTTTGGTCATGGGCCCAAGGATAATTCTTCGCGGTGCCATACCAATTGACTCAAACATAGGTGGCTCCGGCCACCGCCCTCTCTTTGGGGAGGTTGAGTTGTGCCTCTATTCTTTGTTGTCTTTTGCTTTCTCTTTCAGCCGTGTTTGTGTTTGAGTTGCCTCAAGTGTGTGCTCTTTTGCATGTCCTTTTCCTTGAAGGATGTATTGCAAAGGCCTCGGTCTTCTTGTTTCTATGAAACTTGCAGTTCTCTTAGGTTACGGAACTACCATGGCATGCCACGGTAGTACTGCAGGATTTGAGCATGATACTACCACTCCCATCACGATAGTAAATTTTTACTACCGCTAGAAGAGCGGTATTACCGCCCTACGTGCGGTACTTCCCCCCAGGCGGTACTACTGAGATGATCAGAGGTACTACCGTGCCATTGCGAGCGGGTGGGGGTTAAGAGCGAGCAGGATGAGTTTCAACTCCCCATACCCATTCATCTATTATTCCCCATCTCGTCTCTTTCTCTCTCCTGCCCAAGAACGGCACCAAAGGACCTCGCCGGATCTCTGTCTCCGGACGCTCTCCTCGGATTCCGACCGGTGGGATCGTTCCCCACCTCGCCCTCTTACCATGGACCCCGGTATCTCCCCTAGTCCCTCTCCTTTTTGCCTCGTTTTGTGCTTCTAGGTCTTGGGGAGATGCATGTGTAGTTCGTGTGATTTTCGGCTAAATCTATGCAAGAGCGGACTGTAGGAGAATACTAGTGCAGTAGAAATGCTATTTGGTATGATGCAACAGTGTAGTTTTGATCACCGGTAGTACCGATCTATTTTTGCGGATGTTTTTAGATCCGTAGATGGGATTCTCGTGTGGTTTGAATCCGTGCGGTACTACCACTCGGCTGGAGAGGTACTACCGCTCGAGGCACGGAAGTAAAATTTTACTTCCGCTCCAGGCGCGGTAATATGTACCACGGTACTACCGCGGCTGTAAGTTTACATCCGCCCCCCGTGCGGTACTACCGCACCCCGAGCGGTACTACCGTGATGATCCAAATTACATTGTTTCATACTCCAAATCTCATTTCCACTTGTTTCTTTTGGTTTTGGCCTAGTCTTTGCATTAATCCTTCTCGGTTTTTCCCGTGTTTGTGTTCTGTGTCATAGGTGGTGGCTCCAGTTCCAATGTTTGTCGCTCCAATCCCAACCGTGACACCAGTTCCAAGCGGCTCCGCAACCAAGATGCTTCAGTGGGGTCCAATGCCCCCCAACGTCATGTCAAGAAAACATCTGGCAAAGTCAAGGAGCTCACCATGGGCATGGATGTGATGCCTCTAGCCGAGTTTGTCACTCGAAGGAGGCTCAACCCTTATGTGAAGCCTCATGAGATTGTCAAAGGCAATGAGTTTTCTGGACCAAGCAGCAAAATTGCATCTACCTTGATGTGATCAAGTCCAAGCAAAACATCTATGTTCCGGTGCGGTGGATTGACTTGGATCATTTGAGGAAGGACCGGGCATACTTTGGTGAGCCGTTGGATCTGTTGGAGAAATTTTGCATTGAAGACTTTGTCTCGTTCCAGATGGACTTTGACCCGGAGATCGTGGCTCACTTCTTTGCTTTAGTTCACTTCTCTGGTGAGGAGAGGACTATGACTTGGATGACCAATGGGAAGAAGTTGTCTGCTACATGGAAGGATTTCATGGATTTGCTGCATGTTCGTGATGAGGGTAAATCTGAGAATGGTTTCATACTTAAACCATACTTGAACCATACCTGTACATGTATCTCTCAAAACCATACTTGAACCATACCCATTTAATGCCATTTTCTGCCCAACCAAAACTAAACCCTCTATTTTTTCCACCCAAACCAATTTAAACCCAAACCATAACCATGGGTTTAAACCCAATACATAACTATGGGTTTGCTTCAATGTATATATGATTGCACTAATCGACATGCTAAGAAGCAAATGACATAGAAAAGGCATAAGTGCATCTACAATAGTTTGGGAAGAAAGTTATCGTTGAGATACAATCAACACACAACAAGAGTCAAAAAGACAATGCCCACGATTGAAAAGCTCACTGACAAGTGTATTAAAACCAATTGCTTAGCTAAAGCACAAGCAAACGCATTCAATTTGCATGTGGTGTTTCCCCATAATATAGAATTACATAGTGCATCGCATCATGCACACAGATAAAAGATACTCATTGTCGATGAGTCCTTGCTTATTGCACATAACCAATGCCCAGAAACTGGTTTGGACCCATAGATTATAGCCGTTAATAAGCAAATTTTTTAAGCCCATAACCAACTATACCCAAATCGGTTTCTTCACATACCCAAACCAAAACCAAACTAAAAAATATTCAGCCCAATAAAACCTGAACCAATCAAACCCAAAGTAAGAACCGAACCGTTTCACCTGGTTTTTTAATAACCATTTTCAGGTTTAGATGAGGGGCTCAATGCGCCCATTGGTGTTTGGCGTCATGCCAACCTAGAGTCCACCAACAAGAACAAGTTTCAACCGTACCTCATGGAGAAGAAGTTACCCAATGGCTCGTCGACTTGGGTTCTTAACCCCTTCCTTGACGTCATGCATCAGATCTTCCGCAACACTCTCTTTCCATGCATTGGGGACAAGGACAAGGTGCATGCTTATCTTGTGGATATGATGCTTCTGTGTGAGGAGGAGCGTCATCAAGCGCCTGGCCCACTTGATGTCTCTCACATCATGTGGGTTGAGCTCCAGTTTGCGGTTTTTAATCGCAAAGTCTCTATCTATGGACCTTACCTGCATCATTTGATCTCGAAGACTTGGGAGAAGCTCATCCCTGATGAAGTATTTGTTGCTCCTGACTGGGTCCGCCATGAGCCCATCAAGCTGCGCCACAAGAACAAGTGGGCTAATACCACTACCCGGGCAGAAGCTGAGGCTGCTAGGATGGACGTCGATGAGGACGAGTTTCAGGAGGAGGAGACCGAGGACAGTTCTGCAGGGTACGCCCCTCCCTCGTCTGAGCCCTCATGGGCTAAGAAGCTAAAGTCCAAGATGAAGAAGTTGTTCTGCATGCAGGCCAAGGGGCGGTACATGTCCCATGTGGCTCAGAAGGAGAGTCGCCGGCGTGACAGAAAGATCTTGAGGACGTTCGATGAGAACGTGTCGAGCAGTTCTGAGAAGAACATCACTCTAGAGGTTGAGTGGATGGGCAAGCAAGGCTACAAGTGGACTGAGTCAGAGGAGGAGTCCATTCCCGCTGCCGAGACCGATGAGGAGATTGATGGCTGATCACTGCAGAGGGAGCTACCACCTGTGTCATAGGTGTCCTCTCTGCCTTTTTGGTGTTTCGATGCCAAAGGGGGAGAGATTGTAGGATTTGCGAGTTGTGTCTTATGTCGCTTTGCTTTCGTTGAACTCTCTCTCGTTGCTTTGGTGTGTTGGTTTGCGTTGTGTGTGTGTGTGAGACATAGAGACTATCATATGGTGTGAGACATATGCACTCTAGTCTATCTTATTATCTTATCTTAATGTCTAGTTTGTTTAGTAGTTTGTGAGCATATGCTTTCATGTTCCATCTACTTTATGCTCACATTCTTTTCCTTGCATCCATGCTTAGTGTCATTTACTTAATTGCAAGGATTGTGTTGTTTATAAAATATAGGGGGAGTGTTGATCTAGTATGTGTGCCATGCAGTCCAAAGCATCTATCTAAGAATGCACACATCTAGGGGAGCCTGCCTATATTTTATATACATGTTGGGTTTGCTTATGTTCTTATTCGTTCCTTTGTGTTAATCCCGTATTTTTGTCAATCCACCAAAAAGGGGGAGATTGTAAGGGCATATTTCTCCCTAAGTGGTTTTGGTGACTGATGACAATGCATTTGCAGACTAATCATGTGCATTGAGCATTTCAGATATCTCATGTCTAGGCACAAGATGATTCATTGCCCCTCGGAGCCGATCGAAGACGACATTTCTTTATGCTTCTTTTCGGTGGAAATTGAGTCATAGGAAAGCCGTCCTATTAAGAGGGGGTCCGCTTCAGAAAGGTTAGGGTGGAATCAACACGTACACATCAGTTCCTTTGCACCGCCTTTCCTTCGCTTCTTTGGAGCACCGGTCGTTTTCCTTGTCATTGCGAAGACACAGGCTTCCAAGTACTACTGTTCTGTGGCATGCGGTAGTACTGCTCAAGGGAGCGGTAGTACCGCAGAGTCCCATAGTAGTACCGCCCATGGCAGCGGTAGTACCGCACATTGCGGTAGTACCACTCCTCGCACGTGGTAGTACTGTGACCTCGACCCAGGGTTGTGGCTGGCGCGGAAGTAGGAGCGGAAGTAATTTTTTACTTCCGCACCCTACGCGGTAGTACCACTCTGTGTGAGTGGTAGTACCATGCCGGGTTTTTGCATCAACCGAAACTCGACGGAAGTAGCCACGGATGTAATTTTATCAGTCTGTGCCTTTCCCAGCCCAGATTGTGCCCTGCCTTGCGGTAGTACCACTCCGGCAGTAGTACCGCTCGTTGCTATACGCAACAGGGCCGCATCTGGCTCCTGTCGCGCGAGCAGTAGTACCGCACTGCCTTGGGGTAGTACCGCAAGTTAGTGCAGTAGTATAGCACGTCGCTGGCTGAGTTGGTGTATAACGTTTGGATCTTTCCACCAACTATATAAGGGGGTCTTCTTCCCCAAGTTGACCACCTCTTCCTTCCCTAAGCTCCATTGTTTCTCAAAGATCCATTTTCGCCCGATCTCTCTCCCTAGCCAATCAAACTTGTTCATTTCCTAGGGATTGGTTGAGAAGGCCTCGATCTACACTTCCACCAAGACAAATTTGATCCCCCACTAATTCCTTGCGGATCTTGTTACTCTTGGGTGTTTGAGCACCCTAGACAGTTGAGGTCACCTCGAAGCCATAGTCCATTGTGGTGAAGCTTCGTGGTGTCATTGGGAGCCTCCAATTAAGTTGTGGAGATAGCCCCAACCTTGTTTGTAAAGGTTCGGTCGCCGCCTTCAAGGGCACCACTAGTGGAATCACGGCACCTTGCATTGTGTAGGGGCGTGAGGAGAATATGGTGACCTTAGTGGCATCTTGGGGAGCATTGTGCCTCCGCACTGCTCTAATGGAGACATACTTCCTCTAAAAGGGAAGGAACTTCAGTAACACATCCTCGTATCCACCGGATCCACTTGTGGTTGTCGGATCTTGGGTTCCGGCAAAACCCTTGAGGTTCGAACACTAGGGTGTGCACGAAGATCTCTCCATTCCGCTCTAGCTCGCTCTTGCACTGATTCTTAGGCCTAGCTCGTCGAACTTGAAGAACAAAGGGCACAAGGGTTTATACTGTTTCGAGCCACCATTGTGGTGTAATACCCTAATCCAGTGTGGTGTGGTGGATTGCCTTATAGGCTGAGGAAGAACTAGTACATGGGAAGAACAACCTCATGAGGAGAGGTGTTCTTGTGCTTGGAGAGAGCGGGGGTGATCCTGATGATTCGATCCCTCCTTCTAGGTTTTGGGTTGGCTCCAGATGAGATGCCCCATATGGTGTTGGCTAGTCCTATTTATAGAGGCCCGGGTCCTCTTCCCAAATATTGAGCGGGAAGAGATCCCACAACGGCCAAGTTTGAAGGGGGATAGCTAGTACAAGCTATCTTGACAAAAGGTGGTCTTCACCTGCCAAAGAAAGTGGTGGTAACACCGCCGTGGGCTCTGGGATGACCTCCGCTCTACCATCCTACTGGTCTTGGTCTTATTGCACCGAGATGGAAACCTTTGCCTGATGCCTCGGGACTCCTTGCCTGCCCCTGCCCCTTTAGCACCAAAGGGGAAACTGGCACCCTGCACCGGCTAGCGCCCGCCTGGCCTTGGTCGTCATGGCTCACGTCACGGGAACCTCGCGAGGCCGCCCCAGGGGA
Source organism: Secale cereale (assembly GCA_902687465.1). Lineage (NCBI taxonomy): Eukaryota > Viridiplantae > Streptophyta > Magnoliopsida > Poales > Poaceae > Secale > Secale cereale. Next base: position 354,895,108 of record LR738709.1, read on the forward strand.
GGTCTTGTGTCGTCCGCCTTGCGAGGGTCTTGAGTGGTTGCTGATGAGAGTGTCATACCAAGCCGCTGGACGAGCCACGCTCTGGGCCGCAGGCAGGCATGTCTGGGTACCCTCGTTCCTAGGACGCCGACAGTAGCCCCAGGGCCCAAGGTGCGCTCGGACTTGGCTTCACGGCGAAGCCAAGGGTCAAGTGCGGAGCGCCGCATGCCCCAAAAGCCCGCGGCCTTGATTGACGCATGGCGATTGATGGGACATGGGCGTCTCCACTTCCCCATGCAGCCTCGATATTTGCCCGGCTTGACGGCCACTATTGCTTATGCAACTCCACCTCCTTCACCGATAACACACCCGACATCTTCTTCGTCTTCTTGATCCTACCCCCTAATCCGATTGGACACCAACTCGCTCCACCACCATGGTCTCCAGCCGAAAGAAGAAAGAGGGGGAGGAGTCTCGCATGTCAGCCCCCTCGCCGCCGGCCTTCGGTCCGGCCACCGAGCGGTCGATGGTGATCAATGAAGAGATGATGGAAAAGGTGCGCCCGACGCTTGCCACTGATTCCAATGAGTGGGGGGCGACGGTGGCTTGGCCTGCTTCCGGCACCGAAATCGACAGGACAGCCACCGAGGTCCCCCTCCACCTTCATGCCCTCTGGGCGGGCTTGATTCCTCCCTTTTCTGATTTCTTCAACGCGGTGCTCTTGCATTACCAGATTAGCACGCTGCACCTTGATCCTCAATCCATCGTCCTCCTTGCTGTTTTCGCTTTCGTCTGCGAAGCCATGGTGGGCATCGCCCGCTCCGTGGCCTTGCTCCGCCACTTCTTCCCACTGCTCCTGACGGATGCACTCCAGTGCTTGGGGTGTATATCCTTCCAGGCCATTGCGGCAATGGTCAGCTTGGGGATTGATTTTGACCTTTCGACAGTTGTCAGTGGCTTTAGGAAGCGGTGGGTGTTCGTTGATGTCGGTGTGCGCAGCCCCCTGCTGCTTCTTCCGTGGGTTTCGGCTGCCCCGAGCTCCAGCTGGAGGCATGAGAAGCTCACTGACCAGAAACTAGCCCCCGTTTGGCGCCGGCTAGCCAGGCTGCAGAAGCTTTGGGTGATGGCGCCCATGGTGGTGAAGGAGTACATCCAGTGCCGCATCGCTCCACTCCAGCGCCACTCTCGGCCAATGTGGACCTTCTCCGGCTATGGGGACCACATGAGGCTCCAAGTGCATGCTCTTCCTCACGAGGTACGGGGCACGGTGCTTGAGCTCCTGACAGGCGACCCAGCTCCGGCCCACTTACCGGAGGAGGGCTATCTTCTGTACTACTACACGAACAAGGTGGAGTTCGTGAAGCAGATGCCCTTCTTTGACGAATGGGGTCTTCGTCCGCCCGGCCTTGTCGGGTCTCACGAGAACCCCGCCTGCACGACTCCCTTGTCCGCTGCTATAGCGGCGATCGTCCCAGAATGGGCTCGGGGGGGGGGGATCGCCCCCGAGTGTGATACGTCTCAAACGTATCTACTTTTCCAAACACTTTTGATATTGTTTTGGCCTCATTCTTGCATGATTTGGACTAAACTAACCCGGACTGACGCTGTTTTCAGCAGAGCTGCCTGTATGGTTTATTTGTGTGCAGGAAAACGGATTTTTAGGTACCTCAGAAAAATCCACGAAAAATCACAGAAAATCCACGCACCCGAAGGAACCGGGAACCAGAAGTGGGGCTAGAGGGGGGCCAGGGGGTGCCCAGGCGCCCTGTGGGCGCGCCCCCCCTGGGCCGCGCCGGGGGGGCGCCTGGGCAGGTCCCACGCCCCCTGGTGCCCTACTTTAGACCGTATTTTTACTCCCGACGCAGAAACCCCAGATCGGAAGTTCTTTCGCAGTTTTTCGTCGCGGAGCCGCCGCCACCCTCTGTTCTTCCTCGGGAGGGCTAATCTGGAGGCTGAATTGGCCTCCGGAGAGGGGAGATCGTCGCCATCGTCATCATCATCACCACTCCATCATCCCTCCATGACTTCTCCCTCCATGTGTGAGTAATTCCCCCGCTGTAGGCGAAGGGGATGGTAGGGATTGGATGAGTTAGATCATGTAATAGTTTATCAGATCGTTGGGGGCATGTTGCCTATCATCTACTATGGTGTTTATCATCTTTGCTACAACTTGTTATTCTTAATGCTTGACACTTAGGGCCCGAGTGCCATGATTTCAGATCTGAACCCTATGTGTTTGTATGAATATATTTGTGTTCGTGATCCTATCTATGAGTTGTTTGCACCTGTTACGGTCCGGAACTGGCGATCCCAAAAGTGACAGCTTGGGACACCAAAGGGGATGGTCCGTAGTTTGAGGATTACATGTATCCATTGAGTTCATTGCTTTGTTCCGGTGCTCTTTGACAGGAGCACCTTAATATCCATAAGTTCCTTTTGGCCCCGTTTGTAGCGGGATGGTAGGACAAAAGATGTTGTGCAAGTTCTTATTGCATGCAACCACGTACAACTACCTACGGGATACATGCCTAATGTTTGATATTTGCCTAGATGATCATTACTTTCTGTGTGCCGTGCCCCAAGTTAAATCTATCTCATACATGCAGCGCCCAACCATCCATCTCCCTAGCCTACAGTGTTTTAAACCCTGCTTGTCACTAGTTGCTACTTTTGCCGTTTACTACTGCTATTTACTGTTGCTATTTACTTTTGCTGTTTACTTTTACTATTACTATCATCACTATCATATCACTGTTACCACTTATCTTTTTTTGCAAGTAAGTATATTTCAGGTGCGCTTGAATTGACAACTCAACTGTCAAAGCTTATAAATACTCTTTGGCTCCCCGTGTGTCGAATCAATAAATTGGGTTATTCTTACCCGCGAAAACTATCTCGACCCCTTACGGTTGAGGGTTATCAAGTACCGTTTTCTGGCGTCGTTGCCGGGGAGCATAGCAATATTTACAAGTCTACTTGAGGTATCCTACCTGCTGCACTTTATCTACTATGGGTAAGAAAGGAGACCCCAAGGTTCCTATCTTACTATCTACTACAAGAAGAGGTACTGATCTGAGCACTAGTGCTACACTTGATTCACCTTCCGTTATGAGTAAGTTTGCCGCACCACCACCACATGATGCTCCTACTAAATCTGTTACTATGTATGATACTCTTGATGATGCTTCTACTACTTTTGATGATGATATTAGTTCGCTTGGTTATGCTCTTGAGAAACAAATTGCTGCTGCTGCTAAAAAGTCTGGAATTGAACTTCCTGTTACTCGCTACCCTATTGGTGAAACTTATGATTATCCTGATTTGAGTAAACTTAAAGAGAGGCTCCTTGATGATGATTACTATATGCTTGATGAAGATCTATGCAGGGAACTGACAGAGTTTGCTGGCTCTGACCCTGAAGTTATTAAAAAAATATTTGAAAAACACTCTTTGAAAAACAAAACCGTTCCTAATCCTGAATTTGCTACATCTCCTATATGCATTGATGATCCTGATTATGATTTCTCTGTTGATCTTTCACTTATACCTATGGTTGAAGCTGACCCCTTTTATGGCAGAGAAAATGATGATGCTATTGCACACCTGACTAAACTCGGTGAGTTGGGTAGCCTGTTTACCACAGATGAGAAGATACGATACTTTTATGTGACCAAGCTTCTTCCTTTCTCCTTGAAGGAGGGTGCTAAAGCATGGTATGATTCACTCCCATGCGGTTCCATTAAGAGTCCTCAGGACTTCGCTCACTCTTTTGTTGATAAGTACTTTCCTGCTCACATGCAACATGCTGCTTTACAAAGAATTTATAACTTTAAACAGTTGCAGGATGAGTCCCTCCCTAAAGCTTGGGGGAGGTACTGCGGTCTGATTCGGGCTAGACCAGGACATGAAATCCCTAAGAATGAATTAATCGATATATTCTATGCTGGTCTAACTGATGAATCCAGGTCCTATTTGGACAGTTGTGCTGGTTGTGTTTTCAGGAAAAGAACACCGGACGATGCGGAAGACTTAATGGGCAGGATTGCCAAAAATCATGAAGATTGGTCCGTCCCTGAACCACCTCCACCAACAAAGAAGAGGGGCATGTTTGTTCTAAGCCCCGAGGATATGCGAGAAGCAAAGAAGTCTATTAAAGAGAAAGGTATTAAAGCTGAAGACGTGAAGAATCTACCCCCTATTGAGAAGCTGTGTGAGCCTACTACTCACCCTCCTATGGTAGAGGTACACTCTCTTTTAGATTTCAACGCAAGTGACATCCCTCATGGTAAGCCTCCTGATCAATGTTTAGATGAGTTTGATAATTTTATTATGAAACACAATCATTTTAATGAGAGGATAGAAAGTCAGTTGCATGATAATTCCCTTGCTATCAAAAAACTGCTTGATGTTTTAGATAGGACAGTTAATGATGCTCAATGTCTTGTGAAGCATTTTCATATGGTTCAAACTCAGCTTGATCAAATTTCTAATGTGCAAAGAGATTTGCTTGCTAACAATGCCAAACAAGATAATTTGCAGGCTTTCGGAATTAAGACCCGAGGAGGAACTAGCACTCAAGATCCTCTTTATCCAGAGGGGCATCCGAAGAGAATCGAGCAGGATTCTCAAATGCAGGAAGAAGAAATTGTTGGCTCTCCAAAGAAAAAGAAGAAATATAAGGAGACTGACAATTCTAATGATCCCATTGCAGATGAAGAACCAGCTATTGATCCCAACAGTGTATCTATCTCCGATGCTGAGACAGAAGACGGTGCTGAACCTGAAGGTAATAATAATGAGAAGAATGATCCGCCTGAAGTTCAAGAAGAAGAAGCACCTGACAAACGTAAGAGGTACACTAAAGAAGACTTCATCGCAAGAAAACATGGGAAGGAAAGAGAACCATGGGTACAGAAACCCATGCCCTTTCCAGGTAAGTCCATCAAATCCAAAGAAGAAGAGCATTATAATAAGTTTTGTGAGTGGATTAAACCTCTTTTTCTTCAGATACCCTTGACTGATGCTATTAAGTTACTTCCTTATTCAAAATATATGAAATATATTGTCACTAATAAAATAAAAGTTCCTAATGATGCAATATCTACTATGCTTGCTAACTATTCTTTCAGTGGAAAGATTCCTGAGAAGCTCGGTGATCCAGGTATACCCACCATTCCTTGCTCCATAAAGAATAATTATGTCAAAACTGCTTTATGTGATCTTGGAGCAGGAGTGAGCGTTATGCCTCTCTCTCTTTACGAGAGGCTTTGTTTAGAGAAACAAATTCCTACAGATATCTCCCTTCAGATGGTTGACAAGTCAACCGCTGTTCCGATAGGTATTTGTGAGGATGTTCCGGTTGAAGTTGCTAATTGTTTAATTCTTACGGATTTTGTTGTGCTTGACATGCCCGAGGATGGGAGCATGTCCATTATTCTTGGTAGACCTTTCCTTAACACCGCAGGTGCTATTATTGATTGCAACAAAGGGAAGGTTACCTTCCATGTGAATGATAAAGAACACACGGTATATTTTCCGAAGAAGACCGACAGGAGGCATGGCCTCAACTCTATAGAAAATATCGAGACCGTGAAGATTGGAGAATGGGATTGTCCACTACATGTGCCTCACAAATACAAAGCAATCATGGTAGGGACAATGTCCATCAAGGTAAAGGTTCAGTAACTACTTCGTAGGAGGTGAGGCTTTTTGCTCTATATATCGCCTGTTTGTTGGTAAGACTTGATCAACCTTATTAACAAATATGTTTTATATGGATAAAAAGTTGAGCCTGTTATGTTTTCACTTGTTTTTAGTTTTGTCCTACTTGCTGTACCAAGTATTTATGTTTTTGAAGCTTCACAATACTACTAACTGCTTCAAGTTTTCAGAGAGTTTCGCAGCTTTTTGAACTTCGAAAAAATTTCAACAGTGAAGTTTTCAGAAAAATTCCAGAAAAATTATAATAAAAATTTCCACGACGGGAGAGACCCAGAAAGTCCTGGGGCCAGCCAGGGGGGCCATCAGTGGCCCAGGCGGCCAGCTGGCGCGGCCCAGCCCCTGGCCGCGCCCACAGGGCGCCTGGGGCCCACGGGACTCCCCTCCAGGTACTTCTTCTTCCTCCCTCTCTCTCTTTCTCCAAAAACACGAGTTTTGCTTTTGTTCTTGTGTTCTTGCTGTTCTTGGGGGCGATTCTTCGATCTCTCTCTACAGCCCATCATTTGAGCTGAAATTTTGAGCAAATACTCCCTGGTATGTGACTCCTCCACCCCTCCAATTAGATTTTTGATTGGTGGCCTCATTTGTGAGTATTTAGTAGTTCTTGGTGCTGTAGAGATGAGCTTGCATGCATGTGTAGAAAGTTATTTTCCAAGTTTTGATGCAAGTTTATGCCTTGGGCAAGTGAGTTGAGTAGTTTGCCTTAGCTCACTTTGTTTTAATCCTCGTTTTTGTAAATTGTAATTTTTTTTTCAGAAATGAGTTTGTTAGGAAGGGCAAAAGGGTGGCTTGAGAAGAGGAGGCCCGCGCACTCCGATCGAGTTACTAGAGCCGCAGCTTCACCGTTGACTGCTAGGGTGAGCTATAATGAAGATCATGTGCCCCTGGAGTTGTTGGAAGATACAAGTCCAGCACGTGCGATGACGTTTCCATGTGATGAATTCATGGAAGCTGCGGGAATCAAGGATGAGTTTTATAATCTTTGTGCTAATGCAGGTTTGACACGACTCGTCATGAGCCATGTTACTCAGTATCAAAAACTCACCTCCAGTTTCATTAACAGTTTTAGATATAATCCTGATTCAGGTGCTATTGAGTTTAAAATTTATAATGATCTTATCACCATGACTTTGGGAAATTTTTGTGAAATAATAGGTGTGCCGAACGTTGGGAGGACGGCTAGGATGGCCACTCAGCCCTCCGAGCTGAAAACCGTCATCAACTCTCTCTGCAGCATGGGTACGAGGGATATTCATCGGTCGAAGATCTCCAGCATCTTATTTCCTCACCTCAGGTATTTTGCATATTATATTGCCAGAGGGGTGTTAGCTCGTGACAACACGAGCAGCATTTCTGCTTCGGATATTGCTATCCTGGCAGCAGCCCTCTCAGGGAGGTCTGATTATAATCTGGGTACCTTAATTGCTCGACGCCTTGCTATGAACGGTAACAAGGGGGACTTATATGGTGGCGTTTACGCCACACTTATCTTAGAGCATCTTGGAGGCACCCCACACCCTGATGATACTCCTTTTACTTATTTAAGCTTTGATCTTGCTGCTATGAAAATGCATAAGTTTGTTACCATGGGTTCTGAACTTAATAATCTTATCTATATCCTGCGTTTCGGAACTGCCGCGGAACGCGAGATCCGTCTACCTGCACCTCTTTTGTTTGATTTTTCTCGCAGGAACGGATGGTCCTTTGATGTTGTTCAGTTCGATGAGTTCATGGTCCAGCATCAGTTTCATAACCCCATGGAGGGGGTTGTGCCCGACGAGGAGAGGCACGGTGAGATACCACATTTTCAGGAAGAGACCGCCACCGAGTTTGGTGAAGGGTCTTCCTCTGTTTGGCGTTCGGAGCCTTCCTCGTGGGAGACTCCGAGGAGTTCGGTGTACGCGCCAGCATCCTTCTACGACCCGTGGACTCACCACCATACCCCTGGAGCAGGAGGCTCCTGGGGGCAGTAGCTGCTACCAACTTAGGCCAAAAGCCTAAGCTTGGGGGAGTACGTGCCCTTCTCACTTTTCCATTGTATTATCCGTTTTATTCGCTTTGATCTTTTCGAAGTTTTTGCCCATTCTTCTTTATTTCTCTCTTTGCAAAAACAACAAAAAGATTTTCTCTTTCTTTTGCTTTGAAAAAAACCAAAAAGATTTCCTTTCTCTCTTTAGTTTGCTTTGTTTTCAGAGACCAGCTCGAGTCCGTGATGGCATTTGATTATATTTCCTACGTTCGATCGTGCAAGTGACAAGCAGTAATGACGAAGATCGACTGAAAGGAAGCAGACCGGTATGAACTCTTATTGTTTCTACTTTTGTACATATGCCTGTACTTATGATCTAGAGACCAGCTTGTAGCGACATAGTGCTATGTTTACAATGCTCTTCCAGTGGTTCATGCTTTCCTTGTGGCTAGTCTCGAATAACTAGAGTATATAATGTGTTATTGAAATGATCTACATGCATTGCACTGTTCATAGTCTGGTATACTAAGGTGGTATTTCCCTTTAGAGAATTTTTGGATTGACTTGGCACATGCTTACACATGTTTAAGACTAAAAAGTCTACTTTGCCTTGATGATCTTTGAGTTTTAGAATAGTTATATCACTTTCATGCCCGATTCAATGTTGCTTTGTCGCTCTGCATGATTATGACCGTTATTGCTCTCTAGTTGGTCGCTTCCCAGTCTTTTGCTAAACCTCCACCTGTACTAAGCGGAATGACTGCTTGTGCATCCAAACCCTTTAAACCAGTTATGCCATATGAGTCCACCATACCTTCCTATACATGGTATTTACCTGCCATTCCTAACGAAGACTTTCATGTACCATCTCGAAACTAATCAAAAGCATTTCTCTTTTGTGCCTATGTTTTAGCTCATGAGGAAGTAGTAGTTAATTCATGATCTTTTTAAGTTGGACAAGTTTCACTCCTGGATTGCATGTATAATGTGCAAACCACTAATATGAAAAGGAACTGGCATTGAGTGCGCCCGGCTCAAAAAGATAATATAACAAACAAACCCTCCTTCACACTTTGTTCATGAGAAATCAGAAAACTTTGGCAGTGATAAACAAAGGAGATTAAGAGGATGTGATCGTCCTCATGCGGGAGCCGTTCCTCGAGACTTGTCCACTTAAAAGGTGATTGAGTTATCTGCTAGCATTCGATGACGAAATATGCACTTCTCAAAACATGTTTACCTCTGTTTTAAAACCAAGAGCTCTGGTACATGTTTAGTTTTTGTTTCCGACTACGGGTTTTTCAACCTTGCCAATAAAAGCCACGGTTCGAGAGTCTCATCTTCTTTCTTCAAAGCACTAACTAGGAGAGCATAATTGTCATTCTGAGTGTAATGTGCATTGTCCCAAAGTATTACATTGTCTTCTGCATACTTGTGATATGATTTATTCTGAAATTCTCAGTTCCTGTCTCCTTTAAAACTCTGGAGGAGTCTCTGCATTTATGTTTTGCTTCACTCATGGAGGCTAGAGAGATACCACCCTAATATGCTCAAGCTATGTGCAATGTACTCTTGTCTTGATTTTCAGTAATATATTATTTACCTTAAGTATTTGTGACTGGTCACTTGAAAGAAGGATTGCTCTTTGCATTGTCCTCATATTACTGTTTCAATACTCGCTAAACTCTTTTCGTAGTACATGCTTATATACATCTAATGAAGCAAAAGAGTTTGTCAAAGTTTTCTTTGTCGCGTCCAGTTCGTTGAACTGAATTGCTTGAGGACAAGCAATATGCTAAGCTTGGGGGAGTTGATACGTCTCAAACGTATCTACTTTTCCAAACACTTTTGATATTGTTTTGGCCTCATTCTTGCATGATTTGGACTAAACTAACCCGGACTGACGCTGTTTTCAGCAGAGCTGCCTGTATGGTTTATTTGTGTGCAGGAAAACGGATTTTTAGGTACCTCAGAAAAAACCACGAAAAATCACAGAAAATCCACGCACCCGAAGGAACCGGGAACCAGAAGGGGGGCCAGAGGGGGGCCAGGGGGTGCCCAGGCGCCCTGGGCGCGCCCCCCCTGGGCCGCGCCGGGGGGCGCCTGGGCAGGTCCCACGCCCCCTGGTGCCCTACTTTAGCCCGTATTTTTACTCCTGACGCAGAAACCCCAGATCGGAAGTTCTTTCGCAGTTTTTCATCGCGGAGCCGCCGCTACCCTCTGTTCTTCCTCGGGAGAGCTAATCTGGAGGCTGAATTGGCCTCCGGAGAGGGGAGATCGTCGCCATCGTCATCATCATCACCACTCCATCATCCCTCCATGACTTCTCCCTCCATGTGTGAGTAATTCCCCCACTGTAGGCGAAGGGGATGGTAGGGATTGGATGAGTTAGATCATGTAATAGTTTATCAGATCGTTGGGGGCATGTTGCCTATCATCTACTATGGTGTTTATCATCTTTGCTACAACTTGTTATTCTTAATGCTTGACACTTAGGGCCCGAGTGCCATGATTTCAGATCTGAACCCTATGTGTTTGTATGAATATATTTGTGTTCGTGATCCTATCTATGAGTTGTTTGCACCTGTTACGGTCCGGAACTGGCGATCCCAAAAGTGACAGCCTGGGACACCAAAGGGGATGGTTCGTAGTTTGAGGATTACATGTATCCATTGAGTTCATTGCTTTGTTCCGGTGCTCTTTGACAGGAGCAGCTTAATATCCATAAGTTCCTTTTGGCCCCGTTCGTAGCGGGATGGTAGGACAAAAGATGTTGTGCAAGTTCTTATTGCAACCACGTACAACTACCTACGGGATACATGCCTAATGTTTGATATTTGCCTAGATGATCATTACTTTTCCGTGTGCTGTGCCCCAAGTTAAATCTATCTCATCCATGCAGCGCCCAACCATCCATCTCCCTAGCCTACAGTGTTTTAAACCCTGCTTGTCACTAGTTGCTACTTTTGCCATTTACTACTGCTATTTACTGTTGCTATTTACTTTTGCTGTTTACTTTTACTATTACTATCATCACTATCATATCACTGTTACCACTTATCTTTTGTTGCAAGTAAGTATATTTCAGGTGCGCTTGAATTGACAACTCAACTGTCAAAGCTTATAAATACTCTTTGGCTCCCCGTGTGTCGAATCAATAAATTGGGTTATTCTTACCCGCGAAGACTATCTCGATCCCTTACGGTTGAGGGTTATCAAAGTGGTGGTGGCGCGGCTGCCTCGACGTTGGCGTCTCCTGGGGCTCCCGAAGCGCCGCCCCCTGGGGCTCATGAGAGCCGCACAGGGGGGACAGCCGAGGAGCAGGTGCTGCCCGGTGCTCCTGAGGCCCAAGCCCTCGAGCCCCCCATGCGTTGCCCTGAAGCGAGGGCAGGGGGCCCCGCACGGCCTAGCGCATCTGGGGGCGCCTCACCTGGAGCCGCCCCGATCACTCCTGGCGCTGCTGTCCGCATCCAGGGCTTCGGCCGGCTTCAGCTGAACGTCGAAGCTCTCCGCAAGAGGAAGGGATCTTCAAGCTGCAGTGGTGATGCCTTCCAGCCATTGAAGCAGAGAAGTACATTGCCATAGACAAGTGAGTAACTTATCTTTGTAATTCCCTGAGTACTACCTTCCTTCCTGACCATGATTCCTCAGGACCCCTCCTGCCAAGCTGACGAAATCTCTTGAGAGGCAGCCCCCTGCTGCCTCGAGCTCTCCGCCGATCCTGGCCGCCCTCAGCCGATGTGCCGCCTCTGGCGCAAGGCCATCCAAGAGGGCAGATTCCCCGGCCTGGCGCCTTGATCCTGCGTTCTTGCCGTTCCTTCATGGTCCCGCCTGGGGAGCGGGAGGCATGCCGAGGGCCCCTCATGGTCGTGGACTGCAGTTGGGTCACTTCGGCCCTGGTGTCTTCTTCGAGCGGCGAGTCCCAGCCCCTCCAGGCCCCAGCCGAGGCCCGAAAGACGGCTGGGGTGGAGGAGACCCCGGGCCCGCCACCGGGAGGGGACGAGCCTCCTCGAGCTTCTTCAATGGCTCCCTGTGTCGAGGAGGGTCCTGGTCACGCATTCCAGTTTGCGCGCAGGCGGGGCGCCGCCCGTCGTGAGCTTCTTCAGGAGGCAATGAGTGCGCTGAATCGACTTGGGGGAGAGATTGAGGAGGTTGATGCCTGTCTTGAAGCCGAGGGCCTCCAGCTGATGGACGAGTGGCATCGACTGAAGGTGGACATCAACCTCGGGCGCCTCCAGCACGAGCGTGCCAACGCGGAGGCCGAGGCTTCCCTAGCAACCTCGCAAGAGGCCTACGCCCGAGCCCTGGAGGAGGCTAGGGAGGCTGACCGCCGCTGCGAGGTTGCAGAGAAGCGCAGGCTGGAGCTTCAGGCCCTAAACGCCCGCCTAGAACAACGAGATGAAGCGCGCAGGGCTGCCTTGGTGTCAATGAAGGGGACACCTTCCAAAGAGGCGGAGATCTTGCGGTGTGAGGAGGCGTTGATGTTGGAAGCAACGGAGCGCAGCCTTGAGCTCGAGCGGCTAGAAGTGAGGGAGCGCCACGTGACCCTGGCCGAGGATGATGTGTCCGCTCGCGAGGCCAGAGTTCAGGAGGAAATCAACCAGAGGGTGGCGATGGCCAGTGCAGATCTTGCCAAGGAGTATGGCCTGAAGTTGGTGCTCCAGCGGGCGGAAGCTGATGGGAGAACTGCTGCCCTCGGGACGAAACTGGAGGAGGTAGAGCAGCGCAAGAGGGTCGCCACGGCAGCCCAGTCTTTTGCTCAGGACAAGCTGGACTCCACGTAGGCCGACCTGGCCTTGCTCCAGCGACAGGTTGATGGTGCCGCGGTTCTCGTGCAGTGGAGCGAAGACGAGGCTGGCCGTCAACTGGTGCTGCAGCACGAGCACGCCCCCATGCTCCAGGATCTCCGGGTGAAGGCTAACCGGATGTTAGGGGCCATCTGTGAGGGAAACGTCCCTCATCCCCATGTGGAGGATTACGCGGGCCATCTCCTGTTCTCCACCGAGGTCGTGACGCGCCTGGAGAGCCGGGTCATGAGGGCCCGCCAGCTTGTTGAGGAAAAGAGTCGAAGCCTCCTTGGGCGCGTTCTCCCGAGTGTTCAGCCACCTCTAGAACATTGACCCCCACTTTGATTTTGACGCCGCCATTGCCCCAGTGCCGGGGGCCATCCGAGAAAACCTAGCGCACTGGGTGGACGACAACGTGGATGCTCTAGTCAGGGCCTTTGACACTGATGATGACGAGGCCGTGGTCGCGGCAGACAAAGGCGACGCGGTTGACGACGGTGAAGATGAGGCTAGCGACAGCGCGAGTAGTGTGCATGAGAGCGACTCGAATGGCGCGGCGAGCGATATGTCCGGTTGAGCTTGCACTCCTTCGCCTCGATCCTGCACGCAAAGACTTGCACACGGCCCCATGGGGCATGAGAGCATTTTGATGGGGGAGCCCCCTATGTGTGTAAACTGATATTCCACTCTCCTTTTTGCTGCTTAAATCCAAACCTAGGACATGTGTCCTCGAGTTTCCTTAGCTAAGTTGTCATTGTAACTCACCTAGCTCTCACCTGGCCTCGTGCGGGTTACGAGGCTGTTGACACGCTTCTCTTCTGGGGTAGACCGCTTGGGATCTGCGACCCTGAGCTTCTTGAGCAACACGTGGCCCTACTCCGGGGAGCGGGGCCACGGGTGTCATGGTGGCCATGTCATGATGCCTACGCGGCAATTTTGCAGCGCGTAGGCTCTTGCCCCGAGGGGGTCCTACAAAGGTCCGCCTAGTGGGATCGGCCTTCTGGTCCCTGAGCCGGAGGGCTCGAGGTATGATCTTTAAAAAAGGTCAAAAGGCGACTAAATCCAGCAGAAATCAATGGAAAATTCCCCCATTTTTGGCAACGAGCAAGACTTCAAATTCGATTCAAAAAAGCGGTGAATCAAGTTACAAAGAAAGGGAGAGGGAAGCAAATAGACGTGTCCGACACATATCTAGTCTTCAGGTCTTCCACCAGCGCGGCGCTAAGTGCTACCACTACGGCATGGGAGGGAGCCCCCGAGGCCCGAGGGCGGCACTCCGGAGACTCTGGGGCATGTACAGCCCCACTCATTATTACGTGAGAGTGTCACGGGTGGAGACCTTCACAGGTGTGAGCCTTACTTGATATCCCTAGGCGAGGGCCCCGCCTTGCGCCGCCCCCGACGACCGTTGGGGCATCCGGAAACCAGGACGAGAACAAGGGGCAAGGGGGACGCCCTCGGCGACCACGGACCCTCTGCCCCGGGGGGGGGGGAGGGCTTGTTGATGCTCCCCCCGGCAGAGGACCTACCTCCGAATGCTACTTTTCTCCACGCGGCGCGGCTCTAGGCCCTCCACATGCAGCCCCCAGCGCTCTGCCCCGGTCGAGGGCGGAACCGCTGCTCTCGGGTCTCCAACCTTGATACGTCTCCAACGTATCTATAATTTTTGATTGTTCCATGCTATTATTTATGATGTTATGGATGTTTAATGGGCTTTGTTATACACTTTTATATTATTTTTTGGACTAACCTACTAACCCAAAGGCCCAGTCCAGATTGCTGTTTTTGCCTGTTTTAGGGTTTTACAGAAAAGGAATATCAAACGGAGTCCAAACAGATTGAAACCTTCGGGAGAGATATTTTTGGAGCAAAATACGCACGGGAGACTTGAGAACCACGAAGTAGGGCTGACGTGGCGTCCACGAGGGTGGAGGCACCCCCCAATAGGGCGCGCCCCCTACCTTGTGGGCACCCCGTCTGGCCCCCGGTGCCCTCCTTCCTCCTATATATATCTACGTACCCCGAAACCATCAGAACAACAGAGAAAACCCTAGTTCCACCGCCGCAACCTTCTATTACCATGAGATCCCATCTTGGGGCCTGTTCCGGAGCTCCGCCGGAGGGGGGATCATCCACGGAGTGCTTCTACATCATCATCATCATCATCGCCTCACCATGAGTTGTGGGTAGTTTACCACAGACCTTCGGGTCCATAGCTAGTATCTAGATGGCTTCTTCTCTCTCTTTGGATATCAATACCAAGTTCTCCTCGGTCTTCGAGGAGATCTATTTGGTGTAATCTCTTTTTGCGGTGTGTTTGTCGAGATCCGATGAATTGTGGGTTTATGATCAAGATTATCTATGAGAAATATTTGGTTCTTTTCTGAACTCTTTATGTATGATTATATTATCCTTGCAAGTCTCTTCGAATTATTGGTTTGGTTTGGCCTACTAGGTCTATAGTTCTTGCAATGGGAGAAGTGCTTGGCTTTGGGTTCAATCTTGCGGTGTCCTTTCCCAATGACAGTAGGGGCAGCAAGGCACGTATTGTATTGTTGCCATCGAGGATAAAAAGATGGGGTTTATATCACTATGTTTGAGTTTATCCCTCTACATCATGTCATCTTGCTTAAGGCATTACTCTGTTCTTATGAACTTAATACTCTAGATGCATGCTGGATAGCGGTCGATGTGTGGAGTAATAGTAGTAGATGCAGAATCGTTTCGGTCTACTTGTCTCGGACGTGATGCCTATATGTAATGATCATGCCTAGATAGTCTCATAATTATTCGCTTTTCCATCAATTGCTCGATAGTAATTTGTTTACCCGCCGTAGAATATCGCTATCATGAGAGAAGCCACTAGAGAACACTATGGCCCCCGGGTCTATTCTCAACATATCAATCTACAATCTACTTTACTTTTCCGCTTTTACTTTCTGTTCTTACAATAAAAAATACCAAAATATCAAACTATCATCTCTATCAGATCTCACTTTCATAAGAGCATCTCCAACAGCCGCGCTTAGCGCCGCGCCCAAAAAAAGCATATGCCGCGCGCGCTTTGTCTGCTATGCCGCGCCGCGCAGTGCTGGCTCCAGCAGCAGCGCTATAATGCAGCGCGCGCGTGCCGCTCCAGCGGTGCCCAAAAATACAGCGCGCGCACACTATTTTTTTCATACGTAAAATTGCATTAAAATAAAAGGATACAAAGTTATTTTACCTATTGCAACTAGATAGATAGTTCGAAAACATAGATAGATAGTTCTAAAACATAGATAGCTAGATAGATAGTTCGAAAACATAAAAAAAAACTAATCGCTCCAGTCATCTCCATCATCACCGGCTTTGTTGTTGCTGTCGGAGGAGGATGACAACCAGACGTCGAACCAACGGTCATCTTCTGCGGCGAAGATCGTTCTCCCGCCTGCATCGCGGATGGCGCACTGCTGACACGCCAATTCCCTCCGACGACGCCTGTCCTCGCGGCGACGTTCCCAGTACTGCTGCTCGGCGGCGACGTCCTCCGGGTGGAGCCGGCGCCACTCCGCCATGCGCCGCTCGTCCTCCTGGGCGACGAGGAGGCGGTTCTGCGTCGCCGTGTGCTCCGCACGGTCTCGTGCGGTGTGTAGACGAGGCGGCGGGGCGAGCTCCAACGCCTGCTCGAGCGTGCGGGCGTCGTCGAAATTCATCTGACGGCGCGGCCTGCCTAGGCGCCACGCCGCCGCGTCGAACGCGCGGGCGGCCTCGTGCGCCGTCTCGTAGGTGCCGAGGGGAAGCCGGAGATCGCCGGAGCGTATCTCGGCGTAGAAGGCGCCGCCGTTCGGGCGCTCGAGGACGCCGCGGTAGCTCGACGAAGAACGGCGGCGCGGCGGCATGGTGGCGCGTCGGGGGTGGTGGCGGTGCTCCGGTGCGGCGGCGGCGCTCGGGGGCGGCGGCGCAAGCGGTGGCGCGAGAGGCAGGGAGAGAGAGCGCGGTGGAGCGAGGACAGCGCGCGCGCTGCGTTTTATAGGCGCGCGGGAGGAGGCGCCGCAAAAAAGGCGCGCGAGAGGCCGCCGTTTCGCGCGCGCGCGCAAGAGGTTCCCGCGCGTGCGTTTTTCCCGCCGCCGCTGGAGCGCGGAATTCTGCCCTGCGCGCGCGAAATCGCAAGTTTAGCGCGCGCGCGCGCCTTTTTGCGCGGCTGTTGGAGATGCTCTAAGTGACCGTAAAGGGATTGACAACCCCTTATCGCATTGGCTGCGAAGTTCTTATTTGTTTGTGCAGGTACGAGGGACTCGCGCGTGGTCTCCTACTGGATTAATACCTTGGTTCTCAAAAACTAAGGGAAATACTTACGCTACTGCGTTGCATCTCCCTTTCCTCTTCGAGGGAATACAACACAAGCTCGAGAAGTAGCAAGAAGAATTTCTGGCGCCGTTGCCGGGGAGGCTTACACAAAAGTCATATACCAAGTACCTATCACAAACCCTTATCCTTCGCATTACATTTTTTGCCTCTCGTTTTCCTCTCCCCCACTTCACCCTTGCCGTTTTATTTGCCCTTCTTCTACCATGTGTTTATCGTTCGCTTGCTTCTTGTTTGCTTGTGTGTTGGATTCCTTGCTTGTCACTATGGCTCTCCCTATCAGTGTTGACCCTCACCTCAGGAGGCTGGAAGAGATTGAAAACAATGTTAGACATTTTATGACTATACAATTTGAGCACAATGATTTTTTCAGAAGCGAGCTTAAAGAAAAGAATTTTTTATGAAATATATGAATAAATACCTTGATGGTATGTCTAAGGAATTTTATGGTTTGAAATCTCAGTTTGCTCATCTTGAGAACTTAATAGCCCAAATTTCGGATAAGCAGTCCAGCTTGATTAATAAGATGGCTGCTAAACCGGAAGAGCATGAAAATAAAGATGAAGATCTGAAAGTTATTGATGTGTCTCCTATTAGATCCTTGTTTTCTAGTATGAATCTTGATAAAGATAGAATTGGAGATGAGTTTACTTTAAGGTGTCCCAATGATTCGGAGTTTTTAGATCTTGATGCTAAAATTGTTAAAAGTGGGAGTGAAGAGATTAAAACTTTGCATAGTGATGAACCCACTCTTTGATTGATTGTATTTCCTTGTTGCAATCCGTACTAAACTCTCCGCATGCTTATAGTCAAAATAAAGCTTTTACCAAACACATAGTTGATTCTTTGATGCAATCTTATGAAGAAAAACTTTAGTTAGAAGTTTCTATCCCTAGAAAGCTTTATGATGAGTGGGAACCTACTATTAAAATAAAAATTAAAGATCATGAATGCTTTGCTTTGTGTGATTTGGGTGCAAGTGTTTCCACTATCCCAAAAACTTTGTGTGATTTGTTAGGTTTCCATGTGCTTGATTGTTCTTTAAATTTGCATCTTATGGATTCCACTATTAATAAACCTATGGGAAGGATTAATGATGTTCTTATTGTTGCCAATAGGAATTATGTGCCCGTAGATTTCATGTTCTCGATATAGATTGCAATCCTTCATGTCCTATTATTCTTGGTAGACCTTTCCTTAGAACGATTGGTGCAATTATTGATATGAAGTAAGGAAATATTAGATTCCAATTTTCGTGAAGGAAAGGCATGGAACACTTTCCTAGAAAGAAAATCAAATTACCATATGAACCTATCATGAGAGCCACTTATGGATTGCCTTCCAAAGATGGCAATACCTAGATCTATCCATGTATCGTGCCTAGCTAGGGGAGAAAAACGATAGCGCTTGTTGGGAGGCAACCCAATTTTATATTTTTTGTTTTTGCTTCTGTTTAGGAATAAATTTTGCATCTAGCTTCTGTTTAGATGTGGTTTTGTGTTTGAATTAGTGTTTGTGCCAAGTAGAACCTTTCGGAAGACTTGTGTGAAGTTTATATGATCTTGCTGTAAAAAACAGAATTGTTAGGGTTCGCTAGAATGGTCAGCAGATTTTACTGGAGTGTGCTATTTAGTTGATTCTTTTTGCAGATGATTAGTAGAAAAATTCCTCACGTTTACCTATTTATTTCAATTTTTTTGGAGTTACAGAAGTATGCGAAAGCTACAGATTACTACAGACTGTTCTGTTTTTGACTGATTCTGTTTTTCGTGTGTTGTTTGCTTATTTCGATGCATCTATGAGTAGTATTGGGAAGTATGAATCATAGAGAAGTTGGAATACAGTAGGTTTAACACCAATATAAACAAATAATGAATTCATTGCAGTACCTTTGTGTAGTGGTTTGTTTTCTTATACTAACGGAGCTCACGAGATTTTTGTCTAAGTTTTGTGTTGTGAAGTTTTCAAGTTTTGAGTATTGCTTTGATGGACTATGGAACAAAGAGTGGCAAGAGCCTAAGATTGAGGATTCCCAAGGCACCCCAAGGTAAAATTAAAGGACAACCAAAAGCCTAAGCTTGGGGATGCCCGGGAAGGCATCCCCTCTTTCGTCTTCATCTATCGGTAACTATACTCGGAGCTATATTTTTATTCACCACATGATATGTGTTTTACTTGGAGCGTCATGTATAATTTGAGTCTTTGCTTGCTAGTTTGCCACAATTATCCTTGCTAGACACACCTTTTTGAGAGAGTTAAATATGGCCTAGGAATTGTTAGAACACTCTATGTGCTTCACTTATATCTTTTGAGTTGAATAGTTTTTTCTCTAGTGCTTCACTTATATCTTTTAGAGCACGGTGGTGATTATATTTTGTAGAAATTGTTGATCTCTAATGCTTCACTTATATCCTTTTGAGAGTCTATTAAAATAGCATGGTAATGTTCTTTGGCTATAAAACTAGCCTTCACATGATAGACATCCAATATGAATGTAGTAAAAACTTTCACACTAAGTGCATTGAATATGATGAGAAGTTGGATGCTTGATAATTGTTTTGAGATATGAGGATAGTGATATTAGAGTCATGCTAGTGGAGTTATTATGAAATTGAGAAATGCTTGTGTTACAGTTAGTGATTCCCGTAGCATGCACGTATGGTGAACCGCTATGTGACGCAGTTAGAGCATGAGGTATTTGTAGAGTGTCATGCTTTGTGTGGAGGTCGGGGGCGCGCGATGGTTAACTACTACCAACCTCCCCCCTAGGAGCATGCATTGATTGCTTTATTTTGATGACTCATAAATTTTTGCAATAAGTATATGAGTTCTTATGACTAATGTTGAGTCCATGGATATTACGCACTCTCACCCTTCCACCATTCCTAGCCTCTCTTGTACGGCGCAACTCTCGCTGGTACCATACACCCACCATATATCTTCCTCAAAACAGCCACCATATCTACCTATCATGGCATTTCCATAGCCATTCCAAGATATATTGCCATGCAACTTTCCACCGTTCCGTTCATATGACACGCTTCATATTGTCATATTGCCATGCATGATCATGTAGTTGACATCGTATTTGTGGCTAGGCCACCATGCATAATCTTTCATACATGTCACTCTTGATTCATTGCATATCCCGGTACCCCGCCGGAGGCATTCATATAGAGTCATACTTCTTCTAGTATCGAGTTGTAATATTGAGTTGTAATTCAATATAAGTGTGATGATCATCATTATTAGAGCATTGTCCCATGTGAGGAAAGGCCAATAAAAAAGAGATGGTCCACAAAAATAGAGATGGGCTAAATAAAAAGAGAGAGAGAAAGCCCCTCCAAAAAATGAGAGAAAAGAAAGAAGGGACAATTGCTACTATCCTTTTCCACACTTGTGCTTCAAAGTAGCACCATGTTCTCCATGATAGAGAGTCTCATGTTTAGTCACTTTCATATACTAGTGGGAATTTTCATTATAGAACTTGGCTTATATATTCCAACGATAGGCTTCCTCAAATGCCCTAGGTCTTCGTGAGCAAGCAAGTTGGATGCACACCCACTTAGTTTCTTTTGTTGAGCTTTCATACATTTTTAGCTCTAGTGCATCCGTTGCATGGCAATCCCTAGTCACTTACATTGATATCTATTGATGGGCATCTCCATAGCCCGTTGATACGCCTAGTCGATGTGAGACTATCTCCCTCCTTTTTGTCTTCTCCACAACCACCACTCTATTCCACACATAGTGCTATATCCATGGCTCACGCTCATGTATTGCGTGAAAGTTGAAAGGTTTGAAAGAATAGAGTATGAAAACAAGTGCTTGGCTGAAACCGGGGTTGTGCATGATATGAATATTTTGTGTGATGAAGAGGGAGCATAGCCAGACTATATGATTTTGTAGGGATAACTTTGTTTAGCCATAGTATTTTGAGAAGACATGATTGCTTTGTTAGTATGATTGAAGTATTATAATTTCTTATGTCAATATAGACTTTTGTCTTGAATCTTTCAGATCTAAACATTCATGCCACAATTGAAAGAATTACATTTAAAAACTATGTTTGTTAGCATTCCACATCAAAAATTGTGTTTTTATCATTTACCCACTCGAGGAAGAGCAGGAATTAAGCTTGGATGCTTGATACGTCTCCAACATATCTATAATTTTTTATCGTTCTGTGCTATTATTTATGATGTTTTGGATGTTTAATGGGCTTTGTTATACACTTCTATATTATTTTTGGGACTAACCTACTAACCCAAAGGCCCAGTCCAGATTGCTGTTTCTTGCCAGTTTTAGGGTTTTACAGAAAAGGAATATCAAACGGAGTCCAAATGGAATGAAACCTTCGGGAGAGATATTTTTGGAGCAAAATACGCACGGGAGACTTGAGAACCACGGAGTAGGGCTGACGTGGCGTCCACGATGGTGCCCCCCCTACAGGGCGCGCCCCCTGCCTCGTGGGACCCACGTCTGGCCCTCGGTGTCCTCCTTCCTCCTATATATACCTACATACCCCGAAACCATCAGAAGAGGAGAAAAAAACCCTAGTTCCACCGCCGCAACCTTCTGTACCCATGAGATCCCATCTTGGGGCCTGTTCCGGAGCTCCGCCGGAGGGGTGATCTACCACGGAGTGCTTCTACATCATCATCATTGCCTCACCATGAGTTGTGATTAGTTTACCACAGACCTTCGGGTCCATAATTAGTACGTAGATGGCTTCTTCTCTCTCTGTGGATCTCAATACCAAGTTCTCCTCGGTCTTCGAGGAGATCTATTCGATGTAATCTCTTTTTGCGGTGTGTTTGTCAAGATCCGATGAATTGTGGGTTTATGATCAAGATTATCTATGAGAAGTATTTGGTTCTTTTCTAAACTCTTGTATGTATGATTATAATATCCTTGCAAGTCTCTTCAAATTATTGGTTTGGTTTGGCCTACTAGATCTATAGTTCTTGCAATGGGAGAAGTGCTTGGCTTTGGGTTCAATCTTGCGGTGTCCTTTCCCAGTGACAGTAGGGGCAGCAAGGCACATATTGTATTGTTGCCATCGAGGATGAAAAGATGGCGTTTATATCATGTTATTTGAGATTATCCCTCTACATCATGTCATCTTGCTTAAGGCGTTACCCTGTTCTTATGAACTTAATACTCTAGATGCATGCTGTATAGCGGTCGATGTGTGGAGTAATAGTAGTAGATGCAGAATCATTTTGGTCTACTTGTCTCGGACGTGATGCCTATATATAATGATCATGCCTAGATAGTCTCATAATTATTCGCTTTTATATCAATTGCTCGACAGTAATTTGTTCACCCACCGTAGTATTATGCTATCATGAGAGAAGCCACTAGAGAAACCTATGCCCCCCGGGTCTATTCTCAACATATTAATCTACAATCTACTTTACTTTTCTGTTTTTACTTTCTGTTCTTATATCCTAAAATAAAGAAAATATTCAACTATCATCTCTATCAGATCTCACTTTCGTAAGTGACCGTAAAGGGATTGACAAGCCCTTATCGCGTTGGGTGCGAAGTTCTTATTTCTTTGTGCAGGTGCGAGGGACTCACGAATGGTCTCCTACTGGACTGATACCTTGGTTCTCAGAAACTTAGGGAAATACTTACGCTAATGTGCTGCATCACCCTTTCCTCTTCGAGGGAATACAATGCAAGCTCGAGAAGTAGAAAATGACGGTACACATGTATGCAACACGCCCGTCGCGTTCGCGTCGCACCCTAGACAGTCGGTGGGTTGGTCTGGCACGCCACTCTCCGAATGGAACGCGCATCATATTGCGTTTGCACACACATGTGGGACCACGATTGAGAACCGACCATAGGCACACCCCCCGTCCCCGCAAGTCGGCTGAGTTGATAGAAGAGAGAGACAAGAGATAGTACTCGAGCAGTGCTGTAAACAAGTCGGTGCCTAGACAATCCCTGCACGACACAGGAGATTAGTTCGTCATGCATGTGAGCAGACTCTAGCGGAGGGCTGGATTGGCTATCATCTACATATCGTGCAGGCTATGTTGTACATGGCTGTAGTTTTGATGAGAAATCTAAAAAAAGGTTACTTTTCATCTCACAATATTAGGGGCCAGTTCTTTTGGTGGCTTAAAAAATAAGCTGCCTCCTCCCCAGCTTTCCACATAAGCCGCCTCCCTCAATCACTAGGGCTTCTAAACTAGTTATGGGATACCTAATTTAGAAGCCTCAACAAATTTAGTGAGCGGCTTATTTTTTAAGCTGGGGAGAGGCAGCTTATTTTTTAAGCCGCCCAAAAGAATTGGCCCTAGGTGTGATGTGTGCTTTGGATCACTACGAGGGTTAAACAACAACAACTGCTTTCTTCCAAGGCGCTGGTCATTGGGGGCACATGAACGAAGACTACTCGGTTGCCATCCAGGTCAAGCTGGCTATGTTAATTAGGACATCTATCGATTGACCCCTTTTCTACGAGTTTGTCCTTAATTTGAGCTTTGATCCTTGTCTAGTTTGTCGGTCGGGATTCATGTTGTCTCCTTGGGGCAGTGAGGTTATGGTTTCTTGTCATGTGGCATTTTTTGTCTAGCTTTAATCCGGTGTGCTTCAGATCAAAATGAAGACAACCTCGCTTCTGGGGCACGTGCATGAAGACTTCTCAACAGTCATTGACAAGGTCAAGCCGGCTCCGGTAGATAAAATAAAACTATTCCAATATATGGGCAGGAGCCTCCTCGCGTGCTTGCTAGTGTTGCTCTCTTCACACTCTCCCATCCTGTCCAGATCTCAACACGACAACGGTGGCCACACTCTCTCTCTCTCTGCTCGCGGCTGGTCACAAATCCGGGCGGATCCCCTCCGCCAAGGAAGGTGAGAAGGTGCAATGTTCACGCGGACGTCCTCGACAACTGCTCTTACCCACTGCCTGCGCATCCCGATCAGTGTGCCTTGCCGTTCTCTTCCACGCAGTGCCGGCCAGGGAGGGCCTCCGACCCCTTCTTCCTCGCTGTCGTAGTGTGGGCAGATCCGGCCTCCCGCCACCCACCTAGCGACATCCTGGGGACCCTCAGTATAACTTCCTTTGAAACCGGCCTTGCTCTCCTGCCCCACCTCCTCACGTCGCTGCATCTGTATCTTTTACTATTTCTGAGGCTTCTCGTAGATAGGATCGATCGACTGTTCGAAAGACACCTAATTTTTTACTGTTAAGAGACAAAACTGCTTCATGCAGTCGAATCTAGTACTACTTGGTTCAAACAGGGAAGAAAGGGGGTGGGGGTGGGGGAAGATTTGTTACCTGAATCTAGGACTTGGTCGAAAGAGGAAATAATGGGGGCAAAAAGTAGCAGAGACTAGTTATCCAACTGGTCTCTTGGTCTAATAGGGAAATAAAGGGAAACGCGGTACAAACTCAATATAAACTGATCTATTGGTTGAAAAAGAAAAGAAAGTGGGGACTGGGGGACAAGTCAACAGAGTATGTCCAACACTAGATTTGCTAGCCTCACACAGTATAAGGTGGCTTCAAAAATGGGGCCAACCCAGATATCCTGTTTGGATGTTTGTTGCCCTGAGCTCCTCTTATGTAATGCCACTGGTAAAATGTAGCGGTCCCACTGTTAAAGTAAGGACACGTTAAACCAATGTTGTTTTCAATGTAATGCCTCCAGTAATATGAAGCAATGGCAGTGTTTTTCATGTCCTACTAAATTTCCAATCAAGATAAGTTGCTTCTTTTCGTTAGAAATGCAACTGTCCTGGTCCGCCTACTCTCCTGTGCCCAAATACCAACTCTTTAGCAGTTGTTAATGTAATGTTGCTGGTAAACTGAAGCAATGACACCATAAAAGTAATGTCATATTTAACGGTTGTCATAGTTAATCCTAATGCCCACACTAATATCTATCAATGTTGCTGCTTTAGAAATTGCTACTGTCCTTGTAGGATCGCTTCAGATAAGGAACATGCTTATTTTCATTTGATGTATTTTCATCACTTATTAGTCACCCTCCTTTCCACCTTTTTGTGCAAACGGAGATATACATTTCACGCTTGATCTTAGTTGAACTGCACAAAATGATATCCAAATTATAGTTGAACATCCCAGCAGCTTCACGACCAACCTTGATGTTGCTCAGTTTTATTGCAACTAATGAAGAAGAAGCTGCTAGCTCATGGGACCAAGTACTTGTTAACTGCATGATGCAAACATTGCCTCATTTAGGTGAACTATACAAAAAGGTCCCATGAATTGAATCATCCATGTTGATGACTAGTGTCATCGCTTCTACGATGACGGTGACTGCAGATATGGTTCCCATCACGAGGTATGTTCCTTTTTGGTCTGACCGTTTGCTAAAGATCCTGCATGTTGACTCTCCTCTTGTGCTACTGTTTTGGCACTACCGTGATAAATCATTAATGTTATTATTTTGCACCTTAATCTAGTGGCAGTATTAATTTGAGGCAATGTTTTGGCACTGCTAGTGCCACTGATTTTTTATATCAAAAGAGGGGTTTCCTCCTATTTCATTAAAGATACCCAACCATAGAGAACCATTATCCGACAACATCTCAGTGTAAATGGGCAGTTAATGCAACTACTACTAGAACGGACTGAGTACTAGCAGGAGACAAGTTCGCCACATAAGCTCGGAAGGTAGGGGCCGTAGCACTAGCTCGACCAAGTTTGGATTACAACCCAAATACTACCACAGAAATATCAGAAGGGAAGATAGGGACTGAAAGAGCCAGCTTCAGCATCCCAGTCTAAGCACCCCCAGCCTCCATCCTTGCGACGCACGGTACACCTCGCTTGCCACGCGCTCGACCCTAGTGCCACTGATAAAATGAAGTAATAATACAGTTAAAATAGAGCGAGTGTCCTCTCTATCATTTCATTTCCAATGTAGATAAAGAAAGTGCTTCTCTTTGTTGTTATATGTTTCATCAACTAGTCCCATTGTTAATGTTTAAGTGTTTCTGCAAACTGGGCTGCTTAATTTTAGTTGATCTGCACAAAAATAGAGATTGGAACGTCACAAGGCCCCTCCTTGCACTACCGCTGTACACTAATGTTCATCACTGGCAGAAGGTGTATCATGGAGAATTGGGTCGATTTACAGTGTGCGGCATACCGTATGTGGCGTCGCAGGGCCCATCTCGCCCTCGCACCATGGCACTATCGCAATATTTTCCCATTAAGAAAATGAAGTTTCTTCTATTTATTAGTGTATGTTTCATCAACCAGTGCCACAATAACGTAATCACGCTTTTTCATTATCTGTGCAAACATGGTTATTCAGCTACATTTTGGTGGAACTGCACAAATGTACGGATGGACCGGCATATATGCAGAGTGCGAGGTGCAAAGTAAAAATTACCGACACCAACCATGCTCCATCTAAGCATTGGCGCTATCTGTGGACGGATCTTTCTCGGCAGCAAATCCTCTAATCCAATACTAGTAGCTTATATTGGCACTTTTCTAGGGAGTACTCTTTTCTGAAAGAAGCACCAATCGATTTATCTTTATTTGTACACGGTGTTAGTTTTGGTCCAGAGCTATTTTAGGGTGATTGGCGTAGTACTCGGAGACTGATTGTAAGCATGATTTTCATTAGTTGTCCCACTGATTGTAAGCACGAGCAGATGGAAGATTAGGTTAGTGCGAAGCTTACCTTAAACCCTACCGCCGCCGTTGAAATGAGGCGAGTGGCGAGGGAACCGTGAAGAACGGCGGGGAAGCGATGTCGCGCCATCCGGCCTCCTCTTGCAGTGGGAGAACGAATACTCCTGTGGCTCCGGTTGGCACCGCACCCTCACGAACGGCACACCATACTCGATCGATTCGTTATCCTCTGGATGCTCGACCTTCGACCTGTACACCCACCACCTCCGCCTGACTTTCTCATCGAGAGAATCTGTCTTCTCCATTGCCCAGAGGAGATACTCGATGAACTCAAAGGACTGCGGTGTGACTGCCGCCGGGGAGTACATCCCGCCCTCATCACGACTGTCTCGCTCTTTTGCATACATTGCCACATGGCCCTCACTGTCCTCGAAATCTCCCACTCGTTGTCAAACCAAGTAAGGATCTCCTTCAACCTGGCTAACATCGCCTGGTTGCCACTAGCGATCTGCCCGATTCGCTGCTGCATCCTCGCCATAGATGTCCTTTTGAGAGGTCCGATGATAGCTTTTGAAGATGGGACGAGAGACAGTGGTCTTGCAATGGAGAAGTGGGAGAGGCGAGACGGTGGTTTTGCAATGGAGAAGATGGAGATGAGTGGGGTGGTTTTGCAATGGAGAAGAGGGAGAGGCGAGACGGTGGTTTTGGAATGGAGATGATGGAGAGGAGAGGGGATGGTTCTGTAGGGTTAGGATCCTCTGCAGTAGCGCACCATGCAATACGGTCACTGCCGTGTGGACCCAGCCCCACATGTCATCCGCAGTACAACACCATATAGTACTACAGATGATCTCAACCAGGTTTTGCAATGGAGAAGAGTGAGAGGAGCGTGCGGCAGCGATTTAGGATTGGACAAGAGAGCCGGCGCACTGTGACTGGATTGAAATCAAAATCAATTTATCCTTCAATTAAGAAAGTGACCCCACAATAACTAGTCTCCTTGTATTCTGGGTCATATTTGACCATGATTTTCACAAATAAAATATATGTTATACATTGCAAAAAAATATAATTTGGAAGTACATTCAGGTACGAACCAAATGATACAATTTTTGATGACATGCATTCACATTTTGCTTGTCAAATACAATACATGGTCACTTTTTGATCTCAAAATACGCAAAACAATAAAATACTTCCAAGACCAGCGCCGCTCCTCTCCTCTTAAACCACTATCGATCCTATCCTGTTCCAATCCAGAACCAGCGCCGCTCCTCTCCTCTTCCATTTCATAACCACCGCCGCTCCTCTCCCATTCTAATCCAAAACCAACACCACTCCTCTCCTCTTCCATTCAAAAACCACCGCCGGCGAGTGAAGGTGCTACGGAGAAGTAGATCGATGGAGGAGTACAACCGATACATGAGTATCACAGACTGTGACTCTATGAAGTTAGCCAGGATGTTAGAGATACAGTCTTGGTTTGACAACCCGGAGCAATTAGCGGCAATGGCAAAAATGATGGCCAAATATTTGAAAAAGAGCGAAAAGGAGGTGATACATCAGGAGGGAGTTGTGCTGTAGTACATAGATTTGCTCCTTTGGGCCAGGGAGCAGACAGATTCACCGAATCCAAACGTGAGGCAACGGTGGTGGGAGTATTGATCCAAGATGGAGCATCCACGAGAGATTGAAGGATCGAGCATCTACACGGTGTCGTTTGTGAGGGTGTCGTGGCAGAGCGAGCCGGTAGAGTCTTCCTCGATCGTACCCAACTGCAAGAGGAGAAAAGCAGTTGGCGCGACGACGCTTCCCCGCCATCCTCTCCCTCGCCATTCACCTTTTCTCATGGGGCAGCTGTCTGCCGCCGAGGAATAGGAGGGGACTGCCCCCCATAGTCTCAGGAGGAGCTTAGGGTTGTGAGTATTTGCAGCTTGTGAATTGTGTTTTGTGTTGTGTATTTTGAGAGTACTTTCAGATATGGATGTCAGATTTGCAGTATTGAGCATATGAAGTATTTTATGAAATTTAGAGATCTATTTTTAGCACTTCAAAAATGTAGTTTCATATCAAAGTGCAGAGAATGTGATTCTCAGAGAAGAAACTGCAAGTTTCAGTTTTAGAGGACAGAGCATTTATATTAACACACCCTTTCATACATGCCCACACAATATTGAGTGCGAAAAACAGAGAAAATGAGGAACGAAGTTTTGCCAAGTGTTGGAGGTGGTGTGCGTAGATGATAATGGGGACCCACATGTCAGTAATGGCAGAGGCAAAAATTTGGTTACATTTCCCTGCATCAGGTGGAATCGAACCCGGGCGGAGCAGAGGTTGGGGAGTTGAACCAGGCCACTGGGCTACTTCAGAACTTTACGTAGAAGTTTGGCACTGCTTCTACCACTACTGTAGCACGTCTTCACCGGCTCTGGGGCGTTCTTATCCGGGGCCTGGATGTCATCTTCCGCCTTTGTGCGCTCGCCACGGCGCCTCTATCTGCCGTTGTGAACATGCTCAACAAACGAGAGGAATCTGGAGAGGACTGTATGTGGAGAGGCAGACAATCGGGACCCACCAGGCCCATGACCGTACGCTAGCAAGTGCCTCATTGAAAAATACTTCCTCCTAATGCTATACTGACGTTGGGGCTCACGGGTTTGTCAACGTAGTTACTCCTATCAAGTATCAGTTGTTTATTTTTTGAGAAATGTATCAGCTAGGTTGTGGGCTGACTAGTCTAGGTTTTTTTAACATGCGCAGCCCACGACAGGCCGGTTTGTATTTTTTAGGGCCGTCATGTATCGACCGGCCTATGGCTTGCCATCCTAGGTTTTATTTTTTTCTTAAAGATCCGCAGCCCAACTTATGTATTTTTTAAAGAATAAAACACAGAAGTCTGTTCTATTTTCCTATTTAAGATTTGGAACGTCATGTCCAACTTATATTCCCCTTTTTACTATATTATATATATTTATATATTATTTTTATTATCATCATATATTTAACAGATACTTACATACATAACAAAAAAATATCCCACGTCTTATTAACTTTTAAAATTAAATTTTTAACATTAAAATCCTTTTGTTTTTTTACTTTAAGGCAACAAAAATGCTGGTCATTGTGTACCAAAGCTTGGTAAGATTTGAGGACCAATATAATAATAAAGCTTTTATTATTAAATATATTTATAAGAAAATGATCAGCCATCGTTTATTTTTTTATAACATTGATGCGCCCAACCCAACAATATAATGAGAACTAGCCTAGCAAAATTGTGTATTTCGAGAAAGGGAAAATGGGCTGTAATTTTTTAGGAAAAATTAAATGGGCGGCATGGACCTTACATTATTTGTTCACCCAGCCTAGAAAATTCTTGTATTTCGAGAAAGTGCAAATTGGTCGTAGTTTTTTAGGAATAACTAGCAAAAAGCCCGTGTGTTGCAACGGAGACATAAATATCTCGTAGTTCAATACCAATTATGTGTGACATTTCTGTTAACCTATAGAACGTTAGAAATTATAGGATAATGATCCCTACAAATAACAATGCACCAGAAGGAACAAAATCACCTTTTTAAAGAAGTAAAAACCCTTGAGCCAACATTGAAGTAATTTAGGTGCTGAGCTTAGTATGTATTGCAATGGGAGCCACACCCTCCTAAAAATCACATCACACAAGACATGAGAATCACAGTCGACGGAGCTACAACATAGATTCATGCATCTACTTGGAGCGGTGAGGTCGGGGTTTCTTGTCATGTTGCGAGATTTGATGTCAAGTACTTCAGATCTATGCAAGAGTTCAACGGTGACGACTGCGACTCTAGGACACTGGTCTTTAGGGGCACGTGCATGAAGACTTCCCGGCTGTCATGGACAAGGTCAACCCGGCTCCGGTAGGGAGCGGCAGCAATAGCTCGTTCTAGCGGTAGTAGTGGTTATTCGGTGATCTCATAATCTCATTGTAATTTTAATTTTTTAGATGCCTTGTACTTACGACAAAATCTAGTCTTTTCACAAGAAAGATCACAAGTAAAATGCAACCGTAATAAATTTAAAATGAAAACGATATACACAAATTATTAAATGTTTATTCCACAATACAAATTTTAGGAAATTTAATTAAGTGATGTATGTACTATGTTAACTCTCTAACTTAACCAATCATGTATTAAGGCATGGTTTTAACATTTGACGGATGACCATTTTTTAATACAACATCCATTAATTATATTTGTGCTTACAAATATCAAAGTGAAGCAATTAGCAGTTAGGTAACGTGCAACCAGAGTATAGATTGGGAATTTTAGGAAATTTAATTAAGTGATGTATGTACTATGTTAACTCTCTAACTTAACCGATCTTGTATTAACGCATGGTTTTAACATTTGACGGATGACCATTTTTTAATACAACATCCATTAATTATATTTGTGCTTACAAATATCAAAGTGAAGCAATTAGCAGTTAGGTAACGTGCAACCAGAGTATAGATTGGGTGATATTGTCTCTACTATCTAAAGCTTATTAACTTGGCATACTGCAAATTTCTGAAAGAATGTAAGGCTAAAAACCAAGGACAGTTTCAAAATTCTATAGAGGAGGCCCGATTGTGGAGGTCGACTGCGCTACAGTTGGCAAGGAACTACAGAATCACATGATAAGCAAGTCGGCCTATTTCGGAGTACTGGAGGATGTAAAGAGAGCTATGAATGCTTTTGACAGCACGAAAATCATGATTATCAGGCGTTCAGGCAAGAAGCTAGCTCATGAGATTGCTGCAACAACGAGAAGCTCCGGGGATCACCTAATGATTGCTAGCGTGCATGAAAATGCTAGGCACATCATGGTTGAGGAATGTGCTCCTACCATTGCATGATTAGTATGCATGGTTCTAAAAAAACATATATAAAAAGAAACCGAGGACAGTTTGCCACACAGTACAGATTGGTAATGCAAAAAGTAATTTTGTACTGTTGTCACAGGAGAGATATTTTATAATGTGCCGCCTCTCCTCAGTTGTTCTTCCTCCCAGCGCCGCTCCTCCATCTTCCTCGTCCTGCTGCTTCACACCCAGCGGCATCTTCTTCCTCATCGGTTGGGTCATCTTACTCCTTCCATTCTCCTCCTCAGCACCTCATCTTCTTCCTCCTCGGTTGGGTCATCTTACTCCTTCCATTCTCCTCCTCAGCACCTCATCTTCTTCCTCCTCGGTTGGGTGATATTTTTGTTCCCACAGGGATTAACGGACCCACTCCTCACCCTTACGATTGATCCCAAGCTGCATATTGATTTCAACTCGTAGACTTATTTAAATTATGTGACCATTTCTACGTAAAGAGTGTCAAAAGAGATACTTATTGTAGATAATATGAGCAGCCAATAACTGCTTTTATCTAACTGAAAACATCAGGTAGAGAATCTTGTGTGAATAAAATCAATCCTTGATAATTCAGAAACGGACGATGAACTACTCATAGATTAAATCATCACTAATTAGAATTTTAAACCGAGCCTAGACTACCAGTGTGGCACTTGATGTTGGTTGTGTTGCTAAAGTTACAACAGAATTGCTGCTAAATTGGTAGTCCACACAAACAATGTCCATCATTGCTGCTAAATTGGCAATTCACATAAACAAAGTCCATCAACCTTGTACCAAATTCAGCTCTGGATTGTAACAGAACCTACTACCAAACCATAAGCGATCAGTCATCTAATCCATACAACTTATTCTGAGATGATAAGAGTAATGGTAAGTAGTTACTGCTGGGAGCTGTGATTTATTGTTGCATACTGAAATTGTACATGAACATTTTACAAAAACTTAATATATGAACATGAAGTGTATATATATCTAGTTATCTACATGGGAGCATTGCAGCAAAAAACATGGCGAGCATCAGTGTCGCACAAACCTGCAGCTTCCTAGATTTCCATGTCTCACAGATGGTGGTGGGCAGCAGCAGTAGCATGTCACTATGTAGCTTGGGGCCCTAGCAGTCATGGATGACCCTGCTAGCAGTGGGGGTAACAGGGCAGCGGCCAGCAGCACGTATGTAAGCATGTACCTTTGCATCAAGGCGTCTCCAATGTCAACCACAGCTCCAAATTTAGCACAGTTGGGAGCAGGTAGTGGATGCTTACTCACATTAAACGGAACCTGAGAGGATGCTGTATCTTGATGATGGGTGGCTGGAACCGAGGATACCCATGGAGACCCGAGGACAGGCAACAACACGGTAGCTCCATCGTGATGACATACATCACTTGGCCCCCCACGGCCTCACGCCATGGAAAGAAGGCAGGGAGGAGAGGGAGCTCCCGAAGGGCGACGGCGACCCGAGTTCCCTCGCCCCTGCAGGGGGAGCAGGAGGTTGCAGATCGAGGAGGCTGGGGGTGGCGGATGGGCCGGGTTGGAGAGGATCTGTGAGCGGCTCTACTACTACAACACCGTTGGCAGCCAAGGCCCAACAGGACGAGCCCAGAGGAAACCGGACCAGGAGACCGAACTCGTGCTACCTTGGGCCGGAGTGGGTAACGGCCCAGCCTGCTGTTACATAAGGGGAACCAGTTCCTTCCGTCAGGCATCCAGTGGATCACCGAACCGGACGGCGGCGGCTACCTTACCCTAGTTCATCTCGCAAGAACAATTCCCCTTCTCTGTAATTCGATCTGTACCAGCTACTGCTTCAGAGAGTTGTAATAGATCGATCCCACCACTATCCTCTCTACTCTGCTCCTAACATCTGGTATCAGAGACCAATCCCATCCGCAACCGCAGCGCCCTGGCGCAATTCGTCGAGACAAGATCACTGCGGCAAGCTCGCGCCCGTCTAGTCGCTATGGATCCATCAATCCAAGCCTTCCTCGAGCGTCTGGAGGTCATCTTGAAGGAGCACACCGCGGCGATCCAAGCCTCCAATAGCAAGGTGGACGATCTCGTGGCGTGGCGCCCCGATCTCGAGCGGCGCGTCGCCGATCTGAGCGACTCCGTGGCGGCGCTGCAAGTTTCGCGACCACCACCAGCCGCGGGCATCGCAGCGACACAAGCTAGCAAGTCCAGTGAGGTACCTGCGACGTCGACGGGCGTCCACATCGGAGCCACGTCCGGTGCAGCTGAGGATTCTCTCGAGCCAACAGGCCACGGCGTCTTCAACATCTCTCGGGGCCACCGGCGGCGTCCTTCCAGACGCCGCCGCCGCTCCCGGCAAACGGTCAGCTCGATTCCCCCTCACTTGTCATTCCGTCACCATTCGCTCATGCTAGTCAACTTCTCACGGGATTGGGTCAGGCACACCCTGCCATCGTTTTTCCTGTCTTCGCGGGGGAAAATCCCCGTCTCTGGAAGACGCTGTGTGAACAATATTTCAATATGTTTGGAATTAATCAATCATTTTGGGTGCCGATGGCTTCACTCAATTTCTCGGGGTCGGCGGCTGTGTGGCTGCAGTCGATTCAGAAGAAATTATCTGAATTCGATTGGGAGTCGTTTTCTTCCCTGTTATGCACTCGTTTTGGCAGAGATCGCCATCAGTTACTGATTAGGCAATTTATACTGTCAAACAAACATCCACAGTTGCTGATTACATAGAGCGATTTGAATTAATCATCAACCATTTGAGTTCTTATTCAGATTCGATTCACCCATTTTATTTCCTCACTCGTTTTGTGGAAGGTTTGCGATCGGATATACGAGCTGTGGTGCTGGTTCAGCGACCACCGGATTTGGACACCGCTTGCTCCCTCGCACTCTTGCAAGAGGAGGTGATCCATGGTGCGTTGGGCGACATTCATCAACCGTCCACGTCAAGGCCACCGGAGGTGCCGTACCGCAGTGGTGTGCCGCTGCCGCTGCCGACTCCTCCGACACGCTCCCAACTACAACCGACGGCAACAGATCGCCGAGGTTTGGAGGGAGCTCGAGCAGAAGTGGCGCGACCAGACGGTAACCGCACTGAGCCGGCGAAGCTCAAGGCGCTCCGTGATTATCGTCGCGCGCACGGACTCTGTTTCAAGTGCGGCGAGCGTTGGGGCCAGGAGGACGTCTGCCCCACGTCAGTTCAACTTCACGTCGTGGAAGAACTACTTGACTTGTTCGGCATCATCTCTGTACTCGACGGCGACACTTCTGCGACAACCAGTCTCACAACAGAAACAGTAATGGCCATCTCTAGGCCAGCACTGTCGGGGGGAGTGGCACCGAAAGCTTTTCAGTTGCGGGCATGGATACAAGGCCGTGAAGTGCTGATGCTTGTTGATTCGGGCAGCTCCACCTCTTTCATCAATCAGGAGCTGGCCAAATCCATCGCGGGCATACAGCAGTTACCCCCGTCCCTGCAAGGTACGTGTTGCAGATGGTGGTGAACTGTTCTGCACAGCTCAGGTGCCCCAGTGCACATGGAATACCCAAGGGAATGAATTCAACACAGACATGAAGATTCTAGCTCTGGGTACGTATGATGCTATTCTAGGGATGGACTGGCTTGAAGCTCATAGTCCCATGATAGTTGACTAGCACGCCAAATGCATACAGTTTGTTACTGTTGAAGGAGTGGCATGTTTGCGAGGCCACGAATCTGAATCCACTACTTGCCATTCAATCAATTTCATGCAGCTGCAGAGTATATGCAAGACCGGAGCAGTGTCACACATTGTGTATCTGTGCTTGGAGGAGCCGTCATCTGACAAGCAAGAACCCATTCCAGCTTGTATCCAAGCAATCTTAGCAGAATTCCCGACAGTATTTGGTGAACCGGATGGACTGCCACCACGACGTGAGTGTGACCATCGCATTCCCCTGATCCCTGGGGCGCAACCCATCAACATTCGTCCTTATCGGCATAAACCAGTCCATAAGGATGAAATCGATCGGCAAGTGGAGGAACTACTGAAAGCAGGTGTCATTCAGAAGAGCTCCAGTCCTTTCTCTTCACCAGTGATTTTGGTCAAAAAGAAGGATGGAACATGGCGTATGTGTGTGGACTACCGCCATCTCAATGCGCTGACAGTTGTGGGCAAGTACCCAGTGCCGGTCATCGAAGAATTGCTGGATGAATTGCATGGATCTCGTTGGTTCTCAAAACTTGATCTCAGAGCAGGGTATCACCAAATTCGATTAGCAGAGGGAGAAGAGTACAAAACCGCGTTTCAAACACACACATGCCATTACGAGTTTCGGGTACTCTCGTTTGGATTGGCTGGAGGCCCAGGTACGTTTAATGGAGGCATGCATACCACATTGCGACCTGTCCTCCGTGATGGAGTACTGGTCTTCTTCGATGACATCTTAGTACATACTGCAACCTTGGAAGAACATGAGCTGAAGCTCCGGGAGGTGTTGGCATTGCTACAAAAAGATCAATGGAAAGTTAAGGAAAGTAAATGTGCTTTTGGACAGCAGCAACTGGCATATCTGGGGCACATAGTCAGTGCAGAAGGAGTGTCAACAGATCCGAGCAAGATTCAGGCAGTGGTAGAGTGGTAGACACCAAATGACAGCAAAGAAGTGCGCCGTTTCTTAGGCTTGGCTGGTTATTACCGCAGGTTCGTCAGAAACTTTGGAGTGATCGCACGACCCCTTTTCAACTTACTCAAGAAGGGAGTCCCATTCATGTGGACCAGTACCACTGAAACTGCCTTTCAAGCACTCAAGGATCAGCTGGTCTCAGCTCCGGTGTTGGCCTTGCCAGATTTTACACAACCATTTGTCGTGGAGACAGATGCAAGTGACAAGGGCATTGGGGCTGTGCTGCAACAGAATGGG
Source organism: Secale cereale (assembly GCA_902687465.1). Taxonomy (NCBI): domain Eukaryota; kingdom Viridiplantae; phylum Streptophyta; class Magnoliopsida; order Poales; family Poaceae; genus Secale; species Secale cereale. Next base: position 354,931,308 of record LR738709.1, read on the forward strand.
CATCCATTGGCTTTCATGAGTAAAGCTCTAAGCCCGCGTTATCAAGGCCTTTCAACCTATGAGAAGGAGTACTTGGCGATCATAGTGGCTGTCGACCAATGGAGACCATATCTTCAACATGATGAATTTATCATCCATACAGATAAAAGAAGCCTAGTGCACCTCGAAGAGCAACGCCTCACAACACCATGGCAACAAAAAGCATACTGTTAGGCCTCCAGTACCACATCAAGTATAAAAAGGGAACCGATAATTCCGCGGCGGATGCATTATCTCGTGCCAATCCTACCGAAGTTTTGTCTGTAGTGTCAGAGTGTCAACCTGCTTGCCTACAAGATGTGGTGAACAGTTATCACTCCAACCCTCAAGCATTGCGCCTGTTGGAGCAACTGGCAGTTCGTGAGGACCCGAAGGGCCGTTTTTCTTTGCAGCAAGGCATTTTGCGCTTCCGGGGGCGTATTTGGCTAGGTGGTTCAACAGAATTACAACAACAGATCATGAAGGCTTTCCATGACAGTTCGGTTGGAGGACATTCAGGATTTCCGGTGACATATCGTCGGATCCGCCGTTTGTTTGCTTGGCCCAAGATGAAGTTTCACGTCCAGCACTATGTCAAGTGCTGCACCATCTGCCAGCAGGCGAAACCCGACAGAACCGCGCTACCTGGGCTGCTGCTACCTCTGCCAATTCCCAGGGAGCCTTGGGACTTAATTACCATGGATTTTGTCGATGGCTTACCCCAATCTGGAAAGGCCAACTGTCTATGGGTGCTGGTGGATAAAAGAACTCGGTATGCTCACTTTCTGCCCATTGCTCACCCATATACTGCAGCCAAGGTGGCCAAGCTTTACATGCAGCACATATACAAGCTTCACGGATTTCCTCGCGCCATCGTTTCTGACAGAGATCCCGTCTTTACAAGCCACGTTTGGCAGGAGTTGTTCAAGTATGCTGGTACTGAGTTGCGTTTGAGCACTGCCAATCATCCTCAAACAGATGGCCAAACGGAGCGAGTAAACCAGTGTGTAGAGACCTTTCTTCGTTGTTTCACGCATGCGTGCCCGAGGCGCTGGAGTTTTTGGATTCCGCTCGCACAATTCTGGTATAATTCTTCGCATCACTCGGCTATTGGGATGTCCCCTTTCAAAGCACTCTTTGGTTATGAACCGCAGCAATGGGGAATCACCGCGACAAGTTCCTGTTCGGTGCCATCTTTGGAAGCTTGGCTAGAAGAGCGAGCAGTGATGCAAGACCTGATCCAGCAACATCTGCATCGCGCTCGACAGTGTATGAAAAGTAATGCAGACAAGCATCGTTCCTTCAGGGAATTTGAGGTGGGGAATAAAGTCTTTCTAAAGCTTCAACCCTATGTGCAATCTTCAGTGGCTCCGCGGGCAAATCATAAGTTGTCGTTCAAATTTTATGGTCCATATCCAATCATCGAGAAGATCAACGCAGTCGCCTACAAGTTGCAACTCCCAGCACAGGCGTCTGTCCATCCTGTCTTTCACGTGTCGCAGCTGCGTCGAGCGCTACTTCCAGGTACAACTGTCGCTTCTGAACTTCCGATATGCACTGATATGCTTGCTATTCCCATGGAGATACGTCAAACTCGCTGGCGTCGCAAGAATGGCGCCATGGTGGAGCAAGTGAAGGTGCGCTGGTCACCAGGAACTGCCATGGAAGATACCTGGGAAGATCGCGCCGCTCTGTTCGACAGATTCCCTCAGGCTGCGGCTTGGGGGCAAGCCGCCACTCAAGGAGGGGGGGGGGATGTGAGCGGCCCTACTACTACAACACCGTTGGCAGCCAAGGCCCAACAGGACGAGCCCAGAGGCAACCGGACCAGGAGACCGAACCCGCGCTACCTTGGGCCGGAGTGGGTAACGACCTAGCCTGCTGTTACATAAGGGGAACCAGTTCCTTCCGTCAGGCATCCAGTGGATCACCGAACCGGACGGCGGCGGCTACCTTACCCTAGTTCATCTCGCAAGAACAATTCCCCTTCTCTGTAATTCGATCTGTACCAGCTACTGCTTCAGAGAGTTGTAATAGATCGATCCCACCACTATCCTCTCTACTCTGCTCCTAACAGGATCTCAGGGAGAGATGAGAACCCGGGGCTGGGAGAGCCACTGACGATAGGCGCTCCGACAACACGCGGTGACGGAGCGCGGGGGTCCGACGGCGTGCACCAACGGGGGCGGGCCGGCGGCGCGTGATGAGGCAGGGCAGGGCGAGGCAGGGTCGTGCTTGGCGTCGACTGTAACTAGTGGTGGAAGGGCACATGTGTGGGGGCACGTGGGGTAGGGGTAGGCGTGCCGGCTGGATGGGCGGCGGTGGCGCGCGGCGGCCGGCGGCGCACGATGATGCGGGGTGTGGCGTTGCAGGAGGTGGCGGCGCTAGGGAGGTGGAGATGGGATCGAGGGTGGCAGGATCGTGCTGGTGTTTTTTTTAAGGGTCACACATACCGCTTCGGATTTACTTAACATAAGGATTGCGGGTTGAATAATAAAAACCACACAGACTTTTTAGCAAAAGCGCGACGACGATGAGCGGGCGGGCAAAAGTGATAATCGCTTTATTTATTATTAGGTAAAGATATAAATGGGCCGCATGGACGCTACATTATTAGTTCACCCAGCCCAACAAACGGACTATAAATTCTAAAAAAATGGATTGAATATGTGACACATTTTTAGAGGCTCAAATGTGGGCCACTAGGTCGAAGCCAACGCAAGACGGTGTCAAGTTAGTCAATAAATGATTCTGGCATCCATCTTCAGTCTCTCGTCTTCCTCCTCCAGCATCGCCGAGACCACCTCCTCCCGCCTCCGGCTACTAGCAGCTCTACTTAGCAAGCTTCGTTGCGAAGCGATACCCCACCGCTGGCCAGGCCAACCCCACCACAACTCCTCTTATTCTTCGCTAACTGCAGAACCATGCCGCACCGGAACGAATTAACCCTCGTACACCTCTCCGTCTATGACTCCACTGCCGCGTCTTCCCATCTCCGGCTCGTCGTCGTCCGGGGCCTCGCCGTCATCCACCGCCTTGGTGCGCTCGGCGCGGCGTGGTCGACAAATGAGAGTTATCGGTAGAAGACTGTACATGGAGAGGCTGACAGTGGGGACACACCAGTTCCATGGACGCATGCATGCAACCGCCTCCTTATTATGCGAAAATAAAATTATTCCTCCCCTTGAAAGCTAGGACCCACCACCTATATCTTTGCATAGAAGGAAGTGCCTCCTTATTCCTTCCCCTGACACCTGGGACCCACCAGCAACATCTTCGCAGTGGAAGTGCCTCCTTATTACGGGCAAAAAAATGATTCCGCCCTGACAGCTGGGACCCGTCAGCTATATCTTCGCACGCAGGGAAGTGCCTCCTTGTCCTCCCTGACAGCTGGGATCCACCCGGTAGAAGCGTACGTAGCGTTATCTGTCTGGTTGCGAATGTGTACATACATAGCAGTTGATCAGTCTCTCTGCAGCGATGAACCGTGGCCGAGTAAGGAGCAACATGTGTCGTAGGTACAGTCCCTTCAAAACCGTGTACACATACGTACAACCACATGGCTACGTACGTACATATGGGCGGAATCTCGAACATGTACTCACGCATACATACGGCTAGGGCTGGTGTACATGGAGAGGCAGCGGACAACATCAATGGCGTCGTGTTCATCGGCAGCCAACCGGATGGGTCGAAACGGAGAAACAACGTCGTGTTCATCAGGAGGCAACCGACTTGGACGGAACAGCCAAAACCTGGTGTGGCGTACCGCAAAACGGAGGGAAACGACTTTCTGCTGGAGAGCGGACGGTCGAAACGGGGTCATGTTAATCGGGAAGGGTCTGGCATACCGCAAAATGGAGGAAATGACCTTCTGCTCGACCGGCTATGGTCGAAACGGGATCCTGTTCATCGGGAGGGGTCTGGCGTACCGCAAAACGGAGGAAACGGACTTGTGTTGGAGCGCTACGGTCGAAACAGGGAACCTGTTCATCGGGAGGGGTGTGGTGTACCGCAAAAAGGGACTCCACGGGCTACTGTTCACCCATCGTCGACTTCCTCCAGCCTCCACCTGCACTGTTCATCCACCGCGTCTTCCTCTGCCTCCACCGACTACTGTTCATCCAGCCCTCCACGGGGTCGTATTCATCAAGCCCTCCACGGGGTCCTATTCATCCAACCAGCCCTCCACTGGCTACTGTTCAACCAGCGCTCTACGAGGTCCTGTTCATCCACCCCCAACACCTCGGCTGTGGCGAGCTCGTCTCGGGGTCCTATCCATCCAACGACAACCGCAACGTCTATGATGATACGGGTTTTTGTCATAATTATCGTCATAGAAGTGTCATAAGCATGACGGGAAAAAAAATCGTTCGGCCCAAAATGTCACGGATGTGTCTTTTTTTGTAGTGATATTCTTCTCCAAGAGGAGGACTTGAAATCCATAAGAGGATCTTTTCCTAAGGAGGTCTTTATCTCCAAGAGGAGGGGAAGATGAGAAAAGCTCTCTGAATGTCTCACATATACTTTGATAACCCTAGAAATGAGCTAGATGGGGAGTACTTGGCCCGGACATTCAGCACCCCTTCATCAAGAGGATAGGAGTAGCGACATGCGTCGTCTAGATGGTGGCCTTGGGCTTACTATTGTATTACTTTGTAAGGTCTTTGTGAATAATAAATAATATAGCCACATGCATCAACCAGATGTAGAGGCCAGGGGTGTTTCCTCCTTTTCTAGAAAAAGATGGGGAGTACTTATAGCCTAGGGACGAATTGGGGGAAAACGGGGGCACAAGGGTTAATTTGCCCATAGTGCACGCAAGCACAACCGAAGGGGTCCGGGCACCCAGGGATAGATGCATCAAGGAGGACCGGGTACCGAGGATGCGGGGGACAGGGCACCCGGACCAGAAAGAGGGTAGCGCCCTTGGCGCTGTAGAGGCCAGGCACCCGGGGGTGATGGCTCGGGCACCCAGGGTGGGCAGCGGGCATCCCCCAGGCGGGGTGCCGGGCACCCAGGGTGTCTAGGGGCAACACCTGTAACACTCCAAATTTTGGGATTTGTTTTCATCAAAACTTTTGGTCTTTTGGAAGGGGGATATTTGATCTTTTCTTAAAACCCCTTTCTAAAAACTTTTATGACAAAAGTTGTGTGTTCTTCTCAACCTAGATTCTGGTCTTGAAGGTTTTCTACTTGTGTTATCTCAACACAAGATATTTTTTTTCAAAAGGGTTTTGTTTGGCAATTTTCCCTTCATGAAAAACCTTCATATTAAAACCATGGACTTGTCTTCCCCATTCAACTTTTCTCTTGCCATGACACCTAATGGAAGTCTTTCTCTCCAAAACCTCCTTTCCACCTTGAAAATAGTCTCTCATAAAATTCCAGTAGGTTTCAACCTCATTGGGATTTTTCTTCTAATTATTTTATACCAAATACAATTTCTGTCTTTCAAATTGAGCCTTGGTGATTTGCAAAGGAACCACTGGTTTCCTTTTGATTTTTGATCCCAAACCAACTCCCCTGGCTAGTCCTTAGTACCCACAACCTAGATCCATCTTGTTTCACTGGTCCATAGTTCAAAATTTTCAAATTTCACTTGCTGCAAGTTTGGACCAAATTTGCTAATTTTGGTGAAATTCATATTTTCCTTCTTCGTAAAAATCTGTGAAAATTCAGGCAGCCTCTAGATGCATCAAGAGACCACCTCACCAAATATCAGCTCCAGAAAGATTTTTCACATGCCAAAAACATTTCATCGAACACCTGGCGTGCATTGTTTATTCAGAAATTCAGTGATTCAGTTTTGCCGTCAGTGTCGTTTCTTCAAAGTCGCAGCGTCAATCTCGCCAGTGCCCGCTCTGGCGCGATGCTCACTGCTCCTCTCGCTTATCCTGAGCGCCGCACGCTCGCTTGGCTGGTTGCTGGCGTCGGTCGCACCATGGCCCGCTTGCGTCGGCTTCTTCCGCGGCGGCAGAGCCACCTGTGGCGGCCGACGGGCGCCCGCCCTGCAGAATAGCGCCGTCCGGCACCGCCCAGACCACGAGAGGCCTCCACATGGCCATCCCCTCCTCTGCGCACGCCGCAGCACCATCGCCGTGGCCTGGCAAGCACAGGGCGCGCTCTCTGCCGCCGACGTTCTCGTGAGCCGTCCCGTCGAGGACGTAGAGTAGCGCCCAAGTTTGGCCAAGTTCAGCCTCTGAATGGAATCAGTAGACCCACACGTTGATGCCCAACCACCTAAAGACCCCGTTTTGCCATAGCACCGCCGTAATCATCATCGGAGTTATCCCGTTCACGGCAACCGCCTCAGATCTGCTATAAAAGGGGCCCTCGAGCTCGCCTTCGAGACTGCGCCACACCTCCACTTCACCAGAGCCCCGCCTAGCCACTGGAAGAGGCTCGAGGGGCCCTTCTTCCCCAACTGCGGCCGCCTCGGTCCGCTTCGGGCTCCGGCAGCTTCCGCTCTGGTGAGAGCTCCTCCACCGCCCTAGGCTTGCCAGTAGTCTCCTGACACCTCTAAGAGACTAACCCCCGCTCCAATTTGACCCGAGCAGCTCTCGCCGATGAGACCCGTGACCACCCGAGCCGCCGTCCGCCGGAGATAGGGTCGCCGTCGACGTGGTACTCGCCGACGTCCAACTACACCACCCACCAACGCGGAAGAGCATCAGGAACCCGTAGGTACCACCCACTCCCTAAACCTCGCCGTGGATCGGCGCCGGCGACCACCGCAGCTCTCTGGCGTCGGCGCGACTCTGTTTTCTGTTTTCAAACCTGACGAGTGGGACCCCCTAGTCAGTCTCTCAATCTCATTCGAATCATTTTTCTGGAAGGCGCCTTCGGGCAAAGTACGTTTTCCCTATTCGGCTGGCGTACTGCGTACCGAATCGTTTTCTGTTTTTTATATTCTAGCCTAGAAACTTTCTGTTTAATTACAGACAAGTCCCTGGACAGAAACTTTAATAACTTTTAAACAAAAGATGATTTTGAGTTGATTCTTTTTCTGTCCTCTTTAGTTTTCTGTCTATTTTTGTATCATATTTATTTGAAAAATATTTGGGACACATTTTATACGCACGCGGTATTTATGTTAGTACTCGTTTTATTTGTATACATAGATACCGAAGGACGTGACGGAGCCGCGAACTTCACCGAGTTAGACTCCGACTACTTCGAACCAGGCAAGCATGTTTGAACCTTTGATATGATGAGTGTGTTGCATGTTTTCTTGAGTAGTTCTTCTTCATAGCATGGTTATATAAGCATTTGTGGATGTTATATTTCATGCAAGCAAGCTTCAGGTGAGCCCCGATAGATGATGATGGAACAACCTGATCATGTGGTGACATGAGGGGTTGTGAGCTGGTATTGTTGGAGCATGCCAGTCAACTGTTAACTCTAGTATCAATGTGGATCAAGTCATGATCCCGTTCGTCTCCTTTTTGGTACTATCACATGTCTTCTGCAAAGATTATGGTTTAGTCAGTTGCAAACCTCTTTCCGTGTACACACCAAATAGAGGGGCCGGGATGAGGGTTCCATGGCCCTGGATTAAAGCCCGTCATCTGGTCAGGGGGCATGGGTGTTTTCGGTTGGGACCGAGAGTGGGGCACCCCTTAGAGCGCGCGATATAAATTTGATCCCATGCTATTCGAGGTTGTAGCCTCCCCGTCTTAAAGTTTTTCGGGTGTACTGGTTAGTGGTGTTTCTGCTAAAACACCGTAGACGGAACTAGTCCTTGTGGCTAGTGAAATCCGTTGGCTGTGATTTAAGAGTACAAACTCTGCAGAGTCAAAATCTTCCAAGTAGCCATGTTTATGGCCTAGCGTTAATCCCCGTGCCAACCATAGTGACCGTCTCGGGTACTCTAAGAATAGTGATTAGAATGGTAATCTAGTCAAGGGTCAACTAATTATTTCTGCACCAATTAACCTTGTGAGATGATCTACCTCCATGAATATATAAGCCCTTTATGTGATGTCGCTCAAACGTCCGATTGTAGCATTCTTGTTATTTACTTTTGAATATAAGCCGTTTATGTGATGCCGCTCAGACGTCCGACTGTGGCATTGAATATAAGCCCTTTATGTGATGTCGCTCCGACGTCCGACTGTGGCATTCTCATTATTTAATTTTCGTTATAAGCCCTTTATGCGATGTCGCACAGACATCCGACTGTGGCATGTTTTTATTCATTGTTCCTCACGAGGCGTCGCTCAGACACTCAATTGGTATTCTTTTATTTTTCCTTGGGATTTCGGGAGGACTACCGCCCGACTTCCATTTTTACTTTGCAGCACAAATTATATTATTCGGGTACATATTGCTAGTTTGCTCATATGCATCATGTTTGCATTTGTTATATCTTATGTCCGAACTGTCTTGCGAGTACATTCAAAGTACTCACCTGGCTTGTTGATTTGGCCAGATGTTGACGAAGGCGATCTCATGGATGAAGAGTTCGATAGCGAGTCCGACGTCTAGTGGAGTCCCAGTCAGTCTCTAGCGATCCTGGAGTTGATCACTGTTTTATAACCGCTTCCGCCAACCACCAAATAAATTCATCGGGTCTCACTCCGACACTCGATGAACTGTAAGATATTGGAGTCATGTCACCAACTACACTGTGACATATCCACCACCTCTTTTTATTACTAGTTAGTAGTTATGCCACCCTACCATTGTGTCATATCCGCCCTTATGTATTATATCAGCGTGCTTGTAATAAATTGTTGAGCAACCTCAACTCAACCAAGTATAATATTCAGTACTCTGGAATTCTGTATCAAGGATTTGTCTACCAGTGAGAAGTATTCTTCTGTACTGGCTCGATAAAAAGGTCGGTTCTCTCGGTAAATATTTTACTGGAAAACCGGTCCTGACAACCTTGGTATCAGAGCCAGGCTGAATGTAGAAAGCCACTAGGTGCAACCGCTAATCGGTTATTAGCATATTGAGAGCTATTTCAACATTTTTACATTTGTAGCAATTTTCTGTTAGTCATCATAAATTTATGATTTGACTATTCAGAATTTTTGTCTACTTTTGTAGATGGACAGCGGCGACTGCGGTTCACAAGTGTTCGCCAACATTCCTGAGGGGTTTATCAAGCTCCTCGTCGCCATTACCAAGGTCGGGATCGGTCCATCGACTCGTCCAGAGTTTACACTCTACCGGCACAAGATCAGCGACAGCGTGTCGATGCACCAGGCCGCGGTGCAATTCAAGGGAAGGCGTTCTGAAGCACGCCGCTTCCGATTTGTGGGCAGGGCCATGCCTACGGAGAGGCATGCCATGAAGATGGCTGCCCGTGAGGCGATAGCTCGTCTCTGGGATGCTCTTCCCTCGATGAAGACTCGTCGCTACCGCTACCTCCCATGCAACGTGCCTTACACGTGCCACTATGCATTTGTTTACGCAAGGGGAGAACGTGATGAAGCCATCAAATCATTGGTTGTCTACCTCAAGGCTCTCGAGGCAGCCTTTGATAACCTTGTGGATGACTTGGTGGCCGCTCGTATGGACATAGTTCAGAGCGGTTCCGCCAACAGGAGGGAGCTTCTCCATACTTCACCACCACTGACATATGTCTCGTCCTCAGCATCTTATGCACCTGCCATCTTAGCCACCGCTCACCGCCTACCTACCACTGAGGAGTTTGATCAGGTCATTGCTCCTACTCCAGTCAGAGCTGCACCACCTGTCGCGCCTGCACCAACTTCTCGAACCAGTATTCCACGCCTGGAGCCTATTAGTGAGGAGGAGGTTGAGTCCCCATCACCACTCGGTCTTACCCTCAGCAGGCCGAGGGAAGTCTTCAACATCTCCGACTAGTACGCATGTCCGCGACGTGATGTGTTCGCTTATATGATATGTTATATATGTAAAATAGGTTGATGTGAAGTAGTTTGTTTGCGCATCATGTAGGAACTTGGAGAAGTGCACTAGCATAAATAACATGTCAAGAATGTGTACGCGCATCCTGAGTGGCATATTGTATAATTACGACTCGCGTGTAAGATGTGTACTAAGCGGTCCTTTTCCTTGCGCAATCAAGTTCTTTATTTGAAAATCTTTGGAGCTTGTGTTTTTACTGCTTTTGCAGAATCATTGGTTTATTTTTTGCCGCTCAGTTCTTCTCATGAATTCTGCAATAATACCCCAGAGTGGAAAATGACTCGTCCCTGGACACATTCCATGCCAAGTCCGCCAGAGGAAAATTATGGTACCCAGACAAGTAACAATTTCATGCAGGGGCAGTCAAGTCAGCAGGGCAGTGAAGCAGCATTTTCTCAAGTATGCCGCCTTTACGAGCAAAGCCAGCAGCAGCATCAAGAAATGATGAACCATGTTATTAATATGGGGAATCATCTTGAGTCACACCAGCAGCATTCTAAATTGTCTGAATTACAAAAGACACGTCCGCCAACATTTTCTCACACTGACAGACCTCTTGAGGCCGATGATTGGCTTCGAGACATTGAAAGGAAATTGATTATTGCACAATGTTCAGATGGTGAAAAGGTACTTTATGCATCACACTATCTTACTGGAGCAGCTGCATCATGGTGGCAGAATTTTCTGCATATGCACCCCATTGAAAATGACATCACTTGGGAGGATTTTAAAAAAGGTTTTCGTGGGGCGCACATCCCTAGAAGCAGTATGAAGATCAAGAAAAGAGAGTTTGATGACCTCAAGCAAAGGGGCATGACAGTGACTGAATACAATAGCCCGTTTACTCAATTATCTCGTTATGCCAACGAAGAGCGTATGACTGAAAATAGGAAGATGGAAAAATTCCTGGACGGTCTGGCACCAGCACTTAAATGCCAGCTAGTCATACACACTTTTCCAGATTTCGAAACACTTGTGGACAAGGCTATTACTTTGGAAAATGAGCGACGCAGTCTGGAAGATATTCGCAAGCGAAAAAGGGATAAGACTACCCACACTCGCAACAACCGGGACAAAATTAATTTTCAGAAAAATGGGGCGAACAAATCCATGACTAATGATACGCGTCCGAACAAAAATTTTCACGCAAGGGACAAGGATTTCACATATCGCCCAGGTGTTACTTTCTACGCTTGTGGAGAAGAGGGACACTATGCCAAACAGTGCCCAAAACCAAGGAACTCAACCCCGAAGCCGCACAGCAATGGAAACAATTCAGCGCCCAAGCGTAACAACTTCAGCCCCAATAACAACCACAAGAAAGGCGACCTGAACCATGTGATCAAGGAGCAAGCACAGGATGCCCCGGATATCGTACTCGGTATGTTCCCTGTCAACACAATACCTGCCATGGTTTTGTTTGATTCTGGAGCTTCTCATTCGTTCATTTCGAAGAACTTTGCTTTGCAACATGATTTTTCGATGCTTCCCTTGGGAAAATCAATGACCATCAAGTCCCCCGAAAGTAAGCAGATCACTCGGAATTACTGCCAAGGTGTAACTATTGAGATTGAAGGATTGAAGTTTCACGCAAACCTCATCGTGTTGCAAAACAAGGGACTGGATGTTATCCTAGGTATGTACTGGCTAACCACTAACAAAGGATTTATCGACTGCTTCAACCGAACTGTGATTCTTACTCATCATCACGGAAAGACGAAAAGAGTCGCAGCTCAAGAAAGACCAGTATCGCGGCAACCAAAATTGAACAAGGTAGACACTTCTGAGTTAAGCAAGGTTCCAGTAGTATGTGAGTTTCCAGACGTATTTTCCGAAAAACTGCCAGGCATGCCACCAGACAGGGAAATAGAATTCATCATTGAGCTAGCACCTAGAACCACCCCCATTTACAAGAAACCATACAGAATGGCACCATCCGAATTGGTTGAACTAAAGAATAAAATAAAGGAATTACTGGACAAAGGATTTATACGGGCCAGCTCCTCACCTTGGGGTTCGCCGGTATTATTTGCCAAAAAGAAGGATGGGACTATGAGATTGTGTATAGACTATCGAGCGCTCAACATGGTCAATATCAAGACAAATATCTGATGCCATGGATAAATGATTTATTTGGCCAACTCGCCCAAACCAAGGTTTTCTCAAAAATTGATTTAAGGTCGGGTTATCATCAATTAAAAGTACGGACATAAGATATCCCGAAAACAACATTCACCTCCAGATACGGACTATATGAATTTACAGTAATGCCGTTTGGAATGACCAACGCCCCCGCGTATTTTGTCCACCTCATGAACAAAGTATTTATGAAATTTATGGACAAATTTGTTGTGGTATTTATTGATGATATCCTGGTATATTCAAAGACACCAGAAGAACATGCCGAACCTCTCCGAATTGTACAAGGAGAATTAAGGAAACATCAACTCTACGCCAAATTCAGCAAATGTGAATTTTGGTTAAGATAGGTTGGTTTTCTAGGCCACGTATTGACACAAGAAGGAGTTGCTGTGGATCCGGAAAAAGTCAAGGCTGTACTTGGTTGGAAGCCACCGGCCAATGTAACAGATGTACGAAGTTTCCTCGAAATGGCTGGATATTACCGGAGGTTTATTGAGGGATTTTCCACCATAGCCAAACCAATGACACAGTTAGTCAAGAAGGATAAGAAATTCGTATGGACTGAAGCTTGTGAGAAAAGCTTCCAGGAACTCAAAAAGAAATTAACAACAGCCCCAGTATTGGTCGTACCAGACATACACAAAAGCTTTGAAGTATATTGCGACGCATCCCGGAAGGGCCTCGGATGCATACTGATGCAAGAAGGCAAGGTAGTCGCATACGCTTCCCGGCAGCTACGGAAACATGAAGAAAATTATCCTACTCACGACTTGGAATTGCTAGCAGTCATTCATGCACTCAAAGAGTGGAGGCACTTTTTGCTTGGGAATCGCTGTGAAATATATACGGACCATAAGAGCCTCAGATATATTTTCACACAACCAGAACTCAATTTACGACAACGACGCTGGTTGGAACTGGTGAAAGATTATGATGTTGGCATTCACTATCACCCAGGAAAGGAAAAGGTAGTAGCAGATGCTCTCAGCCATAACCCCAGCTCAGACAACGGCAGCCTACAAAACTTGAGACCTGAGTTTCAGCAGGAATTCGCCAAGCTCAACTTAATGATGGTCATTGAAGGCGAAGTGTCGAATATGGAAATACGGCCTACACTAATAGAACAAATTAAGAAGGCTCAGCATGGACACCCTAGCATTGAAGGCATAAAAGGAAAAGTGAGTCAGGGCAAGGCCTCAGAATTTGCCATAGACAATGAGGGAATATTATGGTTCGGAGACAGGCTTTGCGTACCCAATAACAAAGACCTCAAACAGCAAATTCTAGCAAAGAGCCATACCGCTCCATATTCAATTCACCCTGGAGGGACCAAAATGTACAAGGACATTCAGGAAAGGTTTTGGTGGCACGGTATGAAGAGGGATATAGCCACATACATTGCATGTTGTGATTCATGTCAACGCATTAAAGCCGAGCACCAAAAACCCGTAGGACTATTACAGCCAAACAAGATACCTGAGTGGAAATGGGACGATATTGAGATGGACTTTATTGTTGGGCTACCACGGTCACAGCACGGAAATGATGGCATATGGGTCATCACAGATAGACTAACTAAGGTGGCACACTTCATCCTAGTCAAGACAACCCAAACAACCCAAAAGCTTGCCAAACTTTACCTCGCCCGTATAGTTTGCCTACATAGAGTTCCAAAGACTATAATATCCGACAGAGGCACTCAGTCCGTCTCCAAATTTTGGGATCATTTACAGCAAGCCCTGGGAACACAACTATTCAGTACAGCCTATCACCCCCAGACTGGAGGACAAACTGAACGAGTAAATCAAATTCTAGAAGACATGCTGAGGGCATGTGTCCTCACCTATGGGACCAGTTGGGAAGCAAGCTTGTCGTATGCCGAGTTCGCATACAACAATATTTACCAAGCCAGTCTGAAAATGGCACCTTTCGAAGCCTTGTACGGACGAAGATGCCGTACCCCATTAAACTGGTCAGAAACAGGGGACAGTCGTATCTTCGGCCCAGACATGCTCAAGGAAGCCGAGGAGAAAGTTAGACTAATTCGGGATCGACTCAAGATAGCCCAAAGCCGACAGAAGAGTTATTACAATCAAAAGCATCGGGAAGTAAGTTTTGAACCCGGTGAAAACATGTATCTACGTGTATCTCCTATGAGGGGCCTGCAACGACTCAAAGTCAAAGGAAAGCTAGCACCACGATTTATCGGACCCTTTCGTATAGTTGCACGGAGAGGCACAGTAGCCTACCAGTTGGACCTTCCCAAAGAACTATCAGACGTCCATGACGTGTTCCACGTCTCACAGCTAAGGAAATGTGTAAGCAACCCGGAGAAGCATGTGTCGCATGAAAACCTGGATGTACAACCAGACCTCACCTACCGGGAACGCCCAATAAAAATATTGGAAGAGTCTGAAAGAAGAACCCGTCAGAAGACAATTAAATTTCTCAAGGTTCAGTGGAGAAATCACACCGAGGATGAGGCAACATGGGAAAGGGAGGATTTCCTTCGGACAGAGTACCCACACCTATTTGGGGATCAGCTGAAATCTCGGGGACGAGATTTTACCTAAGGGGGTAGGTGTTGTAACACTCCAATAATTTTGGATTTGTTTTCATCAAAACTTTTGGTCTTTTGGAAGGAGGATATTTGATCTTTTCTTAAAACCCCTTTCTAAAAAATTTGCGTAGCATCTGAGCTAGGTCTTTGCGTAGCATCTTGCACGAGTAGAACACAAACAAGTTGTGGGCGTTGAGTTTGCTCAATTTTCTTACCGTTACTAGTCTAATCTTGATTCGGTGGCATCGTGGGATGAAGCGGCCCGGACCGACCTTACACGTACGCTTACGTGAGACTGGTTCCACCGATAGACATGCACTAGATGCATAAGGTGGCTGGCGGGTGTCTGTCTCTCCCACTTTAGTCGGATCGGATTCGATGAACAGGGTCCTTATGAAGGGTAAATAGAAATTGACAAATCACGTTGTGGTTTTGGCGTAGGTAAGAAACGTTCTTGCTAGAAAACCTATAGAAGCCACGTAAAACTTGCAACAACAATTAGAGGTCGTCTAACTTGTTCTTGCAGCATGTCCTATGTGATGTGGTATGGCCAAGAAGATGTGATGAATGATATATGTGATGTATGAGGTTGATCATGTTCTTGTAATAGGGAATCACGACTTGCATGTCGATGAAATTGACAACCGGCAGGAGCCATAGGAGTTGTCTTAATTATTGTATGACCTGCGTGTCACTGAATAACGCCATGTAATTACTTTACTTTATTGCTAAACGTTAGCCATAGTAGTAGAAGTAATAGTTGGCGTGACGACTTCATGAAGACACGATGATGGAGATCATGGTGTCGAGCCGGTGAAAAAGATGATCATGGTGCCCCGAAGATGGAGATCGAAGGAGCAAGATGATATTGGCCATATCATGTCACTTTATTTGATTGCATGTGATGTTTATCATGTTTATGCATCTTGTTTACTTAGAACGACGGTATTAAATAAGATGATCTCTCACTAAAATTTCAAGAATTGTGTTCCCCCTAACTGTGCACCGTTGCTAAGGATCGTTGTTCCGAAGCACCACGTGATGATCGGGTGTGATAGGCTCTAACGTTCGCATACAACGGGTGTAAGCCAGATTTACACACGCAATACACTTAGGGTTCACTTGACGAGCCTAGCATGTACAGACATGGCCTCGGAACACGGAAGACCGAAAGGTCGAACATGAGTCGTATAGAAGATACGATCAACATGAAGATGTTCATCGTTGATGACTAGTCCGTCTCACGTGATGATTGAACACGGGCTAGTCGATTCGGATCATGTATCACTTAGATGACTAGAGAGATGTCAATCTGAGTGGGAGTTCATTAAAATTTGATTAAGATGAACTTAATTATCATGAACTTAGTCCAAATTCTTTACAATATGTCTTGTAGATCAAATGGCGTACACTCATGTCACCCTCAACTTCAACGCGTTCCTAGAGAAATCCAAGCTGAAAGACGATGGTAGCAACTATACGGACTGGGTCCGTAACCTAAGGATCATCCTCATAGCTGCCAAGAAAACTTATGTCCTAGAAGCACCGCTAGGTGACGCTCCCGCCCCGGCAAACCAAGATGTTATGAACGCTTGGCAGTCACGTTGTGATGATTACTCCCTGGTTCAGTGCGGCATGCTCTACAACTTAGAATCGGGGCTCCAAAAGCGTTTTGAGCACCACGGGGCATATGAGATGTTCCAAGAGCTGAAAATGGTTTTCCAGGCTCATGCCCGAGTTGAGAGATATGATGTCTCCAATGCATTCTACAGCTGTAAGATGGAGGAAAACAGTTCTGTCAGTGAGCACATACTCAAGATTTCTGGGTTGCACAACCGCTTGTCTCAGTTGGGAATGAATCTCCCAGACGAAGCGGTCATTGATAGAATCCTCTAGTCGCTCCCACCTAGCTACAAGAGCTTCGTGTTGAACTTCAATATGCAGGGAATTGAGAAGTCCATTCCCGAGGTGTATTCAATGCTGAAATCAGCGGAGGTGGAGATCAAGAAAGAGCATCAAGTGTTGATGGTCAATAAAACCACTAAGTTCAAGAAGGGCAAGGGTAAGAAGAACTTCAAGAAGGACGGCAAGGGAGTTGCCGCGCCCGGTAAACCAGTTGCCGGGAAGAAGCCCAAGTATGGACCCAAGCCTGAGACTGAGTGCTTTTATTGCAAGGGAACGGGTCACTGGAAGCGGAACTGCCCCAAATACTTAGCGGACAAGAAGGCCGGCAACGTCAAAGGTATATGTGATATACATGTTATTGATGTGTACCTTACCAGCGCTCGTAGTAGCTCCTGGGTATTTGATACCGGTGCAGTTGCTCATATTTGTAACTCTAAGCAGGAGTTGCGGAATAAGCGGAGACTGGCGAAGGACGAGGTGACGATGCGCGTCGGGAATGGTTCCAAGGTCGATGTGATCCCCATCGGCACGCTGCCTCTACATCTACCCTCGGGATTAGTTTTAAACCTTAATAATTGTTATTTAGTACCAGCTTTGAGCATGAACATTGTATCTGGATCTCGTTTGATGCGAGATAGCTACTCATTTAAATCCGAGAATAATGGTTGTTCTATTTATTTGAGAGATATGTTTTATGGTCATGCCCCGCTGGTCAATGGTTTATTTTTGATGAATCTCGATCGTGATGATACACATATTCATAGTGTGAATGCCAAAAGATGTATAGTTGACAATGATAGTCCCACATACTTATGGCACTGCCGCCTTGGTCATATTGGTGTCAAACGTATGAAGAAGCTTCATGCAGATGGACTTTTGGAGTCTCTTGATTATGAATCATTTGACATGTGCGAACCATGCCTTTTGGGCAAGATGACCAAGACTCTTTCTCCGGAACAATAGAGCGAGCAACCAACTTATTGGAAATTATACATACTGATGTGTGCGGTCCAATGAGTGTTGAGGCTCGCGGAGGCTATCGTTATGTTCTCACCCTCACAGATGACTTGAGTAGATATGGGTATGTCTACTTGATGAAGCACAAGTCTGAGGCCTTTGAAAAGTTCAAGGAATTTCAGAATGAGGTTGAGAATCAACGTGACAGAAAAATAAAATTCTTGCGATCGGATCGTGGGGGGTGAATATTTAAGTCATGAATTTGGCACGCACCTTAGGAACTGTGGAATTGTTTCACTATTGACACCGCCCGGAACACCTCAGCGTAATGGTGTGTCCGAACGTCGAAATCGTACTCTGTTGGACATGGTGCGATCTATGATGTCTCTCACCGACTTACCGCTGTCTTTTTGGGGTTATGCTTTAGAGACTGCCGCATTCACTTTAAATAGGGCTCCGTCGAAATCCGTTGAGACGACGCCGTATGAACTTTGGTTTGGCAAGAAACCTAAGTTGTCGTTTCTGAAAGTTTGGGGTTGCGATGCTTATGTCAAGAAACTTCAACCTGAGAAGCTCGAACCCAAATCGGAAAAATGCATCTTCATAGGATACCCAAAGGAAACAATTGGGTACACCTTCTACCACAGATCCGAAGGCAAGGTCTTTGTTGCCAAGAATGGATCATTTCTAGAGAAAGAGTTTCTCTCGAAAGAAGTGAGTGGGAGGAAAGTAGAACTTGATGAGGTGACAGTCACCCCTCCCGAACCGGAAAGTAGCGCAGCGCAGGAAATTGTTCCTGAGGTGCCTGCACCGACAAGGGAGGAAGTTAATGATGATGATCATGAAGATACAGATCAAGTTACTACTGAACTTCGAAGGTCCACAAGGACACGTTCCGCACCAGAGTGGTATGGCAACCCTGTCATGGAAATCATGTTGTTAGACAACGGTGAACCTTCGAACTATGAAGAAGCGATGGCGGGCCCGGATTCCAATAAATGGCTTGGAGCCATGAAATCCGAGATAGAATGCATGTATGAAAACGAAGTATGGACTTTGGTGGACTTGCCTGATGATAGGCACGCCATAGAAAATTAATGGATATTTAAGAAGAAGACAAACGCGGATGGTAATGTGACCATCTATAAGGCTCGGCTTGTCGCTAAGGGTTATCGACAAGTTCAAGGGATTAACTACGACGAGACTTTCTCGCCCGTAGCGATGCTGAAGTCAGTCCGAATCATGTTATCAATTGCCGCATTCTATGATTATGAGATATGGCAAATGGACGTCAAAACAGCATTCCTTAATGGCTTCCTCAAGGAAGAGCTGTATATGATGCAGCCGGAAGGTTTTGTCGATCCAGAAAATGCTAACAAGGTATGCAAGCTCCAGCGCTCGATTTACGGGCTGGTGCAAGCATCTCGGAGCTGGAATATTCGCTTTAATGATGTGATCAAAGCGTTTGGCTTTATACAGACTTGGGGAGAAGCCTGTATCTACAAGAAACTGAGTGGGAGCTCTGTAGCATTTCTCATATTATATGTGGATGACATATTGCTGATGGGAAATGATATAGAATTCTTGGAGAACATAAAGGCCTACTTGAATAAGAGTTTTTCAATGAAGGACCTTGGAGAAGCTGCTTACATATTAGGCATCAAAATCTATAGAGATAGATCAAGACGCCTCATTGGTCTTTCACAAAGCACATACCTTGACAAGATATTGAAGAAGTTCAATATGGATCAGTCCAAGAAGGGGTTCTTGCCTGTTTTGCAAGGTATGAGATTGAGCAAGGCTCAGTCCCCGACCACGGCAGAAGATAGAGAAAATATGAGTGTCACTCCCTATGCCTCGGCCATAGGTTCTATCATGTATGCCATGCTGTGTACCAGACCTGATGTGAACCTTGCCATAAGTTTGGTAAGGAGGTACCAAAGTGATCCCGGTATGGAACACTGGACAGCGGTCAAGAACATCCTGAAGTACCTGAAAAGGACTAAGGATATGTTTCTCGTCTATGGAGGTGATGAAGAGCTCGTCATAAAGGGTTACGTCGATGCTAGCTTCGACACAGATCTGGATGACTCAAAGTCACAAATCGGATACGTGTATATTTTGAATGGTGGAGCAGTCAGCTGGTGCAGTTGCAAGCAGAGCGTCGTGGCGCATTCTACATGTGAAGCGGAGTACATAGCTGCTTGCGAAGCAGCACAAGAAGGAGTCTGGATGAAGGAGTCATTCCAAGCGCGTCAAGCCCGATGACTCTCTTCTGTGACAACACTGGAGCTATTGCCATTACCAAGGAGCCCAGGTTTCACAAGAAGACCAAGCACATCAAGCGCCGTTTCAACTCCATCCGGAATTATGTTCAAGATGGAGACATAGATATTTGTAAAGTGCATACAGATCTGAATGTTGCAGACCCGTTGACTAAACCTCTTCCACGGGCAAAACATGATCAACACCAGAACTCTATGGGTGTTCGATTCATCATAATGTAACTAGATTATTGACTCTAGTGCAAGTGGGAGACTGTTGAAAATATGCCCTAGAGGCAATAATAAAAGTATTATTATTATATTTCCTTGTTCATGATAATTGTCTGTTATTCATGCTTGAATTGTATTGTTCGGAAACAGCGATACATGTGTGAATATATAGACCACAATGTGTCCCTGGTAAGCCTCTAGTTACTAGCTCATTGATCAACAGATGGTCACGGTTTCCTGACCATGGACATAGGATGTCAGTGATAATGGGATCACATCATTAGGAGAATGATGTGATGGACAAGACCCAATCCTGAGCCTAGCACGAGATCGTATAGTTCGTAATGCATAAGCTTTTCTAGTGTCAAGTATTTATTCCTTAGACCATGAGGTTGTGCAACTCCCGGATACCGTAGGAATACTTTGGGTGTGCCAAATGTCACAACGTAACTGGGTGGCTATAAAGGTACGCAACGGGTATCTCCGAAAGTGTCTGTTGAGTTGGTACGAACCAAGACTGGGATATTGTCACTCCGTATGACGGAGAGGTACCTCTAGGCCCTCTCGGTAAGACATCATCATAATGAGCTCAAAGTGACTAAGGAGTTAGTCACGGGATGATGGATTACGGAACGAGTAAAGAGACTTTCCATGATGAGATTGAACAAGGTATCGCGCATACCGACGATCGAATCTCGGGCAAGTACCGTACCGATGGACAAAAGGAATAACATACGGGATTGAGTGAATCCTTGACACAGTGGTTCATCCGATGAGATCATCGAGGAACACATGGGAACCAACATGGGTATCCAGATCCTGCTGTTGGTTATTGACCGGAGAGTCGTCTCGGTCATGTCTGCGTGTCTCCCGAACCCGTAGGGTCTACACACTTAAGGTTCGGTAATGCTAGGGTTGTAGAGATACATGCACATGGAAACCCGAATGTTGTTCGGAGTCCCAGATGAGATCCCGGACGTCACGAGGAGTTCCAGAATGGTCCGGAGGTAAAGAATGATATATAGGAAGTCCAATTTCGGCCATCGGGTGAATTCCGGGGGTCACCGGGAGTGTCCCGGGACCACCGGAGGGGTCCCGGGGGTCCACCGGGTGGGGCACCCATCCCGGTAGGTCCCGTAGGCCGCAAGGGGGAAGGGGCCAGCCCCTGGTGGGCTGGCGCACCACATGGGCCCCTCTCCATGCGCCTAGGGTTGAAACCGTAGGGGGAGGGGGCGCCCCCTATGCCTTTGGGGGCAAGTCTTCCCCCTGGCCGCCGCCCCCCTTGGAGATCTGATCTCCCTAGGGCCGGCGCCCCCCCTGGCCCCCTATATATAGTGGGGGGGGGGAGAGGATAGCCGCACCCCAAGCCTCTGGCACCTCTCCCCCCTCCCGTCACACTTCCATCTCCTTTCGCAGGGCGCCGGCGAAGCCCTGCAGGTTTTCCTGTTGCATCCACCACTACGTCGTCGTGCTGCTGGATCTCCGACAACCTCTCCTCCGTCCTTGCTGGATCAAGAAGGAGGTGTAATGCCCAGGATGGGACTATATCTCCTACGTGTCGAGGCACGACTTAAAGATATAAGCCCATTCTGGAATGATCGCAAGTTTGGTACCTTTGCACATCTCATGTAAAAATAGGGATGAAAGCGGAAAAGATAGTTGGCTTACACTCGCCACGTCACACAAATCATTACATGACCAAACATCATTCAAATAAACATCACAGCCCGTCTACGGGTAAAATCTAAATGAAAGATACCAAACACAACTTAAACCACAGGTCTGAATCGCCCCTAGTAGAAACCTCTACTGATCGTCGGGATAATGCACACAGTAACGGCTACGGTCCTCGTCGTACTCCCAGTACAGCTCGGTGCCGTCACTTGCGTAGATCACCTGGGTACCTGCATCTGGTGTGGTGTAGAGTCTGTGAGACACAGAGGACTCAGCAATCCCGTTCCCAGGTAACACAACTATCCAAGCCTTGGGTGTGGAACAAGGCTGAAGAAAGAACAAGAGGTTGCAGCACCACTAGCACTAACTTACGTAAAAGAGAGCGAGATGAGAAAGTGCCTCGGACGATAAGATGATCATGAAGTGATCCTAACTAATCAAGTCGAACATAACCCCACCGTGTTCACTTCCCGAACCCCTTTCGGAAAATGACCGTCACGGTACTCACGCTGGTAGTGTATTCTGAACATGGTGTCAAGTTTTCTACAACCGGATATTAACAAATTCCCATCTGCCACATAACCACGGGCACGACTTTCGAAAGTTCATAACCCTGCAGGGGTGTTCCAACTTGGCCCATGACAAGCCAATGATCCGCGGAGCCGCAACTCCAAGGTGGGAAGGCCCGAGTATCATCGGAATCCCGTGCTCAAGATACTCCGACTAAGGTAAGGCTAATCCAGCAAATCCTCCCGGCGTGCCGACACCCTGATAGTAGCCGCGCGTGTCTAGTCTCAGGCCACGACCGGATGAGCGCTACGTACAGATACCGAAGACCCCAACGAACTGGGTGGCACCGCAAGTGGCTCTAGTTTGGACCAACACTCAAATCGAGCACTGGCCCAGGGGGGTTGATCAATTAAACCTCGGGTTAATTACTCCCTCGGTAAGTTTTTAGTTGTTTAGGCAAATAGTACCAATGTTGGGACTTGCTGGAAAAGACTTAGCACTTAGCGGTTTATCGAGGGGGTCCCATAACCCCAACCGTGTGAGGAACACATAATCAAGGAACATAACACCGGTTTATACGGTTCCTAGGGCGGCATGAGTGGAACAAATCACCAAGCAAAAGGCTTAGCCTTCCACCCATTACCAATATATAGATGATTTCATTTAATAATTAATATAGTGTGATATCCCAAAAAGCTTCAACAAGAAGCAAGAATCTTCAATCTTCTCCTGCAACTAACAATGCTATAAGAGGGGCTGAGCGAGCGTACTTAGCCACTCAAAGGTTTGCATAGGTAGGGTGGTTAAACAGGTTCATGGTTACAGTAGGAGGCTGACAGGAAAACATGGGCATCGAGGCAAATACTATAGAGCGAGACTTCTAGCAATAGGCAAAGATAGTAATGTTATCGGGGTCAGGTCATCTTGCCTGAAGAGTCGTCGATGGGATCGTAAGTGGGCTCCTCATTCTCAACCTCGGTAGTAACCTCGTTCTCGTACTCGGTCTCAGCTTCCGGCTCTACTCAACACAAACACACAAGGCACGAAATCAACAAGATGCAATGCACAAAACTACTGGATGCATGGCTGATGCACTATGGAAGCACTACAGATGCACTTAGGAAGCACAGAAAGTCAACATAGGAAGCACAGGGTTACAGCACAAGGAGCATGACAATGTGCAATGAGCAAAATGCTTCAAAACATGATAACATGAGGATAATATGAATCTACATGAAAAATCACACAAGTTACATATAGGACTTGCTCGAAACGGAGCAACGGGTTAAAAGATACACCCGAAACAATAAACATGCAAAAGCTGAAATTAACAGCCACATAGCAACTTCGGAGCAAGAGATAAATGGCCTACATCACTCAAACATCATGGCAAGGATCATGGACATAAAGTAGACATATCCTACAGCAAACAAGTCCATTGGAGCATCTCCATAGGAGGCATGGATCAATAGCAACAAGCTACGACATTTTGAACTTGACAACAAAAACCAGACAACAGTAATTTATATCAACTTGGGAGCAAGAGTTAAATAAGCTACATCCACCCAAATAAGCATGTGAGAGCATGAATGGATAGCCAAGAACTTATACAACAAGGAATCATCAAGAGTCACCCCAAAACTAGCATGGATTTGCCTAGAACAACAAGCAAACATGGCATCTGGAAATTACAGATTCCAGACTTAGTAAAACAGTAGTAACATCATGGCATCTTCGAGAGCAAGTTTAAGTCACCTCAAAGCATATTATGGCAAGTGGTAAGCACCACAACAAAGTACACATGATGGGGAGTCCAAAACATATAAGCATGCATCAAGGGGACAACCACATCAATAGCAACGAGCTCCTCAACTAGGCATCTCGTAACAAGTTCAACAACTTAGCAGCCACATAGCACTTTGCAAAGGAGATAAACATGGCAAGATGAAATCTATTATGCAAGCTAAAGCAACCAACATGTAGAGCATTTCATGATGAACATGTGGACATATCATTTGCTTCATTTGGATAAGCATGCACCAAGATATCACATTGCAAACATGGCATGAAAACAACTACTAAATGCAGTTTATAACAAGTAGCACTCTTCTCATGAAGATTAAGACATCTAGATGACCGCAAACATGCATGGCACAATGGAATGAAACATAGTACATGTCACCACGATCATTTTGACATATCATTTGCTCAAAACGGACAATCACACAAAAAGTTATCCACAAAACAAAACAACATCAGAAACTAAAACTACCAGGGACTTAGTGAAAAAAATGGAGACTACCTCAGGGTCAACGCGGTCAACGGGCGGCGGCGGTCAAACAGGCCTCGCGGGTCAACGGGCGCGATCCGGCCCGAAGCGGATCGCGGAGCGGGCTTGCGGGTCCTGGCCCGATAGGGTTCGGCCCACCCGGAAGGCCGGATCTGGATCGGCCTCGCCCTGGCTGATTGGATCGGGGGCGCGGCGGCGACCTTCGAGCGGGGGCTCGGGCCGGCGAGGGGTGGCGCAGCCCCGGCGGCGTCCTGCCCGGCCGGCGGCGGGGACGGGAGGAGGCGGGGCCGGCGAAGGTGGCCGGCGGCGGCGGAGGCGCGCCCGAGGCCGAGGCGGCGGCGCGAGGTGGAGTAGGTGGCGGCGCGGTGGCTGGCCGGAGGGGCACCGGCGGCGCGCGAAGATCTCCGGCGGCGGGGAAGAGGGGGCTCCGGCGAGGTGAGGTTGAAGACGAAGGGCTCGGCGCGGGCCCACGCGTCGGGTCTCGGAAGCACGGGCGGCGGTCATCGGAAGCACGGGCGACGAACTGTGGAAGCACGGCTCGCTGGGACGTCGGAAGCACGGCGGCCCAACGGTGGAAGCACCGCGCGTCAACGATGGAAGCACCGGCGGCGAACTGTGGAAACATTAGGGTTTCTGGACGCAAATTTTGGGGAAGGTGGACGTTTATATAGGCACAAGGAGCTAGGGTTGTCCAAATGAGGAGAGGTTTTCGGCCACGAGATCAAAATTGGATGGCCTAGATGAAGGGATGGGTTTGAGTTGGGTTGGTGCGCTGTTGGAGGGGTGTCTTGGGCCTCAAAGAGGGGGTACTTCTAGCCCACGAGAATAACTGTTGGAGCATCAAACAAACTCCAAACGCGACGAGATTTGACAGGCGGGTTACACACACCAAAACAACATCGCGCGACAAAACTCACGCCAAACCGGAAACGTTACACGGCCAAACACCAAAGTAGGCCTCGGGGATGCCACGGACACGTGAGAGAGCTCCGGAACTCGAAACGGACAACGTAAAGGAACGAGTGGGACCGGATGCAAACGACAACACAAATGCAATGCAATGCACATGACAACATGATATGGATGAATGCCACACACGCACACAACAAAACGACGAAAAACCCGAAAAGGCGAAGAACCCGGAATGGAATTGATGGAGCCAAAGATACATATAATGCCAAAAAGGGAAAGTATTACATCCGGGGCATTACAAACTCTCCTCTACTACAAAAAGATCTCGTCCCGAGATCTAGGACTGGAAGAAGGAAGGGTACTCGGAACGAAGGTGATCTTCTCGTTCCCACGTAGCTTCTCGGTCGGTATGGTGTGACCACTTGACTTTCAAGAATTTGATGGACTTGTTGCGGGTCTTGCGCTCGGTTTCTTCGAGAATAGCAACATGATGCTCTCGGTAAGACAAGTCTTCTTGAAGATCAATCTCCTCAAACGGAATGGTGCGTTCCGGTGTCTTGAAGCACTTGCGGAGTTGAGACACATGAAACACATCATGAACATTGGCGAAGTTGGAAGGGAGCTCAAGTTGATAGGCTAGATCGCCTCTTTTGCCAAGGATCTTGAAAGGCCCGACGTATCTAGGAGCAAGCTTTCCTTTGATACCGAATCTTTGGGTTCCTTTCATCGGAGAAACACGGAGATAAACATGATCCCCAATGTTGAAAGCCAAATCACGATGCTTGCCGTCATAGTAGCTCTTCTGACGCGACTGAGCGGCCTTGAGATTCTCACGTATGACTTTTCACATTTCTTCGGCTTCTGAGATCAAGTCATTGCCAAGAAGTTGACGTTCACCCGTCTCGGACCAGTTGAGAGGGGTACGACACTTTCTGCCATAGAGGATTTCAAACGGAGCTTTGCCGGCACTTGCTTGGAAGCTGTTGTTGTGAGAGAACTCGGCAAACGGAAGGCAATCTTCCCATTTCATGCCAAAAGATATGACACATGCTCTGAGCATGTCTTCTAGAATCTGATTCACTCTCTCGACTTGACCACTAGTCTGAGGGTGAAATGCAGTGCTGAAACGAATCTTAGTGCCCATGGCAGACTGAAAGGAGTCCCAGAACTTGGAAGTGAACAAACTTCCATGGTCTGAGGAGATAACTTGAGGAATGCCATGTAAGGACACAATTCTGGAAGTGTACAATTCTACCAGTTGAGCTGCATTGATGGATTCTTTGACTGGAAGGAAGTGAGCGACTTTGGTAAGCTTTTCAATCACCACAAAGATAGAATCATTCCCTCTCTTGGACTTAGGAAAGCTAGTGACGAAATCCATTTCAATGTGGTCGAATTTCCACTCGAGAATAGGACGAGGTTGGAGAAGACCGGCTGGACGTTGATGCTCTGCCTTCACTCTCGTGCAGACATCACATTCATTCACGAATTGGGAAATCTCCCTTTTCATGCGAGTCCACCAGTAAGATTGCTTGAGGTCTTGGTACATCTTGGAACTGCCAGGATGAATCGAAAGGAGGGAATCATGTGCCTCTTCCATTATGAGCTTCCTGAGATCACCTTTGGGAACCACAAGTCTGTCCTCAAAGAACAAGGTATCTCTCTCATCAACGCGATAGAACTTGTATTTGGGAGTACCCTTTGCAATACCATGTTTCACTTTCTGCACCATAGCATCACTGAGTTGGGCCTCACGGATATGATCTTCCAAGGTAGGAGCAACTTGAAGATTTGCAAGAAAACCTTGCGGAACAACTTGGAGGTTGAGCTTCCTGAATGCTTCACAAAGCTCAGGCTGGAACGGTTTGATAAGGAGGCTGTTGCAATATGCCTTTCTGCTCAAAGCATCTGCAATCACATTCGCCTTGCCAGGTGTATATTCGATGCTGGGATCATACTCTTGGATCATCTCGACCCAACGAGTCTGGCGGAGGTTCAGATTCGGCTGTGTGAAGATGTACTTCAAGCTCTTGTGATCGGTGAAGATGTCGACTTTTCTGCCCAACAGAAAGTGTCTCCACGTAATCAAAGCATGTACCACAGCTGCTAGTTCGAGATCATGTGTGGGGTAGTTCTTCTCACTTGGCTTCAGTTGACGAGAAGTGTATGCCACAGTTCTCTTGTCCTTCATAAGCACACCACCAAGTCCTTGAAGAGAAGCATCACAGAATACTTTGTAGGGCTTGGACTCATCTGGAGGAGTGAGAACTGGAGCAGAGATGAGCTTTTCTTTGAGAGTTTTGAATGCCACTTCACAATCTGGAGACCAGTAGTACTTGACATTCTTCTGCAGCAAGTTGGAAAGATGCTTGGCAATCTTGGAGAAGTTTTCAACGAACCTTCTGCAATAGCTGGCAAGACCAAGAAAGCTTCGGAGTTGCTTGATGTTCTGAGGAGGTTCCCAGTTGACAATTGCTTCAACTTTCTTGGGGTTCACAGCAATACCATCAGCGGAGATGATATGGCCCAGATATAAGACCTTATCGAGCCAAAATTCGCTCTTGGAGAACTTGGCATAGAACTTATGTTCACGGAGTCTGTCGAGAACCAGACGGAGGTGCTTTTCGTGATCCTCTTCATTCTTGGAGAATACCAAAATGTCATCCAGATACACAAGCACAAACTCGCCGGTGTAGGGGTTGAAAATGTAGTGCATCATTCTCGAGAAGGTAGGTGGAGCATTGGCGAGACCAAAAGACATGACTGTATACTCATAGGAGCCATAGCTCGTTCTGAAGGCAGTCTTGGGGATATCTTCTTCTCGAATGAGAATCTGGTGATAGCCCATTCGGAGATCGAGCTTTGAGAACACTTTAGCTCCTTTGAGCTGCTCGAACAATTCATTGATGTTGGGGAGCGGATACTTGTTCTTTATTGTCTTCTTGTTCAATGGCCGGTAGTCGACGCAAAGGCGCTCCGTGCCATCCTTCTTCTTGACAAATAAGACACCACAGCCCCAAGGAGACGTACTAGGCCTGATCAGACCCATGCGCTCCTATTCATCAAGCTGTTTCTTCAACTCCTTCAACTCTTTAGGAGAGAGCTTGTACGGATGCCGGCATGCTGGCTCAGTACCAGGCTCGAGTTCAATGACAAATTCCACTTGACGATGTGGAGGCATGCCTGGAAGTTCTTCAGGAAAGGCGTCTTCGTATTCGTTAACCACCAGAATTTGAGAGATGGCATTAATCTCGCCCTTTTCATTGAGAGAGAATAGCCTGATTGTGTTATCCTGAGATGCGAAGATAATCACGTCTTCATTAGGATGAGTAATCTTGACTTCCTTATTTGCACAATCAATTTGAGCATCATGCTGAGAAAGCCAATCTATCCCGAGGATGAGGTCAATGTCGGAATTGTCGAGAACCACCGGATTAGCCAGAAAGCGATAATCACCCATGCGAATAGATACATTCGGAGCAACTGAGTTGGAAGTCATTTGCAAACCCGGAGAAATAATCTTCAAAGGTCTAGGGATGCTCTCCGAAGCCAATTCATGCTTAGCAACAGAAGGTCTTGAAATGAAGGACAACGATGCACCCGAATCAAACAATACTTTTGCAGGAAAAGAGTTAACTGAGAGGTTACCCAATATCACATCAGAAGAATTCCCCGCTTGCGCTGCATTTATCAGATTCACCCTTGCAGACTTTGTATTATGCTTGACAATAGCTGTGCTGACAGGTGGAGGAGGCGGAAGGCGCCTTGGGTTGGGGCACTTGTTAGCATAATGACCCTTCTGGCCACACTTGTTGCAGACCACTTCTAAGAGAGGACGGTAATGAGGAGCACTTGACTTGGAACCTTGAGACTGATGCTTTGACTGGTTGCTTGGGTTGGGTGGGTGGGAGAAACCACGACCACCAGAGTTCTTGTTGTTGTTGTAGGGAGCTCGGATCACTGGAGGAGGTGGAAGCCAAAACTTCTGTTGCTTCGCGACCACTTGAGAAGATGAGGAGGAGTGAACAGCATCTCGGATCCTCTTTTTGCAAGCTTCCATCTTGAGCTGGGCTGCCTCTTGCTTAAGCGCCATGTTATATAATTTGTCAAACTCATCAGGCTCGAACAAGGTGAGAGCAAGTTGAAGTTCATCCTTCAGACATCCACGGAACTGATAGATCTTGCTCTTGGCATCTGGAATGTCTTGCTTAGCATAGCGGGCAAGGTTTTGGAAACTTGACATTATACTGGTAGACAGTCATAGATCCTTGCTTCAGGTTGCGGAATTGCTCACACATACCCTCGATGACACTTGTTGGAATGTGGTGAGAGCGAAAGTCCTTGCAGGAATTATCCCAAGAGATCACACGCCCTTCTCTGGAGTCTTTGTACTGCTGTCACCAATCAACTACTTGGTCCTTGAGTTGGAAGGCTACAAACTTCACATAGTCCTCAGGCCTTACGTTGCTGCACTCAAAATGCTTCTTGATATCAGTGACCCAATCTTCAGCATCGAGAGGGTCGACACAGTAACTGAAAGCCTTTGGTTGATTAGCCAAGAACTGGTTGAGCATAGCATGGTGCTGTTGGTTGAAGAAATTGCCTTGGTTCCCTGGAGCACCCTGATTTTCTTGCATCTGCTGCATCATCTGCATAAGCATTTGGGTGTTCTGGTTTGTAGTCTGCATAATTGCTCTCCAGGCCTCAGACGGAGGAGGAGGGGAAGGAGGACGGTCAGGAACCTCTTCACCCTCTGGGTTAGCGTTGGGAACCCGTTTCGGAGCCATCCTGAAAGAGATGACCACCAATCAGCAATTTGATTGAAAGAAGATATAAGCTGAAACAACGGATAGAAATGCAACATAGTCTTCACAAGAATCATTCGAACAAGAGGAACGAATGAAATTCTCAGTTAAATGATAACAACAATCTTCACGAGAAGCCACTTAGGGGAAAAAAGGTAAATAAGAAAAAACAACAAGGTACAGATGGAACAAACACAAGATAGGAGCTTCGTTCGACATCTTTGTGCTGAAAGCTTATGGAACGTGTTACGAAAAGGTTTTGCAATCCCCGGATCAGCATAGCCAAGTACCCTTTAAGATGCAACTCCCGATCGGAACATCGGCCATAAAACCACTTCACTCGATGTAGAACCCCGAACTTCGTAACCTGCATTCGTTGGAAGAATGCCTACGATCTACTGGATGAACCCACCTATTAATTTCCGAAAGTTTCCAGTTATGCAATCAGGTGTTGGGGATACAGGGGAAGCATCGCACACACAACTCTAATCCTACATCCAGCTGTATCCATCCTTCAACACATAACCAGTTGTTCTCAGAAACCGTCTACCTCGGACCTTCGAAACGCATCTACTATACAAGCTATGGCAATACTCCCGAACTACCTCCCCAGTACTGGGTGATGTCGGGGTTATCTTGCCACTAACCGCATAGGAGAGTTTTTGATGTCGGCCATCTTAAGTATTCTAGAACTGCCGCGATATGTTTGTGACGACAATACCCCGAAGCTCAACTCCCCGGGACACTGCCACAACCCCTAATGTCAGGAGGCATCGAGAACAATATTCTCGTCACAAAGACATCGAAACAATCCAAACAATACTCGCGAGATTCCTAAAAAACAATTTTGTGCAATTTTGAGAGTAGAAGAGGCAAGAGTAATCGTCAGGAGTCCTCACCAGAATGAAAAGAGATGAGGAGCAAAAGAATTCCTACTCTCCGATATAAATATAGGACTCAAAACATTTTCAGTGTGTGCCTAGACTCAATCGTCAATGATTCGATCAAACTGTGGGGGCTTCTAGGTCGGAGAAGGCTCTGATACGAACTTGTAATGCCCAGGATGGGACTATATCTCCTACGTGTCGAGGCACGACTTAAAGATATAAGCCCATTCTGGAATGATCGCAAGTTTGGTACTTTTGCACATCTCATGTAAAAATAAGGATGAAAGCGGAAAAGATAGTTGGCTTACACTCGCCATGTCACACAAATCATTACATGACCAAACATCATTCAAATAAACACCACAGCCCGTCCACGGGTAAAATCCAAATGAAAGATACCAAACACAACTTAAACCACAGGTCTGAATCGCCCCTAGTAGAAACCTCTACTGATCGTCGGGATAGTGCACATAGTAAGGGCTACGGTCCTCGTCGTACTCCCAGTACAGCTCGGTGCCGTCACTTGCGTAGATCGCCTGGGTACCTGCATCTGGTGTGGTGTAGAGTCTGTGAGCCACGGAGGACTCAGCAATCCCGTTCCCGGGTAACAGAACTATCCAAGCCTTGGGTGTGGAACAAGGATGAAGAAAGAACAAGAGGTTGCAGCAGCACTAGCACTAACTTACGTAAAAGAGAGCGAGAAGAGAAAGTGCCTCAGACGATAAGATGATCACGAAGTGATCCTAACTAATCAAGTCGAACATAACCCCACCGTGTTCACTTCCCGAACCCCTTTCGGAAAATGACCGTCACGGTACTCACGCTGGTAGTGTATTCTGAACATGGTGTCAAGTTTTCTACAACCGGATATTAACAAATTCCCATCTGGCACATAACCGCGGGCACGGCTTTCGAAAGTTCATAACCCTGCAGGGGTGTTCCAAATTGGCCCATGACAAGCCAACGATCCGCGGAGCCGCAACTCCAAGGTGGGAAGGCCCGAGTATCCTCGAAATCCCGTGCTCAAGATACTCCGACTAAGGTAAGGCTAGTCCAGCAAATCCTCCCGGCGTGCCGACACCCTGATAGTAGCCGCGCGTATCTAGTCTCAGGCCACGACCGGATGAGCGCTACGTACAGATACCGAAGACCCCAGCGAACTGGGTGGCACCGCAAGTGGCTCTAGTTTGGACCAACACTCAAATCGAGCACTGGCCCAGGGGGGTTGATTAATTAAACCTCTGGTTAATTACTCCCTCGGTAAGTTTTTAGTTGTTTAGGCAAATAGTACCAATGTTGGGACTTGCTGGAAAAGACTTAGCACTTAGCGGTTAATCGAGGGGGTCCCATAACCCCAACCGTGTGAGGAACGCATAATCAAGGAACATAACACCGGTTTATACGGTTCCTAGGGCGGCATGAGTGGAACAAATCACCAAGCAAAAGGCTTAGCCTTCCACCCATTACCAATATATAGATGATTTCATTTAATAATTAATATAGTGTGATATCCCAACAAGCTTCTACAAGAAGCAAGAATCTTCAACCTTCTCCTACAACTAACAATGCTATAAGAGGGGCTGAGCGAAGCGTACTTAGCCACTCAAAGGTTTGCATAGGTAGGGTGGTTAAACAGGTTCATGGTTACAGTAGGAGGCTGACAGGAAAACATGGGCATCGAGGCAAATACTATAGAGCGAGACTTCTAGCAATAGGCAAAGATAGTAATGTTATCGGGGTCAGGTCATCTTGCCTGAAGAGTCGTCGATGGGATCGTAAGTGGGCTCCTCGTTCTCAACCTCGGTAGTAACCTCGTTCTCGTACTCGGTCTCAGCTTCCGGCTCTACTCAACACAAACACACAAGGCACGAAATCAGCAAGATGCAATGCACAAAACTACTGGATGCATGGCTGATGCACTATGGAAGCACTACAGATGCACTTAGGAAGCACAGAAAGTCAACATAGGAATCACAGGGTTACAGCACAAGGAGCATGACAATGTGCAGCAAGCAAAATGCTTCAAAACATGATAACATGAGGATAATATGAATCTACATGAAAAATCACACAAGTTACATATAGGACTTGCTCGAAACGGAGCAACGGGTTAAAAGATACACCCGAAACAATAAACATGCCAAAGCTGAAATTAACAGCCACATAGCAACTTCGGAGCAAGAGATAAATGGCCTACATCACTCAAACATCATGGCAAGGAGCATGGACATAAAGTAGACATATCCTACAGCAAACAAGTCCATTGGAGCATCTCCATAGGAGGCATGGATCAATAGCAACAAGCTACGACATTTTGAACTTGACAACAAAAACCTGACAGCAGTAATTTATATCAACTTGGGAGCAAGAGTTAAATATGCTACAACCACCCAAATAAGCATGTGAGAGCATGAATGGATAGCCAACAACTTATACAACAAGGAATCATCAAGAGTCACCCCAAAACTAGCATGGATTTGCCTAGAACAACAAGCAAACATGGCATCTGGAAATTACAGATTCCAGACTTAGTAAAACAGTAGTAACATCATGGCATCTTCGAGAGCAAGTTTAAGTCACCTCAAAGAATATTATGGCAAGTGGTAAGCACCACAGCAAAGTACACATGATGGGGTGTCCAAAACATATAAGCATGCATCAAGGGGACAACCACATCAATATCAACGAGCTCCTCAACTAGGCATCTCGTAACAAGTTCAACAACTTAGCAGCCACATAGCACTTTGCAAAGGAGATAAACATGGCAAGATGAAATCTATCATGCAAGCTAAAGCAACCAACATGTAGAGCATTTCATGATGAACATGTGGACATATCATTTGCTTCATTTGGATAAGCATGCACCAATATATCACATTGCAAACATGGCATGAAAACAACTACTAACAGCAGTTTATAACAAGTAGCACTCTTCTCATGAAGATTAAGACATCTAGATGACCTCAAACATGCATGGCACAATGGAATGAAACATAGTACATGTCACCATGATCATTTTGACATATCATTTGCTCAAAACAGACAATCACACAAAAAGTTATCCAAAAAACAAAACAGCATCAGAAACTAAAACTACCAGGGACTTAGTGAAAAAAACGGAGACTACCTCAGGGTCAACGCGATCAACGGGCGGCGGCGGTCAAACGGGCCTCGCGGGTCAACGGGCGCGATCCGGCCCGAAGAGGATCGCGGAGCGGGCTTGCGGGTCCTGGCCCGATAGGGTTCGGCCCACCCGGGAGGCCGGATCT
This sequence comes from Secale cereale, assembly GCA_902687465.1. NCBI lineage: Eukaryota > Viridiplantae > Streptophyta > Magnoliopsida > Poales > Poaceae > Secale > Secale cereale. Next base: position 354,965,635 of record LR738709.1, read on the forward strand.
GGATCGGCCTCGCCCTGGCCGATTGGATCGGGGGCGCGGCGGCGACCTTCAAGCGAGGGCTCGGGCCGGCGAGGGGTGGCGCGGCCCCGGCGGCGGGGACGAGAGGAGGCGGGGCCGACGAAGGTGGCCGGCGGCGGCGGAGGCGCGCCTGAGGCCGAGGCGGCGGCGCGAGCTGGAGTAGGTGGCGGCGCGGTGGCTGGCTGGAGGGGCTCCGGCGGCGCGCGAAGAGCTCCGGCGGCGGGGAAGAGGGGGCTCCGGCGAGGTGAGGTTGAAGACGAAGGGCTCGGCGCGGGCCCACGCGTCGGGTCTCGGAAGCACGGGCGGCGGTCGTCGGAAGCACGAGCGACGAACTGTGGAAGCACGGCTCGCTGGGACGTCGGAAGCACGGCGGCTCAACGGTGGAAGCACCGCGCGTCAACGGTGGAAGCACCGGCGGCGAACTGTGGAAACATTAGGGTTTCTGGACGCAAATTTTGGGGAAGGTGGACGTTTATATAGGCACAAAGAGCTAGGGTTGTCCAAATGAGGGGAGGTTTTCGGCCACGAGATCACAATTGGATGGCCTAGATGAAGGGAGGGGTTTGAGTTGGGTTGGTGGGCTGTTGGAGGTGTGTCTTGGGCCTCAAAGAGGGGGTACTTCTAGCCCACGAGAATAACTGTTGGAGCATCAAACGAATTCCAAACGCGACGAGATTTGACAGGCGGGTTACACACACCAAAACAACATCGCACGACAAAACTCACGCCAAACCGGAAACGTTACACAGCCAAACACCAAAGTAGGCCTCGGGGATGCCACGGACACGTGAGAGAGCTCCGGAACTCGAAACGGACAACGGAAAGGAACGAGTGGGACCGGATGCAAACGACAACACAAATGCAATGCAATGCACATGACAACATGATATGGATGATTGCCACACACGCACACAACAAAACGACGAAAAACCCGAAAAGGTGAAGAACCCGGAATGGAATTGATGGAGCCAAAGATACATATAATGCCAAAAAGGGAAAGTATTACATCCGGGGCACTACAGGAGGAGACGTCGCTGTACCGTATGTGTGTTGAACGCAGAGGTGCCGTCCGTTCGGCGCTGGGATCATCGGTGATGAGGATCGTGAAGAGTACGACTATTTCATCCACGTTCCTTCGAACGCTTCCGCTCGCTATCGACAAAGGGTATGTAGATGCACTCCATTATGCTCGTTGCTAGATGACTCCTTAGATTGATCTTGGTGAAGCGTAGGAATTTTTTTGAATTATGCTACGTTCCCCAACAGAGAGCTCCTCCACCACCCTAGGCTTGCCAGTAGTCTCCTGACACCTCTAAGAGACTAACCCCCGCTCCTATTTGGCCCCAGCAGCTCTCTTCGACGAGACCCACGACCACCCGAGCCGCCGTCCGCCGGAGATAGGGTCGCCGTCGACGTGGTGCTCGCCGACGTCCAACTACACCACCCACCGACGCGGAAAAGCACTAGGAACCCGTAGGTACCACCCACTCCCTCTACCTCACCGTGGATCGGCGCCGGCGACCACCGCAGCTCTTTGGCGCCGGCGCGACTCTGTTTTCTGTTTTCAAACCTGACGAGTGGGACCCCCTCGTTAGTCTCTCAATCTCATTCGAATCGTTTTTCTGGAAGGCGCCTTCGGGCAAAGTATGTTTTCCCTATTCGGCTGGCGTACTGCATACCGAATCATTTTCTGTTTTTTATATTCTAGCCTCTGGAAACTTTCTGTTTCATTACAGACAAGTCCCTGGACAGAAACTTTAATAACTTTTAAACAAAAGATGATTTTGAGTTGATTCTTTTTCTGTCCTCTTTAGTTTTCTGTCTAGTTTTTTATCATATTTATTTGAAAAATATTTGGGACAACTTTTATACGCACGCGGTATTTATGTTAGTACTCGTTTTATTTGTATACATAGATACCGAAGGACGTGACGGAGCCGCAAACTTCACCGAGTTAGAATCCGGCTACTCCGAACCAGGCAAGCATGTTTGAACCTTTGATATGATGAGTGTGTTGCATGTTTGCTTGAGTAGTTATTCTTCATAGCAAAGCATTTGTGGATGTTATATTTCATGCAAGCAAGCTTCGGGTGAGCCCCGATAGATGATGATGGAACAACCTGATCATGTGGTGACATGAGGGGTTGTGAGCTGGTTTTGTTGGAGCATGCCAGTCAACTGTTAACTCTAGTATCAACATGGATCAAGTCATGATCCCGTTTGTCTCCTTTTTGGTACTATCACATGTCTTCTTCAAAGATTACGGTTTAGTCAGTTGCAAACCTCTTTCCGTGTACACACCAAATAGAGGGGCCGGGATGAGGGTTCCATGGCCCTGGATTAAAGCCCGTCATCCGGTCAGGGGGCATGGGTGTTTCCGGTTGGGACCGAGAGGGGGGCACCCCTTAGAGCGCGCGATATAAATTTGATCCCATGCTATTCGAGGTTGTAGCCTCCCCGTCTTAAAGTTTTTCGTGAATGTTGTCTCGGGTGATTCCGGGCAGTGGGATGTGAAATGGGTGTGTACTGGTTAGTTGTGTTTCTGCTAAAACACCGTAGACGGAACTAGTCCTTGTGGCTAGTGAAATCCGTTGGCTGCGATTTAAGAGTACAAACTCTGCAGAGTCAAAATCTTCCAAGTAGCCATGTTTATGGCCTAGCATTAATCCCCGTGCCAACCACAGTGACCGTCTTGGGTACTCTAAGAATAGTGATTAGAATGGTAATCTAGTCAAGGGTCAACTAATTATTTCTGCACCAACTAACCTCGTGAGATGATCTACCTCCATGAATATATAAGCCCTTTATGTGATGTCACTCAGACGTCCGACTGTGGCATTCTTGTTATTTACTTTTGAATATAAGCCCTTTATGTGATGTCGCTCAGACGTCCGACTGTGGCATTGAATATAAGCCCTTTATGTGATGTCGCTCCGACGTCCGACTATGGCATTCTCATTATTTAATTTTCGTTATAAGCCCTTTATGCTATGTCGCACAGACATCCGACTGTGGCATGTTTTTATTCATTGTTCCTGACGAGGCGTTGCTCAGACACTCGATTGGTATTCTTTTATTTTTCCTTGGGATTTCGGGAGGACTACCGTCCGACTTCCATTTTTAGTTTCCAGCGCAAATTATGTTATTCGGGTACATATTGCTAGTTTGCTCATATGCATCATGTTTGCATTTGTTATATCTTATGTCCGAACTGTCTTGCGAGTACATTCAAAGTACTCACCTGGCTTGTTGATTTGGCCAGATGTTGACGAAGGCGATCTCATGGATGAAGAGTTCGATAGCGAGTCCGACGTCTAGTGGAGTTCCAGTCAGTCTCTAGCGATCCTGGAGTTGATCACTGTTTTATAACCGCTTCCGCCAACCACCAAATAAATTCATCGGGTCTCACTCCGACACTCGATGAACTGTAAGATATTGGAGTCATGTCACCCACTACACTGTGACATATCCACCACCTCTTCTTATTATGAGTTAGTAGTTATGCCACCCTACCATTGCGTCATATCCGCCCTTATGTATTATATCAGCGTGCTTGTAATAAATTGTTGAGCAACCTCAGCTCAACCATGTATAATATTCAGTACTCTGGAATTCTGTATCAAGGATTTGTCTACCAGTGAGAAGTACTCTTCTGTACTGGTTCGATAAAAAGGTCGGTTCTCTCGGTAAATATTTTACTGGAAAACCGGTCCTGACAACCTTGGTATCAGAGCCAGGCTGACTGTAGAAAGCCACTAGGTACGATCCTAATCGGTTATTAGCATATTGAGAGCTATTTCAGCATTTTTACATTTGTAGCAATTTTTTGTTAGTCATCATAAATTTATGATATGACTATTCGAAATTTTTGTCTACTTTTGTAGATGGCCAGCGGTGACTGCGATTCACAAGTGTTCGCCAACATTCCTGAGGGGTTTATCAAGCTCCTCGTCGCCATCACCAAGGTCGCGATCGGTCCATCGACTCGTCCAGAGTTTACACTCTACCGGCACAAGATCAGCGACAGCGTGTCGATGCACTAGGCCGCGGTGCAATTCAAGGGAAGGTGTTCTGAAGCACGCCGCTTCCGATTTGTGGGCAGGGCCATGCCTACGGAGAGGCATGCCATGTAGATGGCTGCCCGTGAGGCGATAGCTCGTCTCCGGGATGCTCTTCCCTCGATGAAGACTCGTCGCTACCGCTACCTCCCATGCCACGTGACTTACACGTGCCACTATGCATTTGCTTGCGCAAGGGGAGAACGTGATGAAGCCATCGAATCATTGGTTGAGTACCTCAAGGCTCTCGAGGCAGCCTTTGATAACCTTGTGGATGACTTGGTGGCTTCTCGTATGGACTTAGTTCAGAGTGGTTCCGCCAACAGGAGGGAGCTTCTCCATACTTCACCACCACTGACATATGTCTCGTCCTCAGCATCTTATGCACCAACCATCTTAGCCACCGCTCACCGCCTACCTACCACTGAGGAGTTTGACCAGGTCATTGCTCCTACTCCAGTCAGAGCTGCACCACCTGCCGCGCTCGCACCAACTTCTCGAACCAGTATTCCACGCCTGGAGCCTATTAGTGAGGAGGAGGTTGAGTCCCCATCACCACTCGTTCTTACCCTCAGCAGGCCGAGGGAAGTCTTCAACATCTCCGACTAGTACGCATGTCCGCGACGTGATGTGTTCGCTTGTATGATATGTTATATATGTAAAATAGGTTGATGTGAAGTAGTCTGTTTGCGCATCATGTAGGAACTTGGAGAAGTGCACTAGCATAAATAACATGTCAAGAATGTATACGCGCATCCTGTGTGGCATATTGTATAATTACGACTCGTGTGTAAGATGTGTACTAAGCGGTCCTTCTCCTTGCGCAATCAAGTTCTTTATTTGAAAATCTTTGGAGTTTGTGTTTTTACTGCTTTTGTAGAATCATTGGTTTATTTTTGCCGCTCAGTTCTTCTCATGAATTCTGCAATAATACCCCAGAGTGGAAAATGACTCATCCCTGGACACGTTCCATGCCAAGTCCGCAAGAGGAAAATTATGGTATCCAGAGAAGTAACAATTTCACGCAGGGGCAGTCAAGTCAGTAGGGCAGTGTTGCTGTTGCTGTTGTTGTTGTTGTTGTCATCGCCGTCGTCATCGTCGTCGTCGTCGTCGTCGTTGTCGTTGTTGTTGTTGTTGTTGTTGTTGTTGTTGCTGTTGCTGTTGTTGTTGTTGTTGCTGCTGCTGCTGCTGCTGTTGTTGTTGTTGTTGTTGTTGTTGTTGTTGTTGTTGTTGTTGTTGTTGTTGTTGTTGTTGTTGTTGTTGTTGTTGTTGTTGTTGTTGTTGTTGTTGTTGTTGTTGTTGTTGTTGTTGTTGTTGTTGTTGTTGTTGTTGTTGTTGTTGTTGTTGTTGTTGTTGTTGTTGTTGTTGTTGTTGTTG
>LR738709.1:354978643-355103160 GCA_902687465.1 Secale cereale
CCCCTCCCCAAGCTAGCACCCCCCTCCTATATAAAGCAAGCACCCCCCTCCAACCACCGCCGCCGCACCCCGCCCCTCGCCGCAAGCTGCCGCCGCCGCGACGCCAGCCCCGCCGCCGCGCACCGCATGCCGCCGCCGCTGCCGCCCCTCGCCGCCGCCACCGCGCCGAGCCGCCGCTGCCGCTGCCGCCCCTCGCCGCCACCACCCCGCAGCCCGCCGCCGCCGCTGGTTGTTCCGTGAGGTAGCCATCGCCCGGTTTTCTTTTAGAAAACCGTTGGTTTTTTTAAGAACCCTAGTCGTTTTTTTAGAATCGGTTTTATTAGATCGGTTTTTTTTGTTTTTATTTTCTGGTTTAGTTAAGTAGTAAACGGTCACTCGTTCGTTCGTTCTAACGAACGAATTCGTCGTTTAGTCTCAGCTGACGAACGTCCGTTCGTTAAGCTGTTTTAGTTTTCTTTTTCACAGTTATTTTCTGATCGCGATCTCTGATCCGATCTTCGTTTTAGTTTATCTTTTCGCTCGTTTATCGGAATCAGGTGATTCAAGCGCCTGGAGTTTCATCTCGAAATTCTCTTTCCGTTTAACCTAGTCACTCAAGCGTTTGCCTCAGCTAAATTTGGACTTAGATCCAGATTCGTTCGGTAGTTGCTTCTTTTTCGCCGTTTGTCTTTCGTTGTTTCTTCTTTTGTTGTTTCTTTTGCAAACCAGAGTTCTTAAGTTGAACTTTCTGGTTAGATCTCTTATTCGAGTTTTACCCGTGCATTAGTTAAGTACTTATTGTGTGCTTGTTTGTTTGCGACAGAGTACCCGGAGTGTGCCGCTTGCTACTTTGAATCTCTAGGTTTTGCGGATCATCAGCCAGGCAAGTAACACTTTGATCATTCTTTCCAATTACCCAGTTTTCATTGCATCAGCAACCCCTCACACATTGCATGAGTAGGATCAATTAACTTGTGGGATTGGGAAGTCGATTGAGGTAGTACCTATTACCTGCATTACATTCAAACCTTTGGGAGTTACTTCTACGTTTGCTGTTAGGACATGCTATGCTCGTAGACGTGGATTGGGTGAGTGTATCCATGACAGATGTGAGTTTGTTAATTAATGGTTCAACTTAAGGTGGCAAATTTAACACACATCTGGGTGGATTGAGGCATCTGGGTATTCCAGGGATTGCCTGTTTTTCTTTTGGACCGCCACCCAGGCTCAAAGGGATCATGAGATTATTCATACTAGAAACTTCCGTGTGCAGCTACAATGCTATTATGGGCTCTAGCATAGTACGAGTAAGTTGTGCGAACTCTTACAGTGGTGGACTAGCAGATGTAGGGGATGTAGGTTGGTACGGTCCACCCGGTTGTAAGGGCTAGCGCTTCTGAAAGACTGTGTCTCGGTCATCCGTTTCTCAAACATCAAGCAGTGCGAGAAATCAAACGGAGGAGATCGAGTCTTGTGGGGAAAAGTGCATAAACCTCTGCAGAGTGTACAAACTGACCATGATTAGCCGTGTCCCCGGTTACGGACGTCTTGAGTATCTAGTACTTGGATATCATGTGAATCTCATCATGTTACTTTAAGAATAATATTGTTGGGTTTAATGATGAACTTTAATTGGGGTTGAGAGGATGTCTATCTTCTCAACGATGTTTCAACTACCATGATAGTTAAACTAAAATTTATTCCTTTGAAGTAGGGAAAAACTGGCTTTACGCAAAAACTGTAACCATAGAGCTTTCCACCAGCCATATTGCATATAGTATAGCTTTACTTTCATTTGCTCTCTTGTGTTACTTTGCCAGCATATTCCATGTGCTGACCCGTTTTCGGGCTGTAACGTTTCATGTTGCAGACTTTTCAGACGACGAGTAAGATGCCTTTTAGGTCGTGGTTCTATACTCAGTGATGCCGCTGGATTTGATGGACTCACTTATCTTCCAAGCCTTCCCGTGTTATCGTGTTAGATGGCCTTCAGCCATTTTTATTGTAATAAGTACATCGTTGGAACTATCGATGTAATAAGTGTGTGATTGCTACTCTGTTATAAATCCTTCAAGTACTGTGCGTGTCAGCATTACTGATCCAGGGATGACACTGATGCACAGAGATCAGACTGTTTGAGGTCTGGTCAGTACAAGATGGTATCAGAGCACACGCTGACTGTAGGACACGACCACTAAGATAAAGCCCTAGAGCAGTATTCACTCTTCTCTTTTCTGACTCCTCATCTTTTCTACTCTTTTAGGATGGTGGATGCAAAGAACAAGTTCATGCAACCGGATGACGATACACCATTTGGACGACACCTGAAGGAAGTCACTAGATATCTAAACATTGGACTACCAAGTTTCACCGGAACCTATAATGCCACTCTACCTGAGGAGGAGCGTTGGTTGATTCAAGCTCAAGTTCCAGGAAGGACGTTCAAGCCCGTCACCACACTCATAGAATTTTCCTTTAATGCGCCTACATGGAGCCTAGGCAGAAGCATGGCAGCCCACATTGCTATGGGAAGGATTGGAGAAGTCTACAAGCAGGAACTAAAGGACACCATCTACCAGATTTGTGGAAGCCGAGATGAGAATTGGGATATGATCAGCACCCGGAAGGATAGATCCATTGCAGCCTTCATCCAGGAGTTGAACCATCACATTCGTCGCCAGGAGCACCAGATGTGTGCAGGGATGATAGATTTGAAGAAAGCCCTAAATAGGAATTTGGAACTAGAGGAAGAACTCAAGTCTACACGCGACGGATACGAGAAGGAGATGCTAATACTTGTGGAGAAGAATGATGACTTGACACGGAAGTTAGGGATTACTCATGGGAGAAGAAGACGAGGAAGAAGAACCCAAGGAGATTCCACCGGAAGACTACATTATCATCGACGACACGGATTCGGAACCTGATGACAGGAAAGATGAAGACTATGAAGATGAAGCTGGAGCAGATATCATGGAATCCTCTGTCGATCAAAATTTTTAGAAGACTTTCCCTTGACTAGTAGTTTTCCCGTTTAGTAGACTTAGATCACTTTTGTAAACGATTAGATCCGTGTAAGCCCTTGTTTGAAATTGATTTTGGTGTCATGAATTGTGTGTTTGCCTCATGTGCATATGGGTAGTGATTTTCCCTTAGACCTTTTTCTATTCTAATCTCTTCCCTCTACACCCATCAGATGCCTCCAAGACGTGTGCCCGGATTTGAGTTTCCCCCTGAGCTCACCCAGTTGATCCAGCAGCAGAACACCCTGATGCAACTACTTGTCCAGAATACTCTGAACAACCAGAACAACAACAACAACCCTCCACCACCACCACCCATGGACAACCTGACACGTTTCTTAAGGTTGCAACCACCAGTGTTTGCTAGCAACATCGAACCAATAGTGGCTGATGACTGGCTACGCAAGATTGGAAGGGATTTGACCACCGCCAATTGCTCGGATGCTGAGAAGGTGCGATTTGCCGCACACCAGTTGTCTGGACCAGCCGCGCATGGTGGGAGAATTACACAGCCACTTACCCCATAGCCAATGTGACTTGGGATCAGATTCAGCAAGCTTTTCGTATAGCCCATGTCTCAACTGGAGCTATGAGTATGAAGAAGCAGGAGTTTCGCAATTTGCGCCAAGGCAACCGTACTGTGGCCCAGTACGTGGATGAGTTTAGTACCCTATCTCGTTATGCCCCAGATGATGTGGCTACAGATGCCGCTAAGCAGGAGAGATTCATGGAAGGGCTGAATGATGAGATGAGTGTACAGTTGATGGTGGCAACTTTCAATAACTACCAGGAGCTGGTTGACCGAGCCCTAATGATTGAAAGGAAGCATCAACAGATTGAAAGTCGCAAGAGGAAGTATGTGCAAGGAAAGTATAACTCTGGAGCACAGCAGAAGCCCCTTTTTACCCCTAAAACGGTAGGACAGTTCCAACATACCCATGGAGGAGGTAGCTCGCACAATCATAGTGGCCCTAAGAATGGAAATGGGAATGGAGCAAATGGTAACCAGAACCGCCCTACACCGTCCACACCCACCAAGAAGGATTTCATTCATATCACTTATTTCAAGTGCGGGAAGAATGGACATTATGCCACTGATTGCCCAGAAGTTAAGAATGGGAACAGCAATGGAAGCGCCACGAAGAAGCCCAACCCCTTCAATAAAGGACAAGTGAATCACGTTAGCGTGGAGGAGGTTGAAGCTCAGCCAGATGCAATAATATGTATGTTTTTAGTTAAGTCCTTTACTGCACTCGTTCTTTTCGATACTGGTGCATCGCATTCATACATATCAAGGAGATTTGTGGATAAGTATAAGCTGCCAACCCAAGCCCTTAGATCGCCCATGTTAGTAACCTCACCAGGAGCGGAGTATATGGCTAAGTTATGGTGTGATCAGTTGCCATTAAGGATCGGTAACTACATTTTCCCTTCGGACCTAGTAGTATTGGAATCTCAAGGATTGGATGTGATATTAGGCATGGATTTGTTATCTAAGTATGAAGGGAATATTGAATGTGCAAGTAAGTCCATTTTGCTTACTACGCCAGAAGGGAGAAGGATCAAGTATGTATCCCGGCATGAGCCAAAGAGGAATAGATTAAATTCCTTATCAGGAGTTGTTCAGGAGGAAGTACCAGTGGTGAAGGATTTCCCTGACGTATTTCCAGAAGAACTGCAAGGAATGCCACCTGACAGAGATATAGAGTTTTTGATTGAACTTTTGCTAGGAACAGGACCAATTTCTAAGAGACCATATAGGACGCCAGCAAAGGATTTGGAGGAAATTAAGAAACAGATTAAGGAGTTACTGGATAAAGGATTCATACGCCCAAGTTCTTTGCCTTGGGGTTCGCCAGTACTTCTAGTGGAGAAGAAGGATGGATCGTTAAGAATGGTTGTTGATTACCGAGGGCTAAACGAAGTAACAATCAAGAACAAGTACCCACTGCCGATGATCAATGATCTGTTCAATAGATTGCAAGGAGCTAAGGTATTTTCCAAGATCGATCTGCGATCAGGGTACCATCAATTGAAGATCCGAGAGAAGGATATACCTAAGACGGCCTTTACCACCAGGTACGGATTGTACGAGTATACCGTTATGTCTTTTGGTCTGACTAACGCACCGGCATACTTTATGAACTTGATGAACAAAGTGTTTATGGAGTATTTGGATAAGTTCGTCGTAGTGTTCATAGATGATATATTGATCTTCTCGAAGGATGAAGAGGAGCATGCAGAGCATTTGCGTTTGGTATTGGAGAAGCTCCGAGAACATCAGTTATACGCGAAGTTTAGCAAATGTGAATTTTGGTTGAAGGAAGTCGGATTCCTCGGACACGTTATATCTGGAGAAGGAATAGCAGTAGATCTCGCCAAGGTGGACACTGTGACCCATTGGGAAGCACCGACAACAGTTGGAGAGATCCGGAGTTTTCTTGGACTTGCAGGATACTACCGGAGATTTATCGAGAATTTCTCAAAGATTGCAAAGCCAATGACGGAGTTGTTAAAGAAGGACACCAAGTTCAGTTGGACAGAAGAATGTGAGGCCAGTTTCCAGGAATTAAAGAAACGTTTGGTCTCATCACCTGTGTTGATTCTGCCAGATCAACATAAGGATTACGAGGTGTACTGCAACGCTTCACGTCGAGGACTTGGAGCCGTTCTTATGCAGGAAGGAAGAGTTGTTTCGTATGCTTCACGACAACTGAAACCTCATGAGTTGAACTATGCCACTCATGATTTGGAGTTAGCAGCTGTAGTGCATGCCTTGAAGACGTGGAGACACTTTCTCATTGGAAACCATTGTGAAGTATATACGGATCCCAAGAGTTTGAAATATATATTCACCCAGAAGGAGTTGAATCTCAGGCAAAGGAGATGGCTGGAACTCATTAAGGATTATGACATGAGATTCCATTATCATCCCGGAAAGGCTAATGTAGTAGCCGATGCGCTAAGCCGCAAGAGCCATGTCAATACCCTAATGATGGAAGAGTTTCCAAAGGAGTTAGCTGAGGATTTGCGAGAACTACGTTTGGAGATAGTTCCGAGAGGCTACATAGCAACACTAGAAATCCAGTCTACCCTGATGGATAAAATCAGAGAAGCTCAGAAAACTGACGAGGAAGTTGCCTCTATAAAGGAGAGGATGAGCGAAGGTAAAGCCAAAGGATTTCGTGAGGATAAACACGACACCTTATGGTTTGAGGACCGCATTTATGTGCCTAATGACCCGGAGATCAGGAAGTTGATTCTACAGGAGGCCCGTGATTCACCATACTCGATTCACCCAGGAAACACTAAGATGTATTTGGATTTGAAGGACATTTTCTGGTGGACCGGTATGAAGAAGGATATTGCAGAGTATGTAGCAGTTTGTGATGTATGTCAGAGAGTGAAGGCAGAACATCAGAAGCCGGCAGGATTGTTACAACCATTGCCAGTACCCGAATGGAAGTGGGATAAGCTAGGTATGGATTTTATTACGGGATTACCCAAAACTCGTTCTGGCTATGACTCAATTTGGGTCGTAGTCGATCGTTTAACAAAGGTAGCTCATTTCATCCCCGTAAAGACTACCTATACCAGTGCAAAGTTGGCAAAGATATACATGACCCGAATTGTATGTCTGCATGGAGTTTCGAGGAGCATCGTATCAGATAGAGGAACCCAGTTTACCTCAATGTTCTGGAATCAGTTACATGAAACTTTGGGTACCAGGCTAGAGTTTAGCACAACTTTTCACCCGCAGACAGATGGACAGACTGAGAGAGTCAATCAGATTCTGGAGGATATGCTGAGAGCCTGTGCACTAGATTATGGATCTAGTTGGGACGACAATTTGCCGTATGCTAAATTTTCTTACAACAACAGTTATCAATCCAGTTTGAAGATGGCCCCTTTCGAAGCTTTATACGAAAGGAGGTGTAGGACTCCGTTGTCGTGGGACGAAGTTGGAGACCGACAGTTGTTTGGACCAGACTTAATCAAAGAGTATGAGGAGAAGGTGAAGTTGATTCGAGATAGACTGAAGGTAGCTCAGTCCAGGCAGAAAAGTTATGCAGACTCGAAGCACAAGGAGATAGCCTATGAGATCGGAGACAGAGCGTACTTGAGAGTATCGCCTCTGCGAGGAGTTAAACGTTTCGGAGTTAAAGGAAAACTTGCCCCTAGATTTGTGGGACCTTACGGTGTTTTGGAACGCATGAGAGAGGTTGCCTAAAAGTTGGAATTGCCCGAAGGATTGTCAGGAGTGCACGATGCGTTTCATGTTTCGCAGCTTAAGAAGTGCCATGCGGAGATGGCCGAAATCCCGCTTAGAGACACAGTACCCCTGGAAGCAATTTAGTTGGACAGTGATCTGACCTACGAGGAGAAGCCTGTTAAGATCCTCGAATTTTCGAGCAGAGTTACCCGCAGCAAGGTTATCAAGTTTTGCAAAGTTCAGTGGAGTCACCACACCGAGGAAGAAGCCACCTGGGAACGAGAAGATGATCTACGCAAGGACCACCCTCACCTATTTTCTAGCCAACCCGAATCTCGAGGGCGAGTTTCATCTTAAGGGGGGTAGGTTTGTAACATCCCAAATTTTCAATTTGGAATGTTATACATTAGATCATTATGCATATCATATTTTCTTGCTTTTGGTGATCCGAGAAAATCCTAAGCAACTCAAGGACCCTCGGAGAGAGTTGGGGATTTCTAAATTTTCATATTTGAGGTTTCAAATTTTTTGAAAATAGGATCGTTTGATTTTATTTATTTTTTCTTCAGGTATTTCTATCATAAATATACGAGAGAGGGAGTAAAATGACTCTCCCAAAATAAAGAAATACAGAAGATTTAATAAAAAGATCAAATAAGTTTTATTTGGAGTTTTATTTGAATTAGGAAAAATTGCATGTTTTCAAAAATGCATTTTAGTGCCAAGAAAATGTTCATCTTGTTCTAAATATTCCATTTAGACGGTGAAAATTTGTTTTGGCAATTTCTAGGTTTTATTTTATTTTCTAGAGTTATTTTTTAGCGCTGGCGTATATATATAAAAAAATATAGGGGGACCGACCCGACTGGGCCGAAGCCCAGCCGAGCAGGCCCATCGCCGCCCGCCGCCTTCCCCGCTTCGCCACCGTGACCGCATCGGACTCCACCGCCGACCGCCATGGCATTGCCCCCTCCCCAAGCTAGCACCCCCCCTCCTATATAAAGCTAGCACCCCCCTCCAACCACCGCCGCTGCACCCCGCCCCTCGCCGCAAGCCACCGCCGCCGCGACGCCCGCCCCGCCGCCGCGCACCGCACGCCGCCGCCGCAGCCGCCCCTGCGCCAGCCACCGCGCCGAGCCACCGTTGCCGCTGCCGCCCCTCGCCGACACCACCCCGCAGCCCGCCGCCGCCCGCCGTCGACGAAAGCCGCCGCCGCCGGTTGTTCCGACGAGGTAGCCGCCACCCGGTTTTCTTTTAGAAAACCGTTGGTTTTTTAAGAACCCTAGTCGTTTTTTAGAATCGGTTTTATTAGATCGGTTTTCTGTTTTTATTTTCTGGTTTAGTTATATAGTAAACGTTCACTCGTTTGTTCGTTCTAACGAACGAATTCGTCGTTTAGTCTCAGCTGACGAACGTCCGTTCGTTAAGCTGTTTTAGTTTTATTTTTCGCAGTTATTTTCTGATCGCGATCTCTAATCCGATCTTCGTTTTAGTTTATCTTTTCGCTCGTTTATCGGAATCAGGTGATTCAAGCGCCTGGAGTTTCATCTCGAAATTCTCTTTCCGTTTAACCTAGTCGCTCAAGCGTTTGCCTCAGCTAAATTTGGACTTAGATCCAGATTGGTTCGGTAGTTGCTTCTCTTTCGCCGTTTGTCTTTCGTTGTTTCTTCTTTTGTCGTTTCTTTTGCAAACCGGAGTTCTTAAGTTAAACTTCCTGGTTAGATCTCTTATTCGAGTTTTACCCATGCATTAGTTAAGTACTTATTGTGTGCTTGTTTGTTTGCGATAGATTACCCGGAGTGCGCGCTTGCTAGTTTGAATCTCTAGGTTTTGCGGATCATCAGCAAGGCAAGTAACACTTTGATCATACTTTCCAATTACCCAGTTTTCATTGCATTAGTAAACCCCTCACACATTGCATGAGTAGGATCAATTAACTTGTGGGATTGGGAAGTAGATTGAGGTAGTACCTATTACCTACATTACATTCAAACCTTTGGGAGTTACTTCTACGTTTGTTGTTAGGACATGCTATGCTCGTAGACGTGGATTGGGTGAGTGTATCCATGACAGATGTGAGTTTGTTAATTAATGGTTCAACTTAAGGTGGCAACTTTAACACACATCTGGGTGGATTGAGGCATCTGGGTATTCTAGGGATTGCCTGTTTTTCTTTTGGACCGCCACCCAGGCTCAAAGGGATCATGAGATTACTCATACTAGAAACTTCCGTGTGCAGCCACAATGCTATTATGGGCTCTAGCATAGTACGAGTAAGTCGTGCGAACTCTTATAGTGGTGGACTAGCAGATGTAGGGGATGTAGGTTGGTATGGTCCACCCGGTCGTAAGGGCTAGCGCTTCTGAAAGACTGTGTCTCGGTCATCCGTTTCTCAAACATCATGCAGTGCGAGAAATCAAACGGAGGAGATCGAGTCTTGTGGGGAAAAGTGCACAAACCTCTGCAGAGTGTACAAACTGATCATGATTTGCCGTGTCCCCGGTTACGGACGCCTTGAGTATCTAGTACTTGGAAATCATGTGAATCTCATCATGTTACTTTAAGAATAATATTGTTGGGTTTAATGATGAACTTTAATTGGGGTTGAGAGGATGTCTATCTTCTCAACGATGTTTCAACTAACATGATAGTTAAACTAAAATTTATTCCTTTAAAGTAGGGAAAAACTGGCTTTACGCAAAAACTGTAACCATAGAGCTTTCCACCAGCCATATTGCATATAGTATAGCTTTACTTTCATTTGCTCTCTTGTGTTACTTTGCCAGCATATTCCATGTGCTGACCTGTTTTTGGGCTGCAACGTTTCATGTTGCAGACTTTTCAGACGACGAGTAAGATGCCTTTTAGGTTGTGGTTCTATACTCAGTGATGCCGTTGGAGTTGATGGACTCACTTATCTTCCAAGCCTTCCACCGTTATCGTGTTAGATGGCCTTCAGCCATTTTTATTGTAATAAGTTCATCGTTGGAACTATCGATGTAATAAGTGTGTGATTGCTACTCTGTTATAAATCCTTCAAGTACTGTGCGTGTCAGCATTACTGATCCAAGGATGACACTGATGCACAGAGATCAGACTGTTTGAGGTCTGGTCGCTACACTATCATACCACATCACAACCATTTTAATAGCATGTTGGCATGCAAGGTACACCATTATAATCTCGTAGCTAATTAAGCATGGCATGAGCAACTATAATCTCTAATTGTCATTGCAAACATGTTTCATTCATAATATGCTGAATCAAGAATGATGAACTAATCATATTTACAAAAACAAGATAGGTCGGGTTCATACCAGCTGCTCTCATCTCAATCAGTCCATCATATATCGTCATTATTACCTTTCGCTCGCACGACCGAACTATGTGAATAATAATAATAGTGCACGTGCATTGGACTAAGCTGGAATCTACAAGCATTTAATACAAGGGAGAATACAATGTAATATGGGCTCTTGGTTAAATCAACAATAATGCATATGAGAGACACTCAACATTTTCATCATGGTCTTCTCCTCTTGTCCCCCAAAGAAAAGAAAATAAATAAAACTATTTACACAGGAAAGCTCCCAACAAGCAAAAGAAGAACGAGAAATCTTTTTGGGTTTTTCTTTTAGTTACTACTACTACAGGCATGGAAAGTAAACTAGCTAAAAGCTACAAGTATTTTTTTTGTTTTCTTGAGGTTTTACAGGCACACAAGAAGAAGGCTTAGAAAATAAAATAAACTAGCAGTGATAGTACAATAAAAAAGTATGAGCACGCACAACTGGCATGAGTGTGTGAACATGAATGTAATGTCGATGAGAAATACATACTCCCCCAAGCTTAGGCTTTTGGCCTAAGTTGGTCTAGAGCCATGGCTAGCCTGGCGGATATCGAAAGTTGTAACTGGGGTCGTACTTAGATGCAACGGCTACTGCCTGACGAGCTGCAGCTTGGAGATGAGCCGCCTTCGTGCTCTCCTTATACTTGTTCGCCTCCTCCCTGGTTATAACATATCTCCTTTTTGCCTGAAAGTTAAAGAAAGTAGGAGCAGGAAGGGCAACATGGACGGTGTGCTGTCTGTCGAAGATTAGTCGGTACTGGAGGAATTGTTCATTCCTATCAACAAACTGATGGCGAACCATAGCATTATAATCTAGATAAGCAGGTGGCAACTTCATATCATTTTCATCTATGGGTACACGAAGATAATTAGCTACACGAGTTGCATATATTCCACCGAACAAATCTCCACTAATACCGTTAAGATGCAACCTTCGTGCAACAATGGCCCCAAGTTATATTGCTTATCACCTAATACCACACTCTTGAGGACACTAAGATCTCGAACGCACATGTGACAAGCCTCATCTTTACCATTAATACATCTACCTATAAACAGAGCAAAATAATATATGGAAGGGAAATGAATGCTCCCTATGGTAGCTTGTGTGGTTTCTCTAGATCCCCCACAGTGATACTAGCAAGAAAGTCTTTATATTCAGATTTGCGAGGTTCACTAACATTGCCCCACTGCGGGAGTTTACAAGCAATATTAAAATGTTCTAGGACCATGGTATATGATTTATCATATAGATCAAATAAAACAGTGTGAAAAATGCACGTGGATGTAAATTTAAACCTTCTCACAAAGGAATCAGTTAGGTAGTGGTACTGCGAGCACTTATCTGACACGAAGTCCTCAAGATCAGCATTACGCACATATGTGTCAAATTCATCCCTGATGCCTGCCTGGACCATAAACTCCTCTGACGACCATTCACAATGCCGCACTTGAGCTTCTCTCGATGGTTCATCGTCCGACTCACGTATCGCGACCCTTGGCACTTGCTTCCTTGAGGAACCACCTTGGTAATTCCTATGCATTTTTCTCTGAAAAATTTCTAAAATTTTAGTGACTCAAAATAAAAGTGAACCAAACTCAACATGATTGATAACAACTACTCCCACAAGTGCCTAGAGGCTATATCATGCATTGGAACTACTTTTGACCACATAAATTTGACATGCAAGCTCAACAACAGGGTCACCTAAGCAACAAAAATTTGCAATAAATAAAGCACTAGAAAAAAACTAATTGGACCATTGGGTGAGTTACATATCGAAGAACATTCTCCCTAACCCGTTTTCTGAATGGAACTTTGAGCATGGAGATAAAAAATGGCAGCAAGATGAGCTAGAACACGGGTTTGAGCTATGGGAGGATTTTTTCTGGAGGAAGACGAAGTGAGTGGGTGCTGGAATAAGTGGAGGAGGTCCACGTGGGGCCCAGGAGGTAGGGGGCGCGCCCAGGGTGGTGGGCGTGCCCTGGACCCTCATGGCCAGGTGGTGTGGCCCCCTGGTGTGTTCTTAGTGCCAACAATTCTTAAATATTCTACAAAAAATCATATTTCATTTTCAAGACATTTGGAGAACTTTTATTTTTGGGGTATTTTTATTGCAAGGATAATTCAGAAAACAGACATAAAATATTATTTTTGCTTTATTTAATCTAAATAACAGAAAGTAAAAAGAGGGTACAGAGAGTTTTGCTTTCTAACTTCATCCATATCATGCTAATCAAAAGGAATCCACTAACAAGGTTGATCAAGTCTTGTTAACAAACTCTTTCCGAATAACATGAAATCGGAGAATTTTCGAATAACACTAGGTTACCTCAACGGGGATATGTATGTCCCCAACAATAAGAATATCATATTTCTTCTTGACAGTAGGATGAGGGAATTCAAAACCTCCAATAGTAATCGTTGAAATTTTTCCAATAGAATTGATACTATGGACTTGAGGTTGTTTGCTCGGGAAATGTACCGTATGGTCATTACCATTTACATGAAAAGTGACATTGCCTTTGTGAAAGTGCGTTATATCGACTAGAGGGGGGTGAATAGGCAAAGAACTACTTGCAGTGGAATAAGTACTCAAAAGTAAACATAGCAGAACACAAGCATGGTCATCATGATGAAATGAAGACAAGCACAGAGTACAGAAAGCGTAAACATAGGATAACACAGGATGAAGACAAACAGACTGAAGAAATTGAACTGAGGAAATTGAGAAAGTTTTTAGTCAAAGTCTTCAAACAGATATAAACAAGCACACAACACAGTTATGAGGAAATGAAAGAGTTTAGGAAATAGAACCAGTAAGCTTGGTGAAGACAATGATTTGGTAGACAAGTTCCAACTGATGTCTCAGTTGTACGTCTAGTTAGGGCGGCTAGGTATTCAAACCTGAGGACACACAGTCCCGGACACCCAGTCCTGAACACGCAGTCCAGGACACTCAGTCCTCACCGTATTCCCCTTGAGCTAAGGTCACACAGACCTCTCCCAATCACTCGTGGTAAGTCTTCAAGCGACTCCCAAACCTTCACAAACTCGGTCACTCGGCAATCCACAATTCCGCTTGGATGCTCTAGACCATGACGCCTAACCGTTTGGAAGAAGCACAGTCTTCAAAGGTAACAAGCGTCGGATCCCCGCAGGATCAATCTCTTCAGTGATGCTCAATCACTTTTGGGTTTGTAGGTGTTTGGGTTTGGTTTTGGGTTTTTCCTCACTTGATGATTTTCACTCAAAGTCCTCGGAGGATGCGTTGCTCTTATGACAAGTGACAGTTTATCTTGGAGCAGCCAACCAGCTAGTGGTTATAGGATAGCCTAGGGAGCAGCCCGACATGATAAGACATAAATGCCCTTCAATAACATGACCGTTAGGTGGGTAGATATTTTGGGACAGCTGGCGCATAGCACAACAACAGTCGGAAATTTGAGTATCAAATTCCTCAGGGCTATCATGTTCCTCACTAGTAGGAGATCCGCGCTCGCGAATTCCTAACTCCTCAGTCAGAACAAGTTCCTCAAAGACCAGAAGAACTTCATCTCTGTCACTGAAGAATATGACTGAACTGTATGAGATTTACAATGGCTTCAATCGAAGGGATTGGTAGGTGTAGGATTTTGAGTTGAGCATCACATGGAAAATTTTCCTTAGTATTTCCTCGACCCCCTTTAACAGTATGGTGTTTCCTATGACTCAAGAAAGAGAAAATGAAACTACGAAAACAAAAGTCTTCACGCTTCATGTTCCTCAAATGAGAACCAAGTCTTCAAGGTCACACCAATTTATTCACTTTCAAAGTCTTCAGAAAGTCTTCAGAAATCCAAAGTCTTCAGTCGAAGAACATTTTTAGGGGTCGACTTTCTCTGTAAATATAAAACTCATCATAGACTTATAGACCTGTGTACACTCATAAACACATTAGTCCCTTAACCTATAAGTCTTCAATACACCAAAATCACTAAGGGGCATTGGATGCACTTACAGTGTCCCCCTTTTTGGTGATTGATGACAATATAGGTTCAGTTTTCAACGGGGATAAACATATGAAGTGTAAATACTGATATTGAGGAATTTGATTGCAAGATATAGAAGAACCCCCCTGAAGATGTGCATAGTGAGGAATTTTCTTTTGAAGCAATGCACATTTGAAGAGTAGTATCATGGAGATCTCCCCCTATATCTTGTAATTCATACACGCATTTAACATATGATATGAAGAATTTGAAATACATGATGAAATATGGTGACTGATGTAATTCAGCATGCGTGCATAAACATTAATGAGGAATAAGCATGGAGAAAAACCACAACAAAAGTATCAGGCCACCATAGAGTTTAAGTTTACAACTCGATCCAGCAATGTCATCAGAAGAACGAGAGTTGTAACTTGAAAAAAACGCCCATATAAATAGACCCGCTTGAAGATCAACTCAAATTTCTCCCCCTTTGTCATCGAATGACCAAAAGGATCGAAACTGAGGACTAACACCCCTGAAGAATCTCAAGTTGATGAAGGAGCGCCAGCGTTGTTGGTGTCGTTGGTTGATGTAGGGCCTGCCGTCGTGTCGTCCAAGTCTTCATGCTCGTCTGTGTCGCGCAATGAAGGCTAGGAGCTGGCCACCAAGGAAGGAACCTTGACCTTCTTGTATTTCTTCGGTGGACGAGCAGACCAGTCAAAATCTTCCTTGAGACCCATTTCTTCAGATCTTCTTCGCTATAAATGTGAGATAGAACAGCCCAGGTACGGTTGAAGGTTTCATGGAGGTAGTAATGGTTTTTCTTCACTGGATTGTGGGTAGCAGTCATGTTGTGAAGAATTGAACCAAACTGACGCTTGACCCATTTGTGATTGCGATCAACTGTCACATCCCTAGTTAAGCACTTGCATTAGGGCTAGCTAGAGTGTGCATCATGTTTACTTATCAAAGAAACTTGAAATGGGAATGACAGAAACCCCAGCACCCCTCTTCTAACAACTAGGGTTTGATAAAATCTTTTCCAATGTACCCAAAATGCCTTTAAAAAATGTTCATCATTTCTGCCTTGGTCTCAAACCTCTGCTAAAAATGGTGCACAATTTTCTAGGACATCTAAGGGCTCTGGATTAAATCATATGGTATTTGAATTTGGGCATTTAAATGCTATAAAATATTTTAAATGCTCAAATTATCATAAACTATAATGTTCCATGCTGTTCATATTATATACAGTGGGCATGACAAGTTTCATGAGTTATAAAAATGCTCTGGCATTTTTAATAATTAAACAAAGTTGCAAAAGAAATTAAACAGAAAAGAAATAGGAAAAAGAAAGAGAGAGAAAGCACTTACCTTGGGCCCAGCACTGTTGCAGACCGGCCCAGCCCACCAGCCCCGTTCTGTCGCCTTCCTCCTCGCGCCAGTCGGCAGCGCGCGTGGCCGCCGCGCGCCGGCACGCGCCCGGCCACCTCCACCCTGCCTGCCTGCCTCCCGACGGCCTGGACGTCTCCTGGCGTCGCCATGCAGCTGCCCCGACCCCTCTCGCACTTTCCCCTCGTCCCCGTCGCCTCCCCTAGCTCTCTCCCTCTCACCACCGAGCCGCTCGTCGTCGCCGCTCGGCGTTGCCGCACCTAGACCCTCCCCCTCGACCCGTGACCGTGTCCAAAAGGTTCGCCGCGATGCCCTCTACCTCCTCGCTGAGCCACGGATCGCCGGGAGCCCTGCAACGCCCTCACGCCGTCGTCCCCAATCTCGGATCGCTGGAGCACCTCACCGTCGATTAAGAAGCTGCAGCGCGTCCCCGACCCCTCCGTCGAGCTCGTTAGCACCGCTGTGAGCTCCTGCGCCGAATCCCTCTCTCCTCCGCTTCATTTGCGCCGTGTAGCTGCCGCTCCGTTGATCACCGAAACTCACCGCCGCCGTGCTTGCCGCCGGCGACGCTCCGGTGACCATTTGGTCACTGGCACATGTCCATCTCGCTCGCCGCAGCACGTAGACGAGCTAGGTACTACGCACGCATCGCCTAGGCCACGGTAGCCGCGTCTCCACACACACCCGAACGCCGGCCGCCGCCGTCGAGCTCGTTGTCGTCGCCTCCGGCCACCACAGGTCCGGCGACCACCACCGTTCGACGCGCAACGACAAGGGCTCTCCAACGCGCCCAACCGCGGCTCGAACCGAGCCCTGTGGACGTTTTCTGAAGCACGCCGTCGTGTCTGGCCTCGCCGGCGTCACTTCGCCGGCGAGTTTGACTTGTTTGACCACGGGTTTGACCCCCCTGGGTCACTGACATGTGGGCCCTGCCTGCAAGTCAAACCTAGATTAGGTGTTAATTTAATTCTAATTAGTTAATTAGTTAACTGTGACACTGACCAGTGGGTCCCACTGGTCAGGTTTGACTTGGACTAGCCCTGTTGACTGATTGACGTCAGCATGATGTCATGCTGACGTAGTAAAGTATTTTCTGGGATTTTTAGATTTAAAATAATTCAGGAAATTCCAAAAAATACCCAAAACTTCAAATAATCATATAAATTCAACAGTAGCTCATATGGAAAAGATTTATATATGAAAAATGATCAGAAAAATCCAATCTTTCCAATGGCACTGGTTTCATGCATGTTTGAGCAAGTTAACCTTGCTGTATACATTAAAACATGATAATGCACTTATTTAAATAATAGTTAAAGTGCCAATTTGAATCTTGGATTCAAATAGGCTCAAACCTTTCTGGTTATAGTTGCATTAGCCCAACACACGTGCATCTTGCCATGTCATGAGCATGCATCATATTGTTGCATTTGTTTGTTAATGATTGTATCGCCGGTATTCTCTGTGTTAGGTCCTGCTCCTGAGGATACTGCTGCGTATCCAGTTGAAGAGCAGTACCCGACAACCACTTTGTCATGCAAGCAATCATTGATCATTCCGATACAAACCCAATCTTCTCGCTCCTCCTCTCTTTTACTGCATTAAGGCAACAGCGTGTGAACTGCTACTTGCTGCGGTAGTTGAACCCTATTCCCTTGCATGACCTGTCATTGCCACAGTAAATAGTTGAAACCCACTAGCAAGTGTAGGAGTTGATTGAGCCATGTGATGTGTGATCCACCATGCTATTTGTTTATGTTGCCTGCTATGCTTAGAGTTGTGTCTGGTCTGGTTCATCTGGGTGATGGATCAGTGTGAAATGATCATACCGATAAAGAGAAGGAAGTGTGGAATACGCAGTATCGATGAAAGGCCATGTAGGAGTACGTGGTGGGTTGTTTCATTGGAACCGTACATAGGACCCGAGATCTGTATGTGTGGTTCAAGTTCCAGCTACTACCATGAATTGGGCCCGAAACCAATGGACCCTCTCGGCTTATTAATTACCCTCGATCTCTGTCCAGGAGTTGCAACTAGTTTCTGGTATTTATAGTTTACCGGAGGTCGTGCACAGCGCTGACCCTCGGGGTGGGTTGTGATGCGACATGTACGTGGCACGGTGTACCGGTTGCCCGTTTGGTGACTCGGGAACCCTGTACACATCGTTTGGGGCCGTGAGCGACACCCTGGCCGGATCTCCCCACGGATGGAACCCAAATAGGCGATAAACCTGGACAAGAGACTTGAGTAGTTAGTCAGGTCGTGGCCGACACCCTCGCTGGGCTTCCACTTGAAGGTTGCCGAGTACATGTCAAGTAAACGGCGATAAGTGGTGGAAGCGTGTGTGAAGAGGTACACCCCTGCAGGGTTATCAATCTATTCGAATAGCCGTTGTTCGCGGTACGGACTACTTGGTTACTCTTACAGTTCATAGACAAGTTGATGGATTCTACTAAAAGCCTCAAGATAAGTGTGAGTGCCATGGATGGCCCTTCCGTAGGATGACGGAAGAGGATCCTCGGTAGTGTATTGTTGTGGTGATTAGAGGACTCGTGTTCGTAATAACATCTTGCAATCTGTTGAGAGTTGTAGTATAGGTTAGCCATGAGTCAAAGCTGGATTTCTGCTATGAACTCCACTACCCCCTTTGATAATGTTGCATGTATGATAGGTTCTGTGGTAAGACTTGCTGAGTGCCTTTGTACTCATGTTTGCTTAATAACTGTTGTAGAGGAGAACCCTGCCCCTGCTGATGGGTTCTACATAGACGTTGACGTCGATGAGTAGCTTGACACCCAGACGGAGATCTGGAGCTTGTGAAGGGCCTTGTAGATAGTCAGGCTACACCAAGCCTGTTTTATTTCCTAAGTTGTCTGTACTCAGACATGTAGCTTCCGCTTGTGCTTGTATAACTGTATGACTTGAGTGTTGGGTCATGTGACCCCTACCTGTATGGATATGTTATGTATGGCTCTTGGAGCCTCTTAAATAAAGTACTTTGAGTCATAGAGTTCTGTTGTGATGCAATGTTGTATTTACACATATTGAGCATGTTGTGTGTATGGTTGAAATGCTTGGTATGTGTGGGATCCGACACCTAGTTGTTTTCCTTTGGTAGCCTACCTTACAGGGAAATGCCTCCTAGTGATTCCAATGAGCCTTGGTAGCTTGCTACTGCTCGGAACACGTAGGCTGGCCGGCATGTGTCCTTCTTCGTTCACGTGTCTGTCCCTTAGGGAAAATGTCACGCGTTGTTCCTTTAAGTCCATGTAGCTTGCTACGACTTGGGTTCATACATTGATGACCGACACGTTCGTTGCTGGGTCATGGATGCCTGTCTCTGTAATTTAGTGCCACTTTTGGTTTATAACTAGCCATGTCGGCCCGGGTTCTCTGTCATATGGATGCTAGCGACACTGTCATATACGTGTGCCAAAATGCGCAAACGGTCCCGGGCCAGGTAAGGTGGCACCCGTGGGGTTACCGTGCGTGAGGCCGCAAAGTGATATGACGTGTTACAGCTAGATCGGTGTGACTTAGGATCGGGGTCCTGACAGCGTTGGCATCAGAGCTGGACTGCCTGTAGGTTTCTCAAGCCAAACTGGTCGATGTTGAGTCTAGAAAAATTCTTAGTTATATGTAGGGGAATTGATTGTGGAAGGGAACGTAAGGCTCCTTTTACTCCTTTACCTTATGCCCTTCTGATCTGAGTCAGTTTATTCTTTCTACGGGGATTTAGGACTAGGCCTCTTATCCTTACTAGGTTCACGTGTTACTAATCCGTAGACTCTTTGGATTGTTGGTTTCAAGCCTCAGTTCAGTTTCTATCCTTTTGAGTATGATGATTGTTGAACCGGAACCTTGATATGGAATTGTTGAGTGGCTATGCTATCATTTGTATGATGTCTCAAATCTTTGTTTGAGCATTTACAGTTGTTATGCTGCCCGATTTCTTCCAGAAACACTAATGCCTTTGCATTACCTCGTGTTTCAGATGTCTGGCCGCACCCCTCACCAAGTGGTTCGTTTGACTCGGTGCATCAATGTGCCCGGTCACACGGCCATGCTAGTCCGTGTGCTGACTGAGACCGGTTATCGCTGGTATCCTGAGTACACCATGGAGGAACAGTACCGGGATTTCAATCAGAGTCAGTATTTCTGCACAGTCCGGATATACCCCTCATATCCTGGAGCTAAATACCCCATCCATTGGTCTTATGGACTCGGGGTTACCATCGAGATGGCAGTGCAGGATGCTGCCTATTCGATGATGACCATTCTCCGGGCTAGGCATGCCCTGTTGCTGAACACTGAGTTCTGTTACATGCCAGCCTCACTTCTCGGAGAGGAAGGCTACTACACTGGTTTGTATACTGATGCTGCTCATGAAGAGCCACTGCTTCAGAGTATTGTTAAGATGCTGGAGGATAGGGACCGTGAGGTCCGTGCCCTCCGAATGGAGCTGTATAACACTCGAGCCGCCCACTGGACTACTTTGACACGGTTTGCACCTGCTGTGCACGCCGGATATCTGGACATGAGGGATTTGTACCCCGTGCGGACTCGTCTGCCTGATCGCATGGATTGGCGTGACGTTGGGGGTATTACACCTCCACGTGGGCGTCGGTTACCACCAACATTGGGACCGAGGCGACATCCATGTCCCTATGGTCCACAGCCTTCGAGCGCTCGCGAGTTTCAAGATTCGTCTGTTCCACTTCCAGGCTACGGTGGTCATCTTTACGAAGATTACTACCGGAATGTCTGAGTTAGACCGTGGTAGTAGTAGTATTGTAGTAGTTGTATTCCCACAGTCCTGCGCGTCTTGTGGAATATGACTTAGTGTGTACTGAGTTCCGGAGGTGTAGTTAAATAATGTATAGGAGCTTGGAATGCCTCTGATGGGATGTCTCGTCTTTCACCGCAGTTGTACTTTAGCCTTGGCTTGTACTAAACTATGTATGGTGTGTATGACCACTGGTGTATATATAGCAATTTCTATATTACCATGTCGTACGGATGAACATCTCTGCATTCCGTGTCATCCATTACATTCTGCACTTCTATGTCAAATTTTTGCCATCCTTGTCTAAACCGTTGTTTTGTTTTCCTAGGATGGTCAACACTCGCAACACTCCTGCTGCCCAGGAGCAGGTTGAGGCTAGTGGGGCTAGAGATGGGAATCTGCCCCAGCCACCCTCCTTGGCGGAAGTTATGCTCGAGGCAGAACGGAACAAGAGAGAGACCAACCGTCTGCTGGAACGCATAGAGCAGAACACTAGGTTCCGTCAGAGGAATGACGTGGTGTCAATCAATGACTTTATCAAGATGTGACCGCCGAAGTTCCATGACTCCACTGAACCTCTGGATGCGGATGACTGGCTACGTAGTATCACCCATAAGCTACACTCTATCCGTGTGGCCGAAGCTGACAAGGTTACCTACGCCGCCTACCATCTTGAGGGCCCTGCCAGTCTTTGGTGGGAAAACTTTGAAGCTATGCGTCCTGCTGGCCAAATCACTACTTGGGTTGAGTTCAGTGAGGCATTCCGTGAACATCACATTCCAGAAGGTCTCATGGATCGCAAGCGGGAGGAATTCTCCAATTTCACCCAGGGCCGGTTAACTGTGGATGGCTATAGTCGCGAGTTTGGCAACTTGGCACGCTATGCACCTGAGGAAGTATCCACCGATGCCAAGAAGCAGGAGAGGTTCCGCAAGGGACTCAGCCCTGAACTCCGCCGAGATCTATGTCTGCACGAGTGCACTTCCTTCCAGAAGTTGGTAAACAAGGCTATCAGTGCTGAAACGGGCCAGACCGACTTCGAGGCCACACGCAAGCATACTCGAGACTTTGGTTCCTCATCCAGCTCTGGCTCTCACAAGCGCCGTGTGTGGGTTCCTAACACTGCTCTGCCACCCAAGTACACACCGAGGCCATCCTATGAGGCGCCTCGCCCAACTCAACAGTTTGCACCTGCTAAGACCTATGGAGGACCACCTTCCAACTTTGCTCCACGCACTAGCACTGTGACTTGCTTCAAGTGTGGAGAACCGGGACACTACATGCGTGAGTGTCCTCAGAACCAACCAGGAAAACCCGTTGGCCGTGGTAAGCCAACCGGCAAGGTGAATTATGTCAAGCCAATCCCCACTGCACGTGGTCAATTCAACTATGTCTCTGCCGAGGAAGCTTATGAGGATCCTAACGTCGTCCTTGGTACGCTTCTCGTAAACTGCCATCCGGCATCTGTTCTTTTCGATACTGGAGCATCCCATTCGTTCATATCTGAGAGCTATGCTCGATTGCACAACATGACTTTTTGTGACATGCCTACTTCCATGGTTATTCAAACTCCTGGTTCAAAGTGGCAAACCTCTAGGGTAAGCCATGGAAATGAAATCCTTGTCGATAGACTTGTTTTCCTAGCATCTCTAATCGCTCTCAAGTCCTCGGACATAAACATCATTTTGGGTATGGATTGGATGACAACTCATTACGCCAAGATTGATTGCTATACTAGGACCGTTCAACTTACACATCCATCCGGCAAGATAGTCAATGTCTTGACCCGAATGGCTGAGCGTCAGCTCTACTCTCTTAATGCCAGCCCTCTACCAGAACTCGAAGATATCCCGGTAGTCCGTGACTTTCCGGATGTTTTTCCAGAAGAACTGCCCGGAATTCTACCTGATAGAGATGTCGAGTTCATGATAGATCTTATCCCTGGAACTGTCCCAATCTCTAGGAGACCTTATAAGATGGCACCACTAGAATTAGCTGAGCTAAAGAAACAACTTGATGAGTCCTTGCAAAAACGTTTCATCCGTCCTAGTTCTTCCCCTTGGGCTTGCCCCGTCCTCTTTGTCAAGAAGAAGGATGGAACGGAGCGGATGGTTGTAGATTACCGACCTGTCAATCTAGTCACCATAAAGAACAAGTATCCGCTTCCCAGGATCAACGATCTATATGATCAGCTCACTGGATCCTCAGTCTTCTCTAAGATGGATTTGAGGTTGGGTTACCATCAAATCTTAATCAAGAACGGGGACATTCTGTCACATCCCTAGCTAGCACTTGCATTAGGACCTGACTAGAGTGTGCATCATGTTTACTTTCAAAGAAACTTGAAATGGGATTAACAGAAACCCCAGCACCCCTCCCCTAACAACTAGGGTTTGATAAAATATTTTCCAATGTACCCAAAATGCCCTTCAAAATGTTCATCATTTCTGCCTTGGTCTTAAACCTCTGCCAAAAATGGTGCACAATTTTCTAGGACAATCTAGGGTTTTGGATTAAATCATATGGTATTTGAATTTGGGCAATTAAATGCTATAAAATATTTTAAATGCTCAAATAATCATGAACTATAATGTTTCCTACTGTTCATATTATATACAGTAGGTATGACAAGTGTCATGAGTTATAAAAATGTTTAGGCATTTTTATTAATTAAACAAAGCTGCAAAAGAAATGAAACAGAAAGGAAAATAGAAAAAAAGGGAGAGAGAACACTTACCTGGCGCCCACCCGGCCCACCTGCCGGCCCAGCCCAGCTGCCGCTCCAGCGAGCTGCTTGGCTCGGCCAGGCAGGCAGGCAGGTGCTCGACGGCGACCGCGCCGCGCGCCACGCAGCTGCCCGCCGCCTTGCTTCACCCCCTCGCCGTCCTGGAGGGATGGATCGAACCTCCACGACCTCCTCGACCCCGCAGACACCCCCGCTTCCCCCCAGTCCCTCTCCTCCGCTCTCCCCGCGCCATGGCCGACGCCGCCGTGATCGCACCGTCGTAGAAACCACGTCCACCGTCGTCCCCGAGCTCCGCCGTGTTGTCCATCGTCCCCGCCGTCCTCGACTGCTTCGAACAGGCCGAGCCCCGAGCGCTCGCCCGCCCTGGAGACGCCCCCGACCTCTTCTTCCCCAACTCCGGCCGCGGAGATCCCCCTCGCCGTGCTGCTCAGCTCCGACCACCCCCGAGCTCGCTTCGGTGCTTGCTGCAACCGCTGTGAGCCTAGCTACCTCCTCCCCCTCTCTGTTGGCTCCCTCTTGCCCTGTAACACACTGCACGAAGCTCGCCCGCACGCACCGCCGCCGTGCTCGTCGCCGGTGATGCTCCGGTGACCATTTGGTCACCGGCACCCGTCCAACGCACTCACCATAGCACGTAGATGCGAACGGTGCCACGCACGCATCGCCTAGGCCCCTGCAGCCGCATCACCACACACGCCCGACGCCGGTCGCCGCCGTCGAGCTCGTTGCCGTCGTCTCCGGCCACCCCAGGTCCGGCGACCACCTCCATCCGATGCGGAAGAGCAAGAGCTCTCCAACGCACCCAGCCGCAGCTCGAGCCATGCACCCTAGACGTTTTCCGAAGCACGCCGCCGCGTTTGGCCTCGCCGGCGGCTAAACGCCGGCGAGTTGGACCTGTTTTGACCACGGGTTTCACCCCCTGGGTCAATGACATGTGGGCCCTGCCCGCAAGTCAAACTTAGTTTAGGTGTTAATTTAATATTAATTAGTTAATTAGTTTAGTCACTCACACGTGGGCCCTGGCCCCACTGACAGTTAATTAGTTTTAGTTTAACTCTAATTAACTCAGTTAATTAGCTGTGACACTGACATGAGGGACCCACTGGTCAGGTTTGACCTGGACTGGTCCTGTTGACTGGCTGACATCAGCATGATGTCATGATGACGCAGTAAAGGTTTTTCTGGGATTTTTAGATTTAAAATAATTGAGGAAATTCCAGAAAATACCCAAAACTTCTAAAAATCATATAAAATCAACCATAGCTCAGATGGAAAAGATTTATATATGAAAAATGATCAGAAAAATCCAATCTATCTAATGGCACTGGTTTCATGCATGTTTGAACAAGTTAACTTGCTGTATATATCAAAAACATGATAATGCACTTATTTAAATAATAGTTTGGACTTCAATTTGAATCCTTGATTCAAATAGGTTCAAACCCTTCTGGTTTTAGTTGCATTAGCCAACACACATGCATATTGCCATGTCATAAACATGCATCATATTGTTGCATTTGTTTGTTAATGATTGTATCGCCGGTATTCTCTGTGTTAGGTCCTGCTCCCGAGGATACAGCTGCGTATCCAGTTGAAGAGCAGTACCTGACAACTACCTTGTCAGGCAAGCAATCATTGATCATTCCGATACAAACCCAATCTTCTCGCTCCTGCTCTCTTTTACTGCATTAAGGCAACAGCGCGTGAACTGCTACTTGCTGCGGTAGTTGAACCCTATTCCCTTGCATGACCTGTCATTGCCACAGTAAATAGTTGAAACCCACTAGCATGTGTAGGAGTTGATTGAGCCATGTGATGTGTGATCCACCATGCTATTTGTTTATGTTGCCTGCTATGCTTAGAGTTGTGTCTGGTCTGATTCATCTGGGTGATGGATCAGAGTGAAATGATCTTATCGATAAAGAGAAGGAAGTGTGGAATACGCTTGGTAAAGGTATCGATGAAAGGCCATGTAGGAGTACATGGTGGGTTGTTTCATTGGAATCGTCCATAGGACCCGAGATCTGTATGTGTGGTTCAAGTTACAGCTACTACCACGCATTGGGATCCTTAATTGACCCTCTCGGCTTATTAATTACCCTTGATCTCTGTCCAGGAGTGGCAACTAGTTTCTGGTGTTTATAGCTTACTGGAGGTTGTGCACAACGTTGACCCTCGGGGTGGGTTGTGATGCGACAGGTACGTGGCACGGTGTACCGGTTGCCCGTTTGGTGACTCGGGAACCCTGTACACATCGTTTGGGGCCATGAGCGACACCCCGGCCGGATCTCCCCACGGATGGAACCCAAATAGGCGATAAACCTGGACGAGAGACTTGAGTAGTTAGTCAGGTCGTGGCCGACACCCTCGCTGGGCTTCCGCTTGAAGGTTGCCGAGTACACGCCGAGTAAACGGCGATAAGTGGTGGAAGCGTGTGTGAAGAGGTACACCCCTGCAGGGTTATCAAACTATTCGAATAGCCGTTGTTCGCGGTACGAACTACTTGGTTACTCTTACAGTTCATAGACAAGTTGATGGATACTACTAAAAGCCTCAAGATAAGCGTGAGTGCCATGGATGGCCCTTCCGTAGGATGACGGAAGAGGATCCTCGGTAGTGTATTGATGTGGTGATTAGAGGACTCGTGTTCGTAATAACATCTTGCAATCCGTTGAGAGTTGTAGTATAGGTTAGCCAAGGTCAAAGCTGGCATTCTGCTACAAACTCCACTACCCCCTTTGATAATGTTGCATGTATGTTAGGTTCTGTGGTAAGACTTGCTGAGTACCTTTGTACTCATGTTTGCTTAATAACTGTTGGAGAGGAGAACCCTGCCCCTGCTGATGGGTTCTACATAGACGTTGACGTCGACGAATAGCTTGACACCCAGACGGTGATCTGGAGCTTGTGAAGGGCCTTGTAGATAGTCAGGCTACACCAAGCCTGTTTTATTTTCTAAGTTGTCTGTACTCAGACATGTAGCTTCCGCTTGTGTTTGTATGACTGTATGACTTGAGTGTTGGGTCATGTGACCCCTACCTGTATGGATATGTTATGTATGTCTCTTGGAGCCTTTTAAATAAAGTACTTTGAGTCATAGAGTTCTGTTGTGATGCAATGTTGTATTTGCACATATTGAGCATATTGCGTGTATGATTGAAATGCTTGGTATGTGTGGGATCCGACACCTAGTTGTTTTCCTTGGGTAGCCTATCTTACAGGGAAATGCCTCCTAGTGATTCCAATGAGCCTTGGTAGCTTGCTACTGCTCGGAACATGTAGGCTGGCCGGCATGTGTCCTTCTTCGTTCCTGTGTCTGTCCCTTAGGGGAAATGTCACGCGTTGTTCCTTTAAGTCCATGTAGCTTGCTACGACTTGGGTTCATACGTTGATGACCGACACGTTCGTTGCTGGGTCATGGATGCCTGTCTCTGTAATTTAGTGCCACTTTTGGTTTATAACTAGCCATGTCGGCCCGGGTTCTCTGTCATATGGATGCTAGCGAAACTGTCATATACGTGTGCCAAAATGCGCAAACGGTCCCGGGCCAGGTAAGGTGGCACCCGTGGGGTTACCGTGCGTGAGGCCGCAAAGTGATATGACGTGTTACAGCTAGATCGGTGTGACTTAGGATCGGGGTCCTGACAGCGTTGGCATCAGAGCTGGACTGCCTGTAGGTTTCTCAAGCCAAACTGGTCGATGTTGAGTCTAGAAAAATTCTTAGTTATATGTAGGGGAATTGATTGTGGAAGGGAACGTAAGGCTCATTTTACTCCTTTACCTTATGCCCTTCTGATCTGAGTCAGTTTATTCTTTCTACGGGGATTTAGGACTAGGCCTCTTATCCTTACTAGGTTCACGTGTTACTAATCCGTAGACTCTTTGGATTGTTGGTTTCAAGCCTTAGTTCAGTTTCTATCCTTTTGAGTATGATGATTGTTGAACCGGAACCTTGATATGGAATTGTTGAGTGGCTATGCTATCATTTGTATGATGTCTCAAATCTTTGTTTGAGCATTTACAGTTGTTATGCTGCCCGATTTCTTCCAGAAACACTAATGCCTTTGCATTATTTCGTGTTTCAGATGTCCGGCCGCATCCCTCACCAAGTGGTTCGTTTGACTCGGTGCATTAATGTGCCTGGTCACACGGCCATGCTAGTCCGTGTGATGACTGAGACCGGTTATCGCTGGTATCCTGAATACACCGTGGAGGAACAGTATCGGGATTTCAATCAAAGTCAGTATTTCTGCACAGTCCGGATATACCCCTCATATCCCGGAGCAAATGGTCCCATCCATTGGTCTTATGGACTCGGGATTACCATCGAGATGGCGGTACAGGATGCCGCTTATTCGATGATGACCATTCTCCGTGCTAGGCATGCCCTATTGCTGAACACTGAGTTCTGTTACATGCCAGCTTCACTCCCCGAAGAGGAAGGCTACTACACTGGTCTGTATACTGATGCTGCTCATGAAGAGCCACTGCTTCAGACTACTGTTCAGATGTTGGAGGATAGGGACCGTGAGGTCCGTGCCCTTCGAATGGAGCTGTATAACACCCGAGCCGCTCATTGGACTACTTTGACACGGCTTGCACCTGCTGTGCACGCCAGATATCTGGACATGCGGGATTTGTATCCTGTGCGGACTCGTCTGCCTGATCGCATGGATTGGCGTGACGTTGGGGGTATTACACCTCCACGTGGGCGTCGGTTACCACCAGCATCGGGACCGAGACCAGACCCATGCCCTTATGGTCCTCAGCCATCGAGTGCTCGCGAGTTCCAAGATCCTTCTGTACCACTTCCAGGCTACGGTGGTAATCTTTACGAGGATTACTACGCGAATGTCTGAGCTAGTCCGTGGTAGTAGTAGTATTGTAGTAGTTGTATTTCCACAGTCCTGCGTGTCTTGTGGAATATGACTTAGTGTGTACTGAATTCCGGAGGTGTAGTTAAATAATGTATAGGAGCTTGGAATGCCTCTGATGGGATGTATCGTCTTTCACCGCAGTTGTACTTTAGCCTTGGCTTGTACTAAACTTTGTATGGTGTGTATGACCACTGGTGTATATATAGCAGTTCCTATATTACCATGTCGTACGGATGAACATCTCTGCATTCTGTGTCATCCATTACATTCTGCACTTCTATGTCAAATTTTTGCCATCCTTGTCTAAACCGTTGTTTTGTTTTCCTAGGATGGTCAACACTCGCAACACTCCTGCTGCTCAGGAGCAGGGTGAGGCTAGTGGGGCTAGAGATGGAAATCTGCCCCAGCCACCCTCTTTGGCGGAAGTTATGCTTGAAGCAGAACGGAACAAGAGAGAGACCAACCGTCTGCTGGAACGCATTGAGCAAAACACTGGGTTCCGTCAGAGGAATGACGTGGTGTCAATCCACGATTTTATCAAGATGTGTCCACCGAAGTTCCATCACTCCACTGAACCTCTGGATGCTGATGACTGGCTACGTAGCATCACCCACAAGCTACACTCTGCCCGTGTGGCCGAAGCTGACAAGGTTATCTACGCCGCCTACCATCTTGAGGGCCCTGCCAGTCTTTGGTGGGAAAACTTTGAAGCTATGCGTCCTGCTGGCCAAATCACTACCTGGGCTGAGTTCAGTGAGGCATTCCGTGAACATCACATTCCGGAAGGTCTCATGGATCGCAAGCGGGAGGAATTCTGCAATTTCACCCAGGGCCGTTTGACTGTGGATGGCTACAGTCGTGAGTTTGGTAATCTGGCACGCTATGCACCTGAGGAAGTATCCACCGATGCCAAGAAACAGGCGAGGTTCCGCAAGGGACTCAGCCCTGAACTTCGTCGAGATCTATGTCTGCACGAGTGCACCTCCTTCCAGAAGTTGGTTAACAAGGCTATCAGTGCTGAGACAGGCCAGACCTACTTCGAGGCCACCCGCAAGCATACTCGAGACTTTGGTTCCTCATCCGGCTCTGGCTCTCACAAGCGCCGTGTGTGGGTTCCTAACACTGCTCTGCCACCCAAGTATACACCGAGGCCATCCTATGAGGCGCCTCGTCCAACTCAACAGTTTGCACCTGCTAAGACCTATGGAGGTCCACCCTCCAACTTTGCTCCACGCACCACCACTGTGACATGTTTCAAGTGTGGAGAACTGGGACATTACATGCGTGATTGTCCCTAGAATCAGCCAGGAAAACCCGTTGGCCGTGGTAAGCCAACCGGCAAGGTGAACTATGTCAAGCCAATCCCCACTGCACGTGGTCATGTCAACTATGTTTCTGCCGAAGAAGCTTATGAGGATCCTAACGTCGTCCTTGGTACGCTTCTCGTAAACTGCCATCCGGCATCTGTTCTTTTCGATACTGGAGCATCCCATTTGTTCATATCTGAGAGCTATGCTCGATTGCACAACATGACTTTTTGTGACATGCCTACTTCCATGGTTATTCAAACTCCTGGTTCAAAGTGTCAAACCTCTAGGGTAAGCCATGGAAATGAAATCCTTGTCGATAGACTTGTTTTCCTTGCATCTTTAATCGCTCTCAAGTCCTCGGACATAAATATCATCTTGGGTATGGATTGGATGACAACCCATTACGCCAAAATTGATTGCTCTACTAGGACCGTTCAACTTACACATCCATCCGGCAAGATAGTCAATGTCTTGACTCGAATGGCTGAACGTCAGCTCTACTCTCTTAATGCCAGCCCTCTACCAGAACTCGAAGATATCCCGGTAGTCCGTGACTTTCCGGATGTTTTTCCAGAAGAACTGACAGGAGTTCCACCTGACAGAGATGTCGAGTTCGTGATAGATCTTATCCCTGGAACTGTCCCAATCTCTAGGAGACCTTATAAGATGGCACCACTAGAATTAGCTGAGCTAAAGAAACAACTCGATGAGTCCTTGCAAAAGGGTTTCATCCGTCCTAGTTCTTCCCCTTGGGCTTGCCCCGTCCTCTTCGTCAAGAAGAATGATGGAACGGAGCGGATGGTTGTAGATTACCGACCTGTCAATCTGGTCACCATAAAGAATAAGTATCCGCTTCCCAGGATCAACGACCTGTATGATCAGCTCGCTGGATCCTCAGTCTTCTCTAAGATGGATTTGAGGTTGGGCTACCATCAAATCAAAATCAAGAACGGGGACATTCCTAAAACGGCTTTCGTTACTCGTTATGGCCAATATGAGTACACCGTCATGTCCTTCGGATTAACCAATGCCCCAGCTACCTTTTCTCGGTTAATGAATTCTATATTCATGGAGTATTTGGATAAATTCGTCGTGGTATACCTCGATGATATACTCATTTTCTCCAAGAACAAGGAAGATCATGCCGAGCATTTAAGGCTGGTATTGATGAAGCTTCGAGAGCACCGCCTTTATGCCAAATTCTCTAAATGTGAATTTTGGTTGCCAGAAGTAACCTATCTAGGTCATGTGATCTCTGGCAAGGGTATTGCTGTCAATCCCGAGCGAGTTCAAGCCGTACTTGATTGGACTCCCCCTGAATCGGTCAAGCAAGTTAGGAGTTTTCTTGGCTTAGCGAGCTATTGCCGACGTTTCGTCGAGAACTTCTCCAAGGTTGCTAAACCTCTAACCGAACTCCTCAAGAAAGATAAAAAGTTTGAGTGGACCCCACAGTGCGAGTCCAGTTTTCAGGAACTGAAAAGACGCCTGACATCTGCACCTGTACTGGTACCACCAGACTTTTCCAAGGATTTTATAATCTATTGCGACGCCTCGCGACAAGGACTAGGTTGCATTCTCATGCAAGATCGGCAAGTGATTGCATACGCATCTCGACAGTTGCGTCCACATGAGGATAACTATCCTACTCATGATTTAGAGCTTGCAGCTGTAGTCCATGCACTCAAAACATGGCGACATTACCTTCTTGGTAATCGCTGTGAAATCTTCACTGATCACCAAAGTTTGAAGTATATCTTCACCCAACCGGATTTGAATCTCAGGCAAAGACGTTGGGTTGAGTTGCTCACCGACTACGACTTAGGAATCACTTACACTCCTGGAAAGGCCAATGTCATGGCTGATGCACTAAGTCGTAAGTCATATTGTAACAATTTAATGTTACAACAAAGTCAACCACTTCTCCACGAGGAATTTCGTAAGCTTAACCTTCATATTGTTCCTCGAGGATTCCTTTCTACCTTGGTGGCGAAACCTACCCTTATGGATCAAATCATAGTTGCCCAGCGGTATGATAAAGGCATATCTCGGATCAAGGAGAACATTGCTAGCGGAGTTGCTAGGAGCTTCTCTATGGATGATCGAGGTGTAGTGTACTTCGAGAACCGCTTGGTGGTGCCCAAGAAACCACAACTACGACAAATGATTCTTAAGGAGGCTCATGAATCTCCTCTCACGATTCATCCCGGTAGTACCAAAATGTATCAAGACCTACGTCAAAGATTCTGGTGGACTAGGATGAAGAGAGAAATCGCTCAGTTCATTGCTAACTGCGACGTTTGTCGTCGAGTTAAAGCAGAGCATCAACGGCCTGCTGGCACCCTTCAACCTCTAGCTATTCCTGAATGGAAATGGGATAAAGTCGGTATGGATTTCATTACCGGGTTTCCCAGGTCCAGGAAAGGGAATAATGCCATCTTCGTCGTTATCGACCGCCTCTCTAAAGTAGCTCATTTCCTGCCTGTTCGGGAGAGTATTACCGCTAGCCAGCTAGCAGACTTATATATCTCTCGAATAGTATCACTTCATGGTGTACCGTTGGAGATTAACTCAGACCGTGGAAGTCTTTTCACTTCACGATTTTGGGAAAGTTTCCAGAATGCTATGGGAACTCATCTCTCTTTCAGTACTGCCTTCCATCCGTAATCAAGTGGTCAAGTGGAACGAGTCAATCAAATTCTGGAAGACATGCTTCGAGCCTCTGTCATTTCTTTCGGTATGGAATGGGAAAAGTGTCTTCCATTTGCCGAATTCGCTTATAACAATAGTTATCAAGCCAGCTTGGGTAAAGCTCCTTTCAAAGTTCTATATGGACGAAGGTGTCGAACACCTCTTAACTGGTCAGAGACCGGGGAAAGACAATTCTTTGGCCCGGATATGATCCAGGAAGCAGAGGAACAAGTTCGCATCGTTCGTGAGAGATTGAAAACGGCCCAGTCTCGCCAAAAGAGCCAATATGATAGTCATCATAAGGCTGTGACTTTTGAAGTCGGCGATAAGGCTTACCTTCGGGTTACTCCTCTTAAGGGAACCCATCGATTTGGTATCAAAGGCAAATTGGCCCCTCGTTACATCGGTCCTTTTCGCATTCTTGCCAAACGAGGAGAAGTTGCCTACCAATTGGAACTACCTCCGCACCTCTCCAGAGTTCATGATGTTTTCCACGTTTCTGAACTCAGGCGTTGCTTCTCGGATCCTATCCGCGGAGTGGACCATGAAACGCTTGATCTCCAAGACAACCTCACATATCGAGAATACCCCGTTCGTATTCTTGATCAAACTGAGCGCACCACTCGACGCCACAATATCAAGTTTCTCAAGGTTCAATGGTCACATCATTCCGAGAGTGAAGATACTTGGGAAAGGGAGGATCGTCTTCGACTTGAGTACCCCACCCTCTTTCCGGAGGAACCCGAATCTCGGGACGCGATTCTTTTAAGTGGGGGTGAGTTGTCACATCCCTAGCTAGCACTTGCATTAGGACCTGACTAGAGTGTGCATCATGTTTACTTTCAAAGAAACTTGAAATGGGATTAACAGAAACCCCAGCACCCCTCCCCTAACAACTAGGGTTTGATAAAATATTTTCCAATGTATCCAAAATGCCCTTCAAAATGTTCATCATTTCTGCCTTGGTCTTAAACCTCTGCCAAAAATGGTGCACAATTTTCTACGACAATCTAGGGTTTTGGATTAAATCATATGGTATTTGAATTTGGGCAATTAAATGCTATAAAATATTTTAAATGCTCAAATAATCATGAACTATAATGTTTCCTACTGTTCATATTATATACAGTAGGTATGACAAGTGTCATGAGTTATAAAAATGTTTAGGCATTTTTATTAATTAAACAAAGCTGCAAAAGAAATGAAACAGAAAGGAAAATAGAAAAAATGGGAGAGAGAACACTTACCTGGCGCCCACCCGGCCCACCTGCCGGCCCAGCCCAGCTGCCGCTCCAGCGAGCTGCTTGGCTCGGCCAGGCAGGCAGGCAGGTGCTCGACGGCGACCGCGCCGCGCGCCACGCAGCTGCCCGCCGCCTTGCTTCACCCCCTCGCCGTCCTGGAGGGATGGATCGAACCTCCACGACCTCCTCGACCCCCCAGACACCTCCGCTTCCCCCCAGTCCCTCTCCTCCGCTCTCCCCGCGCCATGGCCGACGCCGCCGTGATCGCACCGTCATAGAAACCACGTCCACCGTCGTCCCCGAGCTCCGCCGTGTTGTCCATCGTCCCCGCCGTCCTCGACTGCTTCGAACAGGCCGAGCCCCGAGCACTCGCCCGCCCTGGAGACGCCCCCGACCTCTTCTTCCCCAACTCCGGCCGCGGAGATCCCCCTCGCCGTGCTGCTCAGCTCCGACCACCCCGAGCTCGCTTCGGTGCTTGCTGAAACCGCTGTGAGCCTAGCTACCTCCTCCCCCTCTCCGTTGGCTCCCTCTTGCCCTGTAACACACTGCACGAAGCTCGCCCGCACGCACCGCCACCGTGCTCGTCGCCGGTGATGCTCCGGTGACCATTTGGTCACCGGCACCCGTCCAATGCACTCACCACAGCACTTAGATGCGAACGGTGCCACGCACGCATCGCCTAGGCCCCTGCAGCCGCATCACCACACACGCCAGACGCCGGTCGCCGCCGTCGAGCTCGTTGCCGTCGTCTCCGGCCACCCCAGGTCCGGCGACCACCTCCATCCGATGCGGAAGAGCAAGAGCTCTCCAACGCACCCAGCCGCAGCTCGAGCCGTGCACCCTAGACGTTTTTCGAAGCACGCCGCCGCGTTTGGCCTCGCCGGCGGCTAAACGCCGCCGAGTTGGACCTGTTTTGACCATGGGTTTGACCCCCTGGGTCAATGACATGTGGGCCCTGCCCGCAAGTCAAACTTAGTTTAGGTGTTAATTTAATATTAATTAGTTAATTAGTTTAGTCACTCACACGTGGGCCCTGGCCCCACTGACAGTTAATTAGTTTTAGTTTAACTCTAATTAACTCAGTTAATTAGCTGTGACACTGACATGAGGGACCCACTGGTCAGGTTTGACCTGGACTGGTCCTGTTGACTGGCTGACGTCAGCATGATGTCATGCTGACGCAGTAAAGGTTTTTCCGGGATTTTTAGATTTAAAATAATTCAGGAAATTCCAGAAAATACCCAAAACTTCTAAAAATCATATAAAATCAACCATAGCTCAGATGGAAAAGATTTATATATGAAAAATGATCAGAAAAATCCAATCTATCTAATGGCACTGGTTTCATGCATGTTTGAACAAGTTAACTTGCTGTATATATAAAAAACATGATAATGCACTTATTTAAATAATAGTTTGGACTTCAATTTGAATCCTTGATTCAAATAGGTTCAAACCCTTCTGGTTTTAGTTGCATTAGCCAACACACATGCATCTTGCCATGTCATAAACATGCATCATATTGTTGCATTTGTTTGTTAATGATTGTATCGTCGGTATTCCCTGTGTTAGGTCCTGCTCCCGAGGATACAGCTGCGTATCCAGTTGAAGAACAGTACCCGACAACTACCTTGTCAGGCAAGCAATCATTGATCATTCCGATACAAACCCAATCTTCTCGCTCCTGCTCTCTTTTACTGCATTAAGGCAACAGCGTGTGAACTGCTACTTGCTGCGGTAGTTGAACCCTATTCCCTTGCATGACCTGTCATTGCCACAGTAAATAGTTGAAACCCACTAGCATGTGTAGGAGTTGATTGAGCCATGTGATGTGTGATCCACCATGCTATTTGTTTATGTTGCCTGCTATGCTTAGAGTTGTGTCTGGTCTGATTCATCTGGGTGATGGATCAGAGTGAAATGATCTTATCGATAAAGAGAAGGAAGTGTGGAATACGCTTGGTAAAGGTATCGATGAAAGGCCATGTAGGAGTACATGGTGGGTTGTTTCATTGGAATCGTCCATAGGACCCGAGATCTGTATGTGTGGTTCAAGTTACAGCTACTACCACGCATTGGGATCCTTAATTGACCCTCTCGGCTTATTAATTACCCTTGATCTCTGTCCAGGAGTTGCAACTAGTTTCTGGTGTTTATAGCTTACTGGAGGTCGTGCACAACGCTGACCCTCGGGGTGGGTTGTGATGCGACAGGTACGTGGCACGGTGTACCGGTTGCCCGTTTGGTGACTCGGGAACCCTGTACACATTGTTTGGGGCCGTGAGCGACACCCCGGCCGGATCTCCCCACGGATGGAACCCAAATAGGCGATAAACCTAGACGAGAGACTTGAGTAGTTAGTCAGGTCGTGGCCGACACCCTCGCTGGGCTTCCGCTTGAAGGTTGCCGAGTACATGTCGAGTAAACGGCGATAAGTGGTGGAAGCGTGTGTGAAGAGGTACACCCCTGCAGGGTTATCAATCTATTCGAATAGCCATTGTTCGCGGTACGGACTACTTGGTTACTCTTACAGTTCATAGACAAGTTGATGGATTCTACGAAAAGCCTCAAGATAAGTGTGAGTGCCGTGGATGGCCCTTCCATAGGATGACGGAAGAGGATGCTCGGTAGTGTATTGTTGTGGTGATTAGAGGACTCGTGTTCGTAATAACATCTTGCAATCTGTTGAGAGTTGTAGTATAGGTTAGCCATGAGTCAAAGCTGGCTTTCTGCTATGAACTCCACTACCCCCTTTGATAATGTTGCATGTATGATAGGTTCTGTGGTAAGACTTGCTGAGTACCTTTGTACTCATGTTTGCTTAATAACTGTTGTAGAGGAGAACCCTGCCCCTGCTGATGGGTTCTACATAGACGTTGACGTCGACGAGTAGCTTGACACCCAGACAGAGATCTGGAGCTTGTGAAGGGCCTTGTAGATAGTCAGGCTACACCAAGCCTGTTTTATTTCCTAAGTTGTCTGTACTCAGACATGTAGCTTCCGCTTGTGCTTGTATAACTGTATGACTTGAGTGTTGGGTCATGTGACCCATACCTGTATGGATATGTTATGTATGGCTCTTGGAGCCTCTTAAATAAAGTACTTTGAGTCATAGAGTTCTGTTGTGATGCAATGTTGTATTTGCACATATTGAGCATATTGTGTGTATGGTTGAAATGCTTGGTATGTGT
Source organism: Secale cereale (assembly GCA_902687465.1). NCBI lineage: Eukaryota > Viridiplantae > Streptophyta > Magnoliopsida > Poales > Poaceae > Secale > Secale cereale. Next base: position 355,015,414 of record LR738709.1, read on the forward strand.
GGGATCCGACACCTAGTTGTTTTCCTTTGGTAGCCTACCTTACAGGGAAATGCCTCCTAGTGATTCCAATGAGCCTTGGTAGCTTGCTACTGCTCGGAACACGTAGGCTGGCCGGCATGTGTCCTTCTTCATTCCTGTGTCTGTCCCTTAGGGGAAATGTCACGCGTGGTTCCTTTAAGTCCATGTAGCTTGCTACGACTTGGGTTCATACGTTGATGACCGACACGTTCGTTGCTGGGTCATGGATGCCTGTCTCTGTAATCTAGTGCCACTTTTGGTTTATAACTAGCCATGTCGGCCCGGGTTCTCTGTCATATGGATGCTAGCGACACTGTCATATACGTGTGCCAAAATGCGCAAACGGTTCCGGGCCAGGTAAGGTGGCACCCGTGGGGTTACCGTGCGTGAGGCCGCAAAGTGATATGACGTGTTACAGCTAGATCGGTATGACTTAGGATCGGGGTCCTGACATCAACCTTCCGGTGAAGACTGAGGAGAAGCTCACGATCAGCCATCACCGTGGGAGCTGTGCCTTGAGGATTTTGCTTGGGTGCGTTGGCGGCATCGTCATGGGTGGCAGAGTCGTCATTGGTGGAGTAGGATGCAGCTTTGCCAAATTGACCATCCAATGGACGAACGCCTTCATCAATAACAGCAGAAGACTTGCCCTTGTCATCAGCTAAGGAAAATGTCCATTTGAGGACTTCAATCGGGGGCAAGTAGTGCAATGGTTCAATGTATCAGCTTTGTAGTTGAGTGAAGACCTTGTTCTGATGAATCTCATAATCCATGGATCATAAGGCTTCAACTCAAACGATGACATTGCAACATTGGCCAGAGTCCTCATGAAGAAATCATGGAAGTTGACGGGGACGCCATGAATGATATTGAATAGTAGATTCTTCATGATGCCAACAACTTCTTCTTCATTTGAGTCATGGCCCTTGATAGGACTCAATGTCTTCGTCAGAATGCGATAGACAGTCCGAGGCACATATAGCAATTCCTTCACGAGAAATTTGGTTCCTAGGGCCTGACCTGGCTTCAATGGCTTCATCAGCACTTGCATATCGTGATCTGTAAGCTCAGGCTCTTGGTACATGCAACGAGCAGCTTCAGGGTGAGGATTGAGAGGCAAAGCATGAAGCAATTCAGTAGTTGGTGCCTTGTAGTGAACTATAAGCTCAGGCTCTTGGTCCACGTCAGAATTTTGTTCATCCCATTCCTTAACGCCGGCCTCTTCAGAAGTGAACTGAGGCATAGGCGAGGAGACAATTGGTGTTGAAGGGATTGCATCCACTTCAATTTCTTCATCCATCTGCTCTGAGGAAGCAGCAGAGGGAATGTCTTCATCGGATTCACTTAGAATCACATAATCTTCATCAAAAGGAACTAGGTCCTTTGATGGCATGGTTGAAATAGGAACAACATTAATTGGGTTGTCAAATGAGCTAGTCAATGGCTTCATCTTCTTTGGGGCTAAGGAATCTGATGAAGTTGATGCCTTCCTTTTCTTCACAGCTGCACGCTCTGCAGCCTTGGTCTTCTTCACATCTGATGCAAAATCGAAGGATTGGAGTTGGAGTAGGCGCAAGAGGAGCAGAGGAAAGTGGTTGAATTTCTTCAGGCACAAGTGTTGCAGTTGCCCTGACTTCTTCATTTTCTTCAGGCACATCCTTTGAAGCTTCAGCTGTCCTGACATTTTCTTCAGGCGCAACACTAGAGGTTGCCCTGGCAATTTCTTCAGCAGCTGGAATACAGTCATCAGCCCAGGTATTCTCATTTTCTTCAACAGCCTGATTTTCTTCAGTGGTGCTGGCATCAAGGTTGTCAGGATCGCGATTCTGTTATACGATTCTACGACTTTACGATCCAAACTAACCCCTATGATTTTTAAGATTTTTAGTTCTTAGAATCTTCGTTTCTATGATCCTGATAGTGAAGATTCTACGATTTGCGATCCTACCATCGAAGCTCCGATCCGATTCAAAATCGTGATTCTAACAACCTTGGCTGGCATGTTCTTCTGTAGACTGAACAGATGCTTCAGCTTGAGGAATCTCAATGTGCGTTGGGGATGCAACATGTGAAGAAAATCCTTTTGTCAAATTTACAAATTTGACTTTGGATCCCATCCAGTCTGCACGGTATGAGTCAAATTCATCACTGAGGGCTTTGATTTCGCCCTAAATCTTCACAAGTTCATCAGTTGTCATATTGAAAACATTCTTCTTCGGGTAGCGCTCTTTCTTGTACTGCGCTTTCTTTGTCTGCATGGCCTTCTCAATTTTCCACTTTTCTTTGCCTATGAAGGCGGTCAGCATGTGACTTTGGCCAGGAGTCAGATTGAAGTTGGGCATAGGAGTGTTTGGATCCTTGTGCCAGAGATCAATGAAGTCGAGGATCAACTTTGGATCCAACAGCAGAGGCACATTTGTGCCTTTGGCTCTAGCGGCCCTGTGTTGCCTGTCTCTGATGATTTCGACTAGTTCTTCATCATCTGCCTCATCATCATCAGAGGGCACATGGAAGGTGACCTGCTTTTTGTGAGGACTTGGTCGAGGACCTCGTCCAGCAGCGGCCTTTTTCTTCAGCAGAGAGGGGCCAGCTGAGGAACTTGCAGAGGCTCCTGAGGCAATAGATATGCCAGTAGTCCTTTTGGCACGTGGCGAGATGCACTGGCGCAGAGGATCTAGTCGGAGCAGCCGAAGACTTTGGCGGAGGAGCTGAGAACTTTGGAGGAGCAGGAGCAGTTTGAGGAGTTGGCCGTGAGGGCTTTGAGGAATCTGGCCGTGAGGGCATTGCTGAGGAACTTGGCCTTGAGGGCATTGAAGGTGAAGCACTTGGCTTATGCGCATGCTTCTTTGCCATGACATTCTTCAGCTTGCTAGCAGAGGCCTCAGCAATGGCAGCAGCAGCAGCAGAGTCTTCGTTGAATTTCCTCACAACTTCTTTTGCTTGTCTGGTCAACTTGGCCTGGCGCTTGGCCCATTCATTAGGATAATCCTCACCGCGCTTGAGGCTAGTGGGATCTACTACTTGGCCATGTGCCAATGGAGGTCTTGGGCATGGAGGATTGAGTGGGAATTTCTTCATGTACTTGGGAGTTACATACCTGTACTCCCTCCACTCTCTTGCCCATCTCCTCCCTATCCTATGTATGCGCACCTTGCGCTGATTTTTGTCCTTTTTCCAAACTTGGCCTCATCAGGAGTGTAGTAGTCCGCATATATGTCATCAGGGATTTCAAAAGCAGTATTAACCTCAGGCATCTTTCCTCCCTTTTGTGGCTTCTTTCCATTAGCCATTTTCTTCAGATGAGGAATTTGAATAATGGAATTCTCTGAAGAAGTATGCAACTTTTCTTCGAGGAACGCTGCAAATGAGTTAAGTTGATGAGAACCTAGTGATTCAGCAGTGGAAATGAGTACCTATGAACAGAGTATAGTTGCGAAGAATTTGGAGAGGTCATATGCGTTCTCAAAAGGTTTCGTAAAAAGAACAAGTTTGAGGAAATTGACCAGATGAGTCTTGAAGAATTTAAATAAGCGTTCTTTGTCTTAGGTTCCAGAGTTGTATAGATTGAGAATCCACACAATTGAGGAATCTTGAAGAAAAACATAGCTTAGAGAAATGAATAAAGAATAAATGACATGTGAGGTGTTTAGTGTGTGAAGATTTGAAGAAAAACACCATTGAGGATTTTGTAGAAATCATTTGAATCAAAGAGGGTAATAAAAGTAACTTTTAATTACCCTGGATGAAGAACACGACGAACTAGGAAGTGGAGATGTGAAGTTCGTCAGTGCAGATCTTCCACGCCCTAACTTGGCTAAGGAAGACAGCTACGGCGGCGGCGGAGTGAAGAAATCCATGGCCGGTGCGAGTACGACAGCGACGAGGTCGAGGCAGTGAAGCTCTTCCTCACCGGCGACGATGAAAGTGGCAGGACCCCGCTCCTAAGTCACACCAATCTAGCTTGTAACAAATCATATCACTTTGCAGCCTCACGCACGATATCACCACGGGTGCCACCTTACCTAGCCCGGGACCGTTTGCGCATCTTGGCACACGTATATGATAGTGTCGCTAGCATCCATATGACATAGAACCCGGGCCGACATGGCTAGTTATAAACAAAAAGTGGCACTAAATTACAGAGACAGGCATCCATGACCCAGCAACGAACGTGTCGGTCATCAACATATGAACCCAAGTCGTAGCAAGCTACATGGACTTAAAGGAACCACGCGTGACATTTCCCCTAAGGGACAGACACAGGAACGAAAAAGGACACATGCCGGCCAGCCTACGTGTTCCGGAGCAGTAGCAAGCTACCAAGGCTCAGTGGAAACACTAGGAGGCATTTCCCTGTAAGATAGGCTACCAAAGGTAAACAACTAGGCGTTGGATCCCACACATATCAAGCATTTCAAATAACATACACACAATATGCTCAATATGTGCAAATACAACATTGCATCACAACAGAACTCTATGACTCAAAGTACTTTATTTAAGAGGCTCCGAAGAGCCATACATAAGATATCCATACAAATAGGGGTCACATGACCCAACACTCAAGTCATACAAGCATACAAGCACAAGCGGAAGCTAACTTGTCTGAGTACAAACAACTTGGAAATAAAACAGGCTTGGTGTAGCCTGACTATCTACAAGGCCCTTCACAAGCTCAGGATCACCATCTAGGTAGCAAGCTACTCGTCGATGTCAACATCTATGTAGAACCCATCAGAAGGGGCAAGGTTCTCCTCTGCAACAGTTATTAAGCAAATATGAGTACAAAGGTACTCAGCAAGACTTACAACAGAACCTATCATACATGCATCATTATCAACAAGGGTAGTCGAGTTTATTGCAGCAAGCCATCTCTGACTCTTGGCTAACCTATACTACAACTCTCAGCAGATTACAAGATGAGACTACGCACACATGTCCTCTACTCACCACAACAATACACCACCGTGGATCCTCTTCCGTCATCCTACGGAAGGGCCATCCACGGCACTCACACTTGTCTTGAGACATTTAGGAGAAACCATTAACTTTTCTATGAACTGTATAAGCAACCAAGTGGTCCTTCAACGCGAACAACGGATATTCCAATAGATTGGTAACCCTGCAGGGGTGTACTTCTTCACACACGTTTCCACCACTTATCGCCGTTTACTCGACATGTACTCGGCAACCTTCAAGCGGAAGCCCAGCGAGGGTGTCGGCCACGACCTGACTAACCACACAAGTCCCTAGTCCAGGTTTATCGCCTATTTGGGTTCCATCCGTGGGGAGATCTGGCCGGGGTGTCGCTCACGGCCCCAAACGATGTGTACAGGGTTCCCGAGTCACCAAACGGGCGATCGGTACACCGTGCCACATACCTGCCGCATCACAGCCCACCCCGAGGGTCAGCGCTGCGCACGACCACCAGTATACTACAAACACCAGAAACTAGTTGCAACTCCTGGACAGAGGACAAGGGCAGTTAATAAGTCGAGAGAGTCAATTAAGGATCCCAATGTGTGGTAGTAGCTGATCTTAAATCAAACATATAGATCTCAGGTCCTATGGACGGTTCCAATGAAACAACCCACCATGTACTCCTACATGGTCTTTCATCGATACCTTTACCAAGCATATTCCACACTTCAGTCTCTTTACCAGACATGATCATTTCACTCTGATCCATCACTCAGATGAACCTGACCTGACACAACTCTAAGCATAGCAGGCAGCATAAACAAATAGCATGGTAGGAAACATCACATGGTTCAATCAACTCGTACACATGCTAGTGGGTTTCAACTATTTACTGTGGCAATGATAGGTCATGCAAAGGAATGGGGTTCAACTACCGCAGCAAGTAGCAGTTCACACGTTGTTGCCTTAATGCAGTAAAAGAGAGCAGGAGCGAGAAGATGGCTTTGTATCGGAATGATCAATGGGTTGCTTGGCTGACAGATTGGTTGTCGGAAAGCTCTTCAGTTGGATACGCGGATGTATCCTCGGGAGCAGCACCTACCACGGAGAACACCGGTAATACAATCAATACACACAAAAATGCAGCAATATGATGCATGCTCATGACATGGCAAGATGAATGTGTTTTGAGCTGATGCAACTATAACAGAAAGGTTTGAGCTCATTTGAATCAAAGATTCAAATTTATACCCAAACTATTATTATTTAAAGTGCATTATCATGTTTTGATGTGAACAGTAAGTTTAACTTGCTTAATCATGCATGAAACCTGTATCAATGGAAAGATTGGATTTTTCTGATAAATTTTCATATATAAATCTTTTTCATCTGAGCTACTGTTGAATTTATATGATTTTTAGAAGATTAAAGCATTTTCTGGAATTTTCTGAATTGTTTTAAATCAAATTAATTCCAGAAAAGGATTTACTGCGTCAGCATGACATCATGCTGACGTCAGCAGGTCAACAGAGCTGGTCCAGTCAAACCTGAAGTGTGGGGCCCATACGTCAGTCAAACAGGGCTTACTAAACATGTTAGTTTAACTAACTACTAACTAACAGGGTCGGGCCCACACGTCAGTGGGTCATGTAACTAATAGGATTAAATTAACACTAACTTAGTCCTAAACTAAAAATGATCAACGCTGGCCCACACGTCAGTGGCACAGTGGGAGGTCAAACCCCCTGGTCAGCGGGTCAAACCCGCCGGTGGCTAGTCACCGGCCTGGCCAAACGCGGCGGAGCAGTGCGGGTTTCGTGCTCCGGCGACAAAAGCAACGATGAAGCACATCTACGTGATGCGGGGAGTGAGCCGTATCCAGTGGTGGTTGTGGTTGGCCTCGGGGTCGCCAGAAATGGCACCGGCGACGACCTTGGCGGCTGCCGGAGCTCGGGTGAGCTCGGGCTCGTCGCTGGGAGGCACGGCGAGGCACGTGGAGTGGTCCATTGGGCCCCTGGGGGTGCAGTAAGGCTAGTGGACAGGGTAGCGCGGCCGTTGGGTGGCCGGAGTCTCGTCGGCAACGAGCTCCGCGGCGGCGCGTGCGGGTGAGCTACGTGTAGATGCTACGGGGCTCGAGATGGAGAACAGAGAGGATGGAGAGGTGGCCAGGCTCACGGTGATTGTGATGGATCTGACGGCGAGGTCGGGGGCGGCTGCTGCGATGGTGATGGCGAAGGGGATCTACAGCGGTGGTCGATGAAGACGGGGTCGGTGCAGACGGTGCAGGGCGTGCGAGCGCTCGGGCTCGGTCGAGGCGAAGTGGCGGACGACGGCGGAGCTCTCAGACACGGAGGGGAGGCGAGGGGAGCACGACGGCTGCGGTGGTGCTCGTCGGTGCGGCGGCAAGAGCTTCGGCCATGGCGGAGGAGAGCGAAGAAGAGAGCGGGAGGGGAGGTGGTCGTGTCCAGAGGCTTCGGGGCGCGACGTGGAGGTTGTCCAGCCCGTTCCCGCGGCGAAGCAGCAAGCAGGTGGTGCCGTGACGAGCTCACGCTCGTCGGCGTCACCTCCCTGCCTGTCTGGCGGGGATGAAGCAGCTGGCTAGCTCGGGCTAGCATAGTGCTGGGCCGCCAGGTGGGCCGGGGTGTGGGTTGGCCCAACAGGTGAGTTCTTCTCTCTCTCTCTCTAATTTCTTTCTGTTTTTGTTTTTCTGCCACTTTGTTGAATTAATAAAAATGCTAAAGCACTTTCATAAATTATGAAACTACTCATGCCCACTGTATATAATATGAACATCATGGAACATTTTAGTTTATGATTATTTGAGCATTTGAAATATTTTATAGCATTTAAATGCCCAAATGCAAATACAATATGAATTAATCCAGTGACCTTTGGATGTCCTAGAAAATTGTGCACCATTTTTCTCAGAGGTTTGAGACCAAGGCAAAGATGATGAACATTTTTGAAGGGCATTTTGGGTACATTGGAAAAGATTTTATTAAACCCTAGTTGAAAGAAGAGGGGTGCTGGGGTTTCTGTCATCCCCATTTCAAGTTTCTGGAAAAAGTAAACATGATGCACACTCTATCTAGTCCTAATGCAAGCACTGACGAGGGATGTGACAACTCACCCACACTCAAAAGAATCTCGTCCCGAGATTCAGGTTCCTCCGGAAAAAGGGTGGGGTACTCAAGTCGAAGACGATCCTCCCTTTCCCAAGTACCTTTGTTCTCGGAATGGTGTGACCGTTGAACCTTGAGAAACTTGATATTATGACGTCGAGTGGTACGCTCGGTTTGATCAAGAATACGAATGGGGTATTCTCGATATGTGAGATTTTCCTGGAGATCAAGCGTTTCGTGGTCCACTCCGCGGATAGGATCCGAGAAGCAACGCCTGAGTTGAGAGACGTGGAAGACATCATGAACTCTGGAAAGATGCGGAGGTAGTTCCAATTGGTAGGCAACTTCTCCTCATTTGGCAAGAATGCGAAAAGGACCGATGTAACGAGGAGCCAATTTTCCTTTGATACCGAAACGATGGGTTCCCTTAAGAGGAGTAACCCGAAGGTAAGCCTTATCGCCGACTTCGTAAGTCACAACCTTATGATGACTATCATATTGGCTCTTTTGGCGAGAGTGGGTTGTTTTCAATTTGTCACGAATGATGCGAACTTGCTCTTCTGCTTCCTGGATCATATCTGGACCAAAGAATTGTCTTTCCCTAGTTTCTGACCAGTTAAGAGGCGTTCGACACCTTCGTCCATACAGAACTTCGAAGGGAGCCTTGCCCAAGCTAGCTTGATAACTATTGTTATAAGCGAATTCGGTGAATGGAAGACACTTCTCCCAATCCATACCGAAAGAGATGAGAGAGGCTCGGAGCATATCCTCCAGAATTTGATTGACTCGTTCTACTTGACCACTTGACTGAGGTAGAAAGGCGATGCTAAAAGAGAGACGAGTCCCCATAGCATTTTGGAAAATTTCCCAAAATCGAGAGGTGAAAAGACTTCCACGATCTGAGTTAATCTCCAATGGCACACCATGAAGAGATACTATTCGAGAGATATACAAGTCTGCTAGCTGGCTAGCAGTTATACTCTCTCGAACAGGCAGGAAGTGGGCTACTTTGGAGAGGCGGTCGATAACGACAAAGATAGCATTATTCCCTTTCCTGGTCTTGGGAAACCCGGTAATGAAGTCCATACCGATCTTGTCCCATTTCCATTCAGGAATAGCTAAAGGTTGAAGGGTGCCAGCAGGCCGTTGGTGCTCTGCTTTAACTCGACGGCAAACGTCGTAGTTAGCAATGAACTGAGCGATTTCTCTCTTCATCCAAGTCCACCAGAACCTCTAGCGTAGTTCTTGATACATTTTGGTACTACCGGTATGAATCGTGAGAGGGGATTCATGAGCCTCCTTAAGGATCAATTGCCGTAGTTGTTGTTTCTTGGGAACCGCCAAGCGGTTCACGAAGTACACAACACCTCGATCATCCATAGAGAAATTTTTAGCAGCTCCGCTAGAAATGTTCTCCTTGATCCGAGATATTCCTCTATCATACTGCTGGGCAGCTATGATTTGATCCATAAGGGTAGGTTTCGCCACCAAGGTGGAAAGGAATCCTCGAGGAACAATGTGAAGGTTAAGCTTACAAAATTCCTCGTGGAGAAGTGGTTGCCTTTGTTGTAACATCAGATTGTTACAATAAGACTTACGACTTAGTGCGTCGACCATAACATTGGCCTTCCCAGGGGTGTACGTGATTCCTAAGTTGTAGTCTGTGAGAAACTCAACCCAACGTGTTTGCCTGAGATTCAGATCCGATTGGGTGAAGATGTATTTCAGACTTTGGTGATCCGCGAAGATTTCCCAACAATTACCAAGAAGGTAATGTCGCCATGTTTTGAGTGCGTGGACTACAGCTGCAAGCTCTAGATCATGTGTAGGATAGTTATCCTCATGTGGACGCAACTGTCGAGATGTGTAGGCAATCACTTGCCGATCTTGCATGAGTATGCAACCTAGTCCTTGTCGCGAGGCGTCGCAATAGATAATAAATTCCTTGGAAAAGTCTGGTGGTACCAGTACGGGAGCAGATGTCAGGCGTCTTTTCAGTTCCTGAAAGCTGGACTTGCACTGTGGGGTCCACTCGAACTTTTTATCTTTCTTGAGGAGTTCAGTTAGAGGTTTAGCAACCTTGGAGAAATTCTCGACGAAGCGTCGGCAATAGCTCACTAAGCCAAGGAAACTCCTAACTTGCTTGACCGATTCAAGTGGAGTCCAATCAAGGACGGCCTGAACTCGCTCGGGATTGATAGCAATACCCTTACCAGAGATTAGATGGCCTAGGTAGGTCACTTCTGGCAACCAGAATTCACACTTGGAGAATTTGGCATATAGGCGATGCTCTCGAAGTTTCGTTAATACCAACCTTAGATGCTCGGCATGATCTTCCTTGTTCTTGGAGTAAATGAGTATATCATCGAGGTATACCACAACGAATTTATCCAAGTACTCCATGAATATAGAATTCATTAGCCGGGAGAAAGTGGCTGGGGCATTGGTTAACCCGAAGGACATGACGATGTACTCGTATTGGCCATAACGAGTAACAAAGGCCGTCTTGGGAATGTCCCCGTTCTTGATTTTGATTTGATGGTAGCCCAACCTCAAATCCATTTTGGAAAAGACTAAGTATCCAGCGAGCTGATCATACATGTCGTTGATCCCGGGGAGCGGATACTTGTTCTTTATGGTGACCAGATTGACAGGTTGATAATCTACAACCATCCGATCCGTTCCATCCTTCTTCTTGACGAAGAGGATGGGACAAGCCCAAGGGGAAGAACTAGGACGGATGAAACCCTTTTTCAAGGACTCATCGAGTTGTTTCTTAAGCTCAGCTAGTTCTAGGGGTGCCACCTTATAGGGTCTCCTAGAGATTGGGACAGTTCCTGGAACAAGATCTGTCACGAACTCTACATCTCTGTCAGGTGGAACACCTGGCAGTTCTTCTGGAAAGATATCCGGAAAGTCATGGACTACCGGGATATCTTCGAGTTCTGGTAGAGGGCTGGCATTAAGAGAGTAGATCTGACGCTCAGCCATTCGGGCCAAAACATTGACTGTCTTGCCGGATGGGTGTGTAAGTTGAACAATCCTAGTGTAGCAATCAATCTTGGCGTAATGAGCTGTCATCCAGTCCATACCCAAGATGATGTTTATGTCCGAGGACTTGAGGGCTATTAGTGATGCAAGGAAAACAAGTCTATCGACAAGAATTTCATTTCCATGGCTTACCCTAGAGGTTTGCCATTTCGAACCAGGAGTTTGAATTACCATGGAAATGGGCATGTCACAAAAAGTCATGTTGTGCATTCGAGCATAGCTCTCAGATATGAACGAATGAGATGCTCCAGTATCGAAAAGAACAGATGCTGGATGGCAGTTAACAAGAAGCGTACCAAGGACGACGTTAGGATCCTCATAAGCTTCCTCAGCAGAGACATAGTTGACATGACCACGAGCAGTGGGGATTGGCTTGACATAGTTCACCTTGCCTGTTGGCTTACCACGGCCAACGGACCTTCCTGGCTGGTTCTGAGGACACTCTCGCATGTAGTGCCCTGGTTCTCCGCACTTGAAGCATGTCACAGTGCCAGTGCGTGGAGCAAAATTGGCAGGTGGTCCTCCATAAGTCTTGGGCGGTGCATACTGTTGGGTTGGGCGAGGCGCCTCATAGGATGGCCTTGGAGTGAACCTGGGTGGCAGGGCTGTGTTTGGAACCCACACACGGCGCTTGTGAGAACCAGAGCCGGATGAGGAACCAAAGTCACGAGGATGCTTGCGTGTGGCTTCAAAATCAGTCTGACCTGTCTCAGCACTGATGGCTTTGTTCACTAGCTTCTGGAAGGAGGTGCACTCGTGCAGACGTAGATCTCGGCGAAGTTCATGGCTGAGTCCCTTGCGGAACCTCGCTTGCTTCTTGGCGTAGGTGGACACTTCTTCGGGAACATAGCGTGCCAAGTTGCCAAACTCACGACTATAGCCATCCACGTTTAGCCTGCCTGTCGTGACCGGTCCTTCAGTAAAATAATTACTGGAAGACCGATCTCTTTATTAAACCGGCGAGGAATAAAATTCCTGCTGGCAGACAATTCCTTGATACAGAAACTCCAGTACACTGAATATTATACAAGGTTGAGCTAGGGGTGGCTCAACAGATTTTATTACAAGCGCGCCAATATATTACATAGAGGCAGATATGGCACAAGGCAGGGTGGCATACTACTGACTCATAATAAAAGGCGGTGGAATATGTCATAGTGAAGTGGGTGGTGTGACTCCAATAATTTACAGTTCATCGAGTGTCGGAGTGAGACCCGATGAATTTATTTGGTGGTAGGCGGAAGCGATTATAAAACAGTGATCAACTCCAGGATCGCAAGGGACTGACTGGGACTCCTCTAAGCGTCGGACTCGCTATCGAACTCTTCATCCATGAGATCGCCTTCGTCCACATCTGGCCAAATCAACAAGCCAGATGAGTACTTCGAATGTACTCGCAAGACAGTTCGCACTTAAGATATAACAAATGCCCACATGAATGCATATGAGTATTCCAGCAAAAATGCAACCGGAACAAAATGTGAATGCGCTGAAGGTAAAGAATGGATGTCGGGCGGTAATCCTCCCGAAACCCAAAAGATAAAAATAACGAGACCAAACGAGGGTCTGGGTGACGCCTCGTAGGAGAATAATAAATGATAACAGGCCACAGTCGGGCGTCTGAGCGACACCACATAAAGGGCTTATAACAAAAATAAATAACAAGAATGCCACAGTCGGACGTCTAAGCGACATCACATAAAGGGCTTATAACGTAAATAAGCAACAAGAATGCCACAGTCGGACGTCTAAGCGACATCTCCTAAAGGGCTTATAACAAAAATAAATAACAAGAATGCCACAGTCGGACGTCTAAGCGACATCACATAAAGGGCTTATAGCAAAAATAAATAACAAGAATGCCACAGTCGGACGTCTAAGCGACATCACATAAAGGGCTTATAACAAAAATAAATAACAAGAATGCCACAGTCGGACGTCTAAGCGACATCACAAAAGGGCTTATAAATAACAGTATATAATGATGAAATACTTCGGAAGGTAAAATCAATACAGGGATAGTGGTGAGTTCATTTACCAAATGAACTTGATGACAACGCTGTTTTGGTTACTCACATGAATATACTAGAGACGGTCACCGGGTTGACATGAATATAGATCCTAGGCCATAAACATGGCTACTGAAGGAATTTAACTCTGCAGAGCTTGTACTAATAACTCATAGCCAACGGGTTCTACTAGCCACGTGGGCTAGCCCCGTCTACGGTGTTTTAGTAGAAACCCAACTAACCAGTACACACCCATTTAACATCCTGCCGTCCAGAATCACCCGCGACGACATTAACGGAAAACTTTAAGACGGGGAGGCTACAACCTCGAATAGCATGGGATCAAATTTATATATGTGCGCTCTAAGGGGTGCCCCCCTCTCGGTCCCAACCGGAAACACCCATGCCCCCTGACCGGATGACGGGCTTTAATCCAGGGCCATGGAACCCTCATCCCGGCCCCTCTACTTGGTGTGTACTCAGAAAGTGGTTTACAACCGACTAGACCGTAATCCCAACGGACGGCCTATGATAGTACTGAAAAGGAGACGAACGGAATCACGACATGATCTCCGTTGATACTGAGTTGACCAACTACTGGCATGCTCCAACAATACCAGCATTCCACCCCATCGTATCACCATATGATCGAGGTGGTTCAACATTCCCCTTTGGGACTCACCCGAAGCTTACTTGCATGAACTATGCCATACACATATGCCCACATGATCATGCTTATGAACGAGCTACTCGAGCAAACATGCAACACACTCACCATATCAAGAGTTCAAACATACTTGCCTGGTTCTGAAAAGTCGGAGCCTAACTCGACGTGATTCGCGTCTCCGTCACGGCCTCCGGTATCTATGTATTCAAACAAAAATATATACTAACATAAATACCGCGCGTGAAAATAGAGTTGCTCAAAATATTTCCACATAAATATGACAAAAAACTAGACAGAAAACCAAGGTGGACAGAAAAAGAATCAACTAAAAATCACTTTTAGTTTAAAAGATATTAAGGTTTCTGTCCAGGGACCCATCTGTAATGAAACAGAAAAGATCCCAGGGGCTAGAACAGAAAACAATGAAGCGAACCGGTACGCAGTACGTCACCCGCAAAGGGAAAACGCACTTTGCTTAAATACGCCAACATAAAATGGTTTGAGGGGGAGATGTGAGAGACTGACAGAGGGACCCCACCTGTCAGGTTTGAAAAAAAAGAAATAGAGCCGCGCCGGCGCCGGTGCTGCAATGATCGCCGGCGTCGATCCACGGCGAGATAGGGGAGGGGAGTGATACCTATGGCTTCACGGTGGTCTTCCGCATCGAACGGTGGTGGAGTTGGGTGCCGGCGAGTCCCACGTCGACGGCGAGCTTATCTCCGGTGGACGGCGGCTCGGGTGTTCGTGGACCTCGTCGGGGAAGGTTTCTGGAGAGAAATTGGGTTGGGGGTTAGGACTAGGTGGATGCCAGGGTACTACGTTCAAGTTCAGGCGGCGGAGGAGCCCTCACCGGAGTGAACGGAGCTGGAGCCCGAGGCGGAGGTAGCTAGCCGGAGCCAGGGAAGAAAAGCCTCTCGGGGCTCTTCCAGAGGTTGGGCGCGGACTAGGGAAGTAGTGGAGGCGTGTGTGCTCGAGCACGAGCTCGGGGGTGCCTTTTATAGGCGGCTCGAGGTGGGTGCCGCAAACGGATAAGTCCGGCGAGCCAATTACGGCGCTGCAGTGGTCGGACGGCGGGGCTAGGGGCTTGAGCATCATCTATGATCTGTAGAAGCTCCATTCCCGTGCTTAACTTAGCAGTAGAGGTGGTGTTACGGCCTGTCCTCGACAGAACGGCCGCGCGGCTTGTCGGCGGCAGAAACGGCGCTCTGCGCGTGCCAGGCCACGGCAACGGTATGCCAGGCGTGCGTTGGCTGTGGGGAGGGACATGCGGAGCACTGGGATGGTCTGGGCGGCGCGAAACAGCGTGGAGCTGCGGCGTTGCTTCTGTCAGCCGCCACGAGCGGCGCTGTGGCCGTGGCAGCCGCCGGTGCGGTCGGGCCAGGGCGCCACTGACGCCCAGAAACGGCCAAGCAACCGTGCGGCGCATGGATAAGGAGAAGCTGCAGTGCAGCGTCGAGCCAAGGGAGCACAGACGAGTTTTGTCGCTGCGCTGAAAGATCTGACGAAACTGACGAAGTGTTGAACTGTCGACAGTTTCAGTTAACAGTTCTGAATTTGACAGAAGAGTGTAGGCTAGGTGTTTGATGAATTGATTCTGGTATTTGTGCAATGTCTCTGGAGCTGATTTTTGGTGGAGTGGCCTCTTGATGTATCTAGAGGCTGCATGATTTCTCATAGAATTTTTGGATGAAGAT
The DNA here is from genome assembly GCA_902687465.1 of Secale cereale. Lineage (NCBI taxonomy): Eukaryota > Viridiplantae > Streptophyta > Magnoliopsida > Poales > Poaceae > Secale > Secale cereale. The sequence continues at coordinate 355,030,895 of LR738709.1, forward strand.
AAATATGAATTTCACCAAATTTTGCAAATCTGGTCCAAACTTGCAGCAGGTGAAATTTGACAATTTTGAACTATGGACCAGTGAAACAAGATGGATCTAGGTTGTGGGTACTAAGGACTATCTAGGAGAGTTGGTTTGGAGTCAAATAGGCAGATGAAAATGGTGGTTCCCTTGTAAATCTCCAAGGTCCACTATAAAAGACAGAATTATTTTTGGAATGAAATAAATAGGAGAAAATCCCAATAAGTTCACAACTTGCTGGAATTGATGAAATGCTTGTCCCATGGTGTGAAGAGAGTCTTGGAGAGGATTGTTCCTATTGGGATCATGGCAAGATGAAGGCTGGAGGGGAGATAAGCCAAGGTTAAACTTGAGAATTTTAAAACAAGAAGTGGTGAACTCAAACAACTCCTTTTGAATCTCAATTTGTGCTTGAGCCAAACACAAGAGGAGAATTTCAAGGCTAAAAACCAAGCTTGAGAAGATACAAAAACTTTTGCAAAAAGGGATTTTAGAATGGCAAAAGAAAGGATCAAAAAACCCCCCTTTCAAAAAGGCCAAAAGTTTGCAAGAAAAACCAACTCAAAAATTTGGGGTGTTACAACACCTACCCCCTTAGGAAAAATCTCGTCCCCGAGATTTCAGCTGATCCTCAAGTAGGTGTGGATGTTTTGTCCGAAGGAAATCTTCCCTTTCCCATGTTGCCTCATCCTCTGTGTGATTACTCCACTGAACTTTGAGAAATTTAATAGTTTTCTGACGGGTCCTCCTTTCAGACTCCTCCAAAATCTTCACTGGGTGTTCTCGGTATGTAAGATCTGGTTGCACATCAAGATTTTCATGTGACACATGTTTCTATGGGTTGCTTACACACTTCCGTAGTTGCGAGACGTGGAACACGTCGTGGACGTCGGACAGTTCCTTGGGGAGGTCCAGTTGGTAAGCTACTGTGCCTCTTCGTGCAACTATACGGAAGGGTCCGATGAATCGTGGTGCTAGTTTCCCTTTGACTTTGAGTCGTTGTAGTCCTCTCATCGGTGACACACGCAGGTATACGTCATCACCGGGCTCGAAACTTATTTCCCGATGCTTTTGATTGTAATAGCTCTTTTGTCGGCTTTGGGCGGTCTTGAGTCGATCCCGTATCATTTTTACTCTCTCCTCGGCTTCCTTTAACATATCGGGGCCGAATATGCGGCTGTCCCCTGTTTCCGACCAATTCAATGGAGTACGGCATCTTCGTCCGTACAATGCTTCGAAAGGTGCCATCTGCAGGCTAGCTTGGTAACTATTGTTATATGCAAACTCAGCATATGGTAGGCTTTCCTCCCAACTGGCCCCATAGGTGAGGACACATGCCCTTAGCATGTCTTCGAGTATTTGATTTACTCGTTCCGTTTGTCCTCCAGTCTGGGGGTGGTAAGCCGTGCTGAACGTTAGTTGCGTTCCAAGGGCTTGCTGCAACTGGTCCCAAAATTTCGAGACGAACTGAGTGCCCCTGTCGGATATTATAGTCTTGGGCACACCATGTAGGCATACTATCCGGGCGAGGTAAAGCTTGGCGAGCTTTTGAGTGGTGTGTGTTGTCTTGATGGGTATGAAATGTGCCACCTTGGTCAGTCTATCTGTGATGACCCATATGGCATCGTTACCGTGTTGTCACTGTGGTAGTCCAACAATGAAGTCCATTCCGATATCATCCCATTTCCACTCCGGTACCTTGTTTGGTTGTAATAGCCCTGCGGGTTTTTGGTGCTCGGCTTTAATGCATTGACATGAATCGTAGCATGCAATAAATGTGGCTATATCCATTTTCATGCCGTGCCACCAAAATCCTTCCTGAATATCTTTGTACATTTTCATACCTCCAGGGTGGATTGAGTATGGAGCGGTATGACCTTCCGCTAGAATTTGCTGTGTAAGGTCGTTGCTGTTGGGTACGCAAAGTCTGTCTCCGAACCATAATATTTCTTCACGGTCTATGGTGAATTCTGAAGCCTTGCCCTGACTTACTTTTCTTTTTATTCCTTCGATGCTGGGGTGTCCGAGTTGAGCCTTCTTTATTTGCTCTATCAGTGTAGGCTGTATTTCTAGCTTGGATACTTCGCCCTCCGCGACCATCATTAGGTTGAGTCTGGCGAATTCTCGCCGAAATTCGGGTCTCAGGTTCTGTATGCTGCCGCTGTGCGCGCTGGGGTAACGGCTGAGAGCATCGGCTACCACGTTTGCTTTCCCGGGGTGATAGTGGATACCAACGTCGTAATCTTTTACCAGTTCCAACCAGCGTCATTGTCATAAATTTAGATCTGGCTGTGTGAAAATATAGCTGAGGCTCTTATGGTCCGTATATATTTCACAGCGATTTCCAAGTAAGAAGTGCCTCCATTCCTTGAGTGCATGAATGACTGCTGCCAATTCCAAATCGTGAGTAGTATAATTTTCTTCATGTTTCCGCAGTTGCCGGGATGCGTAGGCGACTACTTTGCCTTCTTGCATCAGTACGCATCCGAGGCCTTTCCGGGATGCGTCGCAATATACTTCAAAGCTCTTGTGTATGTCTGGCACAATTAATACTGGGGATGTCGTTAACCTCTTTTTGAGCTCTTGGAAGCTTTTCTCACATGCTTTGGTCCACTTGAATTTCTTATCCTTCTTGAGTAGCTGGGTCATTGGTTTGGGTATGGTGGAAAATCCTTCAATAAACCTTCTGTAATATCCGGCCATACCAAGGAAACTGCGTATATCCGTTACACTGGCTGGCGACTTCCAGCCAAGTACAGCCTTGACTTTATCTAGGTCCACAGCAATTCCTTCTTGCGTTAATACGTGTCCTAGGAAACCCACTTGTCTCAACCAAAATTCACATTTGCTGAATTTGGCGTAAAGTTGGTGTTTCCTTAATTCTCCCAGTACAATGCGGAGGTGTTCAGCATGTTCTTCCGGTGTTTTGGAATATACCAAAATATCATCAATAAATACCACCACAAATTTGTCCATGAATTCCATAAATACCTTATTCATGAGGTGGACGAAATATGCGGGGGCGTTGGTCAGTCCGAATGGCATCACTGTAAATTCATAAAGTCCGTATCTTGAGGTGAATGCTGTTTTCGGGATATCTTCTGTGCGTACCTTCAGCTGATGATAGCCTGACATTAAGTCAACTTTTGAGAAAACCTTGGCTTGTGCGAGCTGGTCAAATAAATCATTTATCAGTGGCATCAGATATTTATTTTTGATTGTGACCATGTTGAGCGCTCGGTAGTCTATACACAGCCTCATGGTCCCATCCTTCTTTTTGGCAAGTAATAACGGTGAGCCCCAAGGTGAGGAGCTGGCCCGTATAAATCCCTTGTCCAGCAATTCCTTTATTTGCTTCTTTAATTCAACCAACTCGGATGGCGCCATTCTGTATGGTTTCTTATATATGGGTGTGGTTCCTGGTGCTAGCTCAATAATGAACTATATTTCTTTGTCTGGCGGCATGCCTGGTAATTCCTCGGGAAATACGTCCGGAAATTCACATACAACTGGAACCTTGCTTAACTCAGAGGCTTCAACTATGTTTAGTTTTGGTTGCCGAGATACTGGTCTCTCCTGAGCTGCGACTCTTATTGTTTTTCCATGATGATGTGTAAGAATCACTATTCTGTTGAAGCAGTCGATAAATCCTTTATTGGTGGTTAGCCAGTCCATACCCAGGATAACATCCAGTCCTTTGTTTTCCAACACGATGAGGTTTTCGTGGAATTTTAATCCCTCAATCTTAATGGTCAAACCTTGGCAGTAATTCTGAGTGATCTACTTACTTCCGGGGGACTTGATGGTCATTGATTTTCCCAAGGGAAGCATTGAAAAATCATGTTGCAAAGCAAAACTCTTCGAAATGAACGAATGAGAAGCTCCAGAATCAAACAAAACTGTGGCAGGTATTGTGTTGACAGGCAACGTACCGAGTACGATATCCGGTGCATCCTGTGTCTGCTCCTTGGTCACATGGTTCAGGTGGCCTTTCCTGTGATTGTTATTGGGGTTGAAATTGTTACGCTTGGGCGCGGAATTGTTCCCGTTGTTGTTCGGCTTTGGCGCTGAGTTTCTTGGCTTAGGGCACTGTTTAGCATAGTGTCCTTCTTCTCTACATGCATAGCAGGTAACACCCGGGCAATAGGTGAAATCCTTGTCTCTTGCATGAAAATTCTTATTTGGACGTGTGCCGTTGGTCGTGGGTCTGTTCACAACGTTCCTCTGGAAATTCATTTTATTCTTGTTGTTGCGGGGGTGGTTGGTCTGATCCCTTTTTCTCTTGCGAATATCCTCCAGACTGCGACGTTCATTTTCCAGTGTAATAGCTTTGTCTACTAGTGTCTTGAAATCTGGAAAAGTATGTACGACTAACTGGCATTTTAGTACTGGTGCCAGTCCGTCTAGGAATTTCTCCATCTTTTTATTTTCTGTCATTCGCTGTTCGTTGGCGTAACGTGATAACTGCGCAAACTGACTGTTGTACTCCTGTACTGTCATGCCTCTTTGCTGGAGATCATCAAATTCTCTTTTTCTTGATTTTCATGATACTCTTAGGGATGTGTGCCCCATGAAAGCCTTCCTTGAAATCTTCCCAGGTGATATTATTTATGTCGGGATGCATAAGCAGAAATTTTTCCCACCATGACACGGCTGCTCCCGTGAGATAATGCGGTGCGTACAACACTTTTTCGCGGTCTGAGCATTGTGCCACAATTAATTTCCATTCAATATCTCGAAGCCAGTCATCGGCCTCAAGAGGCTTGTCTCTGTGTGAAAATGTTGTTGGACACGTCTTCTGAAATTCAGACAATTTTGAGTGCTGCTGGTATGGTTCGCGGTGATTTCCCATGTTATATGACATGGTTCATCATTTCTTGGTGCTGTTGCTGACTTTGCTCGTAAAGGTGGCATACTTGAGAAAATGCTGTCTCACTGCCCTGCTGACTTGACTGCCCCTGTGAGAAATTGTTGTTTGTCTGCGTGCCATAATTTTCCTCCGGCGGACTTGGCATGGAACGTGTCCAGGGACGAGTCATTTCTTACTCTGGGGTAACAAAGCAGAAAACCTGAGAAGAACCGAGCAGCAAAAATAAACCAAGATTTTGCAAAAGCGGTCAAACACGAGCTCGGAAAAGATTTTTGAAATAAACTGGTCGATTGCGCATGGAGAAGGCTGCTAGTACATATGTTACACGCAGATCCTAATTATACATACGTCACTCAGGGTGTGCGTACACATCCTGACATGTTATTTGAAACTAGTGCACTCCTCCAAGGTCCTACATGATGCGCAAACAGACTACTCCCATCAACCTATTTTACATATCACACAAATATTACAAGCGAGTGCGGCGCATCGCGAAATGACGCGCTAGTCGGAGATGTTGAAGATTTCCCTCGGCCTGCCGAGGGTAAGGCCCAGTGGTGCTGGAGACTCAACTTCCTCCTCGCTGATGGGCTCCAGGCGCGGAGTATGAGTACGAGGTGTCGAAGCAGGTGCAGCAGGCGGTGCAGCTCTGACTGGAGTAGGAGCAATGACTTGGTCAAACTCCTCAGTGGTAGGCAGACGGCGAGCGGTGGATACAATGGAAGGTGCATAGGATGCGGCGGACGAGACAAAAGTCATTGGTGGTGCGGTATGGAGCAACTCCCTCCTGTTGGCGGAGCCACTCTGGACCATCTCCATACGGGCGGCCACCAGGTCGTCCACCAGATTATCAAAGGCAGCCTCAAGTGCCTTGAGGTATTCAACCATTGATTCAATGGCTTCGTCACGCTCCCCATTTGCACATGCAAATGCATAGTGGCACGTATAAGGTACGTGGCATGGGAAGTAACGGAAGCGACGAGTCTTCATCGATGGCAGAATGTCCCGGAGACGAGCTATCGCCTCACGGGCAGCCATCTGCATAGCATGCCTCTCTGTAGGCATGGCTCTGCCCACAAATCGAAGGCGGCGCGCTTCAGAACGCCCACCTTTGAAGTGTACCACAGCCTGATGCATAGACACGCTGTCGTTGAGCTTGTGACGGTAGAGTGTAAATTCGGGACGTGTGGATGGCCCAATTGCGACTTTGGTGATGGCGATGAGGAGCTTGACAAACCCCTCAGGAATGTTGGCGAACACCTGTGCATCACAGTCGTTGCTGGCCATCTACAAAAGTAGACAAAAATTCCGAATAGTCAGGCCATAAATTTAGGCTGACCAACAGGAAATTGCTACAGATGTAAAAATGCTGAAAAGCATATTTTCCCTAATAACCGATTAGCGAGCACACCTAGTGGCTTCCTACAGTCAGCCTAGCTCTGATACCAAGGTTGTCGCGACCGGTCCTTCAGTAGAATAATTACCGGAAGACCGATCTCTTTATTAAACCAGCGAGGAATAAAATTCCTCCTGGCAGACAATTCCTTGATACGGAAACTCCAGTACACTGAATATTATACAAGGTTGAGCTAGGGGTGGCTCAACAGATTTTATTACAAGCGCGCCAATATATTACATAGAGGCGGATATGGCACAAGGCAGGGTGGCATACTACTGCCTCGTAATAAAAGGCGGTGGAATATGTCATAGTGAAGTGGGTGGTGTGACTCCAATAATTTACAGTTCATCGAGTGTCAGAGTGAGACCCGATAAATTTATTTGGTGGTAGGCGGAAGCGATTATAAAACAGTGATCAACTCCAGGATCGCAAGGGACTGACTGGGACTTGTAATGCCCAGGATGGAGTTATACCTCCTACGTGTCGAGGCACGACTTAAAGGCATAAATCCATCCTAGAATGATCTCAAGTTTGGTAATCTTTGCACAACTCATGTAAAAGAGGGGATAGTAAACAGAAAATAGTTGGCTTACACTCGCCACGTCACAGAATTACAGTACAAGTCTCAAACATCATACATTAAGAGCATCACAACCCTCTAAGGGAAAAATCCAAAAGTCAAAGTACCAATCTGAAATAAATAAACCACACGCAGATCGAATCCTAGTAGGAGTCTCCACTACTGATCATCCGGGTATCGCACATAGTACCGACTACGCTCCTCGTCGTACTCCCAATCCAGCTCGGTGCCATCACCTGGATAGCTCACAACTGGACCTGCATCTGGTGTGTGAAGTAACTGTGAGCCACAGAGGACTCAGCAATCCCGTTCCCGGGTAACAAGACTATTTAAGCCTTTGGGTGAGGAAAAGGCTGAAGAAAAGAATAAGTGTCTGCAGCAGCAACTAGCATCTAGCTTACGTGAGTGAGAGCGAGAAGAGAAAGCCTCGGCGAGAAGTAATCACGAAGTGATCCTAGCTACAAGCTCAACAAGCATAACCCCTCCGTGTTCAACTCCCGAATCCCTATTCGGAAATTGACAGTCACGGAACACACGCTGGTAGTGTATTAGAAACATTGTGTCAAGTTATCTACAACCGGAATTAACAAGCTCCCATCTGCCACATAACCGCGGGCACGGCTTTCGAAAGTTCAAACCCTGCAGGGGTGTTCCAACTTGACCCATTACAAGCCCACGATCCGCGGAGTCGCAACTCCAAAGTGGGAAGACCCGAGTATCCTCGGAATCCCGTGCTCAAGATATACCGAACTAAGGTAAGGCTAATCCAGCAAATCCTCCCGGCGTGTCGACACCCTGATAGTAGACGCGCGTATCTAAGTCTCAGGACACGACCGGATGGGTGATGCTACAGGTGTATGCCAGATACCTCGGGTTGCCCCAAGGCGGCCCTGCAGGACCCCCGTTTCGGACCAACACTCATGTGGAGCACTGGCCCGGGGTTGTTGATTAAGAAAGAGGGTTAATTACTCCCTATGCAAGTTTAGTTTGTTATTAGGCAAATAGTACCAATGTTGGGACTTGCTGGAAAAGACTTAGCACTTAGCGGTTTATCGAGGGGGTCCCATACACCCCAACCGTGTTAGGAACGCATAATCAAGGAACATAACACCGGCTTATACGGATCCTAACGGCATGAGTGGAACAAATCACCAAGCAAAAGGCTTAGCCTTCCACCCTTGCCAATATATAGATGATTTCATTTTAAGCATTTATATAGTGTGATATAACCCAACCAAACTTCAACATGAAGCAAGCATCTTCGATCTTCACCTGCAACTAGCAATGCTATAAGAAGGGCTGAGCGAATCGTACTTAGCCAAGCAACGGTTTGCATAGGTAGGTTGGTTATACATGGCAATTGGTTACAAGTAGGAGGCTGACAAGAAGATCATGGGCATCGAGGCAAAACTATAGATCGAGACTACTAGCAATAGGCAAAGATAGTAATGTTATCGGGGTTCGGTCATCTTGCCTGAAGAGAAGTCGTTCGGATCGTAAGAAGGGTCCTCGTGCTCAACCTCGTTGGTAACCTCGTGCTCGTACTCGAACTCAGACTCAGCTCCCGGTGCTAAACAAAACAATCACACCAAGCACAAATCAACAAGATGCAATGCGCACTCGAAAAAGATGGATGCATGATGGATGCACCAAGGATGCACACGGAGCACGTAAAACATCACTCAAGAAAAACACCTCAAAACAAGATAACAATCTGATATTATTAATCTACACGGAAAAACAATCAAGTTTGATATAAGATTCGCTGAATTCGGAGTTACGGGCTAAAAGTTATGCCCGAAACAAGAATTGAGCGAAAGCTGAAAATTACAGCAACATAGCAACTTCGGAGCTCAAAATAATTAAGCTACAGCACTCAAATATCATGGCAAAGGGCATGAATACAAACTAGACATATACTACAGCAACTAAGTCCAAAGGTGCACCCCCAATGGAGCCACGGATCAATAGCAATGATCTTGGACATATTGAACTTGACAATAAAATTCTGGCAGCATAATTTTATTGAAACTTTGGAGCAAAAGACAAACATGCTACAGCAACTCAAATAGACATGTGAGGACATGAATGGAAAGACAACAATATATACTACAAGGAACAATCAAGATCCACTCCAAAACTATCATGCTTTGTCCTAGAACATCACACGAACATGGCATCGGAACGTTACAGATTTCAGACTTAGTGAAAATCCACTAAGTCCTAAAACAGCAATTTCATCATGGCATATAAAAGAGCATGTTTAAGTCACCTCGAAACTAAACATGGCAAGTGGTAAGCACCTCATCAAAGTACACATGAAGGTGATCCCGAAAAATACAAGCATGCATCATTGAGGTGAACACAATGATTGCAACGAGCTCAACAAGATGGCATTTCATAACAAGTGAAATAACATCACAGCCACATGGCACTTTGCAACGATGATAACAAGGCAATAATAAATCTATCATGCAACCTATCACATACAACATGTAGAGCATGGCAAGACGAACACGTGGACATGTCATTTGCATCATTCGGACAAACGAGCTAAAAGATATCACATGGCAAAGATGACATAAAAACATCACATAGCAGCAGTTTATAACATGATGCACTCTTGCAACAGCAAAACAATCACCTAGATGACTTCTAACATGCATGACAACAACAGATAAAACGTAGAGCAAGTCTCCACGAACGTCTGGACATGCTATACGCGCGAATCAGAGCAACACACAAAAAGATATGCATGTTTGAATAAAGCATCACAGATCAAAATAACTGGGACTTAGGGAAAAAAATGAGGTCAACCTAGATCTGGATCTGGAGGTGGAGATGGGCTCAGGCCGGCGGATCTGCAGCGGCCCGCGGTGGAGGCGACTGGGCGCTGGAGGGAATCGGCCTTGGGCCCGCGGCGGTGCGGCGGCCCACTGGCAAGGCGCCCGGCGGAGAGGCGGTGGCGACCGGCCCAGCCGAAGGGAGGCGGAGCCCGGCCTGGCCGCTGGCTCGGCGAAGTGGTCCACCGAGCGGCCCGCGCGGGAGGCCGGGAGGTGGAGAGGGGCCCAGCTGGCGCCGCGGGAGGGAGGCGGCCCGGCGCGGCGCGCGCGCGGAGGGGAAGGGGCGAGGGCGATGCGGCCCGGCTGCGGAGGCCCAGCGCGAAGGGGAAGGGGCGATGAAGTGGTCCAGCTGCGGGCGTACGGGCCAGATCGATCGGCTGGCACGGCTGCTGACTGGCCCGATCGGGCGACGAGGGGGCGCCTGGCGCGGAGCGTTGCGGGCGTTGACCGCCTCGATCGGGCGAGGGGATCGGCGCCCTCGTCCCGGTCGGCGGCTGCTGCTGCTTGATGGGGCTCGAGGCTCGAGGAGGGATAGGGAAAAATCCGATTTGGATCTGGCTGGATCTGAAATTGAGGGGGAGAAGTGGAGAAGAAAACTAGATGCCCAAAATAGACTAGGGTCTATTATATAGCAGGTTTTTAGGGTTAGGGGGAATTTAGGTGTGCTAGGAGCCCTCCGATCGCGATCCGATGGATCCGATCGCGGGGTAGTTTAGAAAGGCCTAGGAGAAGGCAGTAGACTGCAGAAGGGGTGTTTCCGGGACACAAAGTGAAGGCACTTTGGACCCACACGAACAACGGATGGGATAGCCAACGGAGTCCAAACGAGACGAGATTTGAGAGGCGGGTTGCACACAACAAAACAACAACACACACAACAACCTCGCGGCACACCGGTAACGTTACACGCCCGAACAACAAAGTAGGCCTACTGGACGTCACGGACACGTGAGGGAGCTCCGGAACGCGAAACGGACAACGGGAAGGATCACGCGGAACTGGATGCAACCGACAACACAAATGCAATGCGATGCACAAGTCTACATGATATGAATGAATGCCACACACTCACACAACAACACGACGAAAACCCGAAAGACAAAGAACCCGGAATGGAAATAGATGAAGCCGGAGATATATTATATGCCCAAAAGGGAAAGTATTACATCCGGGGCATTACAAACTCTCCTCTACTACAAAAAGATCTCGTCCCGAGATCTAAGACTGGAAAAAGGAAGGGTACTCGGTACGAAGATGATCTTCTCGTTCCCAGGTAGCTTCTCGGTCGGTGTGATGTGACCACTTGACTTTCAGAAATTTGATGGACTTGTTGCGGGTCTTGCGTTCGGTTTCTTCGAGAATGGCAACTGGATGCTCTCGGTAGGACAGGTCTTGTTGAAGATCAATCTCCTCAAACGGAATCATGCGCTCAGGTGCCTTGAAGCATTTGCGAAGTTGAGACACATGGAAGACATCATGAACATTTGCGAAGTTTGGAGGGAGCTCAAGTTGATAGGCTAGATCGCCTCTTTTGCCAAGAATCTTGAAAGGCCCGACGTATCTAGGAGCAAGTTTTCCTTTGATACCGAATCTTTGGGTTCCTTTCATCGGAGAAACTCGGAGATAGACGTGATCACCGATGTTGAAGGCCAAGTCACGATGCTTTCCGTCATAGTAGCTCTTCTGACGCGACTGAGCGGCCTTGAGATTCTCACGTATGACTTTGCACATTTCTTCGGCTTCTGAGATCAAGTCATTGCCAAGGAGTTGACGTTCGCCTGTTTCAGACCAGTTGAGAGGGGTACGGCACTTTCTGCCATAAAGAATTTCAAACGGTGCTTTGCCTGCACTTGCTTGAAAGCTGTTGTTGTAAGAGAACTCGGCAAATGGAAGGCAGTCTTCCCATTTCATGCCAAAGGAGATGACACAGGCTCTGAGCATGTCTTCTAGAATCTGATTCACGCGCTCGACTTGACCACTAGTCTGAGGGTGAAAAGCAGTGCTGAACCTGATCTTAGTGCCCATGGCGGACTGAAAGGAGTCCCAGAACCTTGATGTGAACAAGCTTCCACGGTCTGAGGATATCACTTGAGGAATGCCATGTAGGGACACAATTCTGGAAGTGTACAGCTCTGCAAGTTGAGCTGCATTGATTGATTCTTTGACTGGAAGAAAGTGAGCGACTTTGGTAAGCTTGTCAATCACCACAAAGATAGCATCATTTCCTCGCTTGGATTTAGGAAAACCAGTGAGGAAGTCCATTTCAATGTGGTCGAACTTCTACTCGGGAATAGGAAGAGGTTGGAGAAGACCGGCTGGACGTTGATGTTCTGCTTTCACTCTTCTGCATACATCACATTCATTCACGAATTGGGCAATTTCCCTTTTCATGCGTGTCCACCAGTAAGATTGCTTGAGGTCTTGATACATCTTGGAACTGCCAGGATGAATGGAAAGGAGAGAATCATGAGCTTCTTCCATTATGAGCTTCCTGAGATCACCTTTGGGAACAACGAGTCTGTCCTCGAAGAACAAGGTATCTCTCTCATCAACACAGAAGCACTTGTATTTCGGAATGCCCTTTGCAATCCCATGTTTCACTTTCTTCACCATGGTATCACTGAGCTGGGCCTCACGGACTTGATCTTCCAAGGTAGGAGCAATTTGGAGATTTGCAAGAAAACCCTGCGGAACAACTTGGAGGTTGAGTTTCCTGAAAGCTTCACAAAGCTCCGGCTGGTACGGCTTGATAAGAAGGCTGTTGCAATATGCCTTTCTGCTCAAAGCATCTGCAATCACATTCGCCTTGCCAGGAGTGTATTCAATGCTGGGATTGTACTCTTGGATCATTTCAACCCAACGAGTCTGACGGAGGTTCAGATGCGGCTGTGTGAAGATGTACTTCAAGCTCTTGTGATCAGTGAAGATGTCGACCTTTCTGCCCAACAACAGATGTCTCCACGTAATCAGAGCATGTACCACAGCTGCTAGCTCGAGATCATGTGTGGGATAGTTCTTCTCACTTGGCTTTAGCTGACGAGAAGTGTATGCCACAATTCTCTTATCTTGCATAAGCACACCACCAAGACCTTGAAGAGAAGCATCACAGAATACTTCATAGGGCTTGGATTCATCCGGAGGAGTCAGAACTGGAGCGGAGACAAGCTTATCTTTGAGAGTTTTGAATGCCACTTCACACTCTCGAGACCAAAAGTATTTGACATTCTTCTGAAGTAGGTTGGAAAGAGGCTTGGCAATCTTGGAGAAGTTCTCAACAAACCTTCTGCAATAGCTGGCAAGACCCAGAAAACTGCGGAGCTGCTTGACGTTCTGAGGAGCTTCCCAGTTGACAATTGCTTCAACTTTCTCGGGATTAACCGCAATACCATCAGCTGAGATGATGTGGCCCAGGTATAAAACCTTGTCGAGCCAAAACTCGCACTTGGAGAACTTGGCATAGAATTTATGCTCTCGGAGTCGATCAAGAACCAGACGTAAGTGCTTTTCGTGATCTTCTTCATTCTTGGAAAACACCAGAATATCATCCAGATACACAAGCACAAACTCGCCATTATAGGGGTTGAAGATGTAATGCATCATCCTCGAAAAGGTAGGAGGAGCTTTGGCGAGACCGAAGGACATGACGGTATACTCGTATGAACCGTAGCTCGTTCTGAAGGCCGTCTTGGGAATGTCTTCCTCGCGAATGCGAATTTGATGATAGCCCATTCGGAGGTCAAGCTTAGAGAACACTTTAGCTCCTTTGAGCTGCTCAAAGAGTTCGTTGATGTTGGGGAGCGGATACTTGTTCTTAATCGTCTTCTTGTTCAATGGCCGGTAGTCAACACAGAGATGCTCCGTGCCATCTTTCTTCTTGACAAATAAGACGCCACAGCCCCACGGAGATGTATTAGGCCTGATGAGACCCATACTCTCCTGCTTATCAAGCTGCTTCTTCAATTCCTTCAATTCATCCGGAGAGAGCTTGTACGGACGCCGGCATGCTGGCTCAGTACCCGGCTCGAGTTCAATGACAAACTCCACCTGACGGTGTGGAGGCATGCCTGGAAGTTCTTCAGGAAAGACGTCTTGATATTCGTTCACCACCGGAATTTGAGATATGGCATTAATTTCGCCCTTATCATTGAGAGAGAAAAGCCGGATAGTGTTATCCCTGGAGGCGAAGATAATCACATCTTCATTAGAATGAGTCAACTTGACTTCCTTTTGAGCACAATTAATGTGAGCATCGTGCTGAGAAAGCCAATCCATTCCGAGGATGAGGTCAATGTCAGAATTACCAAGAACCACCGGATTAGCCAGAAATCGATAATCACCCATGCGGATAGAAACATTCGGAACAAAGTTGTTGGAGTTCATGAGCAAACCTGGAGAAAGCACAGACATCGGACTCGGCAAAGCTTGCAATGGCATATCATGCGACAATGCAAAAGGTCTTGACATGAAAGAATGTGAAGCATCTGAATCGAACAAAACTTTAGCAGGGATAGAGTTCACTGAGAGGTTACCCAAAATGACATCAGAACAGTTCTCCGCTTCAGCTGCACTCATCAAATTGACCCTAGCAGACTTTGGATCATGCTTGACAATCGTTGTACTGACAGGCGGAGGAGGAGGAAGACGCTTCGGATTTGGACATCTGTTGGCATAATGACCCTTTTGTCCACATCTGTTGCACACCACTTCAGAGAGAGGACGGAAATGAGAACCACTTGACTTGGAGCCTTGAGACTGAAACTGCTTCTTCGACTGGTTGCTCGGGTTGGGTGGGTGGGAGAAACCACGACCACTAGAGTTCTTGTTGTTGGAGTTGTTGGAGTTGTTGTATGGAGCTCGAATCACTGGAGGAGGAGGAAGCCAGAATTTCTGATGCTTCGAGACCAACTGAGACGATGAGGAAGAGTGAACGGCATCTCGAATTCTCTTCTTAGAAGCCTCCATCTTAAGCTGAGCTGCTTCTTGTTTCAAAGCCATGTTATAGAACTTGTCGAATTCATCCGGCTCGAACAAGGTGAGAGCAAGCTGAAGTTCATCTTTGAGACCTCCACGGAACTGATAGATTTTACTCTTGGCATCAGGAATGTCTTGCTTAGCATAGCGAGCGAGGTTTTGGAACTTGACATTATACTGATAGACTGTCATGGAGCCCTGCTTCAGGTTGCGGAATTGCTCACGCATACCCTCGATGACACTTGTAGGAATGTGGTGCGAGCGAAAATCCTTGCAGAAATTCTCCCAAGAGATCACTTGACCCGGCCTGGAGTCTTTGTACTGCTGCCACCAGTCAGCTGCTTGATCTTTCAGTTGGAAGGCTGCAAACTTCACATAATCATCTTCCTTCACGTTACTGCACTCAAAATGCTTCTTGATATCGGTTAGCCAATCTTCAGCATCAAGAGGGTCGACACAGTAACTGAAAGCTTTAGGATTGTTGGCCAAGAACTGGTTAAGAGTAGCATGGTGCGTCTGGTTGAAGAAGTTGCCTTGGTTCCCTGGAATACCCTGATTAGCTTGCATAGCTTGCATCTGCTGCATCATCTGCATCATCAACTGAGTGTTCTGAGCTGTAGTCTGCATAATTGCTCTCCAAGCCTCAGGCGGAGGAGGAGGGGAAGGAGGATGTTCTGGGATCTCTTCCACCTCTGGGTTAGCGTTGGGAACCTTTTTCGGAGCCATCTTGTAAGAGATGACCACGAATCAGCAATTGATTGACAAAAGGAATAAGCTGAATCAATGGCATGAATTGCATCAAGTCTTCACAATAATCATTCGAACAATAAGAACGAATGAAATCATCCGAACAAGAGGAACGAATGATATTCTTAGATAATGATAACATCATTCTTCACGAGAAGCCACATAGGGGACAAAATGAAAATAAGAAAAACAACAAGGTACGGATGGAAACAAACATAAGAGAGGAGTTTCGTTCTAACATCTTTGTGCTGAAAGCATATGAACGCGTTACGAAAAGGTTTTGCAATCCCCGGATCAGCATAGCCAAGGACCCTTTAAGATGCAACTCCTGATAGTAACATCGGCCATATAACCCCTTCACTCAATGTAGAACCCCGAACTCACTAACCTGCATTCGTTGGAAGAATGCCTACGATCTACTGGATAAAACCCACCTATAGATTTCCGAAAGATTCCAGTTATGCAATCAGGTGTTGGGGATACACGGGAAGCACCGCGCAATCAACTCTAAACCTACATCCAGGTGTATCCATCCTTCAACACATAACCAGTCTTTCTCGGAAACTGTGTACCTCGGACCTTCGAAAAGCATCCACTATAACAAGCTATGGCAATACTCCCGAACTACCTCCCCAGTACTGGGTGATGTCGGGGTTATCTTGCCACTGGCCGTATAGGAGAGATTTTCGATGTCGGCCGTCTTAAGTATTTAGTACTGCCGCGATATGCTTGTGACAACAATACCCCGAAGCTCAACTCCTCGGTAACAGGAGGCATCGAGAACAATATCCTTGTCACGAGAACATCGAAACAATCCCAGAATACTCGCGGGATTCCTAAAAAAAATTTGGTGCAATTTTTGAAGATAGGAGAGACAAGAGTAGTCGTCAGGAGTCCTCACCAGAGAGAAAGGGGATGAGAAGCAAAGAAATCCTACTCTCCGATATAATATAGGACTCAAAAAGTTTTCAGTGTGTGCCTAGACTCGACCGTCAACGATTCGATCAAACAGTGGGGGCTCCTAGGTCGGAGAAGGCTCTGAATACCAACTTGTAATGCCCAGGATGGAGTTATACCTCCTACGTGTCGAGGCACGACTTAAAGGCATAAATCCATCCTAGAATGATCTCAAGTTTGGTAATCTTTGCACAACTCATGTAAAAGAGGGGATAGTAAACAGAAAATAGTTGGCTTACACTCGCCACGTCACAGAATTACAGTACAAGTCTCAAACATCATACATTAAGAACATCACAACCCTCTAAGGGCAAAATCCAAAAGTCAAAGTACCAAACTGAAATAAATAAACCACAGGCGGATCGAATCCTAGTAGGAGTCTCCACTACTGATCATCCGGGTATCGCACATAGTACCGACTACGCTCCTCGTCGTACTCCCAATCCAGCTCGGTGCCATCACCTGGATAGCTCACAACTGGACCTGCATCTGGTGTGTGAAGTAACTGTGAGCCACAGAGGACTCAGCAATCCCGTTCCCGGGTAACAAGACTATTTAAGCCTTTGGGTGAGGAAAGGCTGAAGAAAAGAATAAGTGTCTGCAGCAGCAACTAGCATCTAGCTTACGTGAGTGAGAGCGAGAAGAGAAAGCCTCGGCGAGAAGTGATCACGAAGTGATCCTAGCTACAAGCTCAACAAGCATAACCCCTCCGTGTTCAACTCCCGAATCCCTATTCGGAAATTGACAGTCACGGAACACACGCTGGTAGTGTATTAGAAACATTGTGTCAAGTTATCTACAACCGGAATTAACAAGCTCCCATCTGCCACATAACCGCGGGCACGACTTTCGAAAGTTCAAACCCTGCAGGGGTGTTCCAACTTGACCCATTACAAGCCCACGATCCGCGGAGTCGCAACTCCAAAGTGGGAAGACCCGAGTATCCTCGGAATCCCATGCTCAAGATATACCGAACTAAGGTAAGGCTAATCCAGCAAATCCTACCGGCATGTCGACACCCTGATAGTAGCCGCGCGTATCTAAGTCTCAGGACACGACCGGATGGGTGATGCTACAGGTGTATGCCAGATACCTCGGGTTGCCCCAAGGCGGCCCTGCAGGACCCCCGTTTCGGACCAACACTCATGTGGAGCACTGGCCCGGGGTTGTTGATTAAGAAAGAGGGTTAATTACTCCCTATGCAAGTTTAGTTTGTTATTAGGAAAATAGTACCAATGTTGGGACTTGCTGGAAAAGACTTAGCACTTAGCGGTTTATCGAGGGGGTCCCATACACCCCAACCGTGTTAGGAACGCATAATCAAGGAACATAACACCGGCTTATACGGATCCTAACGGCATGAGTGGAACAAATCAGCAAGCAAAAGGCTTAGCCATCCACCCTTGCCAATATATAGATGATTTCATTTTAAGCATTTATATAGTGTGATATAACCCAACCAAACTTCAACATGAAGCAAGCATCTTCGATCTTCACCTGCAACTAGCAATGCTATAAGAAGGGCTGAGCGAAGCGTACTTAGCCAAGCAACGGTTTGCATAGGTAGGTTGGTTATACATGGCAATTGGTTACAAGTAGGAGGCTGACAAGAAGATCATGGGCATCGAGGCAAAACTATAGATCGAGACTACTAGCAATAGGCAAAGATAGTAATGTTATCGGGCTTCGGTCATCTTGCCTGAAGAGAAGTCGTTCGGATCGTAAGAAGGGTTCTCGTGCTCAACCTCGTTGGTAACCTCGTGCTCGTACTCGAACTCAGACTCAGCTCCCGGTGCTAAACAAAACAATCACACCAAGCACAAATCAACAAGATGCAATGCGCACTCGAAAAAGATGGATGCATGATGGATGCACTAAGGATGCACACGGAGCACGTAAAACATCACTCAAGAAAAACACCTCAAAACAAGATAACAATCTGATATTATTAATCTACACGAAAAAACAATCAAGTTTGATATAAGATTCGCTGAATTCGGAGTTACGGGCTAAAAGTTATGCCCGAAACAAGAATAGAGCGAAAGCTGAAAATTACAGCAACATAGCAACTTCGGAGCTCAAAATAATTAAACTACAGCACTCAAATATCATGGCAAAGGGCATGAACACAAACTAGACATATACTACAGCAACTAAGTCCAAAGGTGCACCCCCAACGGAGCCACGGATCAATAGCAATGATCTTGGACATATTGAACTTGACAATAAAATTCTGGCAGCAGAATTTTATTGAAACTTTGGAGCAAAAGACAAACATGCTACAGCCTCTCAAATAGACATGTGAGGACATGAATGGAAAGACAACAATATATAATACAAGGAACAATCAAGATCCACTCCAAAACTATCATGCTTTGTCCTAGAACATCACACGAACATGGCATCGGAACGTTACAGATTTCAGACTTAGTGAAAATCCACTAAGTCCTAAAACAGCAGTTTCATCATGGCATATAAAAGAGCATGTTTAAGTCACCTCGAAACTAAACATGGCAAGTGGTAAGCACCTCATCAAAGTACACATGAAGGTGATCCCGAAACATACAAGCATGCATCATTGAGGTGAACACAATGATTGCAACGAGCTCAACAAGATGGCATTTCATAACAAGTGAAATAACATCACAGCCACATGGCACTTTGCAACGATGATAACCAGGCAATAATAAATCTATCATGCAACCTATCACATACAACATGTAGAGCATGGCAAGACGAACACGTGGACATGTCATTTGCATCATTCGGACAAACGAGCTAAAAGATATCACATGGCAAAGATGACATAAAAACATCACATAGCAGCAGTTTATAACATGATGCACTCTTGCAACAGCAAAACAATCACCTAGATGACTTCTAACATGCATGACAATAACAGATAAAACGTAGAGCAAGTCTCCACGAACGTCTGGACATGCTATACGCGCGAATCGGAGCAACACACAAAAAGATATGCATGTTTGAATAAAGCATCACAGATCAAAAAAACTGGGACTTAGGGGAAAAAATGAGGTCAACCTAGATCTGGATCTGGAGGTGGAGATGGGCTCGGGCCGGCGGATCTGCAGCGGCCCGCGGTGGAGGCGACTGGGCGCTGGAGGGAATCGGCCTTGGGCCCGCGGCGGTGCGGCGGCCCACTGGCGAGGCGCCCGGCGGAGAGGCGGTGGCGACCGGCCCAGCCGTAGGGAGGCGGAGCCCGGCCTGGCCGCTGGCTCGGCGAAGTGGTCCACCGAGCGGCCCGCGCGGGAGGCCGGGAGGTGGTGAGGGGCCCAGCTGGCGCCGCGGGAGGGAGGCGGCCCGGCGCGGCGCGCGCGTGGAGGGGAAGGGGCGAGGGCGATGCGGCCCGGCTGCGGAGGCCCAGCGCGGAGGGGAAGGGGCGATGAAGTGGTCCAGCTGCGGGCGTACGGGCCAGATCGATCGGCTGGCGCGGCTGCTGACTGGCCCGATCGGGCGACGAGGGGCGCCTGGCGCGGAGCGTTGCGGGCGTTGACCGCCTCGATCGGGCGAGGGGATCGGCGCCCTCGTCCCGGTCGGCGGCTGCTGCTGCTGCTTGATGGGGCTCGAGGCTCGAGGAGGGACAGGGAAAAATCCGATTTGGATCTGGCTGGATCTGAAATTGAGGAGGAGAAGTGGAGAAGAAAACTAGGTGCCCAAAATAGACTAGGGTCTATTATATAGCAGGTTTTTAGGGTTAGGGGGAATTTAGGTGTGCTAGGAGCCCTCCGATCGCGATCCGACGGATCCGATCGCGGGGTAGTTTAGAAAGGCCTAGGAGAAGGCAGTAGACTGCAGAAGGGGTGTTTCCGGGACACAAAGTGAAGGCACTTTGGACCCACACGAACAACGGATGGGATAGCCAACGGAGTCCAAATGAGACGAGATTTGAGAGGCGGGTTGCACACAACAAACAACAACACACACAACAACCTCGCGGCACACCGGTAACGTTACACGCCCGAACAACAAAGTAGGCCTACTGGACGTCACGGACACGTGAGGGAGCTCCGAAACGCGAAACGGACAACGGGAAGGATCACGCGGAACCGGATGCAACCGACAACACAAATGCAATGCGATGCACAAGTCTACATGATATGAATGAATGCCACACACTCACACAACAACACGACGAAAACCTGAAAGACAAAGAACCCGGAATGGAAATAGATGAAGCCGGAGATATATTATATGCCCAAAAGGGAAAGTATTACATCCGGGGCATTACAGGACTCCTCTAAGCGTCAAACTCGCTATCGAACTCTTCATCCATGAGATCGCCTTCGTCCACATCTGGCCAAATCAACAAGCCAGGTGAGTACTTTGAATGTACTCGCAAGACAGTTCGGACTTAAGATATAACAAATGCCCACATGAATGCATATGAGTATTCCAGCAAAAATGCAACCGGAACAAAATGTGAATGCGCTGAAGGTAAAGAATGGAAGTCGGGCGGTAATCCTCCCGAAACCCAAAAGATAAAAATAACGACACCAAACGAGGGTCTGGTTGACGCCTCGTAGGAGAATAATAAATGATAACAGGCCACAGTCGGGCGTCTGAGCGACACCTCATAAAGGGCTTATAATAAAAATAAATAACAAGAATGCCATAGTCGGATGTCTAAGCGACATCACATAAAGGGCTTATAACGTAAATAAGCAACAAGAATACCACAGTCGGACGTCTAAGCGACATCTCCTAAAGGGCTTATAACAAAAATAAATAACAAGAATGCCACAGTCGGACGTCTAAGCGACATCACATAAAGGGCTTATAGCAAAAATAAATAACAAGAATGCCACAGTCGGACATCTAAGCGACATCACATAAAGGGCTTATAACAAAAATAAATAACAAGAATGCCACAGTCGGACGTCTAAGCGACATCACAAAAAGGGCTTATAAATAACAGTATATAATGATGAAATACTTCGGAAGGTAAAATCAATACAGGGATAGTGGTGAGTTCATTTACCAAATGAACTTGATGACAACGCTGTTTTGGTTACTCACAAGAATATACTAGATACAGTCACCGGGTTGACATGAATATAGATCCTAGGCCATAAACATGGCTACTGAAGGAATTTAACTCTGCAGAGCTTGTACTAATAACTCATAGCCAACGGGTTCTACTAGCCACGTGGGCTAGCCCCGTCTACGGTGTTTTAGTAGAAACCCAACTAACCAGTACACACCCATTTAACATCCTGTCGTCCGGAATCACCCGCGACGACATTCACGGAAAACTTTAAGACGGGGAGGCTACAACCTCGAATAGCATGGGATCAAATTTATATATGCGCGCTCTAAGGGGTGCCCCCCTCTCGGTCCCAACCGGAAACACCCATGCCCCCTGACCGGATGACGGGCTTTAATCCAGGGCCATGGAACCCTCATCCCGACCCCTCTACTTGGTGTGTACTCAGAAAGTGGTTTACAACCGACTAGACCGTAATCCCAACGGACGGCCTATGATAGTACTGAAAAGGAGACGAACGGAATCACGACATGATGTCCGTTGATACTGAGTTGACCAACTACTGGCATGCTCCAACAATACCAGCATTCCACCCCATCATATCACCATATGATCGAGGTGGTTCAACATTCCCCTTCGGGACTCACCCAAAGCTTACTTGCATGAAATATGCCATACACATATGCCCACATGATCATGCTTATGAACGAGCTACTCGAGCAAACATGCAACACACTCATCATATCAAGAGTTCAAACATGCTTTCCTGGTTCTGAAAAGTCGGAGCCTAATTCGGCGTGATTCGCGTCTGCGTCACGGCCTCCGGTATCTATGTATTCAAACAAAAATATATACTAACATAAATACTGCGCGTGCAAATAAAGTTGCTCAAAGTATTTCCACATAAATATGACAAAAAATTAGACAGAAAACCAAGGTGGACAGAAAAAGAATCAACTAAAAATCACTTTTAGTTTAAAAGATATTAAGGTTTCTGTCCAGGGACCCATCTGTAATGAAACAGAAAAGATCCAGGGGCTAGAACAGAAAACAACGAAGCGAACCGGTACGCAGTACGTCACCCGCAGAGGGAAAACGCACTTTGCTTAAATACGCCAACAGAAAATGGTTCGAGGAGGAGATGTGAGAGACTGACAGAGGGACCCCACCTGTCAGGTTTCAAAAAAAGAAACAGAGCCGCGCCGGCGCCGGTGCTGCGGTGATCGCCGGCGTCGATCCACGGCGAGATAGGGGAGGGGAGTGGTACCTATGGCTTCACGGTGGTCTTCCGCGTCGAACGGTGGTGGAGTTGGGGGCCGGCGAGTCCCACGTCGACGGCGAGCTTATCTCCGACAGACGGCGGCTCGGGTGTTCGTGGACCTCGTCGGGGAAGGTTTCTGGAGAGAAATTGGGCTGGGGGTTAGGACTAGGTGGATGCCAGGGTACTACGTTCAAGTTCACGGCAGCGGAGGAGCCCTCACCGGAGTGAACGGAGCTGGAGCCCGAGGCGGAGGTAGCTGGCCGGAGCCGGGGAAGAAAATCCTCTCGGGGCTCTTCCAGAAGTTGGGCGCGGACTAGGGAAGTAGTGGAGGCGTGTGTGCTCGAGCACGAGCTCGGGGGTGCCTTTTATAGGCGGCTCGAGGTGGCTGGCGAGAACGGATAAGTCCGGCGAGCCAATTACGGCGCTGTAGTGGTCGGACAGCGGGGCTAGGGGCTTGAGCATCATCTATGATCTGTAGAAGCTCCATTCCCGCGCTTAACTTAGCAGTAGAGGTGGCGCTCTGCGCGTGCCAGGCCACGGCGACGGTATGCCAGGCGTGCGTTGGCTGTGGGGAGGGACACGCGGAGCACTGGGATTGTCTGGGCGGCGCGAAACGGCGTGGAGCTGCGGCGTTACTTCTGTCAGCCGCCACGGGCGGCGCTGTGGCCGTGGCAGCCGCCGGCGCGGTCGGGCCAGGGCGCCACCGACGCCCAGAAACGGCCAAGCGACCGTGCGGCGCATGGATAAGGAGAAGCTGCAGTGCAGCATCGAGCCAAGGGAGCACAGACGAGTATTGTCGCTGCGCTGAAAGATCTGACGAAACTGACGAAGTGTTGAAGTGTCGACAGTTTTAGTTAATAGTTCTGAATTTGACAGAACAGTGTAGGATAGGTGTTTGATGAATTGATTCTGGTATTTGTGCAATGTCTCTGGAGCTGATTTTTGGTGGAGTGGCCTCTTGATGTATCTAGAGGCTGCATGATTTCTCACAGAATTTTTGGATGAAGATAAATATGAATTTCACCAAATTTTACAAATCTGGTCCAAACTTGCAGCAGGTGAAATTTGAAAATTTTGAACTATGGACCAGTGAAACAAGATGGATCTAGGTTGTGGGTACTAAGGACTATCTAGGAGAGTTGGTTTGGAGTCAAATAGGCAGATGAAAATGGTGGTTCCCTTGTAAATCGCCAAGGTCCACTATAAAAGACAGAATTGTTTTTGGAATGAAATAAATAGGAGAAAAATCCCAATAAGTTCACAACTTGCGGTAATTGATGAAATGCTTGTACCATGGTGTGAAGAGAGTCTTGGAGAGGATTGTTCCTGTTGGGATCATGGCAAGATGAAGGTTGGAGGGGAGATAAGCCAAGGTTAAACTTGAGAATTTTAAAACAAGAAGTGGTGAACTCAAACAAATCCTTTTGAATCTCAACTTGTGCTTGAGCCAAACACAAGAGGAGAATTTCAAGGCTAAAAACCAAGCTTGAGAAGATACACAAACTTTGGCAAAAAGGGATTTTAGAAGGGCAAAAGAAAGGATCAAACAATCCCCCTTTCAAAAAGGCCAAAAGTTTGCAAGAAAAACCAACTCAAAAATTTGGGGTGTTACACTGCCCTGGGTGAAAGTGCAAAATTCCTCCCGCTTGTGATCTATGAGACCTTCCGGAATGTGATGTTCACGGAATGCCTTGCTGAACTCTACCCAAGTAGTGATCTGGCCAGCAGACGCCTAGCCTCATAGTTTTCCCACCAAAGGCTAGCAGGGCCCTCAAGATGGTAGGCGGCGTAGGTAACCTTGTCAGCTTCGGCCACACGGGCAGAGTGTAGCTTGTGGGTGATAGTGCGAAGCCAGTCATCCGCATCAAGAGGTTCAGTCGAATGATGGAACGTCGGTGGGCACATCTTGATAAAGTCATTAATAGACATCATTAATAGACACCACGTCATTCCTCTGGCGAAAGGCAGTATTCTGCTCTATGCGTTCCAGCAGACGGTTGGTCTCTCTCTTGTTCCTTTCTGCCTCTAGCATTACTTCAGCCAAGGAGGGTGGTTGAGGCAGATTCTCATCTCTAGCCCCACTGGCCTCACCCTGCTCCTGAGCAGCAGGAGTGCTGCGAGTGTTGACAATACTAGGAAAACAAAACAACGGGTTAGACAAGGATGGCAAAACTTTGACATAGGAGTGTAGAATGTAATGGATGACACGGAATGCAGAGATGCTCATCTGTACGACATGGTAATATAGAAACTGCCATATATACACCATTAGTCATACACACCATACATAGTTTAGTACAAGCCAAGGCTAAAGTACAACTGCGGTGAAGATGATACATCTCATCAGAGGCATTCCAAGCTCCTATACATTATTTATCTACGCCTCCGGAACTCAGTACACACTAAGTCATATTCCACAAGACACGCAGGACTGTGGAAATACAACTACTATGATACTACTACTGCCACGGTCTAACTTAGACGTTTCCGTAGTAACCTTCGTAAAGATTACCCCCGTAGCCTAGAAGTGGAACATGCGGATCTGGAAACTCTCGAGCACTCGAAGGTTGTGGACCACAGGGACACGGATGCGGTCTCGGTCCCGTTGCCGGTGGTAACCGACGCCCACGTGGAGGTGTAATACCCCCAACGTCACGCCAATCCATACAATCGGGCAGACGAGTCCGCACGGGGTACAAATCCCGCATATCCAGATATCCGGCCTACACGGCAGGTGCAAGCCGTGCCAGAGTGGTCCAGTGGGTGGCTCGAGTGTTATAAACCTCCATCCGGAGGGCACGGACCTCACGATCCCTAACCTCCAGCATCTGAGTGGTAGTCTGAAGTAGTGGCTCCTCATGAGCGGCATCAGTATACAGACCAGTGTAGTAGCCTTCCTCTCCAGGAAGTGAGGCTGGCATGTCGCGGAACTCAGTGTTCAGCAGCAGGGCATGCCTAGCCCGGATGATAGTCATCATCGAGTAAGCGGCATCATGCACTGCCATCTCGATGGTAACCCCGAGTCCATACGACCAATGGATGGGGTTGGTAGCTCCGGGATACGAAGGGTATATCCGGACTGTGCAGAAATACTGACTCTGGTTGAAATCCCGGTACTGTTCCTCCACAGTGTACTCAGGATACCATCGGTAGCCGGTCTCAGTCAACACACCAACCAAGATGGCCGTGTGACCTGGCACATTAATGCACTGGGTCAAACGGACCACCTGATGAGG
Organism: Secale cereale; assembly: GCA_902687465.1. NCBI lineage: Eukaryota > Viridiplantae > Streptophyta > Magnoliopsida > Poales > Poaceae > Secale > Secale cereale. Next base: position 355,056,785 of record LR738709.1, read on the forward strand.
TGTGCGGTCAGACATCTGAAACACGAAAGAATGCGAAGGTATTATAATTTCTAGAAGAAATCGGGCAGCATAACAACTGTATATGCTCAAAAAGATTTTGAGACATCATACAAATGATAGCATAGCCACTCAACAACATCATATCAAGGTTCCGGTCCAACTAATCAACATAATTGAAGGGTAGAAACTGAACTGAGGCTTGAAACCAACAATCCTAAGAGTCTACAGATTAGTAACACGTGAACCTAGTAAAGATGAGAGGCCTAGTCCAAAACCCCCGTAGAAAGAATAGGCTGACTCATATCAGAAGGTCATAAGGTAAGAAGTAAAAGAGCCTTACGTTCCCTTCCACAATCAATTCCCCTACATATAACTAAGAATTTTCTAGACTCAACATCGACCAGTTTGGCTTGAAGAACCTACAGGCAGTCCGGCTCTGATGCCAACGCTGTCAGGACCCCGATCCTAAGTCACACCGATCTAGCTTGTAACACATCATATCACTTTGTGGCTTCACGCACGGTATCCCCATGGGTGCCACCTTACCTGGCCCAGGACCGTTTGCGCATCTTGGCACACGTATATGATAGTGTTGCTAGCATCCATATGACACAGAACCCGGGCCGACATGGCTAGTTATAAACCAAAAGTGGCACTAAATTACAGAGACAGGCATCCATGACCCAGCAACGAACATGTCGGTCATCAACGTATGGACCCAAGTCGTAGCAAGCTACCTGGACTTAAAGGAACCACGCGTGACATTTCCCCTAAGGGACAGACACAGGAACGAAGAAGGACACATGCCGGCCAGCCTATGTGTTCCGGAGCAGTAGCAAGCTACCAAGGCTTAGTGGAAGCACTAGGAGGCATTTCCCTGTAAGATAGGCTACCAAAGGTAAACAACTAGGTGTCGGATCCCACACATATCAAGCATTTCAAATAACATACACACAATATGCTCAATATGTGCAAATACAACATTACATCACTACATAACTCTATGACTCAAAGTACTTTATTTAAGAGGCTCCGAAGAGCCATACATAACATATCCATACAGATAGGGGTCACATGACCCAACACTCAAGTCATACAAGCATACAAGCACACGCGGAAGCTAACTTGTTTGAGTATAGACAACTTGGAAATAAAATAGGCTTGGTGTAGCCTGACTATCAACAAGGCCCTTCACAAGCTCAGGATCACCGTCTGGGTAGCAAGCTACTCGTCGACGTCAACGTCTATGTAGAACCCATTAGAAGGGGCAGGGTTCTCCTCTGCAACAGTTATTAAGCAAACATGAGTACAAAGGTACTCAACAAGATTTACAACAGAACCTATCATACATGCATCATTATCAACAAGGGTAATGGAGTTTATTGCAGCAAGCCATCTCTGACTCTTGGCTAACCTATACTACAACTCTCAGCAGATTGCAAGATGAGACTACGCACAAGAGTCCTCTACTCAGCACAACAATACACCACCGTGGATCCTCTTCCGTTATCCTACGGAAGGGCCATCCACGACACTCACACTTGTCTTAAGACTTTTAGGAGAAACCATTAACTTGTCTATGAACTGTATAAGCAACCAAGTGGTCCTTAACCACGAACAACGGCTATTCGAATAGATTGGTAACCCTGCAGGGGTGTACTTCTTCACACACGTTTCCACCACTTATCGCTGTTTACTCGACATGTACTCGGCAACCTTCAAGCGGAAGCCCAGCGAGGGTGTCGGCCACGACCTGACTAACCACACAAGTCCCTAGTCCAGGTTTATCGCCTATTTGGGTTCCATCCGTGGGGAGATCCGTCCGGGGTGTCGCTCACGGCCCCAAACGATGTGTACAGGGTTCCCGAGTCACCAAACGGGCGACCGGTACACCGTGCCACGTACCTGCCACATCACAACCCACCCCGAGGGTCAGCGGTGCGCATGACCACCAGTATACTACAAACACCAGAAACTAGTTGCAACTCCTGGACAGAGGACAAGGGCAGTTAATAAGTCGAGAGAGTCAATTAAGGATCCCAATGTGTGGTAGTAGCTGATCTTAAATCAGACATACAGATCTCAGGTCCTATGGACGGTTCCAATGAAACAACCCACCATGAACTCCTACATGGCCTTTTATCAATACCTTTACCAAGCATATTCCACACTTCACTCTCTTTACCAGACACGATCATTTCACTCTGATCCATCACCTAGATGAACCAGACCTGACACAACTCTAAGCATGGCAGGCAGCATAAAAAAATAGCATGGTAGGAAACACATCACATGGCTCAATCAACTCCTACACATGCTAGTGGGTTTCAACTATTTACTTTGGCAATGACAGGTCATGCAAAGGAATGGGGCTCAACTACCGCAGCAAGTAGCAGTTCACACGTTGTTGCCTTAATGCAGTAAAATAGAGCAGGAGCGAGAAGATGGGTTTGTATCGGAATGATCAATGGGTTGATTGCCTGACAGATTGGTTGTCGGGTACTGCTCTTCAGTTGGATACGCGGATGTATCCTCGGGAGTAGGACCTACCACGGAGAACACTGATAATACAATCAATACACAAACAAATGCAACAATATGATGCATGCTCATGACATGGCAAGATGAATGTGTTTTGAGCTGATGCAACTATAGCAGAAAGGTTTGAGCTCATTTGAATCAAATATTCAAATTTATACCCAAACTATTATTATTTAAAGTGCATTAACATGTTTTGATGTGAACAGTAAGGTTAACTTGCTTAAACATGCATGAAACCAGTACCAACAGAAAGATTGGATTTTTCTGATAAATTTTCATATATAAATCTTTTTCATCTGAGCTGCTGTTGAATTTATATGATTTTTAGAATATTAAAGCATTTTCTGGAATTTTCTGAATTGTTTTAAATCAAAATAATTCCAGAAAAGGCTTTACTGCATCAGCATGACATCATGCTAACGTCAGCAGGTCAACAGAGCTGGTCTAGTCAAGCTTGACGTGTGGGCCGAAGACTAACTAAACAGGTTAGTTTAACTAACCACTAACTAACAGGGTTGGGCCAACATGTCAGTGGGTCATCTAACTAACAGGATTAAATTAACACTAACTTAGTCCTAAACTAAAAAACAGTCAATGCTGGCCCACACGTCAGTGGCATAGGGGGAGGTCAAACCCCCTGGTCAGCGGGTCAAACCCGCCGGCGGCTAGTCGCCGACGTGGCCAAACGCGGTGGAGCAGTGCGGGTTTCGTGCTCCGGCGACCAAAGCGACGGCGGAGCACATCTACGTGATGCGGGGAGTGAGCCGCATCCAGTGGTTGGCCTCAGGGTCGCCGGAAATGGAGAAGAGCAAAGGAGAGAGCGGGAGGGGAAGTGGTCGTGTCCAGAGGCTTCGGGGCACGATGTGGAGGTCGTCCAGCCCGTTCCCGCGGCGAAGCGGCAAGCAGGTGGCGCCATGGCAAGCTCGCGCTCGTCGACGTCACCCCCCTGCCTGCCTGGCGGGGACGAAGCAGCTGGCTGGCTCGGGCCAGCACCGTGAAGGGCCGCCAGGTGGGCCGGGGTGTGGGTTGGCCTAACAGGTGAGCTCCTCTCTCTCTCTCTCTCTAAGTTGTTTGTGTTTTTGTTTTTCTGCCACTTTGTTGAATTAATAAAAATGCTAAAGCACTTACATAAATCATGAAACTACTCATGCCCACTGTATATAATATGAACAACATGGAACATTTTAGTTTATGATTATTTGAGCATTTGAAATATTTTATAGCATTTAAATGCCTAAATGAAAATACAATATGAATTAATCCAGTGACCTTTGGATGTCCTAGAAAATTGTGCACCATTTTTGTCAGAGGTTTGAGACCAAGGCAAAGATGATGAACATTTTTGAAGGGCATTTTGGGTACATTGGAAAATATTTTATTAAACCCTAGTTGAAAGAAGAGGGGTGCTGGGGTTTCTGTCATCCCCATTTCAAATTTCTGGAAAAAGTAAACATGATGCACACTCTATCTAGTCCTAATGCAAGCACTGACTAGGGATATGATAGAAAGTAGCGGCGGCGCTAGGGTTTGAGAAGCTCGAGCGGAGTAAAAGAAAAGAGAGGAAGGGGAGGGGTATTTATAGCCACGGTGAAAAACTGTTCGCCCGAAGAAATTGGACGAACGTGCCCCTGACTCTTCCCATTCGCTTGACATGTGTCACCCACGTACTGAGAAGTGGAGATTATGTGAGATCGTGGGTGAATAGATAAGTATTATCGTGGGATGCGGAACGATTTGAGCGGCAAAACCGAAAATTTTGGATAAGATAAGTTTTAACGTTGCGTTCGCAAATTCTTCAGCTGACAAGGACAAAGTGAAGATTTTGAACGAGTTTCAAATAGAACGCACATGAAGAATTTGTGAATAGAATGGGTTGAGTTTAGCATTGAGGTGGAAGGGTCCGATCACATTCACTTAGCAGAAAAAACAGCTTGAAGAATTAGGAATAAGTGAATGCTGTAGAGGACATAAACTCATATATATATATATACAATGAAGAACATGAAGAAAAAAAAGACGAAAAAGGTGAAGACAATGCAAAGTTGAAGAACATGAACAACTGAGGAATTTCAAAACAAAAAAAAACTCAAATTGAAGATTTTCAACTTTGGTGGTGGCGTGACCCACCGTATAAGAATGATGATTTCAGACACCGCGTACAATTGTCGTAGGGTTTTCAGAATCAAATTCTTCGTTAATTTCTTCACACTTAGAGTGTTATTCTTCATTGATTGAAGAAAAACATTTCTTCATGTGTTGCACATCTAAGTCATCAATTTTGCATAAGTGTTAGGATGAGTGTCCTACTCAAAGAACATTCGAAGATTCTAAGATATTTAGCTCACACCGCAACTTGCTAAATCTCTTCTCGTCCAAGGGCTTTGTGAAGATATCGACTAGCTGTTCTTCAGTTTTCACATGCTCAATAGAAATGTCACCCTTCAACACATGATCACGAAGAAAATGATGACGAATCTGAATGTGCTTTGTCTTCAAGTGCTGAACTAGGTTGTGAGCAATCTTGATGGCACTCTCATTGTCACAAAAGAGAGGAACATTCTTCACGTTGACGCCATAGTCCTTGAGAGTTTGCTTCGTCCACAACAATTGAGCACAGCAAGAACCAGCAGCAATGTACTCAGCTTCAGTAGTAGACAGTGATACGCTGTTCTATTTCTTCGATGACCAATAGACCAAAGATCTTCCGAGGAAATGACATGTACCAGATGTTGACTTGCGGTCCACATGATCACCAGCATAGTCAGAGTCTAAATATCCAATGAGATCAAAAGCCGAGCCCTTGGGGTACCATAATCCAAGTGTTGGTGTGTGAGCTAGATATCGAAGAATATGTTTCACAGCCTTATGGTGTGTGAGCTAGATATCGAAGAATATGTTTCGCAGCCTTATGGTGTGATTCCTTCGGTGTAGCTTGAAATCGAGCACACATGCAAACACTAAGCATTATATCTGGCCTAGATGCACATAAGTACAATAAAGAACCAATCATGGAGCGGTATACATTATGATCAAAGTCAATACCATTTTCATTAGTGCACAGATGGCCATTTGTGGGCATAGGAATTTTGACGCCTTTGCAATCTTGCATACCGAATTTCCTCAGTAAATCCTTGAGGTATTTCTCCTGAGATATGAATATTCCATTGCATTGTTGATGAATTTGAAGACCTAAGAAGAATTTCAATTCTCCCATCATAGACATTTGATATTCTTCACTCATCATATAGGCAAATTCATCACTATAACGTTGGTCAGTACAGCCAAAGATAATATCATCAACATATATTTGGCACACAAATAATTCACCATCATAAGATTTAGTGAAAAGATTAGGATCAAGTGAACCAGGTTTGAAGCCTTTCTTCATGAGGAATTCCTTCAAAGTATCATACCACGCCCGAGGGGCCTGCTTGAGGCCATAGAGGGCCTTATTGAGTCTGAAGACTTTGTCAGGATTCTTTGGATGTTCAAAACCTGGGGGTTGAGCAACATATACTTCTTCCTCAAGCTTACCATTGAGGAATGCACTTTTCACATCCATTTGATATAGAGTGATATTATGATGGTTAGCATAAGCAAGTAATATGCGAATATCCTCAAGTCTAGCAACAGGTGCAAAAGTTTCATCGAAATCAATTCCTTCAACCTGCGTGTAACCTTGAGCTACAAGCCGTGCCTTATTCCTTACCACAAGGCCATTTTCATCTTTCTTGTTGCGGTGGATCCACTTTGTGCTAATGATATTGTGCTTGCGAGGATCTGGACGTTTGACCAGTTCCCAGACGTTGTTGAGCTCGAATTGATGTAATTCTTCTTGCATAGCTTGAATACACTCAGGCTCCATAAATGCTTCATCTACCTTAGTGGGCTCTATGATAGAGACAAAAGCAAAGTGCCCACAAAAGTTAGATAAATGTGAAGCTCTTGAGCGTGTGAGAGGACCTGGTGCTTCAATGTCATCGATGATTTTCTCAATCTGCACTTCGTTTGCAACGCGAGGATGAGCTGGTTGTCGTCGAGGAATTTGATCAACATTTTCTTCAGCACCATTTTCTTTAGGTGCATTAGCTCGACGTTTTTCACGTTCTGAAATGAATTCTTCAGCAGATTCTTCGGTCGGAATGACATCCTCAGTAGCCTTGAACTTGATAGTTTCCTCAGGTGCTGGTTCATCTATCATAGAAGGTAGGTGCTCTCTTTGCGAGCCATTAGTTTCATTGAACCGCACATCTACAGTTTCAACAACCTTGTGAAGAACATTGTTGAAGACTCTGTAGGTGTGCGAGTCCTTTCCGTAACCAAGCATAAACCCTTCATGTGCTTTCGGTGCAAATTTTGAGTTGTGATGAGGATCTCTAATCCAACATTTAGCACCGAAGTCTTTGAAATAACTCACATTGGGTTTCTTGTCAGTGAGGAGTTCATAGGCAGTCTTCTTGAAGAATTTATGAAGATATACTCTGTTGATGATGTGGCACGCAGTATCAATTGCATCAATCCAGAAACGACGAGGTGTTTTGTATTCATCAAGCATAGTGCGAGCCATCTCAGCAAGAGTCCTATTCTTGCGCTCCACGACGCCATTCTACTGAGGAGTATAAGGAGCAGATAACTCATGAGTAATACCAAGTTCATCAAGATAGTCATCAAGACCAGAATTCTTGAACTCAGTTCCATTGTCACTTCTGATGTGCTTGATCTTCACACCAAAGTTGGTTGAAGCCCTCGAGGAAAATCGTTTGAAGACTTCCTGTACTTCATGTTTGTAAGTAACAATGTGTACCCATGTGTATCGAGACTAATCATCAACAATAACAAAGCCATATTGACATGCATCATTTGAAACTGCAGAATAATGGTTAAGACCGAAGAGATCCATGTGAAGAAATTCAAATGGTCGAGTAGTAGTCATGATAGTCTTCGCTGGATGCTTGGCCTTTGTCATCTTTCTAGCTTTACAGGCTCCGCATAAGTGATCCTTGAGGAATTTGAAATTCTCAATGCCAATGACGTGCTTCTTCTTCACAAGCTTGTGTAAATTCCTAATGTCTTCATGACCAAGTCCTCGATGCCATAGCCAGCCTTCTGATGCTTCTGCAAGAAGACACATAGCTGGTTGAGGTCCTATAGATAAATCAACAATATACAAGTCTCCTCTCCTAAAGCCTTCGAAGACTTTGGAATTGTCAGATTCCGTGATCACAACACATTGATACTTGCCAAAGACTACAACCATATCAAGATCGCAAAGCATTGAGACAGACATGATGTTGTATCCTAAGGACTCGACAAGCATGACTTTGTCCATGTGTCAATCCTTTGAGATCGCAACCTTACCTATACCCAATACCTAACTTTTTCCTTTGTCAGCGAAGATGATATGCTTCAGATGAGATGGAGATAAGGGAGCATCCATCAATAGATTCTTGTCACCAGTCATGTGATTTGTACATCCACTATCGAGGACCCACTCAGTGGCTTTGGGTTGATCATCCTGTAGATGAATTAGTGCAGCTTACGAACTCATATACTTCATCAGTGAAGAATATGACATCAATTCATCAGATCAATTTCATCAAGCAATGCAACGAATAAAGCAGTATGAGGACATGAGAAATGAGAGTTCATTTCTTCATGATTAGCCTGCGTCCTTTCATGCACTTTTCAGGTCTCCAGCAAATTCTTCAGACGTTTGAGCACGTCTAGAGACCTGACCCTGCAGAAGAGATTAGTTCTTTTTCTTCACCACCCACATCTAAAGGGGTGGCAAAGAGTTCATCATTATGCGAGCTCTATACAAGAAAGGTGGCATAGAAGCCAACCCATTTCGTTTCACATAAGAGGAGTTGGGATAATCATATGAATAAGCAGAGAAATTCTTCGAGGACTTATGAACATAATGGTTAGAAGAATAATGCTCATATTCATAGCCCTTAGCTCTTCCCTGCGAAATAGAGTTATTAGCACAATGATATTCATATGAGGACTTTGATCCTTTTGAGGAATTTGATCCGTATGAGGACTTGGATTCATGTGAAGAATTTGGTCCATATGAATAATTTGATCTGGGGTTCCTATTCTTCACAGGTGGTGTCATGAGGACATTCACTTGAAGACTTTCAAGGCACCTTTTGGGAACCCAGATTTTCTTCATAGGGGAACCGTTCCTGCAGTTAGTGCCAACATATCTAGCAAATACTTCACCATTCTGATTTTTGAACAGTTTATAGTTGGAGTCAAATGACTCATCAGAAGAACGAGGAGATTCACATGTAAAGCCAGATAAATTGGATGGATCAACTGGAGGTCCCTTTGCAGCAACCCATGAGGTTTTGGGGTACTGCTCAGACTTCCAATATGTACCATCAGCATTAAGTTTCCTCTCAAAGGCAATACCCTCTTTCCTAGGGTTTCTGTTAAGGATCTTCTTTTTAAGCACATCACAAAGAGTCTGATGCCCTTTGAGGCTTTTGTACATGCCTGTCATGTACAATTCCTTCAGCCCTGCATCATCAGTGATACTAGCAATGTCCTTCGATGAGGAATTAGTGATAGCAGAGACAATTGAAGAATTTGTAGCATTAGAAGCATTTGAACATTCAGGTGAAGAATTAGCAGATTCACGTTCAATGCATTTCAAGCATGGAGGAACAAATTCTTCCTAAGAAGCACTAATTTGTTGAGCAAGTAATGAATCGCGCTCCATTTGAAGATCTTCATAACTCATTCTTCGCTTTTCAAGATCTTGCTTTCTTTGAAGAAATTCATAAGAAAGCTTCTCATGATCAGATAAGAGAGTGTTATGATGACCTTGAAGATTGTCAAACCTAGACTGAATTCTCTGAAGATTTTCAGTCAAGGTTTTAGTGCGATCCATTTCTTCACCCAACATATCATCACTTTTATCCAGTATGTCTTGAACCTTTTCAAAAGCCTTTTGTTGTTTCACAGCAATCATAGCAAGTTTAAAATAGCTGGGCTTGAGGTTTTCATCAGATTCATTCTCACTTGATTCAGAGGAGGTATATTTGAGTACCTTGGCACCCTTTGCCATGAAGCAATAGGTGGGAGCATAGTCATCATTGTCTTCATCAGCCTTGTTGGTGAAGCCATTTTCTTCAGGGTTGAAGATAGACTTGCTGACGAATTTAGTAGCGAGAGCTAGACTCGCCACACCAGACTCGGACTCCTCAGATGCCTCCTCTTCCTCATGTTCCTCAGATTTAGCCTCAGAGTCCATTTCCGTGCCAATGAATGCCCGGGCCTTCTTGGAGCTGCTCTTCTTGTGAGATGAATACTTCGAGGATTTTGATGATTTCTTCTTCTTCTTCGCGTCATCAGAACTATAATCCTTGTATTTCTTCTTCTTTGATTCCTTTTCCCACTGAGGACAATCTGGAATGTAGTGACCAGGCTTCTTGCATTTGTGACATAGCCTCTTCTTGTAGTCACTGGATGAGGAATCATTGCTCCTTGAGGATTTTCCAAAGGGACCACGTCTTGAGAACCTTTGGAATTTCTTCACGAGCAGTGCTAGCTCCTGGCTCAGTTCTTCAGGATCACAAAGGCTACTACCAGAATCTTCACCTTCAGATTCAGAGACGACCTTGGCCTTCAAGGCACGTGATCTGCCATAGCTCGAACCATAGAGATCTCTCTTCTCAGCAAGCTAGAACTCATGAGTATTTAGCCTCTCGAGGATATCAGTGGTATCAAGCGAATTGTAATTAGCACGTTCTTGTATCATCAATGCCAGAGTATCAAATGAGGAATCAAGCGATCTCAGCAATTTCTTTACCACCTCATGGTCGGTGATGTCAGTGGCACCAAGTGCTTGAAGCTCATTTGAGATATCAGTGAGGCGATCAAAGGTTTGCTGAACATTTTCATTGTCAAGTATTTTGAAGCGGTTGAAGAGATTGTGAAGAACATCAACTCGAGACTCATGCTGTGTTGAGACTCCTTCATTGACTTTGGACATCCTATCCCAGATAAGCTTAGAAGTTTCCAAAGCACTCACTCTTCCCTACTGTCCTTTGCTCAGATGGCCACAAATGATATTCTTCGCTTGAGAATCGAGTTAGTTGAATCTCTTCACATCAGCAGCATTCAGAGAAGGTGTGACTGAGGGAACACCATTTTCCACAACATACCAGAGATCGTTATCAATTGCCTCAAGATGCATTCGCATCTTATTCTTCCAGTAGGGGTAGTCCGTCCCATCGAAGGTAGGACACCCAGCAGAGACCTTGATCATACCTGCGGTCGACATAACTACAACTCCAGGCAGTTAAACCAAAATCACACAAAACAAGGGAGTACCTTGCTCTGATACCAACTGAAAGTGCGTTATATCGACTAGAGGGGGGTGAATAGGCGATTTTTAGGAATTCTTCATTGAGGAATTTGCGGGTGAGGAAATTACTTAGCGAAGAACTACTTGAAGTGGAATAAGTACTCAAAAGTAAACATAGCAGAACACAATCATGGTCATCATGATGAAATGAAGACAAGCACAGAGTACAGAAAGCGTAAACACAGGATAACACATGATGAAGACAAATAGACTGAAGAAATTGAACTGAGGAAATTGAGAAAGTCTTCAGTCAAAGTCTTCAAATAGATATTAACAAGCACACAACACAGTTATGAGGAAATGAAAGAGTTTAGGAAATAGAACCAGTAAGCTTCGTGAAGACAATGATTTGGTAGACTAGTTCCAACCACTGTCTTAGTTGTACGTCTGGTTAGGGTGGCTAGGTGTTCAAACCTGAGGACGCACAGTCTCGGACACCCAGTCCTGAACACGCAGTCCAGGACACTCAGTCCTCACCGTATTCCCGTTGAGCTAAGGTCACACAGACCTCGCCCAGTCACTCGTGATAAGTCTTCAGGTGACTTCCACACCTTCACAAACTCGGTCACTCGGCAATCCACAATTCCTCTTGGATGCTCTAGACCATGACACCTAACCGTCTGGAAGAAGCACAGTCTTCAAAGGTAACAAGTGTCAGATCCATGCAGGATCAATCTCTTTAGTGATGCTCAATCACTTTTGGGTTTGTAGGTGTTTGGGTTTGGTTTTTGGGTTTTTCCTCACCTGATGATTTTCACTCAAAGTCCTCGGAGGATGGGTTGCTCTTATGAAAAGTGTCAGTTTCTCTCGGAGCAGCCAACCAGCTAGTGGTTGTAGGCAGCGGCTATTTGTAGCCCAGGGAGCAGCCCGACATGATAAGACGTAAATGCCCTTCAATAATATGACCATTAGGTGGGTAGATATTTTCGGACAGCTGGCGCGTAGCACAACAATGGTCGGAAATTTGAGTATCAAATTCCTCAGGGCTATCATGTTCCTCACTTGTAGGAGATCCGCACTGGTGAATTCCTAACTCCTCAGTCAGAACAAATTCCTCAGAGACCAGAAGAACTTTTTCTCTATCACTGAAGAATATGACTGAACTGTATGAGATTTCCAATGGCTTCACTCGAACGGATTGGTAGGTGTAGGATTTTGAGTTGAGCATCACATGGAAATTTTTCCTTAGTATTTCCTCGACCCCCTTTAACAGTACGGTGTTTCCTATGACTCAAGAAAGAGAAAATGAAACTACGAAAACAAAAGTCTTCACGCTTCATGTTCCTAAAATGAGTACCAAGTCTTCAAGGTCACACCAATTTCTTCACTTTCAAAGTCTTCAGAAAGTCTTCAGAAATCCAAAGTCTTCAGTCGAAGAACTTCATTTTTAGGGGTCGACTTTCTCTGTAAATATCAAACTCCTCATAGACTTATAGACCTGTGTACACTCATAAACACATTAGTCCCTTAACCTATAAGTCTTCTATACACCAAAATCACTAAGGGGCACTAGATGCACTTACACTTTGTTGCAGTCAATAACAGCCCCTGCAGTATTCAAAAAGGGTCTACCAAGGATAATAGACATACTATCATCCTCGGGAATATCAAGAATAACAAAGTCCGTTAAAATAGTAACATTTGCAACCACAACAGGCACATCCTCACAAATATCGACAGGTATAGTAGTTGATTTATCGGTCATTTGCAGAGATATTTCAGTAGGTGTCAACTAATTAAAATCAAGTCTACGATATAAAGAGAGAGGCATAACACTAACACCAGCTCCAAGATCACATAAAGCGGTTTTAACATAGTTTCTTTTAATGGAGCATGGTATAGTTGGTACTCCTGAATCTCCTAGTTTCTTTGGTATCCCACTTTTAAAAGTATAATTGGCAAGCATGGTGGAAATTTCAACTTCCAGTATATTCCTTTTATTTGTAACAATATATTTCATATACTTAGCATAAGGATTTGTTTTGACCATATCAGTCAAACGCATACGCAAAAGATAGGTCTAATCATTTCAGCAAAGCGCTCAAAATCCTCATCATCCTTTTTCTTGGATGGTTTAGGAGGAAAAGGCATGGGTTTCTGAACCCATGGTTCTCTTTCTTTATCGTGCTTCCTAGCAACGAAGTCTCTCTCATCATAACATTGATTCTTTGATTGTGGGTTATCAAGATCAACATCAGGTTCAATCTATACGTCATCATTATTGCTAGGTTGAGCATCAACATGAACATCATCATTATCATTTTCACCAGGTTCATGTTCATTACTAGATTGTGTTTCAGCATGAGAAATAGAAATATAATTGGGATTCTCAGGTGTGTCAACAACAGGTTCACTAGAAACATGCAAAGTCCTATCATTTTTCTTTTTCTTCTTCTTAGAAGGACTAGGTGCATCAACATTAGTTCTCTGGGAATCTTTCTCGACTCTCTTAGGGTGGCCCTCAAGATGCAAAGGTTCCTGAGTCATTCTTCCCCCTCTAGTCACAACTCTAACAACATTATCATTTTTCTTATTATTTAATCCATTGAGCAAATCATTTTGTGCTTTAAGCACTTGTTCTACCTGAGTGGTAACCATTGAAGCATGTTTACTAATGAGTTTAAGTTCACCTTTAATTCTAGACATATAATCACTCAAGTGTTCAATCATATAAGCATTACGTTTCAATTGTCTACCAACATAAGCATTGAAGTTTTCTTGTTTAACAATAAAATTATCAAACTCATCTAAGCATTGGCTATCAGACTTATTACGAGGAATATTACCTTCATCAAATCTGTAGAGAGAATTTACCTTCACTACCTGTGTCGGGTTATCAAGACCATGTATTTCTTCAATAGGTGGTAAATTCTTAACATCTTCAGCTTTAATACCCTTTTCTTTCATAGATTTCTTTGCCTCTTGCATATCTTCAAGACTGAGAAATAGAATACCCCTTTTCTTCGGGGTTGGCTTAGGAGTTGGTTCAGGAAGTGTCCAATCATTATCATTACTCAACATATTATTCAATAGCAATTCAGCTTGATCAACAGTTCTTTCCCTGAAAACACAACCAGCAAAGCTATACAGGTGGTCTCTAGAAGCATCGGTTAGTCCATTATAAAAGATATCAAGTATTTCATTTTTCTTAAGAGGATGATCAGGCAAAGCATTAAGTAATCGGAGAAGCCTTCCCCAAGCTTGTGGGAGACTCTCTTATTCAATTTGCACAAAATTATGTATTTGCCTTAAGGCAGCTTGTTTCTTATGAGCGGGGAAATATTTAGCAGAGAAATAATAAACCATGTCCTGGGGACTACGCACACAACCAGGATCAAGAGAATTAAACCATGTTTTAGCATCGTCCTTTAATGAGAACGGAAATAACTTAAGGATTTAGTAGTAACAATATTTTTTCCTCATTGGTGAATAGGGTGGCTATATCATTTAATTTAGTAAGATGTGCCACAAAAGTTTCAGATTCATAGCCATAAAAAGGATCAGATTCAACCAAAGTAATTACCTCCGGATCGACAGAGAAATCATAATCCCTATTAGAAATACAGATAGGTGAAGTAGCAAAAGCAGGGTCATATTTCATTCTAGCATTCAAAGACTTTTCTTTCAGCTTAGCTAACAGTTTCTTAAGATCATATCTATCTTTGCGAGCTAAAACATCTCTAGCAGTTTCTTCATCCGTAACATAACCCTCAGGCACAACATGCAATTCATATCTAGGAGGAGAATCTTCATCATCATCACTTTGATCAATATTATCAGTTTCAATAATTTCATTCTCTCTAACCCTAGCAAGTTGTTCATCAAGAAATTCACCTAGTGGCACAGTATTATCAAGCCTAGAAGTAGTTTCATCATAAGTATCATGCATAGTAGAAGTGGCATCATCAAGAACATGCGACATATCAGATTCAATAGCAGGTGTAGGTGTCGCAAGTTTATTCAAAACAGAAGGTGAATCAAGGGCAGAGCTAGATCGCAGTTCCTTACCTCCCCTCGTAGTTGAGGGAAACATCTTGGTTTTTTATCTCTCAAGTTATTCATAGTGATCAACAGATATAAATCCCAAGTGACTCAAAGAATATAGCTAAGCTCCCCTGCAACGGGGCCAGAAAGTAGTCTTGATAACCCACAAGTATAGGGGATCGCAACAGTTTTCGAGGGTAGAGTATTCAACCCAAATTTATTGATTCGACACAAGGGGAGCCAAAAAATATTCTCAAGTATTAGCAATTGAGCTGTCAATTCAACCACACCTATAAGACTTAATATTTGCAGCAAAGTATTTAGTAGCAAAGTAGTATGGAAGTAACGGTAACGGTGGCAAAAGTAACAGTAGTAGTTTTTGTAGCAATTGTAACAGTGGCAATGGAAAAGTAACTAACCAAAGATCAATATGTGAAAAGCTCGTAGGCATTGGATCAGTGATGGATAATTATGTCGGATGCGATTCCTCATGCAACAGTTATAACATAGGGTGACATAGAACTAGCTCCAGTTCATCAATATAATGTAGGCATGTATTCCGAATATAGTCATACGTGCTTATGGAAAACTTGCATGACATCTTTTGTCCTACCCTCCCGTGGCAGAGGGGTCCTATTGGAAACTATGGGATATTAAGGCCTCCTTTTAATAGAGTACCGGACCAAAGCATTAACACTTAGTGAATACATGAACTCCTCAAACTACGGTCATCACTGGGAGTGGTCCCGATTATTGTCACTTTAGGGTTGCCGGATCATAACACATAGTAGGTGACTATTGACTTGCAAGATAGGATCAATAACTCACATATATTTATGAAAACATAATAGGTTCAGATCTGAAATCATGGTACTCGGGCCCTAGTGACATGCATTAAGCATGAAAAAGTCATAGCAACATCAATCTTAGAACATAATGGATACTAGGAATCAAACTCTAACAAAACTAACTCGATTACATGGTAAATATCATCCAACCCATCACCGTCCAGGAAGCCCACGATGGAATTACTCATGAACAGTGGTGAGCATCATGAAATTGGTGATGGAGGATGGTTGATGATGACGATGGTGATGGATTCCCCTCTCCGGAGCCCCGAACGGACTCCAGATCAGCCCTCCCGAAGAAGATTAGGGTTAGGCGGCGGCTCCGTACCATAAATTGCGATGAATCCTTCTCTCCTATATTTTTCTCCCCGGGCGTGAATATATGGAGTTGGAGTTGAGGTCGGTGGAGCTCCAGGGGGCCCACGAGGCAGGGGGCGTGCCAAGGGGGGCATGCGCGCCCCCACCCTTGTGGACATGGTGTGGCCCCCCTGGTGTTTATTCTTTCGCCATTATTTTTTATAAATTCCAAAAATATTCTCCGTGAAGTTTCAGGTCATTCCGAGAACTTTTATTTCTACCCAAAATAACATCATGGCAATTCTACTGAAAACAGTGTCAGTCCAGGTTATTTCCATTCAAATCATGCAAGTTAGAGTCCAAAACAAAGGAAAAAGTGTTTGGAAAAGTAGATACGTTGGAGACGTATCACCTTCCCAGGATGCGGTACCTGCGAGCGTGGCGAGCCCGAATGGCTCGGGGCAGCGCCAAGACACTACCCTATGGCTGTTGTGACCTGGCACCGGGTCAGGCAAACAACGACGCCCGACGGCCAGGCGATGACTCGAGGGTGGCGGCTTCTGGCACCCCTGCACCTCCGATGGCGGACCTGCTGTACACGCCAAGAAGCCCCCGCTCGTTTCCCCCGCCTGCCTGGGCAACAAGGCCGCGCGAGGCCGAGACCCTTTGCGAGCCCCACCAGGGCTTCACCGACATCTTCAACAACAATAGCCACCGGGTACATCCAATATCTCAGGGGCATGATTAAGCTAACCATGGACCACAGGTGAACCGAGCCGCGACAACAGCCGTATACCTCAGGACGATGACCCCGTTGCAGGCGGACGCGATGCACTGGGGGCAGCATGGGGGAAGCTCGGCGCCAGGGTCTCCACTGCGCCGCATGGAGGAAGGCGCTGCCGTGGCGGTGGCGCACGCTGCTCAGAGGTAGGTCCCCCATCGGGGAAGGCGCCAACGAGCCCTTCCCCCCGGCGGAGGGCTTGCGGTCGTCGGGGCACCGCCAGTGTCCGCCTTGCCCCTTGGTCTCGTCCTAGTTTCTGGACGCCCCAACGATGATCGGGGGAGGCGCAGGGCGGGGTCCTTGATAGGCGCCAAGGATACCTATGAAGATCTCCGCTCGTGACACTCTCACCTAATAATGAGTTGGGGCACGCTTCTCAGAGGTAGGTCCCCCATTGGGGGACAGTGTCGATGGCTAGCGCGGATCATGGTGCTTCCACTTGAACGTGGGTGGGAGCCCCCGTGAGGCCCAAGGGTGGCACTCAGGGGACCATGCTCCACGCTAGCCGTCGACACTGTCCCCCAAAGACTATGCCCATGCCCAGTGAAGCACTTAGCTCCGCGCTAGTGAGAAGACTAGCTAGGTGCCGGACGTGGCTGTTTGTTTCCGCCCTCTTTCTGTAACCCAATTTGCCGTCTTTTGGAATTAGATTTGCAGTTTTGTGTGCTTATCAAAACAAAGGGGGGGGGGGTTTCTCGATTCACGATGTTTTCTTACCCTTTAGTTTTTGTTGAAGAGTAGGGCTGACGCCTGCTACCCTCCCCCGTGAGTGCCCCACGAGCTGGGGCTAGGCGTGGTGTGCACACTATGTGCGCGCTTGGGTTACCCCAAGCGGCAGCGGGGCCTCCTCGGGATCAAGAGCGCCGCTACCGCAGGACCACTGCAGACACACCTTGCCGAAACTCGATAATTGGCTCCTCACAAGGCGCTCTCGAGTGGGTCCATAGGCTCCTCAGGAGGCTTAGGCCCTCATGAGCCTCGGAAGGCCCGCCTCGGGAGAGGGCGCTCCCGTGCCACAAGAACTCGCCCAAGACTACTAGCACCAAAGATAAGTCGTGACATCTACTTTAGTCGGAAGCCTCCTGGCTCACGACGGCACCTCCCACAACCTATCACAAAAGCATATATTCATTTCATACATTATAAAGGAACTCTCCTCCAAAAATGCTTTCACGCCCTCTAGGGTGGTATCAAAAGATTTTTTGCATATAGGTCAGGACAGGAAAGGAAATGCAAGCCTAGCGAGGCACACTGCCATCGCCGTCGTCGTCTTCTTCATCACCATCCGCATCTCCCTCTTTGGCTGCAAGCACGTCCACACCACACTCAAGGGCAAACTCCGCGACCAGGTTGACCACATGGTCATTCACCCAGCTCGCCAAATCGTCCTGAGTGACCCTGGGCACGAGGGCTATTGCAGCATCGAAGTCAAAGTTGGGGTCAAGGCTGAGAAGGTAGCTGAAGACGCGTGAGAACACGCACCCAAGAAGGCCCCGGCTTCTTTCTTTGACGAGCTGGCGAGCTCTTGTGGCCCGGTCTTCTAGACGGGTCACGACTTGAGTGAAGAAGTGCAGGTAGCCGGCGTCATCATCCTCATGTGGCCGAGAGATGCTATCTTCGCATATGGTGTATAAGGCCCGGTTGGCCGTAACCCTGAGATCTTGAAGCATCAAGGAACGTTCACGCTGCATCGTCCGACGACGGCTTGCTTTGTTTGCAACCTTACCCACGAGGGACGTGACGTTTGCGACATGCTACTAAAGTAAAGACAAGTCAACTTGGGCGGAGGCCTGAGCCTCATTGGCGGTCATCTCACGCTGCTCCGCTGCAGCCAGCCTCACCCTGAGGTTGGCAGTCCTGCACTCCAGCTCGACATGCCACTGCTAGAAGCAGGTCTCCTGAAGCCTCAACTTCTGGCGGTATTCTTTGACAAGAGCCCTACGAATCTCCGCCACCTTTTTCCCAATCTCATGATGAATCCTGGCTTCCCGAGCGGGGGCGGCGTCCTCAGCCGCAACAACTTGGCCCTCCCTCACCTCCTGCCACTCGAGCTCCAGGCTGTGCTCCATGATCTCAAGCGCCAGCGTGTCCTCACACGCCCGGACATCCTGCGCATCGAAGGGGCTCTCCCTGGGCGGTGCCATTAGGGCGGCCCTGTGTGCCTGGACCTACCGTTTAAGGGCACCATTCGAAGCTCGAAGCTCCCTCTCCTACTCCTCTGCCGCCTCGCGGCAGCGGTCAGCAGCACTGGCCTCCTCCAGAGCATGAGCACATGCCTCACGAGAAGCAGCAAGGGACACTGCGGCGTCCGAATGGGCGCGCTCGTACTGCAGATGCCCAAGGTTCATGGCGACCTTCAACTGGTGCCACTCGCGCGCTAAGCAGAGGCTCTCTGCTTTGAGGCAGGCGTCGACATCCACAAGTTCTCCCCCAAGCCGACTCAACGCACCCATGGCTTCCTAGAAAAGGTCATGGCAAACAGCACTATGCTCGGGCGCGAGCTCCAGCGTGTGGCTGAGCCCTTCCTCTATGTCAGGGGCTACCGGGGAGGCGCGGGGCGGCCCTCCTATCTTCATTAAAGAGCTGGTGGCCGGCGCTCCCCCAGCCGCTTCCTGGGCCTCAGCAGAGGCGCTGAGCGACACGGCCCCGCCGCTCAAAGACGAAGCCAGTACTGGGGCCGCCGAACCACTAGCGAGGACTAGTGGAGGAGCCCTCGGCACACCACTTGCGCCCTAGAGGCGGCCATGAAGGTAGGATGCTAGGGGCATAGGCTCACGGCCTCCCAGCGGTGCATTCGCCTCACGAGCTGCCTCCGTACCTCGCGCGGGTGCTTGACGCGGGGAACTCGGAGTCGCGAGCAGATCAAGGGCCCCCAGAGGATGAGCCCTAGGAGGTTTCACCACCGCAGTCGGAGAGACCCTGAGAAACCAGGGTCAGGAAAGGACGCAACACGCGAAGAACCACAAATATAAGGCACTTACTCGTCTATTGCTATGTACATCCTCTATTTCAAGGGCCGGGACCGTCACCATTGCAACTCCAGAGCCCTTTCCTCTTGCGGAGCACTCCAAGGTTCGGGTGAAGCCAGCAAAGGATCGGAGCATGGCCCTTTGCGACTGGGCTGCGTGCCGCCGCCTCAGGAGTGCTTGCCTGGGCTTTAGTGAAGGAAATATGCCCTAGAGGCATAATAAAGTTGTTATTTATATTTCCCTATATATCATGATAAATGTCTTTTATTCATGCTAGAATAGTATTAACCGGAAACTTGATACATGTGTGAATACATAGACAAAACAGAGTGTCCCTAGTATGCCTCTACTAGACTAGCTCGTTAATCATAGATGGTTGTGTTTCCTAACCATAGACATGTGTTGTCATTTGATCAACGGGATTAAATCATTAGGAGAATGATGCGATGGACAAGACCCATCCGTTAGCTTATCATAATGATGGTTTTGATTTATTGCTATTGCTTTCTTCATGACTTATACATGTTCCTCTAACTATGAGATTATGCAACTCCCAAATACCGGAGGAACACCTTGTGTGCTATCAAACGTCACAACATAACTGGGTGATTATAAAGATGTTCTACATGTGTTTCCGAAAGTGTTTGTGGTGTTGGCATAGATCAAGATTAGGACTTGTCACTCCGAGTGTCGGAGAGGTATCTCTGGGCCCTCTCGGTAATACACATCATAATAAGCCTTGCAAGCAAATGACTAATAAGTTAGTCACGAGATCATGTATTACGGAACGAGTAAAGAGACTTGAAGGTAACGAGATTGAACTAGGTATGGTGATACCGACGATCGAATCTCAGGCAAGTAACATACCAATGACAAAGGGAACAACGTATGTTGTTATGCGGTTCGACTGATAAAGATCTTCGTAGAATATGTAGGAGCCAATATGGGCATCCAGGTTCCGATATTGGTTATTGACCGGAGAGATGTTTCGGTCGTGTCTACATAGTTCTCGAACCCGTAGGGTCCGCACGCTTAACGTTCGTTGACGATATAGTATTGAATGAGTTATGTATGTTGGTGACCGTATATTATTTGGACTCCCGCATGTGATCATGGACATGACAAGGAACTCCGAAATGGTCCGGAGATAAAGATTGATATATGGGATAATAGTGTTTGGCCTCCGAAAGGGGTTTCGGATGTTTCCTGAAATGTTTGGGTACGAGGACACTTTATTTGGGCCAAAGGGGAAGCCCACAAGGATTTTGGAAAGCGCAAAAGGAAGTTTTGCGGAGTCCATGGGGCCAGATGCCAGGGTCCCTGGCGTCTGGGTCCAGACACCGGGAACCCTGGCGTCTAGCCCTGGAGCCGAGAAGGACTCTTGCCTTTCAGGTGAAACCGACTTTGTGGAGGCTTTTACTCCATGTTTCGACCCCAAGGCTCAACATATAAATAGAGGGGCAGGGCTAGCACCCAAGACACATCAAGATACACCAAGCCGTGTGCCGGCAACCCCGACCCTCTAGTTTATCATTTGTCTAGTTTCTGTAGTGCTTGGGGAAGCCTTGTAGAGATTGTTCTTCATCACTAACCATCACCACACTATTGTGCTACCAGAACTCATCTACTACTTCGCTCGTCTTGCTGGATCAAGAAGGTGAGGACGTCATCGAGCTGAACGTGTGCTGAACGCGGAGGTGCCGTATGTTCAGTACTAGATCGGGACGGACCATGAAGGTGTATGACTACATCAATCGCGTTGATAAATGCTTCCGTTTTGCGATCTTCAAGGGTATGAAGATACACTCCCCCTCTCATTGCTATGCATCCCCTAGATAGATCTTGCATGATCGTAGGAATTTTTTTTAAATACTGCGTTCCCCAACAGTGGCATCATGAGCCCGGTCTATGCGTAGATGATATGCACGAGTAGAACACAATGAGTTGTGGGCGATAATAGTCATACTGCATACCAGCATGTCATACTTTGATTCGGCGGCATTGTGAGATGAAGCGGCCCAGACTGATATTATGTGTATGCTTACGCGAGACTGGTTTCACCGTTACAAGCAC
The DNA here is from genome assembly GCA_902687465.1 of Secale cereale. NCBI lineage: Eukaryota > Viridiplantae > Streptophyta > Magnoliopsida > Poales > Poaceae > Secale > Secale cereale. The sequence continues at coordinate 355,078,655 of LR738709.1, forward strand.
TCGTTGCTTAAAGGTGACTGGCAGGTGTCTGTCTCTCTCACTTTAGTTGAATCAAGTGTGGCTACTATCGGATCTCGGGTTCCGGCAAAACCATTAAGGTTCGAACTCTGGGGTGCGCACGAAGATCTCTCCTTCCGCCCTAGCTTGTCTACTCACCGATCCCTAGGCCTAGCTCGTCAGATCCAAAGAACAAGGGACACAAGGTTTATACTGGTTCAGGCCACCGTTGTGGTGTAATACCCTAATCCAGTGTGGTGTCGTGGATTGCCTTGTAGGCTGATGAAGAACTAGTACATGGATGAACTGCTCTGAGGAGAGGGGTTCTTGTGCTCGGGTGAGCCTGTGGTGTGTGGCCTACTATCTGATCAGCTCAAGATGAGATGATCCCAATGGTGGTGGCTAGTCCTATTTATAGTGGCATGGGTCCTCTTCCCAAATATTGAGCGGGAAGGGATACCACAACAGCCAAATTTGAAGGGGGACAACAAGTACCAGCTATCCTGACAAATGGTGGTCTTCGCCTGCCGAAGTTTCTAGTGGTGACGCCGCCGTGGGCTCCGCGATGACCTCCGTTCTGCTGTCCTGCGGGTCTTGGTCTTGATGCACCGATATGTAAACCATTGCCTGATGCCTCGGGACTCTTTGCCTGTACCTGCTTCTTTATCACCAAAGAGGAAACAGGCCCTCTGCGCCCGTTGGCGCCCACCTGGCCTTGGTCGTCACTACTCACATGACGAGGACCTCGCGAGGTGCCCCTCGCCTCAATATCTCCGACCCTCATGAGCTGGCCTAGTGAGGCCGCCCTAGGGGATGTCTTGCATTGTCCGCCTCACGAGGCTTGGCCCCATCACAAGGGTCTTGAGTGGTTGCTGACGATGTTGGGCCGTACCAGGCCACGTGGTGAGCCACGCCCTGGGCCCTAGGCAGGCAAGTCTGGGTACCCCCATTCCCAGAACGCTGACAGTAGCCCCCGGGCCCAAGGTGCGCTCGGGCTTGGCTTTGCGGCGAAGCCAAGGGTCAAGTGCGGAGCGCCGCAGGCCCCAAAAGCCTGCGGCCTTGACTGATGCATGGCGATTGACGGGACGTGGGCGTCTCCACTTCCCCACGCAGCCTCGGCGACTGCGCGACTTGAAAAGTCCCTGTATGCATAGAAGATCATCATTACCTTCGATTGTGGAGGCCGGCGGTTGGCCTTCTCCTGACTATAAATAAGGTGGCGAGTGGTGGGTCCTCACTGCCCATCTTCTTCCTTCGTTCCTCTCGCTTCTTCCTCTTTCTTGCCCTTTACTTGGCCAAGCTATTCATGGCGCCGATCCGGCGATTTTCCGCCACTGAGAAGGGGAAGACTCCCCGCGAGGAGCCAGGGGTAATCCCTCCAAATAAAAGACCATTCCGTCCTCATGGCGCTGCCATGAGACCGGAAGTGACGAGGCCTTGGCACGAGCGGCCTCCCCCTGGCTACCCGTTGTCCCTTTACACCAGGGTACCGGGCCACAGAGGGGAAGTTGGCGCCCAGCGCCGCTCGCGCCATGGCCGTGCTGACCGCGCTGTAGTGGTGCACACCGTCGTCTCGCGAGCACACGCCAGAGGCTCCTCGCGTGAGTTCGTGGTGTGGGCGGTGATTCCTCCTAGATCATGGATACGCTTCCCGCCATTCTTCGCCGCGGAGGTGCCGCCAAGGGGGCTGCTCGAGCTGTGGTTGCGACATGCCGAGTGCCGGGCCCCGGCGACGAGGGTGGAGGTTGAGGTCGTCTCCCCAGGCAAGGTCTTCATGACCCGCGGATGGGGAGAGGTCGCCTGCGCCTGCGGCTCGGAAGGCGCCCTCGCCATCCACTTCGAGTACGACGGCACCTCCATGCTGTGCTTCAAGGTGTTAGATGAGGAGGGACGCCGCCTAGAGTGCTGCCCTGGAGGGGCCGCCGAGATGATGCTGTGACTGGCGCCACACCACCCGTTGATCCTGCTACTAGCTCGTCTAGCAGCAGCGATGGCCTCCGGAGGTCCAATAGCTCTCCTGAGTCTGACGAGTCCCCAGAGATGAGCGACGACAGCTACGCGCCCCCGAGCTCACGGCGCGCCCGAAACGCATCGGGCTCACGAGCACGTTGTTGGTGGTGATCTGCCCAGGGTCGGAGATGGGCCATCGTGGCCCACTATTGATGATGGCGTCGACAATGGCGGTCATAGTTAGACTCCCCTGAATTCCTTTGGTGGCGTTCCCTGTGAGGATTCAAAGCCAACCCCACGGGGGTATGTAAAGAACTTGTAACGCTTTTGCTCTTATCTTGCGGTCTTTGCTAGTACACCCTATTCGCGAGCCCCGTTTCAGCAATATCACCCCTTTTTACCCTTTCGGTTGCATAGTGCTCTACGCCGACAGGCCCCAGTCCCAAGGCAAGCGGCATCCGTCGCTGGTATGCCAGGTTGCGATGCCGTGGTCAAGGCTAGGAGGTGAGCGGCCTGAGATTTGATAAGAGCTCATGAGGCGCGATGCTCAAGAGGTCCCCCTTGGTGTGCAAGCGGCTCCCGAAGGTTAAAAAAGCGAGGCGGCGTTGCTGACGCGCGACTACCGAATCTCGTTCTGTAAGTGAGGACGGGACACCAAGGAGTTAACGACTTATCTTGATGAGCATGAGGTGATTCTCCAAATGGCGCGCCTGGTTTGTTTCCTGATATCGCGAGGCTGAGATTTCACGATTTCCTCCCCACTGGTCCCAAAGTTCTGCGTCGGCACGGCCTAGCCCCGTGCGTACCTCAGCCACCGCTAGCCTTGATCGGAAACCAAGACAAGACCAGGGAGTGAGGGGCTATGGAAGCAGTTAGGCCCTTGGGTCGCGATGCCCAAGGGTCCCCCTTGACGTGCGAACGGACGTGAGGGAAGGGAATGCTGGACTCGAGCCTTGATGTTCTGCATCGGCAGGGACCGGCCCCATGCGTACCTCAGCCGCCACTGGCCTTGACCGGAAACCAGGACAAGACCAGGGATTGAGGGGCTACGAGACTAGTTAGGCCCTTGGGTCACGATGCCCATGGGTCCCCCTTGATGAACGGACTGGCCCGAGCTCTCTGAGCCGGCCTCCGCTTCTCCCATCCTTCTTGATGCTTTGTGTCCTTGGGTCCTGACTCTCGCGCGATGCTCAGTTGCCGTTGGCATGCCAGGTTGAGATGCCGTGGTCAAGGCCAAGGGGTGAGGGCTGGAAAGTCGGTAAGATCCTCTGAGATGCGATGCTCAGGGACCCCCCCTTTAATGCGTAAGCGAATTACGTGAGGAGGGGAGACCGGTGGGACTTCCTATCGACGTGCTCCTGAGAACCCGGTGGGTTAGCCTGCAGCAGAACGACTAAGGGTCGCACGTGCGCTGGGCTTCCGATAATTCCGCAGTAAGACGAAGGCACCGAGGGCCTGGTGAGGTGACGCTTGCAGAGCGGGCCGCGTGTTAGAGCTCGGTCCCTTAGGTTTGTCAGCGTTGCAGGGACGGACCCGAGCACAAGCGCCGTGCCAACGTATGCAGCCCCCGTTGCGAGATGAGCGGAAGTCCATTAGGTAGCGAAGGAGACCCTAAGGGGTGATAGTCAAATAGATGAGTGATCCAAATGCAGCTAACAGAGATGGTAACGCTGGCTCAGGTAAAATGCAAGGGAGATACATGCCACAAGGACGAACCTGTGTGGCCTGGGGATGATGCAGCCCGAGGGGTGCCCCCCATCAAGGTGAGTTGAGATGCAAAAGGATAGACATCACAAGGATAGGCCCATGCGACGTGGGAATGATGCAACCCGAGGGGCGCTCCCAATTGAACAAAAACCAGAAAATGTCACCTGGCACCGTTGTTGAAGTAGTGTTGGTGTAGTTGAAGGTGCTCGACGCAGATGCTGCTCCTTACGCGTCGCCCGGCTCCGGCTTCTTGTGAGGCTCTACGGTTCCCCAGATCTCATGGAGGGCCGAGTCCAACTCCGCATGGATCTCCTTATGCCTGGCCTCGCGAGTCGCTAGGACTTTCCGTATGTGACGCTGGTGCAGGGTCGCTTGGTTCGGCAGGCCGAAGGGCATGCACACGTAGCTGTGAGGGGGACCCTGATACCAGCCCACCTACGAAGGCCAGTAGAGCTCATGAAATGCGATCCTGTTGAGTGCGGGGACGTTGACACAAACATGCAGCCAATCACCTGAGCCTGGACCGACGGCTGTACTCAGAGGAGCAGGGCGGAGCTCGCCTCGCATTGCCCTTGGCACCTGTAGGTCTTCGATGGTTTGCTGGATGAACTCTTGAGCGCTTGGTGCCTCATGCCTCGAGGCCTCCGGAAGGAAGTGTGCGGCGAAGCACTCCTCCACATGGTGCCCGAGCGCCTCCCTTGTGACATTGGCTAAGTCAGAGGCACTCCAAAGGAGAGCCCCCGAGCCTAGCCTGAGGGGGGCGTCGGGAGCGCCTTCCTATGCGAGAGAGGGAGGCGGCCCCTCCCTTGGTGTAGGTCCTGAGGTGCTGCCGCCTGGTGCTGCATCCCCATGAGGCTCCAGGGCGAGCAATTGCTCCTTCTTCTTGGGGACGACCTCAGGTGGGTAGATGATGCTGTCACTGTCTGGATCCTCGACTACCGCTGCCTAGTAAGCGCGCTCGAGTGAGCACACTGCGTCCTTCTCCTCAGAGGCGATGGTAATGACGCCGCCGCTTCCTGGCATCTTGAGGACGTTGTAGCCATGGTGAGTCACTGCCATGAACTTGGCCAGGGCTGGGTACCCGAGTATGGCTTGTAAGGGAGATGGATGTGGGCGACATCGAAGTCGATGAGCTCAGTGTGGTGGTTGTCGCGCTTGCCAAAGGTGACAGGTAGGCGAACCTGTCCTACGGGGGTGGTTGTCGGATTACGGGCTCCGCAAACCCAATGAAGTTCGAACACAGGGGCGTGAACAAAGATCTCTCCCGCTCACGTCTACCTAGCGCCACGCCCTCGCCCGGTGGTAAGATTAAACCAAGCAACAAGTAAAAGCACACATGAGTTTAACTAGGTATGGGGCACCTTGCGGTGTAAAACCCTACGTCCCGCTTGAGTGGATTAGCCTCAGGAGGGCTTGAGTATTAACAAGTACAGTGGTTCTTGAGTTCAGGAGGAGAACTCAAGAGGGTTAGGAGGCAAGTGTTCTTGCTCCTTGAAGTGAAGGTGGGGTGTTCGAGATGAGGTCGATCTAGGTTTTTCAGATCAGATTTGATTGGCTCCATAGTGGGAACCCTAGCTACTTATGTAGGCGGCTAGGTTCCTCTTCCCCCGAAATGTTTAGGCGGGAAGGGATCCCACAACGCCCATTTTGAGCGGGAACACAAGGACGTTCCTATCCTGACAAAAGCGGCCTTCTCCTGCAAAGGGATCAGACAATGACGCGGTGGTGGGCTTGGTGGTGACATCCTCCCTGTCGTCCTTGCGATCTTCGATCTTGTTGCACCAAAGGGGAAACCTTTTCCTCGGCCCTCGGGAACCTGTGCCTGCGTTGTCTCTTTTGCACCAAAACGGCAACTGGGCCGCTGGCACGCGCTGGCACCCGCTGGCGCGGTGCGTCACTGCCTCCTCGTGAGGCTGGCTTGGCCTTGAGTTCTCCGCCCCTCCGGAGCAGCCTAGCCGAGGCCGCTCCTGAGAGGGTCTTGGTGTCATTCTACTCGTGAGGCTTAGCCCCCTCGCGAGGGTCTTGAGCAGCTGTCGATCAGCCAGGTTGTACCAGGTCGTAGTAGGAGCGCGTCGCGGGCAGCAGGCAGGCAAGTCTGGGTAGCCTAGTTCCCAGGACGCCGATAGTAGCCCCCGGGCCCAAGGCGCGCGCAGAGTTGACATTGGGGCGAAGCCTTAGTCGAGGACGAAGCGCCGCGGGCCCCAAAAGACTGCGGGCCAGGCTGGCGCGTGACAGTTGGATGGGACGTGGGCGACTCCGCTCCCCACACAGCCTTGGTGACTGTGCGACTTGACAACTGCCTGGCGCGGACGATAGGGTCATCATGGCCATGCACGCGTGGCCGGCGATTGATCTTCTCAACCCATAAACAGGGGGTGAAGCACCACCCCCGTTCACTTGACTATCGCAGATCAAAACCCCAGCTCCTCTTTCTTCATCGAGAGTTTTTCCATGGCGCTGATACGTAAGTTCTCGGCTGCATAGAAAGGGAGGGCTCCGATGGTGGAGCCCGAACAGCTCCCGCCGAAGAAGAGGCGCCGTGACTCCCCAAGAGTGCCCCTGAGGCTGGCGGACGCCCGTACGTGGTGCACGCGGGCGCCACCAGGATTCCCGCCTCGCCTTGGAGCCCCGGCGACAGGCATGCAAAGCGCGGGCGGCGGCGATGGGGGTGGTGCGGTCAGCCGCCCGGAGAGGCGAGTGATTTCATGCCTCCTGTCGTCGTCCCACACTGAAGATGACGTCCGCAAGTTTGTCGTGTGGGCGGGAGCCCCTCCGCACTCTTGGATCCTCTTTCCCCCATTCTTGAAGGAGGTGCTCCCGGCTCATGGACGGGTAACGATGCAGCTGCGACACGAATGGTGCCATCTTCCCCCTTCATATGCCGACGTGGAGGTGATCTCCTCCGGCAGGGTCTACACTACCTGGGGTTGGGGTGTGGTGCGCCGTGCCTGCACCCCTGCCGGGAGGCACATTCTTCATTTCACACTGGATGGGCTTGCCATGTTGACCTTCAAGGTTTTCGGGGCGGACGGCCGGCGGCTGGCGTGCAGCGGGGAGGATGGGCCCGCCGGCGACCATCTCCCATGCTGCCAGGGCGATGAGGCTCGGGGCGAAGTGTTCACCGTCGGCTTTGCCTCCGACTCCTCCAGTAGCAGCTATGCTTATCCTGAGATGGCCTCGAGATCTGACGAGAGCTACGAGCCGCCGAGTCACCGCTCTCGCCGCCGGAGGGGAGCAGCGTCCTCCAACCGCCGTCACCGCTGAAGGAGCCCGGGCCATGTCCCTCCGGGAGCGGCCTTCTTTTGCTTGGTCCCTGCGAGGCAACCACGGATGGCCCCATGAGGGCATGTAAATCTTTTGCGACACTCTTGTTGTTATCCGATGTCATGAACTTATGTTCCTCATGAGATCCTTCGCTAGAGCATGATTTTCCCTTTCTTCCGTCCCCGCGGTAGCTTAGGGCCCTATGCCTGCGAGACCGCGTCCCTAGGCAGGCTTCAGCCGTCGCTGGTATGCCTGGTCGCGATGCCGTGGTCAAGGCCAGGAGGTGAGAGGCCCAGGGTCCGGTAAGAGCCCTCGAGGCGCGATGCTCGGGAGGTCCACCTTGGCATGTAGGTAGCGACCACGAGAGCCGGCGAGAGGGCCCTTCGTGCTCCAGCAAATTCACAATTACAGTGCGTCGAGGCGTAGGTACGCGAGTGAATGTGGGCGTTGAACACTTATCTTAGTGATCCCTTGCGATCGGACGGCAGTGACGCTTGGTCGCGCCCTGTCCTGCCAACTGCTGATGGCCGCGGGGCCGCGCCTGCCGCGTTCCCCACGAGGCAAAACTCTGCGCTCTCGGGACCCGCCCCCTGAGGTGCCTAGGCCGCCGCTGGTATGCTGGGTCGCGATGCCACGCGCAAGGCCAGGGGGTAAGGGCTCAGGGGCCAGTTGGGGCCCTGAGGCGCGATGCTCAGGAGCTCCCCCTTATGCGCCCAAGTGGCCTTCGCGAGGGGGTGGCAGCAGCCGCTGCCGAGGCCGCCGAGCCAGGCCGGGTCCTGAACTTCCGGAGATGTGCGTGCGCGTCAGTTATAGTCTTTGGAAGGTGGCTGCTCCCGAAATCCTGTCCTGGGTTCCCCTTCATAAAGGTGGAAGCACCAAGGACCTGGTGAGGTGACGTGCGCGGAGCCGGCCGCTAGCCAGAGTTCGGTTCCTTGGATTTTTCAGCGCTGCAGGGACGGACCCGAGCACAAACGCCGTGCCAGTGACCTTGCAGCTGAGTGAGTGAATTTGACAGGGAACGTGCGAAAGCCAGGCGCTGATCATGTAGCATATGGGTAATGCAAAAGAGGAGAACATCTAGCTTGATTTATGCGCAAAAGAGACAGTTGTGGGGTGAGCCCCCAGCAGCTCGAGGATGATGCAGGCCGGGGGGCACCCTCGATTGAATACCTGAGCGATCACGTGATACTTGTCGTCGAAGAAGAGTTGGGGTAGCTGAAGACGCGAGTCGTGCGGGTCGCTCCTGAGGATCGCTGGGCTACTAAGGCCCAGGGGCTCCGGAGGCCCTCAGTGGTCACGGTGGTCCGGCTCCTGCTCCGTCAAGACTGCCTTCCACTGAGCCTCTTGAGCCCCCAAAGCCCGCCGCATGAGGTACTGGAACGTGGCAGTTGCGTTGTGGAAGCCGAAGAGCGTGTGAATGTAACTGCAGGGGAGAGTCCTCCTCCAGCCGACAGCCGTCGGCCAGAAGGGCTCCAGAGAAGCTGCTCGGTTGAGGCCTACGATGTTGATGCAGACGCGGAATTGGTTGCTTGGGTTGCGGGTAGGTAAGCTTGGTGTCGTTGGACACCTCGATGCTCAGCTCGTAGAGCTAGAGGAACTCTGAGGGGTCGGCTGTGCCATCATAGCGCGAAGGCAGATCCGGCTTGAATTTGCTGGGCTAGACGAGGCACCGCAGCTCTGGAGCTAGGGCGCGATATCCAGCCACGCTCATGATTACAGGCGCCCCCTGCGCCTACGGTGCTGGTTCCTGGGGTACGGGCAGCACCACCTCCTGTGGTGCACGGTTCTGGTGCTGCGGAACGGGGAGCCCGCGAGCTTGTGCCTGGGGATGCGGGACCTCCTCGCAGCTCTCCTTGTCGCTTGCAGGGGCCCTGCTGGGCTGCTCGCGCCGTGGAGCCTCGCGTCTGAGCCCCTGGCCAGCGCCGCACAGTGGAGGTGGAGCCGAGACGCTGTGGTCCACGTTCCCCGCCATGAGCGACGGAGGACGGGAGGAGTGAGTCGGTGCAGGTACCTCCCCGACGGCGTTGACGAGCTCGCTGATGCGGTGGAGCCACTCGTCAAAGAGGTCGTCTGTTGGATGGTAGCATCGGAGCTCCCGCGCCATCAGTAGCACATGCTGCTGGTAGACCGGCCCGCGGTGGATCAGTGAAGACAACGCCTGTCGTGGTGGGCGCACGGCAAATGCCAAGGGATGGCTAAAGATAGGAGGCGGCTCGAGGGCACTGGTGGACTCCAGAAGCGGGGTTGGTATGAGCGAGCACGGGACGCAATACATACCTAGGTTTGGGGCTCTCTGGGGAGATAATACCCTTAATCCTGCCGAGGTGGTTGATGTTTTTACCAATACAGAGTTGCTCCTTGAGCTGTGTGGTGGAAGGAGGAAGACATGCCAGGGCCTGGGCTACTTCTCACGGGGTGTCTATCTTTCTCTATGTTCGCTCGTTCTCGTCACCCTCCCGTGCATGAGGGCTCTGGGGGGGTTTATATAGGCCAACCCTCCAGGGATACTATGGTAATGTTACATGGTCGTGGGACCGGATTGTCCCACCGGGTACAGGGTTCGCCGGGTTCTCCGGACGCGGGGCCCACCAAGCATGGGGGCACTGTGCGCCGTCTTGTCAGTCACTGAGGATTGGCCAAGCTGGGTCGGGTACGGCGTGCTCCGTCATGTCACCATCTGTCGGCGTCATGGGCTTGTGATGATTACACTATTTCCACACCCCGGCTAACTAGGGGCTTGGGCGAGGCACTATTGCCTAGGTCATCGGTAGGTGCGTCTCGTCCCATCGTACGGCTGAGATGGGATGGGAGCTGACCCGTGGACGGATTGGGGAGCACGCCATGGGCCAGTCTGGCTTGTTGAGGAAGTCTTGGTGCGCCGGACTGGGGAGTCTTGCCGAGTCGCAGGCCTTGGCCGGACTGGAGGGTCTTGCCGGATTGCGGGCCTTGGCCGGACTGAGCAGTCGTGTTGGATCGCGGACATTGGCCGGACTGAGCAATCCGGCCAAGTCCGAGGTGGACTGTGGTAGGATGCTGACCCTGTTGTTTTTTGAAAAGGATCCGTCTTCCTTTGCCTGCCTGGGATTCATCCCCCCGGCAGTAGTCCCCGAAGCTGTGAAGGTCCGCCTTCTTCGGGTGATCGTGCCTTCGAAGTTTCCTCCCCTTGAAGGCGGGCTCGGAGCTGAGCTCAGGAACACCCGTTGTGTGCCGGCTTCTGGAAGCCGGATCGCTCCATCTGGACGATGGCGGGAATCGAGTAGCCCGCCGAATCTTGGATGATCTTTCGGGTTCTGTGCAGGCGCGACGTGGTGCCTGGAAGCCGGTGAGGCCTGACAGGCCACACACGCGACAGGATGGGGCGACGGGCTGTGGGCCCACGGCCGCACAACTTCTGGCCGATGGGTGTGGATTTATTGCGGCGTCCACGAACTGGTTGCTCTTTCCGGGGAAGTTGTTGCGCACGTACGCACGCTCGCATTGATTGCGGGAAGTGGGAGAGGCGGGCGCAGTCAATCCCACTCCCCCACGTTCGGCCACGGGTTATAAATTGGGTCGAAGGGCCGGCGGAGATCGTTCTCGCCCGTCCCCTCCTTTCTCCCTCTGCGCCCTCTGCTTCTTGCGGCCACCGCACACTGCGTCGCCCGTCGCTCTTGAGCAGAGTTCGCCTTTCCTTCTCCTTTCTTCTTCGAGATTCTCTCCGATGGCGCTGCTGTCAGGCTCGTGGATGGGCTCGACCATCACCGAGGACGACATTGACTATCTCCGCACCACCAAGCGCCTGCCACCGGAGACGGAGGTCGTCGTTCGCTTGCCCGGAGGCGAGCGGTCGCCGCGCCCCGAGGGCTCGGAGCACGTGGTCTTCTTCTCGCACTTCAAGCACGGGTTTGGGCTACCCGCGAGCGACTTCTTCCGTGAGTTCTTGGACTTCTACGGGCTCCAGCCCCACCATCTCGGAGCCGGGGCCATCGTGCAGACCTCTGGCTTCATCACGCTCTGCGAGGGGTACCTTAGTGTCGAGCCCTCCATCGAGCTCTTCGTGCGCCTTTTCTCCCTGAAGCAGCAGGGGTCGAAGGCCAGGGAGATGTCAGAGTGCGGAGCCGTCGTCATCTACAGGCGGCCGGGGATGAGCGCCCCAAGGTGCCGCTGGAGGATTCTGCCAAGAAATGGCATAATTGTTTCTTCTATGTCCGCAACGTGGGCGTGGACCGCATCAACCTGCCGCCTTTCGCCGACGTGCTGCCGCAGGAAAAGTGGAACTGGTCCTACTTCCCCAAGCAGCCGTCGCAGGTGGTGCTCAATCTGTCCGAGTAGGTGGCGGTGATGAAGGAGCGGGAAGGCCTCGAAGGCCGGGACCTCGTCACCGCCTTCATTGCGCGGCGGGTGCTCCCCCTGCAGCAGCGTGCCGGCCTCATTGGTGAGATGAAGGGCTTCGAAGACCCCGACCACATGTCCAGACTGTGGCTGAGGGGGAGCAGGTCGCTCGCGGAGTGAACGACATATCCAAGGCCAATCTGCCAGATGACTGGAAATATTGAAAGGTGCCGTATAGCCACGCGCATCCGGCACCAGCGGTGAGTCCTTTTTCTCCGTACTTTGCCACCGCCCACCTCTTTATCCGTCCGGAAGCGATGCGAGAGGTAGTTCTGAATGCCCTCCGGCATCCTTACGACCGGGCGGGGACGCAGGTGGTGCACTCCGCCTCGGAGGATCCCGAAGCCCATGGCGGAGGGGAGGGAGCGGTCGCCGAGGCAGGCGCGGGACACCGAGTAGGTGCGTTTATCTCCTCTTCTTCGCATTTTGCTTTATGGGCGGCGTCAGAGGCGCTGACGCGAGAGGCTGGTGTAGGCGGAGGCGCTACCGGGGCCAGGTCGTCCCGGGTGGCGACAACGGTGGTGGGAAGCCGAGGTGGCGGCGCGGCCGGAGCCGGGTCATCCCAGACGGCACCGGCGGCGGGTTGACCTCACGGGAAGAGTAGCGCCGCTCCGCCGGGGGTGCGAGGCCAGCCGCCAAGAGGAGGCGCATCACCCAAGCGTCGAGGCGCCCTATGCCGGTGATGCCCGGGTAAGTCTTCTTCTCTGTCTTGGAGCCGGGCGGCCTGGTTGAGTCTCCCCCTTAGTGATGATTTGTCTCGATTTCAGATCGCCGATGTCGCTAGCATTGGCTGAAGCGGATGCCGCGTCCCCCGACGGTGCTGGGTTCCGGACGAGCCGGTCTAGCACCGTCGATCCGGGAGAGGAGGAGGGGCGGGTGGATCCGGACCTCGGTCTGGATCCGTCCGACGCGGAGGGCCTAGCCTGGCGGGACCGGGACCGGCCGAGGCCGCGTTGAAGGCGGCGTCGACCCAGGCATGGGACACGGCCGCGGAGGTGTGGGTGCAAGCCGGCGAGGATTCGGCGTGGTCAGAGATGCCGGCCGTAACGACGGTGACGACCACGGAGTTCGTCCCGTCGTTGGAGGAGGGGCACGGCCAGGGCGGCCGTGCCGACGCGATGGACCTCCACCGGGAGGGGCACGACCAGGGTCCTCTTCCCCCGAAATGTTTAGGCGGGAAGGGATCCCACAACGGCCATTTTGAGCGGGAACACAAGGACATTCCTATCCTGACAAAAGCGGTCTTCGCCTGCAAAGGGATCAGACGATGACGCGGTGGTGGGCTCGGTGGTGACATCCTCCCTGTCGTCCTTGCGGTCTTCGGTCTTGTTGCACCGAAGGGGAAACCTTTGTCTCGCCCCTCGGGAACCTGCGCCTACGTTGTCTCCTTTGCACCAAAACGGCAACTGCGCCGCTGGCACCCGCTGGCGCGGTGCGTCACTGCTCGCGTCACTGCCTCCTCCTGAGGCAGGCTTGGCCTTGAGTTCTCCGCCCTCCGGAGTAGCCTAGCCGAGGCTGCTCCTGAGAGGGTCTTGGTGTCGTTCTCCTTGCGAGGCTTAGCCCCCTCGCGAGGGTCTTGAGCAGCTGGTCGATCAGCTGGGCCATACCAGGCCGTAGTAGGAGCGCGTCGCAGGCCACAGGCAGGCAAGTCTGGGTACCCTGGTTCCTAGGACGCTGACAGTGGTGGAGCCGTCAGTCACTCCGGAGAAGGGCTTGGTAGGCAGCAGCTGATCGTAGGGTACTTGGAGGCTGTCAAATGTCTCGATGGATAGGATGTTGAGCCCCGCGCCACCGTCGATGAGGGTCTTGGTAACTTGGACATTGCTGATGACGGGCAAACAAAGCATTGGGAAGGCGCCAGCCATAGCCGCGCACTTGAGCTGGTCTGCTGAACTGAAGGTGATGGGGCACCTAGACCACCTGAGTGGGCGAGTAGCCTCTAGCTTCGAGAGAGCTGCGTTTACTTCACGAGTGAACTGCTTGAAGAAGCGCTGAGAAGCTGGGGCTTGTGCTCCGCCCAAGATGCAGGCGATGGCACGTGGCTACTGGAAGCCCCCAGCCCCCTCATCCTGGTCATCGTTTCTCCTTGGTGGTGGCAGAGGTGGAAGGCCGGCCCTGCCCTGAGGACGGTCCTCCCAAGGCTGGTCCCTCCAGGCGTCCTCGCGGGGCTAGCCGTGCCAATGGTCCTCCCGAGGTTGATCACGCCACTCGTGGATGATATGTCCTTTGCGGAGGGCCCTAAGCTCTCGACAGTCTTGGGTGGTTCTGGGTAGTCGCGACCGTGCTTCATTTCAGGTTCAGCTGCAAGCACTGCCGCTCCCATGCGCTTTACGTCCTTGCTCTTGGCCTTCTTGTCTTCGAGTTCAACAGCGGGGAGCTCGACGAGGGAGAGGCGCCCCTCCTCAGCTCTGGCGCACTTGGTCGCAAGGTTTAACAGCTCCAGGGACATGCACAAATCTTCATGGATGGCGAGCTCCTCCTTCATCTTCACGTCGCGAACACCATCTGAGAACGCCGAAATGATGGCTTCGTCCGTGACCTAGGGGATCTTGACACGGACACTGTTGAAGTGTTGGATGAACTTCTGTAGGGTATCTCCTGGTCGTTGCTTGATACGCCAGAGGTCACCTGTGGCCCGGGGCGGTCTCAGGTGCCCTGGAAGTTGGCGATGAACCGCTGGCACATCTCGCTCCAGGTGGAGATTGATCCCGCGGGCAGGTTCAAGAGCCACGAGCGCACGCCATCTTTGAGGGCCATGGGGAACCAGTTCGCCATGATCTTCTCGTTGCCACCGGACGCTTCGATGGTCAACTCGTAGAGCTACAGGAACTTCGTAGGGTCGGGGGTGCCGTCGTAGCGTGGAGGCAGGTCGAGCTAGAACTTCCCAGGCCAGTTGACATTGTGCAGCTCGGGGGCGAGGGCCTTGTAGCCCGCTATCGACACCGGAGCTTGTTCGGGAGGTGGGACTTGATCTTGGTCCTCGCGCACCACTGCGGCGGGCGGCGCGCGGTCTCGGCACAGTGGTGGAGGGAGTGCTGGCGCTCTCCCGCGGGCCGCTGGATCTCTTGGCAGCTTCCTTCTTCGCGCACTAGCGCCGCGTGTGGGCGGTCACACCGCGAGGCCACGTGCCTTGGGTCTTGGACGAAACCTTGGCACGGAGGTAGCAGTGGAGCTTCATGGGCCTTGTCATCCGCATGGTGGGGGGGGGACGAGGCAGGGAGAGGGACGGCGCTGGAGAGCTCCCAGCGGCACTGACAAGCTCAGCGATGCGGTCAAGCCATTCTTCGTAGAAGTCGTTGATGGGATGGTTGCGCAGGAGCTCGCGTGCCATGAGCAATGCAGCCTGCGCGTCCGTCGGTGATGAAGAGACCGCTAGAGTTAGTGATGGGGTAGCGGTGCATCCATCACGCTGCATAGAGGGGTGCAGAGACGATGCCTGTTGTTCATGCCGCGCCGGGCCGGTGGCGGCGTTGGCGGCAGGGGATGGAGAATGGTGCGGTGGTCCACCGAAAGGAGGAGTCTGAGCGATGCGGGCAGCAAGGGCAGCTCGCCGCTCAGCACGGGCTCTGCGAGCGTCGGCCATGGAACCGCTGGGACGACGGAGCGCGGATCGACGAAAGGGAAGTTTCGGCACACCCCTACCTGGCGCGCAAAATGTCAGATCTCAGGTTCCGGCAAAACCCTTAAGGTTCGAACTCTGGGGTGCGCACAAAGATCTCTCCTTCCGCCCTAGCTCGTCTACTCACCAATCCCTAGGCCTAGCTCGTCAGATCCGAAGAACAAGGGACACAAGGTTTATACTGGTTCGGGCCACCGTTGTGGTGTAATACCCTAATCCAGCGTGGTGTGGTGGATTGCCTTGTAGGCTGATGAAGAACTAGTACATGGATGAACTGCCTCTTGAGGAGAGGGGTTCTTGTGCTCGGGTGAGCCTATGGTGTGTGGCCTACTATCTGATCAGCTCAAGATGAGATGATCCTGTCGGCGTCCTGGGAACCAGGGTACCCAGACTTGCCTATCTGCGGGCCACGGCATGCTCCTACAAGCGGCCTGGTACGGCCCAGCTGATCGACCAGCTGTCCAAGACCCTCGCGAGGGGGCCAAGCCTTGCGAGGAGAACGACGTCAAGACCTCCTCGAGAGCGGCCTCAGCAAGGCGCTCCGGAGGGGCGGAGAATCCAAGGCCAAGCCTGCCTCAGGAGGAGGCAGTGATGTCAGCAGTGACGCACCGCGGTAGCGGGTGCGAGCGTCTGCCAGCGGCGCAGTTGCCATTTCGGTGCAAAGGGGACAGCGCAGCCGTTGGTTCCCAAGGAGCGGGGCAAAGGCTTCCCCTTTGGTGCAACAAGACCGAAGACCGCAAGGACGATAGGGAGGATGTCACCGTCGAGCCCACCACCGTGTCACCGCATGATCCTTTTGCAGGCGAAGACAGCTTTTGTCAGGATAAAAACGTCCTTGTGTTCCCGCTCAAAAAAGGCCATTGTGGGATCTCTTCTCGCCTAAACATTTCGGGGGAAGAGGACCCTGGCCGCCTATATAAGTAGCTAGGATTCCCACTGTGAAGGGATCAACGGATACACTCATCCACCACACAAGGAGCAAGAACACTTGCCTCCTGACCCTCCTGAGCTCACCTCCTAAGCTCAGGAACCGTTGTACTAGTTCACCTCCTAGCTCGCCCGAGGCTAATCCACGAAATCAGGAAGTAGGGTCTTACACCACGCGGTGGCCCGAACCTGGGTAAACTCTTGTGTGTTCTATCTGTCATGTGCTTGAATCCTTCCACCGAGACGAGAGCGAGGCGCTAGGTAGACATGAGTGGGAGAGATCTTCGTTCACACCCCTGTGTTCGAACTTATCGGGTTTTGCGGAGCCCTGAATCCGACATTTGGCATGTCAGGTAGGGGGCATGTCGAAATCTTGCCTATCCGACGACCTCGTCGCGTTCTCGTCGTCGACCCTGCTCCACAACCATGGTGGACACACGCCGAGCTCGCGCTGCCTGTCGCGCTGCGAACGTCGCTGAGATGGCGCCCGCGGGGAACGCCGCACCGCTCCGCCCCAACTCGCCAGTCACCAACACTGCCACCGACCCGGCTGTCCACAAGCAGCAGGACTCCTCGCTGCAACTGTCCGTGCGGAGGGATGGCCGCACGACGACGCCTTCACCCTCGCCGGCCGCGGCATCGTCCTCGTTGGTCCGCCGCGGGCTGGTCTACCAGCAGCGTGCGCTGCTGATGGTGCGGGAGTTGTTGCGCTACCGCCTAGCAGATGACCTCTACGACGAGTGGATCCACCGCATCACCAAGCTCGTCAACGCCGCTGGGGATGCACCCGCACCGACACAGTCCTCACGGCCTCCGTCGTCCCCGTCGTCCCCGGCGGGGAACGAAGGCCACGGGGTCCCGGCCCCGCCTCCACTCCACCACGCCGGCCAGGAGGCCCGACGCGAGACCTATTGACGTGAGCAACCCCGTAGAGCCCACGCGCGCAACGAGGAGAGCTGCCAGGTGATTCCGCACCCTCATGCAGGGGCTCGCGGCCCCCCTGGCCCACAACGCCCAGACCGCGCGCCACAGGAGGTGGTGGTGCTAGCACCCAAAGAACCAGCACCACACGCGCAGGGGGCGCCTGTGATCATGAGCGTGGCTGGGTGTCGCACCCTAGCTCCTGAGCTACGGCGCCTCGTCTGGCCCGGTAAGTTCAAGCCGGACCTGCCTCCACGCTACGACGGCACCACCGACCCCACGGAGTTCCTCCAACTCAACGAGCTGAGCATCGAGGCGTCCAACGGCACCGAGCAGGTCATGGCGAACTGGTTCCCCATGGCTCTGAAGGACGGCGCACACTTCTGGCTCCTGAACCTCCCCGTGGGATCCATCTCCTCCTGGGAAGAGCTTCGCGAGCATTTCATCGCCAACTTCCAAGGCACCCGAGACCGAGCCCCGGCAGCTGCTGATCTGCCCCGCGTGAGGCAGCAGCCGGGAGAAACCCTGCAAAAGTAGATCCAACGCTTCAACGCCATGCACATCCGGATCCCCAGGGCCTTGGACGAGGCCATCATCTTCGTGTTCTCGACGGCGTCAGTGACGTTAGGATGAGGGAGGAGCTCACCACTCACGAAGACCTGTGCACAGCCCTTGAGATGTTCAAGCTCGCGGTGAAGTGCGCCAGGGCAGAGGAAGGATGCATCTCCCTCCAGGAGCTGCCTGAGGCGGAGGCGGACGACAAGAAGACCAAGGCCAAGGAATCAAAGCGCAAGGGGCCCGCCATGCTGGCTGCGGATCCAGAAGTGAAGCGTGGCTGCGGCTATGATGACCTCCCCAGAGACAACCGACCATACTGCATCTTCCACAACGTCCACAACCAAAAAACCAACGACTGCCAGGAGCTCAGGGCGATGCGCAGCGGGCTCGGCGGGCAGCGCACTGAGCGCGACAACCACGGCTACAGCCGTGGAGGAGGCCGGGGAGGAGGACGTTGGGATGGCAGGAACTCACGCAAAGGGTGGCGTGAGCAGCCTCGTGAAGACCACCGGTAGGAGCAGCCTCGTGAAGCCCCCTGACGCGACCAGGCTCATGAGGGTCGCCCTGAGGGCAATGGGGGCCTGCCTCCGCTACCACCACCACCAAGGAGGAACGACGACGACCGCCAGAGAAACGGGGCAGGGGGCTTCCAGGAGCCGCGTGCAGTTGCATGCACCTTGGGAGGAGCCCATGCCCCGGCTTCCCATCGCATCTTCAAGCAGTTTTCCTGTGAGGTGAACGCGGCGCTTCCCAGGCCTGACGCCGCGTGCAACCTCAGGTGGACCAAGAAAGTCATCGCCTTCGACCCCAAGGACTAGCTCAAGTGCACTGCGGCCCCAGGCGCCCTCCCGATGCTCTGCACCCGGACCATCAGCAACATCCTCATGACCAAGACCCTCATCGACGACGGAGCAGGGCTCAACGTCCTCTCCGTCCAAACCTTCGAGACGCTCCAGGTTCCCTACGATCAGCTCCACCGGACCAAGCCCTTCTACGGGGCCACAGACGGCTCCACTCTCCCGATGGGGCAGGTCCGCCTCCCCGTCACCTTTGGCGACCGCGACAACTACCACACAGAGCTCATCGACTTTGACGTCGCCAACATCCACCTCCCGTACAACGCCATCCTAGGGTATCCTACCCTTGCCAAGTTCATGGCGGTGACCAATAATGGCGACAACATCCTCAAGATGCCCGGGAGCGGCGGAGTCATCACGATTGCCTCCGATGAGAAGGAAGCGGTGCGTTCCCTGGAGCATGCCTACCAGACCGCGGCGGTCGAATGCTCCGATGAGGATGGAGCCGTCCTCGCCCTGCAGAGCGCCCCCAAGAAGAAGAAGATCCTGCCCGTTGACGGACCTCAGGATGCAGGGGCTCCCGATGTCCTGGCCTCAGGACCTGCACATGCGGACGGGACGCCCTCCACCCTCGCATAGGGAGGCGCGCTCGACGCCCCTCTCGTGACGGGCTCGGGGGCTCTCCTCTGGAGTGTCTCCGGGCTGACCAGTGTCTCGAGGGAGGTGTTCGAGCACCGCCTACAATCGTATCTTGATGCGCGTTTTTGTGAGCCCAGCGTGAGCCGTTCAGCGCTGGGGTCTCAGGACTTCATCGACCAAGTTTCTGAGGAACTTCAGTATGCTAGACTCATCCGCGGTGGGCGTAACCGCACAACCTCAAGTTCACCTACTCGCAGCCCAAGCGACTGCTTCCGCGTTTGCGTCGACATCGCGGGTCTCAATCGAGCCGCCTCTCAGGAGCCCTCCCCTGTAGCTACGTCCGCACACTCTTCGGCTTCCACTACGCAGCTACCACGTTCCAGCATCTCGCGTAGCACACCTTGGGGCTCAAGAGGCTTAGTGGCAGGCGGTCCAGACGGAGCGAGAACCGGACTCGCGCGACCGCTAAGAGCCTCCACGGCCCCTGGGCCTCAGGAGCCCGACGATCATCGGGAGCAACCCACGTGGCTCGCGTCTTCAGCTACCTCAACTCTCATTCGACAAGTACCAGGTGACACTTCAGGTATCCAAACGAGGGCGCCTCTCGGGTTGCATCATCCTCGGACCGCTGGGGGCAGTTCCCCCGCGGTTATCTCCCTTTTTTATGATCAAGGCTAGATGTTTCTTTCCATTCGCATTATCTACATGCTCGGCGTCCTCACCGCCACTAAGGTCATGAGCCCTTGTGAGCCCACTTGCGACCACCCCATGATTAAGGACAGCCACGATGTCTGTGCTCGGGTCCGTCCCTGCAGCGTCGATAAACCCAAGGGTTGAGCTCTGTCTCGCGAGCCATTCCCGTGACGTCACCTCCCATGGTCCTTGGTGCCTTGTTCTCGCATGGGCTAATCAGGGATGGGTAAGTAGGGGCCCGTGGCAGGTGCCTCGCTCACGCGGGAACCGCGTGCCGGCTATTTTTCTTTTGGATCGTTCCATGAGAAGACTGGGCACGACGTCTGTGCTCGGGTCCATCCCTGCAGCGTCGACAAATCGAGTGGTTGAGCTCTGTCTCACGAGCCATTCCTGTGACGTCACCTCCAGGGGTCGCTGGTGCTCCGGCCTTCTCATGCGATACCCTCTAGAAATGCACTAGGCGCAGGTTGACACAACACCTCTCTTTTCACATTTTGCAGAAGAAGACTCAGGCGCAACCCGCCTCAGGGTAGGGTCTCATGCGTGATGTGTAAGCTCACGAGAACTTCCTCAGAGTCGTTCAGCTCATCCTGAGGAGGGCCCATATATACCTTGGCTGTCCTACCGTGCAAGCCATGTTTCAGGATGGGGCAGTACACGCCCCGGAGTCTCTCCCGATGGGAGGCTCCCTCCCACGGTCCAGTGGAAGTACCAAGCTTCGCGCTGGCAGATCCAACCGAGGAGCGATTATGCCCACGAACCAGTGGAAGCACCAAGCTCCGCGCTGGCCGCTACGACCGAGGCGCGATTATGCCCATACTCCGCGCAAGTGTGGTAGCTCTATGCTCCGCGCTAGTTATAAACAACTGAGGGTGGCCCCCAGTGGTCGCACCAACCTCAGGGAGCTTTTCAGCTCACGACGCTCACAGCTTCTCATTGGATGGGTGTCGTGAGGGGGGCTAGGTATGGGGGCTATGCTTAGGTCACGCCTGACAGACGCCACCCTACCAGGTGCCCAGACA
This sequence comes from Secale cereale, assembly GCA_902687465.1. NCBI lineage: Eukaryota > Viridiplantae > Streptophyta > Magnoliopsida > Poales > Poaceae > Secale > Secale cereale. The sequence goes on from LR738709.1 coordinate 355,099,120, forward strand.
CCTGGCCTTCTCGTGCTCCCATCCCAGGCGAAGGCTCATGGGCAAGGTATGGTGCTTGTTCTCCTTCATGAGAGCCATTCGTACGTCAAGGGGGGCCCTTGGGCATCGCGACCCAGGGGTCTAACTGGCCACGTAGCCCCTCATCCCTTGAGTCTAGTTATGACGATAACCCTGGTCATCCGAAGGGCTCAATGGCGATCGAGGTATGCGTGGTGTTGGGCCCTGCCGACACAGAACAAAAACGGGATCGCTTGAACGTCAAGGGGGGCCCTTGGGCATCGCGACCCAAGGGCCTCACTAGCCATGTAGCCCCTCATCCCTTGAGTCTAGTTACTATGGTAACCCTGGTCGTCCGGAGGGCTCAATGGCGAGTCTAGTTACTACGGTAACCCCGGTCATCCGGAGGGCTCAATGGTGAGTCTAGTTACTACTGTAACCCCGGTCATCCGGAAGGGCTCAATGGCGAGTCTAGTTACTACGGTAACCCCGGTCATCCAGAGGGCTCAATGGCGGTCGAGGTATGCACGTGGTGGGGTTGGGCCCTGCCGACGCAGAGCACCTAAGAAAACATGAAAGGAAGCAAGCATGGAAATCATCTAGCTATTACAATAATGCCAAGTTTTTCAAATTCAAGCAAAGTTCTTATGCCTCCTCGAGGCACTTGCACTTCTCTCCCTAAACAGGAAGGGACCAGGCATCACCGAGCGCGGCATTACCGGTCTTCTCCTCTTCAGCTGCGATGGTAGCGGCCCGGAGAAACGTCTCCACCGGCCCCGGGACCTTTGTCCCCAGGGCCTCGGGAGCGACCGTCGCCACCTCCTCACGAAGGCACCTGGACGCAAGACCTTGCCTCAAGGGAAGGGCAACAGGAAATCAAGTACCACCACCACCTGACCACAGGAATTGCTAAGATAAGTTTTCAACGTCGCACCTACTCGCATACCTACACCACCATCTACTATAATCACAGATCCGCTGGGGCATGAAAACCCTTGCCGATGGACCGGTGGGCGGCTGCCTGCACGCCAAGAGGGACCTCTTGAGCATCGCGCCTCGGGGGCTCCTACCGGACCCTGGACCCCTCACCTCCTAGCCTTGACCACGGCATCATGACCTGGCATACTAGCGCAGGCTGAGGCTTGTCCCGGGACTGGGTCTCGTAGGCGTAGGGCCCTAAACTACCGCGGGAACAGAAGGAAGGGAAAGTCATGCTCTGACAAGGGTCTCATGCAGGACATAAGTTTATAACGCCACACAATAACAAAAGTATTACAAGAATTTACATGCCCTTGTGGAGCCCTCCATGATGTCCCGCGGGAACTAAGCTAAGGAAGACGCTCCCGAGGAACGCGGCTTGAACTCCTTCAACAACGACGCCGCTGGGAGGACATTGTTTCCCTCCGGTGATAGGGGCGGCGACTTGGCGGCTCATAGCTCTCGTCGGAGCTCGAGGCCGTCTCAGGGGTAGCGTAACTGCTACTAGGAGAGTCGGAGACGTAGCCAATGGCGAGTGCCTTGCTGCCCTGACGGCACGGGGAATGATCGCCGGCGAGCCCATTCCCCGTACCACACGGCAGCCGGAGGCCGTCTGCCCCGAAGACTTTGAAGGTCATCGTGCCCGTCATATCCACCGCAAACTGAAGAATGTGCCTCCCGGTGGGGGCGCAGGCGCGGTGCACCACACCCCAATCCCAGGTCATGAAGACCTGGCCAGAAGAAACCACTTCCACGTCGGCAAGCAAAGGAGGAAGGCAACACCCCTCGTGCCTCAGCTCCATCGTCACCCGGCCGTGAGCCGGGAGCACCTCCCTCAAGAATGGAGGAAGAAGGATCCATGAATACGGAGGGGCCCCCGCCCACACGATGGACTCAGGGGCATCATCCTCAGAATGGGACGGCAGCAGGGTACGAGGAGACGTCCGTCTCTCGGGGCGACTGATGGCGCCACCCGTGTCACTGGCCCCGCTCCGTCTGCCTGCCGCTGGAGCATACAAGGGAAAAGGGAACCCTGACGGTGCCCGCGTGCACCATGTGCGGGCGTCTGACGGTCTCAGGGACGCACTCGGAGAACTACGGCGCCTCTTCTTCGGGGAGAGCCGCTTAGGCTCTACCATCGGGCTCTTCCCCTTCTCCCTGGCCGAGAACCTGCGAATCGGCACCATGGAAGCCCCTGGAGTAATGGAAACAGCAGGGATCGGCCTGCGACGGTCAAGTGAGAGGCGTGGTGCCTCACCCCCTGGTTATAGGCCGAGAAGATCATCCGGCGGCCACTCGCGCGCAGCCATAATGGCCCTGCCGCCCGTGCCAAGGAGTTGTCACAATTGCCAAGACTGCGTGGGAAGCGGAGTCGCCCATGTCCCATCCAACCGTCATGCGCCAGCCTGGCCCACACCCTTTTTGGGGCCCGCGACGCTTCGTCCTCGACTAAGGCTTCGCCCTGAAGCCAACTCTGCGCGCGCCTTGGGCCCGAGGGCTACTGTCGACGTCCTGGGAACTAGGGTACTCGGACTTGCCTGTCTACGGGCCACGACACGCTCCTACAAGCGGCCTGGTATGGCCCAGGTGATCGACCAGCTGTCCAAGACCCTCGCGAGGGGGCCAAGCCTCGTGAGGAGAACAACGTCAAGACCTCCTCGGGAGCGGCCTCAGCAAGGCGCTCCTGAGGGGCGGAGAATCCAAGGCCAAGCCTGCCTAAGGAGTAGGTAGTGATGTCAGCAGTGACGCACCGCGCCAGCAGGTGCCAGCGTCCGCCAGCGGCGCAGTTGCCATTTTGGTGCAAAGGGGACAGTGCAACCGTTTGTTCCCAAGGAGCGGGGCAAAGGTTTCCCCTTTGGTGCAACGAGACCGAAGACCGCAAGGACGACAAGGAGGATGTCATCGTCGAGCCCACCACCGTGTCACCGCATGATCCTTTTGCAGGCGAAGACCACTTTTGTCAGGATAAGAACGTCCTTGTATTCCCGATCAAAAATGGCCGTTGTGGGATCCCTTCCCGCCTAAACATGTCGGGGAAGAGGACCCTGGCCGCCTATATAAGTAGCTAGGATTCCCAATGTGAAGGGATCAACAGATACACTCATCCACCACACAAGGAGCAAGAACACTTGCCTCCTGACCCTCCTGAGCTCACCTCCTGAGCTCAGGAACCGTTGTACTAGTTCACCTCCCAGCTCGCCCGAGGCTAATCCACAAAAGCAGGAAGTAGGGTCTTACACCACGCGGTGGCCCGAACCTAGGTAAACTCTTGTGTGTTCTATCTGTCGTGTGCTTGAATCCTTCCACCGAGACGAGAGCGAGGCGCTAGGTAAACGTGAGTGGGAGAGATCTTCGTTCACGCCCCTGTGTTCGAACTTATCGGGTTTCGCGGAGCCCTGAATCCGACAGATCCCAATGGTGGTGGCTAGTCCTATTTATAGTGGCCCGTGTCGTCTTCCCAAATATTGAGCGGGAAAGGATCCCACCAGGGCCAAATTTGAAGGGGGGCAGCTAGTACAAGCTATCCTGACAAAAGGTGGTCTTCGCCTGGCAAAGGTTCTGGTGGTGACGCCGCCGTGGGCTCCGCGATGACCTCCGTTATGCTATCCTGCGGGTCTTGGTCTTGTTGCACCGATATGGAAACCTTTGCCTGATGCCTCGGGACTCCTTGCCTGCACCTGCTTCTTTTTCACCAAAGAGGAAACTGGCACTCTGCGCCCGCTGGCGCCTGCCTGGTCTTGGTCGTCACTGCTCATGTCACGAGGACCTCGCGAGGTGCCGCTTTCCGATGTCAAAACCGGCGGATCTCGGGTAGGGGGTCCCAAACTATGCGTTTAAGGTCGATGGTTACAGGAGACTGGGGACATGATGTTTACCCATGTTCAGGCCCTCTTTATGGAGGTAATACCCTACTTGCTGCTTGATTGATCTTGATGAATATGAGTATTACAAGAATTTATCTACCATGAGATCGTAATGGCTAAACCCTAGAAGCCTAGCATGTACGACGATGGTAATGAGTCTATCCTTTCCGGACTACACCCTCCGGTTTATATAGACACCGGG
>LR738709.1:355103204-355254353 GCA_902687465.1 Secale cereale
CTAGGGTTACATAGAGTCGGTTACATAAGAAGGAATCTTCATAGTTGGTCGCCAAGCTTGCCTTCCACGCCAAGGCGAGTCCCATCCGGACACGGGTACGGTCTTCGGCCTTCATGTCTTCACAGCCCATCAGTCCGACCCATGGATAACATGCCAGACGCCCGAGGACCCCTTAGTGCAGGACTCCCTCAGTAGCCCCAGAACGTGGCTTCAATGACGAGGAGTCCGGCGCGCAGATTGTCTTCAGCATTGCAAGGCGGGTTCCCTTCTTCCCGAACTCCAAGATAGTCTTCAGACGCAATGATAGTATCCGGACCTGTATACACAACTGCAGAGGATATAATATTTAACGAGTTCGATCCGCTGACGACTTTTTGGTAATATGACATCACTCCTGCTCGGCCATATTTTCGCGCCGTTCGCTGGCCCGTCGTCCCACGTCTCGAGACGTGGTGTCATTGGTATGTCTTATCCAAGTGGATCATGTCTCCCCTTTTTTAAAGGATTCTTATCAACTCGGACGTGGGTAACCCAACTGTCGCTTGGGTTCAACTCCTTGGGAACAGGCAAGTTTCATGGCCCAGGAGGAGACGTTCGATATTCGCGGCCTTTATATAGTGGTACAGACTCGTCTTTTTCTTTCACGCTTGCTTCTTTCTCAACCCCTGCTACCCCGAGTTCCAACAACCAAGTTTCCATCGCCACAAGCTCCAATCATGACCGGATCCAGCCGTCAATGCTGGTGGGTGGCTTCTTCTGTCACAGAGGGGGATATTGCAATGCTTCGGGCGGCGAGGTATCTGAGCGCAGAAATCCTTCATCGGTTTACAGACGAGGGGCAGGTTATTCCCACCCCCATATCCGGCGAGAGGGTCGTGTTCGTGTCCGACTTCCTCCGTGGGTTAGGGTTTGCACTTAATCCCTTCGTCCGAGGGCTCATGTTCTACTATGGGCTAGATTTTCACGATCTGGCCCCAGACTCTATTATTCTTATCTCGGTGTTTATCCTCACATGTGAAGCCTTCCTCCGAACTCCTCCGCACTTCGGCTTGTGGCTCAAGACCTTCAATGTGAAGCTGCAAGTGATAGAGGGGGAGCAGGCAGAGTGCCGTGGTGCCATAGTGAGCAAGCTCGCCGGCACTGTTTGGTTGAAAGGATCCTTTGCCAAGTGTTCCGATTTATGGCAGCGGGGGTGGTTCTATATCACCGAGCCACGTGGCTCCAAGTGGGCAGCTGCACGCGCATTTCGATCCAGCCCCCCAATTCAGCTTGCATCATGGATTAATAAGGGGTTGGACTGGTGATCAACGAACGAGGTGCGGGTTTTGCAAAGCCGCATCTGAAACCTCATTAAAAGGGACATCAATATCGTCAACGTTGTTCAAGTAATGCTAGTCCGCCAGACCCTGCCGTGCCAGCGACGGCCTCTCCGCATGTGGGAGTTCAATCCAGAAGGGCCGCGGACTCTTCAGCACTTCTTCAGCACTACGCACGACGGAATGTGGAGATTATTTTTCGGGAAACGAAATCAATGGCCGGACACCACCAAAAATGTCGGCCTAGACTGTAACCATCTGGACACCCCGGTAAGTACTCGCTCGCCAAGCACCTCATAATCAGATACCCAGTGACAAGACACTGACCGAATCATCCTTTTTCAGGGCTAGATAAAGAAAGTGGAATGGATTAGGCATCCGTCTCCCCTTCCCGAAGACTCAGCTAGTCCCATGTTAACAAGGATGCAAGCCTCGGCACCATAACAGGCGCCGGCAGGGGAGGGTAAAGAGAAGAGTGAGAAGACCTGAGATGACCTTTGTTCCGAAGGTGAGTCGGATACTGAGTCTGGAGAAATCGACCTTTCCTCGCCTGAAGACAGAGGCGAAAGAGGACCCAGTATCCGCTCTCCGAGCAGGAGGAAAAGAGTCGCCTCCGAAGGTTGGGAAGGGCGGTTTCCCAAGAGAGGCAAGATACCACCGCCGAGCGGCTTGGGTTTGGAAAGAGACGCCGTTGAACAACTCCAACATGGGGACAAGCCCTCGACCAAACCGTAAGTGAATCCGGGGGATGATCTTACGTTAATCAATATGCGCCTTGATGAGTCGCAAGGTATATATTCGGGGCAATCCCCATACAGTTTTGTGGTATAAGCATGATGCTAAAAGTTATATGTTGGAATATGCATGGATGCAGAAGGTGCTGTCGCCGTTGAAGTTCTTTAAGCGGAGCTGGCCCGGGCCAAGGAGCAGGCTCGGTGTAGCAATGCGGCTACCGAAAAGGCATCGGCTGAGTTAAAAGCCGAACAGGCTGCACGGCGCCGAGACGAGGAGAAGATATCCGCGATGGCGCTCGAACTAAAAAATGCTACTGGCCGCTGTGAATTTCTGGAGAAGGAGAATGAAGCCAAAGCGTCTGAACTTGACAAGGCCTTACGAGAGGCGAGAGAAGCGCTGTCGGAATCCAGAGCGGCCCGTGAGGAGATCCCACAAGCTAGGGAGATTGTGGCTGGTAAGCCCTTTGTGCTACAGACTAAGTTCGGCGATCCAAACTATGCTCAGCTTGACCCAGTGTGGAGTTCTCCGGACGAGTTTTTAGACTTGCCGAAGAGTTCTTTCGATGCGGCGCGGTATTATCAAGCGCGAGAGGGGTACGCAATGGAGAAGCTTTTCTGGTTACATTTTGGCGCATCAAAGCGCCCTCTATTGCTGAATGAACATATGTCCCAATGGGCCGAGCTTCATAGGATATCCGGTGCTGCCATGAAGAATGTCGTAATCCGTTTGTGGCCAACTGAGCCTGTTCCGAATAGCTACTTCGGTTTGGTGCAAAGGCTTGTTGACGCAGTGCTGCGTATCGACGCTGTGAAGAGGTCGACGTGCATTGAGGGTGCACAGATGGCTTTTGCCCGAGTCAAAACATTCCGGGGGAAGATGAAGGCCATCGATGTTGCGAAGAGTCCACCTAAGGGCAAGGACCGTCCTGAGCCGGAGCATTATTTTGAAGACGTCCTAGAGGCAGCCTGCTTAATAGAGGGTCAGTGCTCGAAAGACATAACGTTCGAGTGAGGTGTATGAGAATTGTATAAGACAATTTTATAGTTAATCTATTTTATGTTTTGCTCGAAAGCTTGAGTCCTCCTGTGCGGCCGTTTTAATATAATCTGAAAGTTTTCCAGTCATCGGCTTCAACCCCCTCGTAGGAAGTACGGGGTGATCGGAAAAGCATTTAATCACTCTTTATCCAATGTCTTGGTCCATGAAGGAAGTAATAATGCGACGAACCAGGCAATCGGACTATAGGGCGTTAACACTTTCACTTAGCCATAGGAATTTTATGGTGGGGCTACGACATAGCCCCTGGTATGCATACGGCATATTAGAATACGGTGCCTTACATATTTGATCTGAAAAAGATCCCTCGTGTGACACGGAGAATCGTGAAAGATTCCAATAAGTCGTCAAGTGGTTGACCACCTCTCGCGGCATCATGATAGTCAGTTTTCAGCTTTCTCTACTGAGGTACTTGACCAGATGAACCGGAAGCACAATCGCAGTAGTTCTCCCTTTACTACCCTAGCCGATGGAGCGGAACATAGGGTAGCAAGCATAGGAGCCGGGGAATCCAACTATTGACCCAAGACAATGATTCGGAGCTGACGCATATAAGGCGAAACTTGCAACGCCGAAGTACACTATAGAGTTGTTCGGACTTTTGCTGGCGACTCATTTGTTCCCATCTCTGAAACAACCGTAGGGGCCATATTCATTGGCGAAACAGCACGGATGATTGATTCGGATACTTTATACTGGGACCTGAGCGATCTTCCAATGATTACTTTATATATATAAAGACCACAACCCCGGCTATTTGACATGTTCGGGGTCGCAGGCGGAGGAAGAGGCATAGTAAAGGCTCGAAATAAAGAGAGCGGTCAACCAAAGTTACTTTGGACCTCCTGATGCGGAGCATCCCAAGGTCATCCCCATGGACCCTCCATCGCCTCACCAAGTGCCCAACGGACCAATAACTCGAGCCCGTGCAAGAGCTCTCGAGAACGAGGTGACTTCACTCCTTTCTCTAAATCCTCCCGATTCGCATGAGACATGGCTTCTACCCTCATCAGAAACTCTATGCATACTCAGGTACTTGGATGAAGGCCACGGGACAGCTCTGCAAAACGGACAAGACGGCGGGATCGACGAGTGCTGGGAACAAGAAGAAGTACGGCTGAAGAAGCTACAGGCACCGGACATCCGGCCCACACCGGAGACCGGTCACTCCCAAGCACCGGACGACCGGCGTTCACCCAACGACCGGCGACTCCCAGAAGACCGGACGACCGAAAGCCCCCGGACGTCCGTGACACCCTTCACAGAACCGAAATCGGAGAAAATACCGGAAATCCGGGACTTACAGGACGTCCGGCCCTTCCCGAGCGACCGGACATCCGGTAACCCTTGGACGTCCGACCCGACGGCGTCACCCCGTGTAATATATACTCGTTAACTTCCATCCTTTCGAGGTAGCTTTTGGATAGCTCATCATAGACCTTAGTGGTTCCTCTCCTACGAGACCGCGGCCTCTTCGGAGAAGATCCACCTCGGATTCAAGACCTCCTTCGTGGAGAAGATCCCAAGGGATAATCCAGGACCTCCTTCGGGAGAAGACTGTCTTTGTACCACCGTTGTTGACTATGGATCGTGTATCTTGATATGTATCGTGGATCTAGCACCTGTGTGACCGTATTTTTGTTGATTTGAGTGTTTCCCCTCGTGTTTTCCTTCGTATCTTCCTTGTGTTCTCCGTGTTCATCGTGGGATAACCTCCTTTCGTGAAAGATATGCCGATTAGGGTTCCACCCTACATCATATTATGGTATCAAGAGCAAGGTTTCTCACGAATTTGGAGCCCCCTCCACCGTTTTCTAGCCTTGTTTTGTTGTGTTCTTCCCAATTCCGAAAATTCCCCACAAAAATAGCCCCAATTTTTTTTGTGATCTGTTGATTTGGCAAGATTTTGTTGAATTTGTTCCATGGATTTGCTGTGTCACGAGTGGATCTAGCTTTTCCCCACCTTTGTACCGATTTTCCTTCGCAAATTCGGCCAAGTTTCACCAATTTGTCCACGGATCCGCGAACCCTAGCCAATACCTACCGGACGACAGGCGTTCTACTGGACGTCCGACCACCAATGAGACACCGGACGTCCGTCACACAGCGGACGACCGGCACCTCATTTATAGAAACTTTTACTGGATTTCCGACCCATACCGGATGTCCGGCGACCGGACGACCGGCGACCTTCCGAACGTCTGCTGAACCCTGAGAACACTGATTTTTTTTCCAGTTTTGTTCCACCTTCCACTACCACCTACCTTTTCATATCATCACCACTTCTGCAAACACCATCGCTTAACCGCTACGATTTTGAAAATTTTGTCCACCTTTGCCTTGGATACTTGAGTTGTGGTTTCACCGTTTCCTTGGACGTTTAGGCTACCTTGGAACGGAACAACATCGACAACACCACGGCTCACCCTCGACAAGGACGGTAACATCGACGACACCTTGTTCATTCTACCTTGCAATTGCATTGTCACCCTATGGACCACCTTTGCGTAGCTTTCCCATTGAGACTAGCCATTTGAGTATTGCCGGGCCACGACACTTGTGCACATTAGTGATAGTCATAGATATTGCATACCATATCATCATATCTCCGTGTGCCACAAGAGTGATCCGCATACACAATAGCTACCTTGATCCGAAAATCATGCATAAGTGCCCAAAGAAAGAGCTCACAAGGTTTTAAGCAAAAGAGCAAACCAAAGCTTATAAGAAAAAGGAAAATAGCATCATACGCCTTGCATGAAAAGAGATCATCTGAGATAGCAACACTTCATCTTGTGCTCAAGCATAGGCACATCATACACTCATAGCATACTTGTGATAGGAAGTCGTTACGTTTGCCTCTTATCGGTCGTGCACAAGTGCGTATCCGCCTATTAAGCAATCGGTTAGCATCTCTCTAGTGTTTTGCAACACGAGCATTTTCTGTGGATTCCACATTTTCGCTCACCCTTGGTTGCACAACCACATTTATCTATCCGTGCGTGTGTTCTGTGTGCTACTTTGCTAGTGATCTACTTGTTGCATGAGCAAATTGTGAACCATTTTCAACATCTTTGAGTCACTTTGACAATTGCATTGAATTTATGCCACCATCCTAACCAAGCTCCTCTCAAAGCTTTACTTGTGTAGGTGTGAGAATCGACACGAAGTGGTACCAATAGTGCTATTTCCGGGTTACATTATTGGGTGATCATTGATCCATTTTCAACTTCGGTTAAGTTACATTTGGTATTGTCTTCTCCTTTCTCCTACTCACATACTTTCTTGTGATGATGGATAGGCCAAGTACATCTTCGAACCCGATCTTCGACGATCCTCAAGAAGCGAACAACTACGTCACCAAACTACATCTTTTCGGTGTCCAACGAGCTCTCCATCAAGAAAGTGAAGCTATGCGCGAGTACATTGGTCAAGTCGCCGCTGACGCACGAAAATTTGAAGCAAGAACAAGAGAGCAATTCGACATCATCGACACCAACATGTCTACCCAATTCGATGAGCTACGGACTTTGATAGTCAACCGACATTCTTCTTCCACATCTTCTCAAAGACGAAGCCGCTCAAGTCAACATACTGACTCCACAGAAGGCTCAAGTAGCCCTACATCAAACACTCTTCGTCAAGCCGCACGTCAACACATGAAAACCGGAATCCACTTCATGACAAGAGTTCACAAGAGCTATTTGAAGAGCAAGAAAGTCGACATCGTCAAAAGCATGCTACACTTGAGCAAGCACAAGAACAGCAACGTCTACGCCAACAACAACAAGAGCGAGCGCGTCAACATCAAGAAGAACAAGATGCCGAAGCTCATCGTCAAGCACAACAACGCCGATAAGCTCAAGCTTTTGAGGCGCAACGAGCATTACGTGATTCATATCTCAATGTGGCAGCTCGCACCCGACACACTCGTCAAGAAGAGGATTTCCTTCGCAAAGAGATGCAAGAGAGACGCCACCAAGCAAGAATGCAAGAAGAAGCTCCTCCTCAAGCGCGACAAGATCATCAACCTCAACACGAACCACAAGCTCGGCAAGTACACCATGACAATGAACATCTACTCCGACAAGAGCAACATGAGATTGTCAATCGTCCCAGTCAAGAACGCCCTCCCAATAGGCAAGGAAACAATGAAGAGCATCGCTATGGAAAGCTTAAGTTCACCATGCCAAAGTTTTCCAGAAGCATTGATCCCGAAGACTACCTCTCATGGGCATTGAAGGATGACAATATCTTTCGACTTCACAACTTCGATGAAGAGAAGAAGATCGCTATGGCCTCCCTTGAGTTCCAAGACTATGTTCTCATATGGTGGGAGCAAATCATAGAAAGAAGAGAAGCAAAAGGCGAGCCTCCTATCACTACTTGGGATCAAATGAAGGAAGTCATGAGAGCACGCTTTGTGCCAACACACTTAAACCGTGACTTGTTCAAGAAGCTACAACTCCTCAAGCAAGGTACCAAGTCCGTTGAAGAGTACTACAAGGAGATGGAGATTGCCATGATAAGAGCCAACATCACGAAAGATGAAGAGCAAACAATGGAGAGATTCTTGAATGGACTCAACTATCCTATCAAGAAGATTGCGGACTTTCAACCATACACCAATCTCCTAGAGCTAGTACACCAAGCAACCAAAGCGGAGCGACAAGTTCAAGAGGACTACAAGTACTCCAAGTTCACCTCCAAGAACTTCGGCTCCTACAACCAAGCTTCAACGACTTCGGCTACTCCTCCTACCTCTACCAAGCCATCTACAAACTTCGGTGACAATTCAAGCTACAAGAATGCGACCACATCGAGTCGTCCACCTACTATAATCAACTTCAAACCAAGAGCTTCATCATCTACAACTCCAACCGAGGACAAATCCAAGACGAGTTCCATCAAATGCTTCAAGTGCCAAGGGCGAGGCCACAAGTCATTTGAGTGCAAGACAGTTCGCACCATGATCATCAACGATGACGGATCTTATGACTCAATGAGCGACGATGAGATGGAAGCCCTTGAGCATGTAGCTATGCATCGACAAGTGAATGAAGAAGAAGACCATCAAGTGTTTTGCGACAATGACTCAAGTCCCAATCTTGTTGTCTCCAAGGTCTTGACACTCCAACACCAACAAGATGACGACCAACGATGTCATATCTTCCATACCAAGGCCGGCATCAATGGACGCTCTGTCAAGGTTATCATCGATGGATGAAGTTGTCACAACTTGGCAAGCGAAGAGCTATGAGACAAGCTACATTTGGTCAAGACGAAGCATCCTCACCCCTACAAGGTCCAATGGCTTAACGATGCCAGAATTCTTCGAGTCGAGCACACCGTGCAAGTCTCCTTCAAGATAGGCGCCTACGAGGACACACTTGAGTGTGATGTGATCCCCATGTCCGTGTGCCACCTTATTCTTGGACGACCATGGCAATATGATCATGGAGTCACACACAATGGACGGACCAATCACTATAGCTTCAAGATGAAGGGCAAGGAATTCGTGCTACAACCAATATCTCCAAGTCAAGTAGCCGCCGACAAACACTTACCTACCAACCATCGTGGAGAGAATGGTGAGAGAGCGAGCCACCAAAAGGAGAGTGAGAGCCACAAGCCAAATATGAGCGACTCCACGATGAGCGACAAGAAGCAACTAGTGCTATTTTGCCACCAAAAGTGAGATGCGAGAAGTGTATGAGAACCCATCGAGTGTCTTTCACCTTGTGCTTTTATGCAAAAGGGAAGCCAAACCTACTAACACTTCACCACCTCCACCTTTAGTGTTGTCTCAATGGTTGCAGGAATTCTCGGACGTCTTTCCCGATGAACTACCTCCGGGTATACCTCCACTTTGCGGAATCGAACACCGCATCGACCTCATACCCGGCGCACCACGTCCAAATAAGGCTCCTTACCGCGTCAACCCTAAGGAAACCAAGGAGATACAACGGCAAGTGCAACAACTCATCGACAAAGGTCATGTATGTGAAAGCTTAAGCCCTTGTGCCGTTCCGGTTATTCTCATGCCTAAGAAAGATGGAAGTTTTCGCATGTGCTCCGATTGTCGCCCTATAAATGCTATCACCGTTAGATACCGTTATCCTATCCCACGCTTAGACGACATGCTTGATGAATTATGTGGTGCCACCATCTTTTCGAAAATTGATCTTAAAAGTGGTTACTACCAAATTCGCATTCAAGAGGGTGATGAGTGGAAAACGGCTTTCAAAACCAAGTTTGGGTTATACGAGTGGCTTGTTATGCCAATGGGTTTATCGGAAGCACCCGGTTCATTCATGCGTCTTATGCATTTTGTTATACGACCCTACATAGGCGTCTTTGTAGTGGTTTACTTTGATGACATCCTCGTTTTTAGCAAGTCGCTTGAGGACCATGTGACACACATCCGTATGGTTTTACAAACCCTTCGGAAAGAGCACTTATATGCTAATATGGAGAAATGCACTTTTGGCGTTGACAAGGTCGTCTTCCTAGGATTTGTCGTTTCTTCACAAGGTGTTCACGTTGATGAAACTAAAATTGAAGCAATTAAAACTTGGCCTCAACCAACGAATCTCATGCAAGTGCGTAGTTTCCTTGGTCTAGCCGGTTTCTACCGATGTTTTGTGAAGGACTTTAGCACTATTTCTATGCCTCTACACACCTTGAGCAAGAAGAACGCACCCTTCATTTGGGGTCCTTCGCAAGACACCGCGTTCAATGAGCTAAAAAGCTTGCTTACACACGCACCACTTCTAGCCCTACCAAACTTTGATAAACCGTTTGAGATCCATTGTGACGCTAGTGGTACCGGCATAGGATGCTCATGCAAGAAAAGCGCCCAATTGCATACTTTAGCGAGAAGCTATCCTGTTGTAGGGTGGAACCCTAGGTGGAGATCTTTCACGAATTGGAGGGGAATCCCCAAGAACAAGCCCAAATCACACATCCACTAGACTCACAAAACACATAAGATCCACAAGGTACATGAACAATCAAAGGGAAATAAGATACATGGTAGAGTTCATCCCAATCCTATAAGGAGAGAGGTCTTGATAATCCACAAGGATTCTTCTCCCGTGGGAGGTCTTGCATCCACTAGGGATCTTCTCCAAGGTGGAGGTCTTGGCCTCCAATGGAGTAGTCTCACTCTCTCAAGATGAGAAGGTAGGAGCAAAGATCACATACAAATGAGCTATCATGTTTGCTAAACTCAGAAAGGAGCTGGAGGTGGTCTATTTATAGTCTAAGCCACGAAGGGGTAAGTGGCGAGGGATACAAGGCCAAAGGCCCGCGGCTGCGCACAGGCAGGGCGGTAGTACCGGACCTCGGGCGGTAGTACCGCTTGGGAGCGGTAGTACCGCCTGTAGGCGGTAGTGCCACCTGGGAGCGGTAGTACCGCTTGTAGGCGGTAGTACCGCCCGTTCCAGACTGGATAGTCCCTTCTTCTTCCGTCTTCTTCTTGGTTCATCCGATGAACTTGGTGATTCCTTCGTGCTTCCTCGTAGCGATCTCCGAAGTACCTAAGAATGCATAACGTTCCGTGGTGAGGTAGTGACCAAGTCCAATGGATATACATGTCAAACTCGAAGAGGAGCGGGTTCACCTTAGGTCCACCAGGGGCATGAGGTGCTATGACGGTGTACATGGAGATAGCAGTAGGATGCTCTGCATGATCTCCTCCCCCTTGGAAAAGATCTGTCCTCGGATCGTGAACCATATCGTCATGTACACGGTAGACATGGATGAACATGTAGTTGGACGAAGTGTATGTCACGCCGCGAGCAAAGTACTCCAAGATGTCATCGGAATGGTACACATGCAAAAAGAGCAAACACACGGGACACTTGGAAATACAATTGTTAGCGGACGCAAGGTGTCCATCGTTTAAGCATGAGTCCGTCCAATGAAAGAGCATGGCATAGAATGCATTCATGTGATCAAGCTCATTGTGCAAGAAGTTGCAAATGCTACCTTTGTGCAAAATGATGTCATAATGGGATTGTGTATCAAAAGCATGAACATGGTAAATGATGCTCAATGTGAGTATGTGATCATGCAATTGATGCTTGGCAATGTGATCAATATGTATGAAGATTCCATCAAGAAAGATCACAACAAATTTGCTAAGGAAATGAAAAAGCTCATATATCATGGATGACATGGGAATACAAGATGCAACAAGGCAATCATAATGTAAGTCAATCCATGCATAAGATGCAAATTTGTTATGGGTATGATATGACCATGGAGCATAGATATACCCATGCTCAAAGTCGTGGCAAGAGTGGTAGACCGGTGGTGCATCCATGAAATCCAAGCATATGTGAGGATGGCTCACTAGGAAGGAATGCACCTTGATGAGGATGTCGAAAACGTTGTTGTCGCGGAACGTGTATGCCTTCCCATGCCCAAGATGCCTCGTGATTGTACCGCCTTGTGAATCCTTCAAAATGAAAGAACATGACAAACACTCGGGAAAACAAATGAGGTTAGCGAAGATGCAAAACCTAGTCGTGTGGTGAGTCACCCAACAAGTATGTCCGTCATTCTTATCATAAGAAAGGACAAGGGGACATGACAATGTATGGAAGCATATGATGCGATAACAACCAAATACATTAGGCTCAAACAAGCAAGCATGCATCACAAGTAAGGTGTCCAAGTCTCCGAGATCAACAAGTATAGCATGGTTGCACTCACAACAAGTGAATTTGAGAGATGCAACTATTGGAGATAAGTGACAATGATCAAGATATATCATGTGAAAAGCATGAACATAGATGTCATCAACCCAAGAAAGCAAGTAAGAGTGGAATGTGGGTGATGCAATATAGCAAGCAATCATAGTGATCAAGTCAAACAAGCTAGTAGTGCGAAGATGCAACATACTAAAGGTAATCATGGCAATCATGTCATGTGTGAAAATAGTAGGCATGAATAATGCACATGGCCTATCACAAGCATGAAAGCGAGAAATGAACAAAGTCTCATCAATAGCATGGGGCACAACAAAATCATGGCAATAGCTACAAGTATCTCCACCAAGCATGCAAATACACATAGTAGTATCATAATGGTGAATCATGGGTAATTGCAAGCAAGGGTCACAATTGCATGGCAAAATCATAGCAAGAGGCATAACATGCAAAGTGAACACGATAGTATGGGCATAATGTGACAAATGGCAAATAGCCCATAGCCGTGTGAGAGCCAAGTAAAAGAGATGCGCGTAGTGGTTGCGCGAAGAGAACGGTGGTAGGGACAATCCACGGGACCCCAAATCGTCGTTGCTCTCTAGAGCTCGTTTCGTCAACTCATGGGATTGTGAGGTTGACGAGTTTGCAAAAGTACCTACACAAAACAAAGACAAAGGAAAAATCGTGTGTGCGTGGTATATGTACACATCATCCATCATGATGCGCACGTGCATGTGTTCATTAGCACAAAATAGCCAATGCTCAAATAAATGAGATGCGTGATATAGAAACATGTCATCCATCATGAGAGGTTTGTTGTTATCTATGGCATAATGGAGACTCGTATTGTGTAATACATCATGAGAAGTATGTAGAGCATTGTTATTCGTGAAATGCATATGGTGCACACAATCATGGTAATCATGCAATGGATGGGATGGATTAAAATCTCCTAAAATGTATGAGGAAACTATGGGGGTCTCCTCATGAGCAATATTTGAAACATCATATGGAGAAAATTGACAACATCCAAAACAATGCATATCCCAAGCTATGTGGTCATGGCATGTCATATGAGATAAATGAAGCAAAGGGAGCATAACAATATCATCACAATAAAAACAAATGCCAATAACCATGGGCTTGTCATCTACGCCATATGTGCAAATTGGGTTTATCTTAATGGCATATGCATAGTTACTATGATGAGATTGCAAATATGACATACGAGTGATCTCATGCATAGCATATGACAAGTCAAGTGGATTGTCAAACATGATGTGTCTGAGGGAATTATCACAAGAAATCCTACGTAACATGGCATCACGGCTAATAGACTCCACATGGCAATCATCAAACTCATCATAAATGGGTAAATCATCGCATGGGGAAGTCGAACTAGCATGAAGCATGAAAATAGGTGGATCAACATCATGCAAGCAATCAATGTCAAGAATGTCCACTAGTGGGACTAGAGCATCACCTTCACCTATGTTACCTTTTTCATTCCACTCAAGTGGTGTAGGTGAGGTGGCAAAGACCAAATGGTGGTTATCATCATCAACTTGATGGAACCATGTGGGGGGTGCATCATATTCCACCCTGGCCATCGTCTTGTCCAAAGGGAGGACTAAGTCGTCATGAATCGATGCGTCATCATAAATGGGACCTAGCACCAAATGAGAAGACACAATAGAGGTAGAGGTTAAGTTGTTAGAAATCGGAATGTCCTCACATGCCTTATCAACTTCCTCACTCTCTCTATGTGGTGGTGGCTCACTCCCTCCCTCAAGGTAGGTGCATGCAATGTCACATATGGTAGAGGCACTCATCTCACTGAAGTGGTGGGGGTTGTGGCTCTCCTCACATGGGAATTGTGGCAACTCATCATATATGGAGCTAGTGGCAAAAGTCACTCAAGTCATCATACATCGTCGTGGTCGAAGGAAAAATCCCATGATCAACCATCATGTAATCGTCGCCGCGGATGAAGGCCGAAGATGGCACATCATCACTCTCGCCTCCAAAGATGGAAGCATCATCCTCGCTCGCCACCTTGTCGCTCGCCTCCAAAGCTTGGTCTTCGAATGGCTCCGTAGTCGTAATCGGCGCCGCACCATCTTGAAAAAGAGTCGAAGTAGACTCGACATCATCAATGCCACAAAGAGGGATGGCGGTGGAGTCGAACTTGGGAGCATCATCTTGGAGCTCGTTGGGCTTGGACATCGTGGTGGTACTAGCCTCATGCTCGCCATCTTGGAGCTTGGTCTTCGAGAAGTGTACTTGCGGTGGAGAAGCCTTGGCCTTCATGAGTTCTTGTTCCGCCTTGAGAGCACCAATGTAGTTGTCATCGAGGGACTTGTAGTTCTCGATGAAGATAGTCTTGGAGATGTCGTTGTCCAATCCCATCATGAAGTAAAACTTCATCCAAATGGGGTCGTCCACTGCGGCTCGTTGCAAGGCATTCTTCATCTCCTTGAAGTACGCGCCGATGGACTTGGATCCTTGTATGGTGTTCTCCAATTGGTGAAGAAGTTGTTCCGTGTAAGTAGGAGGCACGAACTCTCGCCGCATAGCTTTCTTCATCTTGGACCAACTCATGTCGTAGCTCTCCGAAGGTGTGTGAAGCCACCATGTCGACGCGCGGTCGTGGAAGTTTCTTGTGGCGCACTTCGCTTGATCTTCGGGAGGAACTTGATGTAGCTTGAGGTAGTCATCCATCTTGCGCTCCCACTCAAGATACTCCTCGGGGTCTTGAGTCCCATAGAAAGGAATCGCGTGGTCGTAGTCGAGGTCGTAGTAGCTCGTGGAAGTCGCGGACTTGAGCGTCGGAAGCTTCTCTTGAGGTGCGGGTCGGCGAAGATGCCGCAAGTCCAAAGGCGAAGATGCCTTGAAGTCACTTGGCGAAGATGCCAAGGTAGATGGTGAAGTCGTTGAGCAGTTGTTGATGTTGAGCTCGTGACCTTCACGTTTTTGTCGTTGATGGTGTCGATGCCGATGTGATCTAGTCATGGCACCGAACTCGTCATCGTTGTTGTAGACCGGAGATGAAGTGCTTTGCCTATCCATCACAAGACTCAAGTAGAGGGTGAGTAGGAAATGAGATAAACAATACCAAGATACCGTTTCCCAAAGTTGAGGATGTATCCCGTTTCACTCAAAGTGAAATGAAAGAATAGTGGAATTGGTACCGGACTTGTTCACTCACACCTATCAAGTAAAGCTTATCGAGTGGCTCGGTTAGGATAAGTGGCACAAAAATTTGATGCAAAATGTTAGAAAGAGTCAATAATGTTGAAAGAGATTCACAAATTCGCAAGTGAAACAAGTAGACCAATAGAAAAATGTGGCACACGGAAACACACACACGGATAGATAAATGGGGTCGTGCAACCAAGGAATGAGCACAAAATGTGGAATCCACGGAAAACGCTCGTGTTGCACAACTCAAGAGAGACGCTAGCACGATTGCTCAATAGGCGGATACGACACTTGTGCACAACCTATAAGATGCAAAATGTATGAACTTGCTATCCCAAGTATGCTATGTGTATGATGTTCCGGTGTTTCGCACATGATGATCCAAGAAAATCAATATGGTAGTATGATATGCAATGTGGCGATGCTATGGCTATTGCTTACAAGCTCTTTGCTCTCTTTTTGCTTAAAAGCTTATTCTTTTTTTATATGGCCACTATGCGAAATGCACAAATCAAGTTAGCAATTGTGTATATGCGGGAACAATCTTGTGACACAAGGGATGATATGATGATACCAAGATGATATGGTATGTATACAATGGAAGGGCGGATCGATGATTACTAATGTGCACAAGTAACGTTGCCGGCAATACTCAAAGGCTAGTCTTGATAGGCAAGTGACGCAAAATGGGCTATGGGTTAACAATGCAATTGCAAGGGGAATATACAAAGATGTCGTCGAAGTTACCGTCCGCTGATGATGATGATGAGAGGTGGTGTTGTCGATGGTGACCCGTTCCTAATTAGCCGAAACACCTTAGGAAACGGAAAAACCACAACTCAAAATCTCAAAGGCCAAAGTCAAATGGTGGTAGCGGAAAGCGGTGGTGGTGGTGTCGAAGATGACAATGCGGAAGTGGTGGTGGTGGTTGATGAGGAAACACTCGTCCCTAAGTAGCCGAAACACCTTAGGAGACTCAAGTCACAACTCAAACAACCACAAATGCTAAGGGAAACAAAATGGTTAGGTTGCGGAAACGTATGGTGGCTATGCGGATGATATGGTGGAGGGCCTAGGCAAACATGCCAAATTTGAAAAAAAATTATGGAGTCAAATGGTGGTAAAACCAAGATGAGCAGCTCGGGCACGTCACTAGCTTTCCAACGAGCCAAAGAACACTCAAATCGGAGTTCGGGAGTGAAAGTTATGGTCAAAACGGTGAAACTCGGAAGGCTGAAAATGTGCGGGGCGGTAGTACCGCTTTGGTTAGGCGGAAGTAAAAAATTAGTACCGCTTGGAGGGCGGTAGTACCGCTTGGATGGGCGGTAGTACCGCTGGTGTCGGGAAAAACTTCGCAGATCGGGATCGGGGCGGATTTTGGGCGGAAATGGATGATTTCGGGGGCGAAATTGGATGGATTTCGTGGATGGAAAGTGGTGAAACTTGGGGAGATGCTAGATCCACTCGAAACCAAGCAAATCCATGGGTCAAATCCAACAAAACATCATCAAACCAACAAATCACAAAAAATTGGGGCTATTTTTGGTGGGGATTTTCTAAATTGGGCAAGAACACAACAAAATTAGGCTAGAAAAAGAGATGGGGGGCTCCAAATTCGTGAGAAACCATAGCTCTAGATACCATGATGTTGTAGGGTGGAACCCTAGGTGGAGATCTTTCACGAATTGGAGGGGAATCCCAAATAACAAGCCCAAATCACACATCCACTAGACTCACAAAACACATGAGATCCACAAGGTACATGAACAATCAAAGGGAAATGAGATACATGGTAGAGTTCATCCCAATCCTATGAGGAGAGAGGTCTTGATAATCCACAAGGATTCTTCTCCCGTGGGAGGTCTTGATAATCCACAAGGATTCTTCTCCTGTGGGAGGTCTTGCATCCACTAGGGATCTTCTCCAAGGTGGAGGTCTTGGCCTCCAATGCAGTAGTCTCACTCTCTCAAGAGGAGAAGGTAGGAGCAAAGCTCGCATACAAATGAGCTATCATATTTGCTAAACATAGAAAGGAGGTGGAGGTGGTCTATTTATAGTGTAAGCCACGAGGGGTAAGTGGCGAGGGATACAAGGCCAAAGGCCCGCAGCTGCGCACAGGCAGGGCGGTAGTACCGGACCTCGGGCGGTAGTACCACTTGGGAGCGGTAGTACAGCCTGTAGGCGGTAGTGCCACCTGGGAGCGGTAGTACCGCTTGTAGGCGGTAGTACCGCCCGTTCCAGACTGGATAGTCCCTTCTTCTTCCATCTTCTTCTTGGTTCATCCGATGAACTTGGTGATTCCTTCGTGCTTCCTCATAGCGATCTCCGAAGTACCTAAGAATGCATAACGTTCCGTGGTGAGGTAGTGACCAAGTCCAATGGATATACATGTCAAACTCGAAGAAGAGCGGGTTCACCTTAGGTCCACCAGGGGCATGAGGTGCTATGATGGTGTACATGGAGATAGCAGTAGGATGCTCCGCATCATATCCGGAGCGAAACTAAACTATCCCATATATGACAAAGAGCTTTATGCCTTGGTGAGAGTTTTACGTGTTTGGGAACATTATCTTAGACCTCGTGAATTCATTCTTCATACGGACCATGAGACTCTCAAGTATCTCAAGGGTCAAACTAAGTTGAACAAGCGTCATGCTAAGTGGAGTGAGTTCATTGAGTCGTTTCCCTATGTCATCAAGTACATCAACGGCAAAGAAAATGTTGTAGTGGATGCGCTTTCCCGCAAATGCATGCTTGTTACACAACTTGAGTTGAATGTTATTGGCTTTGAGCACATAAAAGATTTATATGAGCATGATCATTTCTTTGCACATCCTCATTCTAAGTGTTTGACTCACACTTCTTGGGAACGTTACTACATAAAGGATGGATATCTTATGAGAGCTAACAAACTTTGCATTCCCGAGTCTTCGCTTCGTTTGCTCCTTTTGCAGGAATCTCATGGAGGAGGACTCATGGGACACTTTCGACATGACAAGACATTTGCTACGCTCTCAAAGAACTACTTTTGGCCCAAGATGCTCCATGACGTCTCACGCCTCACTAACCGATGTTCTACATGCCGCAAAGCTAAGTCAAAAGCTCAATCTCATGGTCGTTACATGCCACTTCCTATTCTATACCATCCATGGGAAGACATAAGCATGGACTTTGTACTTGGATTGCCTAGGACTCAAAATGGCAAAGATTCCGTGTCTGTTGTCGTGGATAGATTCTCTAAAATGGCTCATTTAATTCCTTATAACAAGATCGACGATGCTTCACATGTCGCAAATCTCTTTTGCAGGGAGATCATTCGTCTACATGGAGTACCCAAGAAGATCGTGTCGGATCAGGACGTCAAATTCTTGAGCTACTTTTGGAAGACTATATGCGCCAAACTCGGCATCAAGCTACTCTTCTCTTCGGCATATCATCCACAAACCGACGGCCAAATGGAGGTGACGAACCGCACACTTTTGACGCTTCTTCGCATGTTGATCAAGAAGAACATCAAGGAATGGGAGCAATGCTTGCCCATTGCCGAATACGCATACAACCACGCAAGACATTCGACTACCGGCAAGTCCCCTTTCGAGGTCGTCTACGGTTTCAACCCGTTGTCCCCATTGGCCATCCTACCTCTACCTCTACAAGAGCGCACGAACATGGACGCAAGTGCACGAGAGAGATATCTCAAGAAGGTGCATGAAGATACAAGGGCAATGATCGAGCGACAAGTCCATCGTCTCACCACCAAGCTCAACGTCAACAAGGCACCAATGGTGTTCCAACCGGGAGATCTTGTTTGGCTTCATCTTCGCAAGGACTGTTTCCCACACGAGCGCAAGTCCAAACTACTACCTCGCGCCGATGGACCTTTCAAGGTGCTAGCACACTACAACAACAACGCCTACAAGATCGACATCCCACGAGACAAGTATAACATGAGCGATGCCTTCAACGTCAAGGATCTATCCCCTTACCATGGTGATGAAGATTTTGATCTGAGGTCGGATCTTTCCCAAGGGAGGGAAGATGATGCGGAGGATCCCAAGGTCATCCCCATGGTCCCTCCATCGCCTCACCAAGTGCCCAAAGGAACAATGACTCGAGCCCGTGCAAGAGCTCTTGAGACCGAGGTGACTTCACTCCTTTCTCTACATCCTCCCGATTCGCATGAGACATGGCTTCTACCCTCATTAGAAACTCTATGCATACTCATGTACTTGGATGAAGCCCACGGGACAGCTCTGCACAGCGGACAAGACGGCGGGATCGACGAGTGCTGGGAACAAGAAGAATTACGGTTGAAGAAGCTATAGGCACCGGACGTTCGGCCCACACCGGACGACCGGTCACTCCCAGGCACCGGACGATCGGCGTTCACCGGACGACCGGCGACTCCTAGAAGACCGGACGACCGGAAGCCCCCGGACGTCCGTGACACCCTTCACATAACCGAAATCGGAGAAAATACCGGAAATCCGGGACTTACCGGACGTCCGGCCCTTCCCGAGCGACCGGACGTCCGGTAACCCTCGGACGTCTGACCCAACGGCGTCACACCGTGTAATATATACTCGTTGACTTCCATCCTTTCGAGGTAGCTTTTGGATAGCTCATCATAGACCTTAGTGGTTCCTCTCCTACGAGACCGCGGCCTCTTCGGAGAAGATCCACCTCGGATTCAAGACCTCCTTCATGGGGAAGATCCCAAGGGATAATTCAAGACCTCCTCCGGGAGAAGACTATCTTTGTACCACCGTTGTTGACTATGGATCGTGTATCTTGATATGTATCGTGGATCTAGCACCTGTGTGACCGTATTTGTGTTGATTTGAGTGTTTCCCCTCGTGTTTTCCTCCGTATCTTCCTTGTGTTCTCCGTGTTCATCGTGGGATAACCTCCTTTCGTGAAAGATCTGCCGATTCGGGTTCCACCCTACATCACCTCCTGTCGCACGTCTGCGCCGCCTGTCCTTGGAGAGGGGAATCCTTGATGGAAGTATCCCCTTAGGAGAGTGTACGGATCCGAACTCCGATAGAGCCAGTTTTAGATCTTTGTCATGTCCGTCACCTGTTTCTAAGAGATAGTGAAGGAAGAGATAAAAAGAAAATCGATAAAAAAGTGTTACGGGAGTGCTTGCAGTCTTGTCCTTAGTGTGCTTCCACCAATGCCCATGGTATCTTGAGTGCGTAGTGATGTATGCGCGATACAAATTTTGCAGGTGTACGAGGTGGGCAGCGGAAGCCAGACATCTATTTTCATTCCGGGAGTAGTCGATCCTCGGGTGGAAATTGCTTCTGACCCCCGGTATTTCGTTGGTGAACCTCTCTGTTGTCCATGTCGCCTGACGGCCTCCTCCCCTTGTGTCCGGCGTTGAGCTTGCCGGCCTGCTTAAAGACCCAGCTGTTTCTGTTAGTATGATTGGCTGGTTTATCGGGGTGGCCGTGAATCTGGCAGGGTCGGTCCAATATCCTGTCTAGGTTGGATGGTTCGTCTCGGTTCGCCTTGAAAGGCTTCTTCCATTGACCAGGCTTGGGATTGCTGAATCCGGCATTGACCGCTGTGTCGCGTGATCTTTCATTATCATTGCGATTGTTATGTTTGGTTCGTCGTGGCTTGCCGTTGCCGTCTCAGATTTTGGAAGTGCCCGGGTCACTGGCGCTGTTGCTTATACTAGCGAGCCAGCTGTCTTCTCCCGCGCAAAAACGGGACATTAGAGTAGTGAGGGCTGTCATGCATTTAGGTCCTTCTTGACCGAGGTGGCGTGCAAGCCATTCGTCCCGAACGCTGTGTCTGAAGGCTGCGAGGGCTTCCGCGTCTCGACAGTCGACAATTTGGTTCTTTTTGACTAAGAACCGAGTCCAGAGCTTCCTGGCTGACTCGCCGGGCTGCTGGACAATGTGACTTAGGTCATCAGCATTCGGTGGCCGAACATATGTTCCTTGGAAGTTGTCAAGGAAGGCTTCTTCAAAGTCTTCCCAACTGCCTATGGAATTTTCAGGCAGGCTGTTTAACCAGTGCCGAGCTGGCCCTTTTAGCTTTAGTGGGAGGTATTTAATGTCGTGGAGGTCGTCTCCACGGGCCATATGGATGTGGAGGATAAAATCTTCTATCCACACCACGGGATTGGTCGTTTCGTCGTATGATTCAATATTGGCGGGATTGAATCCTTCGGGGAACTCATGATCCATTACTTCGTCAGTGAAGCAAAGAGGGTGTGCGTCGCCTCCAGGTAGGGCCACACTGCGACTTAACTCCGAAGGAGTCCATTTTTCGGCTTGGGCGTGGCTAGGTTTGTTACGTACGAAGAGGTAGCCATCATCGCGTGTCGAGATAGGCCCTCGCGATCCATAGATCGATCTTGCGTGTCCTGCCCTACTGTTCGAGTCCCGTCGAAGTTCTTCTGTACAGCCATGAGCTGTGTTGTTCTTGCTTTTATGGCGAGGTGGGTGGTCTAGTGTTCGGTTTGAGTTGCCTTTTTATCCAAACAGAGTTGTTGACGGCCTGCCGCATTGTGTGATGATGGTACGGGCTCCAACGCCTCGTCATCGATATGAGGTAGCAATCTATGCTTCGGGTAGCTTTTGGTTGGGCCGCTAAGGCCGTATTCTTCGGCGGTCAGGACTTTGGTCCATTTATCATTGAGTAGGTCTTGGTCAGCTTGAAGATGCTGCTGCTTCTTTTTCAGACTCCTTGCAGTAGCTATTAGCCGGTGCTTGAAGTGCTCCTTCTCGAGCGGTTCTTTGGGTACGATGAAGTCATCATCGCCGAGGCTTACCTCATCTTCGAAGAGCGGAAGGTAGTTGTCGTCCTTCGAATTATCGCTGGGTAGGGCCTATTCAGCGGGGCTAGCTTGCCCGTTTTCTTGTTCCTCCTGCTCGGATCTTGCTCTAACAGGGTCTTAAGTGTTTTCAGCATCGTCCGGAGTGCTCTTTTCTCCGGTGCCAGCGTTGTTGCGATGTGACTTAGAGCGGCGTTTAGGGCGCCGGTATTTGGACTGTGTTTCAGGAGGTTTATTCTCAACTGAGTCTTCTTTGTCATCATCGCTAGCTTTTTTAGGTGTATCAACCGTGTACACGTCGTACGAAGAGGTGGCCGTCCCACGTCCCATGAATGGCGGGTCTTGGCCTTGCTCCTTGTTGGCATCGTCGTCTATAGCGTTGAGGTCTTCGGAGCCATAATCAAGCCAGTCGGTTAAGTCCTCGAAAGTGGCTATGAAGTGGGTGGTGGGTGGGAAGCAAAATTCTCCATCGTCAGCCCCTAGTACGAACCGTACATAGTTCGGTTGCGAGTCCCCCACCAAGGACATGTTTTTAACGAGTTTAGCACGTCGCTCAGGGGCGAGTGTTGGAAGATGTCTGTGACGCCTAATTCAAAAATTGATAACCGATCCAGCTCGGTGTCCGCAGGCGTACGTGGTTCGGAACTTATAGCCGGAGACGAGTCCGGAGCTCCGTTGACACAAACATTGCTAGGTGTCGAGTCTGTGTACGGCTCCAATGCCACGGACTTTGTGGCCTTGGATGGCACAATCTGCTCTGGATTTAAGGCCGTTGCAGCAACAGGATCCATCTCCTGGATGTGATCCGATGACAGATTTAAGTCATGTTCATCGGAGCGAGGGGAAGCGATCGCCGCGGTCTCAGATCCGTCGAAGATCATGTTTCCACGGATATCCGCGACGTAGTTCAAGCTCCCAAATCTGACTTGATGGCCAAGGGCGTAGCTGTCGATCTGCTCAAGATGGCCAAGCGAGTCTAGCCGCAGTACGAAGCCGCCGAATATGAAGATCTGTCCGGGGACGAAGGTTTCTCCCTGGACAGCGTCACTATCGACGATTGAAGGGGCCATCGAACCTTTCGTCGACGACACAGTGGAACTCTCAATGAAAGCACCAATGTCGGTGTCAAAATTGGCGCATCTCGGTTAGGGGGTCCCAAACTGTTCGTCTAAGGTCGATGGTTACAGGAGACTGGGGACACGATGTTTACCCAAGTTCGGGCCCTCTCTATGAAGGTAATACCATACTTCCTGCTTGATTGATCTTGATGAATATGAGTATTACAAGAGTTGATCTACCATGAGATCATAATGGCTAAACCCTAGAAGCCTAGCATGTATGATGATGGTAATGAGTCTATCCTTTCAAGACTACACCCTCCGGTTTATATAGACACCGGGGGGATCTAGGGTTACATAGAGTCGGTTACATAAGAAGGAATCTTCATAGTTGGTCGCCAATCTTGCCTTCCATGCCAAGGAGAGTCCCATCCGGACACGGGTACAATCTTCGGCTTTCATGTCTTCACAGCCCATCAGTCTGACCCATGGATAATAGGCTGGACGCCCGAGGACCCCTTAGTCCAGGACTCCCTCACCCCTCGCCTCAATATCTCCAACCCTCATGAGCCGGCCTAGTGATGCTGCCCCAGGGGATGTCTTGCATCATCCGCCTCGCGAGGGTCTTGAGTGGTTGCTGAAGATGTTGTGACGTACCAGGCTACCTGGTGAGCCACGCCCTGGGCCGCAGGCAGGCAAGTCTGGGTACCCCCGTTCCCAGAACGCCGACAGCTACGCCCGCTCCTTATCAAGATTAAAACTGCACACTTGACGAAAAATCATTGTGGTTTTATATGCATAGGTAAGAATGGTTCTTTCTAAGCCCGTAGCAGCCACATAAAACTTGCAACAACAAAGTAGAGGACATCTAACTTGTTTTTGCAGGGCATGTTGTGATGTGATATGGTCAAGACATGATGAGTTATACGTTATTGTATGAGATGATCATCTTTTGTAAATTATCGGCAACCGGCAAGAGCCTTATGGTTGTCTCTTTATTGTATGAATTGCGAAAGCCATGTAATTGCTTTACTTTATCACTATGAGTTAGCGATAGTAGTAGTAGTAGCAATAGTTGGAGAGATGACCACGACGCTACGATGAAGATCATGGTGTCAAGCCGGTGACGATGGAGATCATGACGATGCTTTGGAGATGGATATCAAAAGCACAAGGTGATGATGGTCATATCATGTCACATATTTTGACTGCATGTGATGTTTATCTTATTATGCTTCTTATTTTATTTAGTACGGCGGTAGCATTATAAGATGACCCCTTACATAATTTCAAGGTACAAGTGTTCTCCCTGAGTATGCACCGTTGCGAAAGTTCGTCGTGCCGAGACACCACGTGATGATCGGGTGTGATAAGCTCTACATTCAAATACAATGGGTGTAAGATAGTTTTGCACATGCGGAATACTTGGGTTAAACTTGACGAGCCTAGTATGTACAGACATGGCCTCCCAACACTGGAGACCGAAAGGTCGAGCGTGAATCATATAGTAGATATGATCAACATAAGATGTTCACCATTGAAAACTACTCCATCTCACGTGATGATCGGACATGGTTTAGTTAATTTGGATCACGTAATCATTTAGATGACTAGAGGGATGTCTATCTAAGTGGGAGTTCTTTAGTAATATGATTAATTGAAATTTAATTTATCATGAACTTAGTCCTGATAGTTTTTGCATGTCTGTGTTGTCGTAGATCAATGGCCCATGCTACCGTTCCCTTGAATTTTAATGCATTCCTAGAGAAAGCTAAGTTGAAAGATGATGGTAGAAACTACATGGACTAGGTCCGTAACTTGAGGATTATCCTCATTGCTGCACAGAAGAATTATGTACTTGAAGCACCGCTAGGTGTCATGCCTGCTGCAGGAGCAACTCCGGACGTTATGAACGTCTGGCAAGCTCGTTCTGATGACTACTCGATAGTTCAGTGTGCCATGCTTTACGACTTAGAATCGGGACTTCAAATACGTTGTGAACATCATGGAGCATCTAAGATGTTCCAAGAGTTGAAGTTAATATTTCAAGCAAATGCCCGAATTGAGAGATATGAAGTCTCCAATAAATTCTATAGCTGCAAGATAGAGGAGAACGGTTCTATCAGTGAACACTTACTCAGAATGTCTGGGTACTGTAATCACATCACTCAACTTGGATGCAAAGTTGATGAAGATAGTGTTATTGATAAAGTTCCTCAATCACTGTCACCAAGCTATAAAGGCTTCGTGATGAACTATAATATGCAAGGGATGCAGAAGACAATTCCCTAGCTCTTCGCTATGCTCAAAGCTGCAGAGGTAGAAATCAAAAAGGAGCATCAAGTTTTGATGGTTAACAAGACCACTAGTTTCAAGAAAAAGGGCAAGGGAAAGAAGGGGAACTTCAAGAAGAATAGCAAACCAGTTGCTAATCCTGCGAAGAAACCCAAGTCTGGAGCCAAGCCTGAAACTGAGTGCTTCTACTGCAAAGGGACTGGACACTGGAAGCGGAACTGCCCCAAGTATTTGGCGGATAAGAAGGAAGGCAAAGTGAACAAAGGTATATTTGTTATACATGTTATTGATGTGTACCTTACTAATGCTCGTAGTAGCACCTGGGTATTTGATATTGGTTCGGTTGCTAATATTTGTAACTCGAAACAGGGGCTACAGATTAAACGAAGATTAGCTAAGGACGAGGTGACGATGTGCGAAGGAAATGGTTCCAAAGTCGATGTGATCGCCGTTGGCAACCTCTATATCTACCTTCGGGATTAGTTTTAGACCTAAATAATTGATATTTGGTGCCAGCGTTGACCATGAACATTATATATGGATCTTGTTTGTTGCGAGACGGTTATTCATTTAAATTGGAGAATAATGGTTGTTCTATTTATATGAGTAATATCTTTTAAGGTCATGCACCCTTAAAGAATGGTCTATTTTTGTTGGATCTCGATCGTAGTGATACACATATTCATAATATTGAAGCCAAAAGACGCAAAGTTGATAATAATAGTGCAACTTATTTGTGGCACTGTCGTTTAGGTCATATTGGTGTAAGGCGCATGAAGAAACTCCATGCTGATGGACTTTTGGAAACACTTGATTATGAATCACTTGGTGCTTGCGAACCATGCCTCATGGGCAAGATGACTAAAACTCCGTTCTCCGGAACAATGGAGCGAGCAACTGACTTATTAGAAATCATACATACTGATGTATGCATACCAATGAGTGTTGAGGCTCGCGGTGACTATCGTTATTTTCTGACCTTTACTGATGTTTTCAGCAGATGGGTATATCTACTTGATGAAGCACAAGTCTGAAACATTTGAAAAGTTCAAAGAATTTCAGAGTGAAGTAGAGAATCATCGTAACAAGAAAATAAAGTTTCTATGATCTGATCGTAGAGGTGAATATTTGAGTTACAAGTTTGGACTTCATTTGAAACAATATGGAATAGTTTCACACCTCACGCCACCCGGAACACCACAGCGTAATGGTGTGTCCGAACATCGTAACCGTACTTTATTAGATATGGTGTGATCTATGATGTCTCTTACCGATTTACCACTATCGTTTTGGGGTTATGCTTTAGAGACAGCTGCATTAACGTTAAATAGGGCACCATCTAAATCCGTAGAGACGACGCCTTATGAACTGTGGTTTGGCAAGAAACCCAAGCCGTCGTTTCTTAAAGTTTGGGGCTGCGATGCTTATGTGAAAAAGCTTCAACCTAATAAGATCGAATCCAAGTCAGAGAAATGTGTCTTCATAGGATACCCAAAGGAAACTGTTGGGTACACCTTCTATCACAGATCCGAAGGCAAGATATTCGTTGCTAAGGATCCTTTCTAGAGAAGGAGTTTCTCTCGAAAGAAGTGAGTGGGAGGAAAGTAGAACTTGATGAGGTAATTGTACCTTCTCCAGAATTTGAAAGTAGTACATCACCGAAACTAGTTGCAGTGATTCATACACTGATCAGTGAGGAAGCTAATGATGATGATCATGAAACTTCAGATCA
Source organism: Secale cereale (assembly GCA_902687465.1). Classification (NCBI taxonomy): domain Eukaryota; kingdom Viridiplantae; phylum Streptophyta; class Magnoliopsida; order Poales; family Poaceae; genus Secale; species Secale cereale. Next base: position 355,130,105 of record LR738709.1, read on the forward strand.
AGTTACTACTGAACCTCGTAGGTCAACCAGATTGTGTTCCGCGCCAGAGTGGTACGGTAACCCGGTTCTGGAAGTCATGTTAATAGACCATGATGAACCTACGAATTATGAGGAAGCGATGATGAGCCCAGATTCCGCAAAATGGCTTGAGGCCATGAAATCTGAGAGGTGATCCATGTATGAGAACAAAGTGTGGACTTTGGTTGACTTGCCCGATGATCGGCAAGCCATTAAAAATAAATGGTTCTTTAAGAGGAAGACTGACACCGATGGTAACATTACTGTCTACAAAGCTCGACTTGTTGCAAAAGGTTTTCGACAAGTTCAAGGAGTTGACTATGATGAGACTTTCTCACCCGTAGCGATGCTTAAGTCTGTCCGAATCATGTTAGCAATTGCCGCATTTTATGATTATGAAATCTGGCAAATGGATGTCAAAACTGCATTCCTTAATGGATATCTCAAAGAAGAGTTGTATATGATGCAACCATAAGGTTTTGTCAATCCTAAAGGTGCTAACAAAGTGTGCAACCTCCAGCGATCCATCTATGGACTGGTGCAAGCATCTCGGAGTTGGAATATACGCTTTGATGAGGTGATCAAAGCATATGGTTTTATACAGATTTTTGAAGAAGCCTGTATTTATAAGAAAGTGAGTGGGAGCTCTGTAGCATTTCTGATATTATATGTGGATGACATATTGTTGATTGGAAATGATATAGAATTTATGGATGGCATAAAAGGATACTTGAATAAGAATTTTTCAATGAAATACCTCGGTGAAGCTGCTTATATATTGGGCATAAAGATCTATAGAGATAGATCAAGACGCTTAATTGGACTTTAACAAAGCACATACCTTGATAAAGTTTTGAAGAAGTTCAAAACGGATCAGTCAAAGAAAGGGTTCTTGCCTGTGTTACCAAGTGTGAAGTTGCTTAAGATTCAATGCCCGACCACTGCAAAAGATAGAGAGAATGATAGTCATTCCCTATGCCTCAACCATAGGATCTATCATGTATGCAACGTTGTGTACCAGACCAAATGTATGCCTTGCAATAAGTTTAGAAGGGAGGTACCAAGTAATCCAGGAGTGGATCATTGGAAAACGGTCAAGAATATCCTGAAGTACCTGAAATGGACAAAGGATATGTTTCTCGTTTATGGAGGTGACAAAGAGCTCGTCGTAAATGGTTACGTCGATTCAAGCTTTGACACAGATCCAGATGTCTTTAAGTCACAAACCGGATATGTATTTTTGTTGAACGGTCGAGCTGTCAGTTGGTGCAGTTCCAAGCAGAGCGTTGTGGCGGGATCTACGTGTGAAGTGGAGTACATAGCTGCTTCGGAAGCAGCAAATGAAGGAGTCTGGATGAAGGAGTTCATATCTGATCTAGGTGTAATACCTAGTGCATCGGGTCCAATGAAAATCTTTTGTGACAACACTGGAGCAATAGCCTTGGCGAAGGAATCCTGGTTTCACAAGAGAACCAAGCACATCAACAGACGCTTCAACTCCATCCGTGATCAAGTCAAGGAGGGAGACATAGAAATTTGTAAGATACATACGGATCTGAATGTTGCAGACCCGTTGACTAAGCCTCTTCCACGAGCAAAACATGATTAGCACCAAGACTCCATGGGTGTCAGAATCAATACTATGTAATCTAGATTATTGACTCTAGTGCAAGTGGGAGACTGAAGGAAATATGCCCTAGAGGCAATAATAAAGTTGTTATTTATATTTCCTTATATATCATGATAAATGTCCTTTATTCATGCTAGAATTGTATTAACCGGAAACTTTATACATGTGTGAATACATAGACAAAACAGAGTGTCCCTAGTATGCCTCTACTAGACAAGCTCGTTAATCAAAGATGGTTGTGTATCCTAACCATAGACATGTGTTGTCATTTGATCAACGGGATCACATCATTAGGAGAATGATGTGATGGACAAGACCGATCTGTTAGCTTAGCACAATGATCGTTTAGTTTTGTTGCTATTGCTTTCTTCATGACTTATACATGTTCCTCAATCTATGAGATTATGCAACTCCCGAATACCGGAGGAACACCTTGTGTGCTATGAAATGTCTCAACGTAACTGGGTGATTATAAAGATGCTCTACAGGTGTTTCCGAAAGTGTTTGTGGTGTTGGCATAGATCAAGATTAGGATTTGTCACTCCGAGTGTCGGAGAGGTATCTCTGGGCCCTCTTGGTAATACACATCATAATAAGCCTTGCAAGAAAATGACTAATGAGTTAGTCACGAGATGATCTATTACGGAACGAGTAAAGAGACTTGCAGGTAACGAGATTGAAATAGGTATGATGATACCAACGATCGAATCTCGGGCAAGTAACATACCGATGACAAAGGGAACAACATATGTTGTTATGCGGTTCGACCGATAAAGATCTTCATAGAATATGTAGGAGCCAATATGGGCATCCAGGTTCCGCTATTGGTTATTGACCGGAGAGAAGTCTCGGTCATGTCTACATAGTTCTCGAACCCGTAGGGTACACACGCTTAACGTTCGTTGACGATATAGTATTGAATGAGTTATGTACGTTAGTGATCCAATATTATTCGGAGTCCCAGGTGTGATCACTGACATGATGAGGAACTCCGGAATGGTCCAGAGATAAAGATTGATATATGGGATAATAGTGTTTGGCCTCCGGAAGGGTTCCGGAATTCACTAAAAAGGGGTTCCAGATGTTTCTCGAAATGTTTGGGTACGAGGACACTTTATTTGGGCCAAAGGGGAAGCCCACAAGGTTTTTGGAAAGCGCAAAAGGAAGTTTTGCGGAGTCTAGGGGCCAGACGCTAGGGCTCCTGGCGTCTGGGTCCAAACGCCGAGAACCCTGGCGTGTGGCCCTGGAGTCCGAGAAGGACTATTGCCTTTCAGCTAAAACCGACTTTGTGGAGGCTTTTACTCCAACTTTTGACCACCATAAAATAGCAAGCTTTTCTGTGTTCCCCATCACAGATAAATTTTGGGTGAATTGTCTAAAAAATATATAAATTTCAAGATACACCGTTGTCACATTCTCTCTACTCTTCATCCCTCCCTCTCTCCACCAAGTCTCACCAACTATGTCGGTGACATCCAGAGTTGAGGAATATCTTAATTGTCAGCAAGTCCCGGTGAGCTCCAAATATCTTCTCCCTTCAGAAATATTCATTTCCAATATTTCAATCACTTTTAATTATTGTATCTAATGATTTATTCATAAGATGTGGTATACATGAATACTAAACTATGCAAGTAACAACAACAAACAACAACTAATTAGGGCAACTCCAACGTGTCGACGCAAACTATTCGGCCGTGTCCGTTTAGGTCAAAACAGACACAAATCGCGGCCCGACACGCTAACGCAAATGGACGAGCATCTGTTTTTGTCCGCGCGCAACCCATTTCAGGCCCAAATTTGGGTTGGATTTGCGTCGGCACGCATACGGAGTGGACACGAGTGACACCCGTCCTTGTCCCCCTGGCTTGCCAGTCGATGGCACATTGGCCATTCCTTCTCTCTCCGACCGACAACCACCACACCCGACCGCCCTCCCTCGTCGTCGCTGCCCAATTCCGATGCCTCGGCCACGGCCCGCACCCACATACCACCCCATCAGCACGCCGCACCCGGCGCCCGTTGTTGCCGGTGTTGGTGGACTATTTGTGTCGCCGTTGTAGCACCGCAACATCCAGGCCAACCCTCGCCTCGGCTGCTGGCAACAACGCTCTAAGCACATCTATTATGAGGTTTAAATTTTATCTTTCAAATGTATTTGTGTTAATTTAAATTTTATTTAGTTTGTAAACTATGACATTTTATTTGGTTGTGAAACTATGATATATTTGTATTTGGTTGAATTATGTGAACTTTGGGATTTTTTTTGGATATGTACACAAAAAGAGTTAAAAAATGACGGCACACCGACCATGAGGACGAAAATGCGTCGAAGTGTTGGGCGCAATGCTAACCAAAGCGGACGGAGCTCACAATGTCAAAAACACCGATCCAAATAGAAAAAAACACGGAGAAAATCCGTGTACATTTTGTGTCGGTGCGTTGGAGTTGCCCTTATGTCGGTGGTCATTGGAAAAAAATTGCAATCGGTGCTAGCACCTTCTGGCCGTTGCAGCCAATAAAAAATAAATCAAACCCCACCAAGAAAGCTCTCCATTGTGTGGACGTTATTTCTCTAGCAGCGCTGGCTCTTCTTCCTTTCTCTGTAGTCTCTATCCATCCATCGCACCCACCAACCCATCTGGTTGCTGCTCCCCTTCCTCTTCTCTCTATCCTGTGGCTCCAGTCGACGGCGCCACGTTCCCCTCTCTTCCTCTCTCCTTAGCGGTGGCCTGCTCAGGGTCACCTCGGCGCCTACTTGACGAGGCCGATGGGCACTTGGATAATTTTTCTGAATCTTAACCTCGTCTCTCTCTTCTTCTTTAAGATTAGAAGAATGGCAAATTAGTTGTTGCGGCCTTTCTCCTCTGTAAGCTGGCCAACTAGGGGCTCCCACTGCTGTTTTTTTCGATTCATTCTTGACCTTTCTCTCGGGCTGGCTCTTTCGACTGGCTTTTTGTTCGCTTGTTGATTGTCGCAACTCCGAACATATATAAGTTGCTAAGTTTTGATATAAGGAGGCAAGGTGGGACTAATAAGTAGAATCTGGAAATATTTAGTGCGGGGCGTAAGAAAACTCCGTTTGCGTAGGGACGGGACGGGCGTGAAGCGGCTGCAGAGGAGGAGGGCGACGCAAGGGATAGAGGAGAAGGAGCTGGTTGCGGCTGGAGTAGCGAGGCCAGGACGGGCGTGAAACATTTCGGATCGACTAAACTTGGGACTGCGGGTTCAATAAAGAATTAATATAAGCACTTATTCGTAAAAAATCAGTGACGGTGAACCCGACAAATTCAATCCGTGTTTATTATTAGGGAAAGATTATTATTATTATTATAGCAAAAGGGTCCGTGCGCTGCATCGGAAAAAAAATCATAATCCCCAACAGTTATGATCACATTTTACTGCATCACCGAGATACACTATCACTCTCAATTTCATGAAATAAGCTTGTGAACATATTTGAAACCGTGAATATTTTTCAAATTCATGAATACTTTTACAAATTTTCAAATATTTTCTTAAATCAAGAATATTTTTGAATTCATGAACATTTAATACGATTGTGAACATTTCTTTTAATAATTTTCTTGAATCGGCGAACATTTCTAGAATGGACAAACATTGCCTAATCCTTATCCATCTATGTATGATGTTTCTTACCTTTTCATTTTTCGCTTCATAGTAGCTTATGTTTTCTCGCACGGGAGAATATGAGGTGCTCCTGCACAGTACATTCTATGGTGATACGAGTTCACGGAGATCTAACGACCCACAGTAGGAGGTTTGAATGTTTTTGCAATATACGGCTGAGATAGTTTGGGAATTGTGTAGAAAGTACAAGTACTACGCATGTGCCATCTGATCACTGATCATACGACCTAGATGCTCATATCATCGTAGCGGGTAATTAAGCTACGGGGAGCACCTAATATGAGAAACGGGCAGCCGTTGGATCCAAGATGCAGCAGCACACACGAGGCATGAATGTTTTATTTGCAAAAAAAACTTTGGAGAGTTTGGAAATTGCGCATAATTACAAAGACTACTCCCAAGCCATTGGATCTCACTTCCAACAGTGTAAAAACTCGTATCACCATAGCATCTAAGTTGCGGGGTGGATGTGATATTCTATGTCGCTGTCATTTTTGTTCGTAAACTTGCAAAATACGTGTAACTTGTGCCGTTACTTGCTAACCATGCAAAGTGTTTGTTCATAAAACCATCCTACACTGAAATATCGGAACAACACACGAGGGTCCCACTTGTCATTAATCAAATTTGGACCTAAAACTAACAAATATGAAAGACGAGATTGGAACTGGCAACCTGGACTACAAAGCTGCGTAAGTCGATAGCCTGAAACAACAACGGTTGTTGGCTTTGTCCCATAACTTGATTTTATACAGTATTACGTTGAGTAGAGTAGAGGGAGTGCCTCGTCAACCCGTGCATGACCGTTGACTCACTTACTGGTGGGTCCCAGATCTGCGATCTCTCTCTTCTCTCCATCGTCTAACCTTTGCACGGGCACACACGAAGAGCGGCGCTAGCTTGCCGTGGTGTTATTACAACTAAACGAAAGCTTGGAAAATAGAAGAATCGCCTAGAACAAGAGACGTTGTGGCTGGTCGAGACGGAGCTAACCACACCTATCCTCCATGCCATGTTAGCATGATGAATCTGTGTGGCTAGTGCGGTGTTTTTGACCGACTGGCTGGGTCCCGAGGTCGAACCATAGGTACTACGTCTGATACAGTAAATTTTTACACCCACATTTTTCCTCCGTGCCGAGACATGGCACACCCTATGTGGCGACCCCGACTCATAAGTCGTGATCACCGAATGCACGTGTACAGTGATCCCAGAGATCAATGCTCACTAAACACACAGAAGCTGAATAAGAGGAGTCTTACATCCATACATACCGTATTACACAAATAGGACCATAATGGTCAAGTCTTGAGTATAACATTGCAGCGGAAATCTTCAATAACAACATGGACCCATGCCATCTGCCTTTAACTCTACATGCATTCTAACTGGGAAGCGTCCTAGCTCGCATGCTCGTCACCAAGAAATCTTCATCATAACCTGTTCTCTCCTGCCTGGCCAATAAAATAACCAGTGGCAAGCCAATGAGTACATTGAATGTACTCGCAAGCAACCCAAGTGTGATAACAGAATAATTATGCAAGGCTCTACTGTTAGGTTGGCAGTTTTGCGGAAAGCTAGTTTTTCATATGCAAGTATGATCAACATATAACATGGACATGCATGTGTCTGCAACAAGTATCATGAGGTCACAGACATCATTATCAAGAAAGAGTTGTAATCAACTCATGCTCAAGCTCATTGCGACTTCCTCAGGAATCACATCATCAATATCTCTGATCCGAGTTGTTTCCTCACACACACACACACCAGGTTTCGCAAACATTGGACGTAGCCCAAGAGCGGTTACCTAACTATCCTTGACCGCGGACACGGCTATTCGAATAGTTTTACACTCTGCGGAGGTTGCACACTTTACCCACTAGATCCGGGGAACTTCCGTGACATCCACGACCCGCGGTACCTCAAGTACCCGGGGTAAGCACCCGATCACTATCTTTCCCTAGACGACACTAATATGGAGTCCACTCGATTGGTAACAGCCCCGTGCCCCACATTTCACATCTCAAGATTTTTGGAGCCTCGCTCCCATATTCATCACATACCACGAGCACGGGGTACCAACGGTGTGTCCGGTGCCCTGTAAAGACAGTCATGGCCGCCTATCCAAGCGCGACCCCGTCCCAAGGGTGACCTCATGTCACCCCCGTCACTAGTAATGCGGGCACCATGTTAGTATCGACCTAGGTAATCAATAATGCCCTTTCCCATATAAGGGTAGAGTGGTTGCACATGTAAGGTTGGAATAACGGTCGCAACTTAAACCAATCCGTTTTCAAAACATCACACACACTTGCTTCGGTACACCACTTTGTCATCAAGTGGTTACCCACCTCACCATCTCCCTCGGGCATAAGTGGCACCCGACGGGGTTTTCGAAAAGTCTTTTGAAAGTATTCTGCCTCCATCACCATGCATATTCCCGTCCCATGTGCGTAGCCACTATTAAAGCAGCCTAACTACTCCCACCCACATAACCCTCATAGGAAGGTAGGGTCATGTTTGATGCAGGTTTCAATAGTAAAGTAACAAAGGTAGCAACCAAAGTGGTCTCCACCTCAACATGATTCCGATGCATTGATAATAAGGTGCTATGAGACATGCATAAAAAGGTTTCTCGAACATGGTCAAAGGGCTGCTTGCCTTGTTCTCCCGAGTCTTCAAACCTTCTGGTCCATCTCCGAGTATTCTGCTTATTTCGTCAACTAACGATGGAAACAATCATAATAAGCAACTCAATCAAAGCAAAAATAAAAGTGCTCTAAAAATAGGAGTGGGACTTTTCTAGGATACCTCTGGTCATATGAAAAATAACCAAGGTGGTTTCATAGGTATTGGATCAATGAATAGGTTGGATCATTTCAATGTGATGGAACCAAGGGGTCTATGGATTTGGAAGAAGTATACAGAAATATTTCCTTGAATGATGAGCAAAGGCACCCATCAACAAGTCATGATTTTAGAAGCATCTAGGAGTTGGTTTCACTGGATTTGGAATTCAAATGAATTTCCTAGGATTTTGCAAAGCTGATAAATATGAAGAAATGGCTCAATATTTGGTGGGGTACAGAAAGTATTAATAAAAATGTTCCAAAACTAAGTTTGGATATGGCAAGCATCTAGGAATTTGAACCACTGCATTTGGATCAAATTTGAGCCCTCTGTGATTTTCTAAAGTTCATCACAGAAAATGGAATATGGGCATTTGATAATTATGTGTGAAGGAAATGTCTCTGGAATAATGTGCATGTTGCACCATGTGATAGATCATGATTTATGGAGCCATAGGAAATTTGAATCATCAAGTTTGGAGTTCAAATGAATATTTGGGAGATTTTTGAAGTTTACTGGAAAAAGAAAAAGAAAAGGAAAAAGGGCTTTACCCTCATACTGCGCACAGGGCGGGGCTTAGTGCTTCGGTGCACTGGGCCGGCCCATCTGCACAGCCACGCGCAGGGGCCTGGCCACGTCGAAGGCGCCCGCCAGGAAGGGCGTTTCCGCGCGGGGAAGGCGGCCGAGGCGAGACCCGCTTCCACTTAAACGGAGGGGCCCAGCCTCCAGGTCGCTGACGCGCGGGGCCCGGCGCTCACGCCGTCTTCAACCTCCCGCCATGTGTTCTCGCCTTAGGGATGAGCAGCTCCCGCCGGTGATTGCCGGGGCCACAGAGCGTCTCCGGCGACGCTCCGCCCACCGATGTGCTCAGGAGGGCACGCCACACCCATCCATGTGCTTAACGCACGCCGGGGAGGGCTGTAGCGGCGACAACTTGGATGGCCGCGGAGGAGGTCGTCGGCGTGGTTTGGCACCGTGAGGAAGAGGCTGGGGAAGAAGGAACTGGCGCTTGGGGTGAGTTGGCGGTGGTGAGGAGAAGGCGTCGGGGCGGCTAGGAGGAGGAGAAAGGGCCTGAGGTGCCCGTATTTAGGCGGAGGCCGGCGGCTCTGCTCCGGCCAGGGAGGAGGCCGTAGGGCACGGGGAGAGCAATGGGACGGCTTGGGAGACGCACGGGAGAGGGAGAGTGCCAAAGGAGGTGCAAGGGGGCTCGGGGGTGCCCTATAAGTAGGTGGGCGGCGGTCCACCAAGACGCATGCGCCGGCGAGGCCGTTGCTGTCGTTGCAAGCCACGGGGGCACCAGTGGGCATGTCCAGGGCGTTCGTGGGGCTGGTCCACGCCTAGAGGAAGAGAGAGGAGGAGCGGGGAGGCGCCAGAGGGGTCGCACGTGCGAGCTTGCTCACTGGAGCTCGGGGTCGGCCGGTGCGCGTGCGAGCAGGGGTGAGAGAGGAGGAGAGAGGAGAGGGCCGACCGTCCAGCAGGTCGCGGACGTCGAGGCAGCCTCGAGGGACACGAGGGGGAGGCCCCAGGTTGTCGGGAGCAGCCGATTGGAGGCGGCTACAGTGCGGGAGCGCACTGTAGCGCGCTCCAGAGCGCCCAAATGGCTGGCACGGTCGTGTCCTCGCCGCTCTGGTCATGTCCATCGTGCCCAAGGTTGTCTAGAAGGTCAGGGGAGGAGTAAAGTAATGTGGGATGGTCTTGGTTGCCCTGGGAAGCCACTGGAATGAGGAGGGAGGTGAGGGAGAAGGTGAAACTGCTGTCCAGAAGAGTGAATTGGGGTTTTACCCCACTCCAATAATTGAGCTGAGGCAGAGGAAAGTTACTGGAGGTAGAATAGGACTAGGAGAAGCTGTGGTAGGAATTTGAGGTAAAGGGAAATAGTAAAAGGGGTCCAAACAATGGTTTTAGCAAACTTGCAGAAGGTGTTTGATCAGTGTTTGGTCAAGCAAATGACTTCCAATTGGCATGGGACTTAACAGGACGGAATGTCACACACAATTAGGCCCCTCCACAAAATTTGAGCTCATTTGGGCAAAGTTGCCAATGTAACTTTGGTGAACCCTAGAAATCAACAGAAATGGTTTCACCATGTTTGAGTTAAGCAAATCATCTCCCCTTGATGCACCACTTGGTGTAGCATCATCATTTGGGGTTATGATCATGCCCACAAAGTTTGAAGCCCCAGGTAAAAAGTTGGTAATGTAAAGTTGTTCAAATTTGAATTTGAACAGAAGTGGTTTTGGGGCACTTAGATCAAATTATGCTTCTCCAAAACTTGTGCCATTTGGCATGGATGCATGATTACATCATTTTAGCATGTTCACCAAGTTTGAGAGCATTTGGACAAGTTTAGCAATGTGGAGTTGCTCAAACTTCAAATATGGACAGAATGGTTTTGAGGGGATTAGATGATGTTTCCTTGATCTTCAAGGCATGAGGCTTTGCAAGATCATCAAATATGTCATATATGACATGATAGAATTTCCCTGGAATTTTTGGAGAATATTTCCTTTGTAAATATTTCAAAAGCTTGAAATATCCAGAAAGGGTTTTGGAAGGATTTGTCCAACATTTTGAACATGACCATGTGTTGAAACTCTCATATATGGACAATATATGTCCTATGAGTTTCCCTGAATTTTGGCAAATATTTTTGAAATAGTTAAATAATTTTTCCCTATTAAAGACCATTTCTGGCCTTAAGAAAAGCTTTTAAATAAAATATAAAAATAACTTTTAAAATTATACTTTTGTGGTTTCTGGGAGTCCTATACCTAATAGGATTCAAATATACTTTTTGAAAGATTTTTCACACCCTAAATAAGGTACTGTAACACCCCAAAATTTTAACCACATTTTTATTAAATAAAATTTGGCTAGAAATAAAATTTTGAATTATATTAGGTTCTTTAATAATTTTAGAGCCTTTTCTATACCTGTCCTGCAAAGATCTTCTCTTCAGATAATAAAATTTTTAGTAATAATTTTGTGGGCTCTGGCTGTATCTTGGGTCATTTCATTATTTGTTTAATAACAATAGAATTATTTTTCATAATAAAATTTTGCCTTAGAAAATTCTTTTAATAGCTTTTGCAGTGTTTTAAATGCTTTTGTTGCACTACAACCATTTCAATTAATTCTCTAAAAATTCCACCATAATTCTGAGAGGTCCTGTGATGCTTATATGTCACTTTGGTGCAAAAACCCAACTTGGTGTTTTGCAAAATTTGAGTGAACCATCCTCTTTTTCATTCCTGTCCATCTTCTAGGTTTTAACTACAACCCCAATATTTCTTGCTCCAAAAATTCTGTTATTTGGCCATCTTCTAGTTCCTCCTACCAAACCCTTAACTCCAGAAGATCAGCTCCATTAGCATAATTTAGACCCACCAAATACCTCTCTGAATATTCTGCCCAAAAATGAAATCCTCCAAAACTTGCACTAGCAAGTATCTCCTTTTTCCAAACCAACTTCACTATCATCCCTCACACTTAATGAGACACCATTCTGCCAAATACCACATTCATGGGAATAATCTAGATAGCCTTAGCATTTCATCGAGCACCTTGTGTACATAACAACAATTTTTGCCTATCTCCAAACTACACTGCACTCTTGACCATCTGACCAAATCAACATGTCCACCAACCTTGCCTTGTAGAGTAGCCCCACCCTGCCAAGTCTTCATTGCAGAAGATCCCTCTAGATACCCCTGGCTTTTCGTCGAGCACATGGCGTGCATGCCCAGAGCGCGGCCAGAGCACGCGTTTTGCAGGCATCGGCACCGCACCGCGTGGCCTCCCCGCTACTCCTCCCGCACGCCAAGCGCTACTTGGCGCTTCACTGGCAAGCCACCACCCCCGCCGACACTTTCCCTTGGCCGCTTGCGCCGGCCACCACCGTCCACGCCGTCCGGAGGCGCCGCCCGACGAGTCCCGCCTCGCCACGTCGCACCAACCGTCAATGCCCTGGACGCGTGGCTCGCCCCCGAGCCAAACCGGACGCCCCGCCATCACTGCAAGCAGCCACGTCCTCACCGACCCCCGCCGCCCTCACCAACCTCGCCACCGGCCTCGGAGCGCCATCAATGGCCGCCGCATCTGTCCACCCGTGGACGGAGCCGTCCAGAGCACCTGGCACCTCCCCGAGCAAGCCAGCGCACCTCCTGGACGCGGCTTCCCTCAGTAGCTTGCCACGTCGCGCTGCCCTCCCCGCAACCACCTCGCCGGCGCAGTAATGGCGTCGCCACCGTGTCCGTTTTCTGGAACCCGCCGAACCACCTCGCCCCGCCTATATAAGCCATCCCAAGCACCCCGGCTCCTCATCTCCACCTCTTCCCTCCTCCAGCAAACCCCCCAAGCCTCCCCGAGCAAGCTAGACAACCGGAGAAGGCCTTCTTCTTCATCTCCGATGACCACTGCCGCCGCCATTTCCTCGGATGGTTCCGAGCCAACCACGGCCTCCCCACCACCAACTCTTCCACCACTGGCCTCCTGGAGCTCCCGAACATCCATTCCCCCTCTCAGTTTCACCGGAGATGGTCCATGGGCGAAACGCCCAACTCGCCTCCGCCGGAGCTTCTCGGGTGCGCTCGCCGTCAACGACACCGCCCACTCCGGCGACCAAGGAGGGTACCCTTGGGACCGCCTCGGCCCCCTGGACTCAACGGTGGGCTCGGCTCGCCGTGGGGCCCCACCGTTCGCCGGCGAGCTTCGCCGGAGTTCCGCCCCGTTCTGTCGCCAGGAAGAAGGGCGGGTGGACCGTGGTCAAACCTGACCAGTGGGCCAGGCGGGCCCACTGTCAGTGACCCACATCCTCGCCACGTCGTCTCCCACACTGCCGAAGCAGCTGGGCTCGGCCCAGTGACGCCGTCCGGCTATACAGCGCTGAGGCGCACTTCTGCCTTTTTCCTATTTTCCTTTTCCAGCAATTTTCAAATAACTCTACAGAATCTTTTTCAAAACCAAATTTTATGATTCAAATTTATGTAGGTTTCTAAAATCATGATCTGTTTATTTAAATTAAGTGAACATTTTTATTATGCATAGTTTCTGTTTAATGGATTTAATATTGCTTTTAATCATGCTTTCCATTTTAGTAATTCCATGAGTAATTCAAATATGCTCTAAATAAATTAATTCTTTTTCTGATATTCCTTAAATATCCTCTGGTTTATTTTAGTATTTGTTTCAAAAACATTTGAAATACTTTTTAGTGTTGTTTTTGAATTATGTGGTGATTTAGATATTTTTGAAAATAGGAAATGGAGGGGAGATATTATTTTCAAACTTTTGGAGTGCACCCAATATTGCTGCATGTTCAAGGCAAGCATTTTGAACACTTGATATGGTGAATGTTTGCATGCTAGAATATTTAGGGCATGTTTGATACTTTAATAGGTTTGGCATATGGATAGGAATATTGCATGCATGCATGGTCATGATTATATTTTCTCTTGCATGCATTCCCTTCAAATTAGCAACATGCATAGTTGTGAGCATCCAGAAGGGTGCTCCTGTTTTGGACGTGCCGGTGGGCACGGGCCACTTTGACACGGTGGTGTCACGAGACATGTGTGGAAGCAGGCAAGGGTTGTAGCCCTGTCCTGGTGATACTGTTGAGAGAATAAGTTTTGTTGTGCTAACCCTGCAAGAAACATAAGCCTCCTGAGTCGGCCGCAGATCGAGTCTTGTTCCGGTAACCCCCATACTTGTTTCGTGCTACCACTTGTCCCTGCCTAGGGTAGGGTATGGTTTAGTAAGTTGTTAACCCCTTTCCAAGCACACATCGTACAGAGGGCCACGATGAGGGTTTCCAGGGCCCCGGACTAAATCCTGTCATCGGGCTAGGGAGCATGGGTGTTTCCGGCTGTTGTGATGCCGAGAGGGAGTGTACCCTTGTAATCCGCGCGTATGAATAGTGATCCCATGCTCATGGAGGTTGTAGCCTCTCCGACTTAGAGTTTTACTTAACTGTTGTTTGGGGTGATCCCTGGCAGCAGAAAAGTTAAGCTGGTGTGTGCTGGTTAGGTGTGTTTTCAACCCAAAGACCATAATGGGAATTAGTCAGTGTCATGATACTGACTAATGAAATCCTATACTTGTGGGTAAAGAGTACACCCTCTGCAGAGTTTGAAACCTATTCGAATAGCCGTGTCCACGGTTAAGGATTACAGTCTGGGTTGGTCAAGTGTCGGCCTTAGAGTCGGTCTCCGGAGGAAATAATTTATATTTGAGCATGGTATATTATGCAGGTTGATTTGTACTGCTACTGATGTTGTTATAAATATTATGGATGATATGATTATTATTGTGGACTAACCCGTTTCTCTTATTTTTACTTTCCAGAGTGTCTCAGGGGCTGGCTAGACTACCCCGGACACTCGTCTTTATTTTTTTAAGTCCTTTCTGTGGCGTCCCTCGAGTGTCAGGCGGTTTATCACGCCACTACTCTTGTGGACACCCGACTGGCATTTCTTTTCAAGTCCTTTTGTGGCGTCCCTCGAGTGTCAGGCGGTTTATCACGCCACTACTCTTGTGGACACCCGACTGGCATTTCTTTTCAAGTCCTTTCGTGGCGTCGCCTGAGTTCTCGGATGGTATCGTCCGATTTCTCTTTTAGACACCCGACTGGCATTTCTTTTCAAGACCGACCGTGGTGTCACTTGACATCCGATCGGCATTTCTTTTATATTTTATTAATGCTAATATTTATTTTTATTTTTTTGCACTAACTATTATCCACCATGCCATGTTTAATTTCTGTCAGCATGCATTTAATATAAGTCTATCATGAGCATATGCATATAGTTTAATTCATCATGACCATATAATTGTTTGCTGCATTTATTATATCATTTGTCCATAATGTTTGCGAGTACATTCAAACGTACTCACAGGCTTGTCCCTGGCTATCTACTTGGTTAGGTTAGGAGTTCTGCGAGGAGTACCACAGTGACGTCCGTGCGAAGCCTAGGAGTGCAGCCACGCAGGATAGGAGTTATCCGGGTCAGCTGTTCCTGTTGGAATGGAACCCCATCGATGTAGAGATCCACAAGCCATTTCTTTCATCCACCACCGGAGTCATTGTTATATCAGTAGACCTTTATGGTCTTGTATCAAATTCTTGTAAATGCTTGGTAATCTGTAACAAGGATGTGTCCACCAGTAACAGTAATCCTGGGCTGGTGATGACACTAGGGGTTAATTTCTGGAATATTATATTCCCGAAATCCGGCCCCGACAGCCTTGGTATCAGAGCCAGGCTGACCATTGGCTAAACCTATCTTAGCCTGGTCACCATCCCTAGGTTTCCACACCATCCACAATTTTTCCTGTCCACGGTTAAGTCTATCCCACCCACAGTGGCAACCGACATCTTTTAATAGCCGGTGCCCAACCTATCAGTCTATCCATAGGCCGTGTGCCTGTGCCAACACCTGAACTTTCCCATCCACAAGCGTGCGATGGAAGACTCGGCTGACTTATAAAGGAAGCCTTACCCCAAACTCAGCACATCACAACCTCATTCCCAGTTCGATATCCAACCACCAAGATGCCAGGCCCCCTCGTGCACAACGAGACCACCGCAGTCGAGCTTGAAGGCTTTGTAACCATCCTCGCCAATCTCACCCGTCGTGCTTTCGGCATCGACGAGCCGCCGGAATATGTCGTGTACCAAGAGCACACGAGTAATTCCATCCATCACTTCTGGGCCACGGTGCACATCTACGGAAGGGGCACCACATCAGAGCGTCCCTACCGATTCACCGGGAGGACGACCTCCGACGAGCCCCAATCCATCCAACTTGCAGCCCGAGAGGCTATAGTTCAACTTCGGCACCTGTCGCCGAGGGTTAACTGCCGCCCCTTCTATTACTACCCTAGTCGTGAAGGCTATGGTAGCCCGACCCAGGTCGCCAACGGGGACCATGAGTCAGACCCTACCCTGGTGCATCTGGTGCGCTACCTGAGAGCGCAAGAGGCACTGTTCGATCAGGTCACTCTTGACCTGATTGAGACCCGCAGGACGCTCGCCCTCCTGACCCCAGCAAGGAGTGAAGTCGCACCCGCCACCGACGCCCCGATATTGTTGCTTGGAAGGCCGGTTGAGCCCCCAAGCTCTGACCATGTCACCTACCCAGGCAATGCCTTCGCCTCACCCGGAAATCTCTGTCGTCTCTTGGAGGCCTACTCCAATGGGACGGTGACCTCGACACCCCGCGAAGGCCACCACCGCTACTCCAGCCCTGTAGCTTCCCATCCTACCCCGGCCAGCTCCGACGCGGAAGCGTACGGAGACGACTCGGCATCCGCAAGACGCGCCAAGATAGATATCAACCAGGTGGACTGAGTCCACCAGAATTGTTATCAAGCCCTAGTGGCTCGGTTTTTCCTTTAGTTCCGCAGTAACTGGTGTGTGGCGTAGTGAGTTTGTAGACCCCTGTGTGTCACCATCTAGTAGTATGTGTGATCTGGCATAAATTGCTTGATGAGTGGTTGCAAAGTAAATTCTAGACGTGACTGTCGAACCCCCCTAACCGACACGCACAGTAGCATGTCACTTTTCTTGTGGGGATTGAGGCCTGAGACTTTGACTCAGACCGCCCCGCGCCGGATTCGGTGTCTCTGTCGTACCGGCACCACTTCATGTTTCATGACCCAGGCTCTCTATAAGAGGCCACGCTCATTTTTCCACACCAGCACCCATCAGCCTCAAGCACTGCCTTTTTCCATTCATCCGCCCATGTCTCACCCCGGAGCTTATCTGAGGACCCCCGATGCAAGACCTGGTAGTTTTGTTATGTTATTGTGGGATTTTACCTTCAATACTCTTGGCTCCACCCATCCACCCCTGTATGAGCTATTCAAATCGAGAATCACTCCTGATCGCTCGAAATACTGGGCGGCTGTACATATTCCACCAGCAGATTTAAACCAAGGCCCTCCCTATGTGATTTTCATCGGGAGATCCATGCCAACGCCAGGCATGGCCATTGAGTCTGCTGCGTATGAAGCAGTCACCCGTCTTCGATTTGCGGTACCTTGTGCCAGCACAAGGGAATACTGCTATTTCCCTAGCCGCGCTGCTTTTGGAGCAGGAGCTACGTTCCGCTGTGGACGTGCGGAGAGCGATCCAGCCCTGGTCTATCTCATTCAGTATGTGATGGCCCAGGAGCGTTTCACCCAGCAAATACTGGAGTATCTCCACTACCTTGCTGTTCTGAATCCCCGGATCGCCATTGGCGGACCTCCTCTGCCAACTCAGGAAGGGCACGTTCTTCGTTTGCTCCCTCCACTTCCTCCACTCACCCCGGAAGAAGAAGGGTGTGTTCCAACACCGGGAAGCTTTCCGCTTGACCCCGTAGATCCCGCTTTCGGACCATAGACGGTCGTGAGTGCGTTTGCGTAGCATGTAGTGCTTGTTTGCATGTTGTGATCTTGTTTTGTTTGTATGTCATGAATGTATTGCCGTATTTGCATTTTTGGCATATGAGTATTTTGTTTGTGTGGTATGCTTTTTAATTCTACCGCCCTTAACAAATCTCGAGGACGAGATTTTCTTAAGGGGGTTAGAATTTGTAACACCCCAAAATTTTAACCACATTTTTATTAAATAAAATTTGGCTAGAAATAAAATTTTGAATTATATTAGGTTCTTTAATAATTTTAGAGCCTTTTCTATACCTGTCCTGCAAAGATCTTCTCTTCAGATAATAAAATTTTTAGTAATAATTTTGTGGGCTCTGGCTGTATCTTGGGTCATTTCATTATTTGTTTAATAACAATAGAATTATTTTTCATAATAAAATTTTGCCTTAGAAAATTCTTTTAATAGCTTTTGCAGTGTTTTAAATGCTTCTGTTGCACTACAACCATTTCAATTAATTCTCTAAAAATTCCACCATAATTCTGAGAGGTCCTGTGATGCTTATATGTCACTTTGGTGCAAAAACCCAACTTGGTGTTTTGCAAAATTTGAGTGAACCATCCTCTTTTTCATTCCTGTCCATCTTCTAGGTTTTAACTACAACCCCAATATTTCTTGCTCCAAAAATTCTGTTATTTGGCCATCTTCTAGTTCCTCCTACCAAACCCTTAACTCCAGAAGATCAGCTCCATTAGCATAATTTAGACCCACCAAATACCTCTCTGAATATTCTGCCCAGAAATGAAATCCTCCAAAACTTGCACTAGCAAGTATCTCCTTTTTCCAAACCAACTTCACTATCATCCCTCACACTTAATGAGACACCATTCTGCCAAATACCACATTCATGGGAATAATCTAGATAGCCTTAGCATTTCATCGAGCACCTTGTGTACATAACAACAATTTTTGCCTATCTCCAAACTACACTGCACTCTTGACCATCTGACCAAATCAACATGTCCACCAACCTTGCCTTGTAGAGTAGCCCCACCCTGCCAAGTCTTCATTGCAGAAGATCCCTCTAGATACCCCTGGCTTTTCGTCGAGCACATGGCGTGCATGCCCAGAGCGCGGCCAGAGCACGCGTTTTGCAGGCATCGGCACCGCACCGCGTGGCCTCCCCGCTACTCCTCCCGCACGCCAAGCGCTACTTGGCGCTTCACTGGCAAGCCACCACCCCCGCCGACACTTTCCCTTGGCCGCTTGCGCCGGCCACCACCGTCCACGCCGTCCGGAGGCGCCGCCCGACGAGTCCCGCCTCGCCACGTCGCACCAACCGTCAACGCCCTGGACGCGTGGCTCGCCCCTGAGCCAAACCGGACGCCCCGCCATCACTGCAAGCAGCCACGTCCTCACCGACCCCCGCCGCCCTCACCAACCTCGCCACCGGCCTCGGAGCGCCATCAATGGCCGCCGCATCTGTCCACCCGTGGACGGCGCCGTCCAGAGCACCTGGCACCTCCCCGAGCAAGCCAGCGCACCTCCTGGACGCGGCTTCCCTCAGTAGCTTGCCACGTCGCGCTGCCCTCCCCGCAACCACCTCGCCGGCGCAGTAATGGCGTCGCCACCGTGTCCGTTTTCTGGAACCCGCCGAACCGCCACGCCCCGCCTATATAAGCCATCCCGAGCACCCCGGCTCCTCATCTCCACCTCTTCCCTCCTCCAGCAAACCCCCCAAGCCTCCCCGAGCAAGCTAGACAACCGGAGAAGGCCTTCTTCTTCATCTCCGATGACCACTGCCGCCGCCATTTCCTCGGATGGTTCCGAGCCAACCACGGCCTCCCCACCACCAACTCTTCCACCACTGGCCTCCTGGAGCTCCCGAACATCCATTCCCCCTCTCAGTTTCACCGGAGATGGTCCATGGGCGAAACGCCCAACTCGCCTCCGCCGGAGCTTCTCGGGTGCGCTCGCCGTCGACGACACCGCCCACTCCGGCGACCAAGGAGGGTACCCTTGGGACCGCCTCGGCCCCCTGGACTCAACGGTGGGCTCGGCTCGCCGTGGGGCCCCACCGTTCGCCGGCGAGCTTCGCCGGAGTTCCGCCCCGTTCTGTCGCCAGGAAGAAGGGCGGGTGGACCGTGGTCAAACCTGACCAGTGGGCCAGGCGGGCCCACTGTCAGTGACCCACATCCTCGCCACGTCGTCTCCCACACTGCCGAAGCAGCTGGGCTCGGCCCAGTGACGCCGTCCGGCTATACAGCGCTCAGGCGCACTTCTGCCTTTTTCCTATTTTCCTTTTCCAGCAATTTTCAAATAACTCTACAGAATCTTTTTCAAAACCAAATTTTATGATTCAAATTTCTGTAGGTTTCTAAAATCATGATCTGTTTATTTAAATTAAGTGAACATTTTTATTATGCATAGTTTCTGTTTAATGGATTTAATATTGCTTTTAATCATGCTTTCCATTTTAGTAATTCCATGAGTAATTCAAATATGCTCTAAATAAATTAATTCTTTTTCTGATATTCGTTAAATATCCTCTGGTTTATTTTAGTATTTGTTTCAAAAACATTTGAAATACTTTTTAGTGCTGTTTTTGAATTATGTGGTGATTTAGATATTTTTGAAAATAGGAAATGGAGGGGAGATATTATTTTCAAACTTTTGGAGTGCACCCAATATTGCTGCATGTTCAAGGCAAGCATTTTGAACACTTGATATGGTGAATGTTTGCATGCTAGAATATTTAGGGCATGTTTGATACTTTAATAGGTTTGGCATATGGATAGGAATATTGCATGCATGCATGGTCATGATTATATTTTCTCTTGCATGCATTCCCTTCAAATTAGCAACATGCATAGTTGTGAGCATCCAGAAGGGTGCTCCTGTTTTGGACGTGCCGGTGGGCACGGGCCACTTTGACACGGTGGTGTCACGAGACATGTGTGGAAGCAGGCAAGGGTTGTAGCCCTGTCCTGGTGATACTGTTGAGAGAATAAGTTTTGTTGTGCTAACCCTGCAAGAAACATAAGCCTCCTGAGTCGGCCGCAGATCGAGTCTTATTCCGGTAACCCCCATACTTGTTTCGTGCTACCACTTGTCCCTGCCTAGGGTAGGGTATGGTTTAGTAAGTTGTTAACCCCTTTCCAAGCACACATCGTACAGAGGGCCACGATGAGGGTTTCCAGGGCCCCGGACTAAATCCTGTCATCGGGCTAGGGAGCATGGGTGTTTCCGGCTGTTGTGATGCCGAGAGGGAGTGTACCCTTGTAATCCGCGCGTATGAATAGTGATCCCATGCTCATGGAGGTTGTAGCCTCTCCGACTTAGAGTTTTACTTAACTGTTGTTTGGGGTGATCCCTGGCAGCAGAAAAGTTAAGCTGGTGTGTGCTGGTTAGGTGTGTTTTCAACCCAAAGACCATAATGGGAATTAGTCAGTGTCATGATACTGACTAATGAAATCCTATACTTGTGGGTAAAGAGTACACCCTCTGCAGAGTTTGAAACCTATTCGAATAGCCGTGTCCACGGTTAAGGATTACAGTCTGGGTTGGTCAAGTGTCGGCCTTAGAGTCGGTCTCCGGAGGAAATAATTTATATTTGAGCATGGTATATTATGCAGGTTGATTTGTACTGCTACTGATGTTGTTATAAATATTATGGATGATATGATTATTATTGTGGACTAACCCGTTTCTCTTATTTTTACTTTCCAGAGTGTCTCAGGGGCTGGCTAGACTACCCCGGACACTCGTCTTTATTTTTTTTAAGTCCTTTCTGTGGCGTCCCTCGAGTGTCAGGCGGTTTATCACGCCACTACTCTTGTGGACACCCGACTGGCATTTCTTTTCAAGTCCTTTTGTGGCGTCCCTCGAGTGTCAGGCGGTTTATCACGCCACTACTCTTGTGGACACCCGACTGGCATTTCTTTTCAAGTCCTTTCGTGGCGTCGCCTGAGTTCTCGGATGGTATCGTCCGATTTCTCTTTTAGACACCCGACTGGCATTTCTTTTCAAGACCGACCGTGGTGTCACTTGACATCCGATCGGCATTTCTTTTATATTTTATTAATGCTAATATTTATTTTTATTTTTTTGCACTAACTATTATCCACCATGCCATGTTTAATTTCTGTCAGCATGCATTTAATATAAGTCTATCATGAGCATATGCATATAGTTTAATTCATCATGACCATATAATTGTTTGCTGCATTTATTATATCATTTGTCCATAATGTTTGCGAGTACATTCAAACATACTCACAGGCTTGTCCCTGGCTATCTACTTGGTCAGGTTAGGAGTTCTGCGAGGAGTACCACAGTGACGTCCGTGCGAAGCCTAGGAGTGCAGCCACGCAGGATAGGAGTTATCCGGGTCAGCTGTTCCTGTTGGAATGGAACCCCATCGATGTAGAGATCCACAAGCCATTTCTTTCATCCACCACCGGAGTCATTGTTATATCAGTAGACCTTTATGGTCTTGTATCAAATTCTTGTAAATGCTTGGTAATCTGTAACAAGGATGTGTCCACCAGTAACAGTAATCCTGGGCTGGTGATGACACTAGGGGTTAATTTCTGGAATATTATATTCCCGAAATCCGGCCCCGACAGGTACTTGCAGTGCAAACCTCAATTCAGGGGTTTTTGGAAAAACTAATTTTAGAAAATACTATTTGGCCAAAATATTTTTATAAGAAAATTCTATATTGTTCTATACACATGGAATTATCATTGGGAAAAAGTTTTGGATCAAGGAGATGAAGTATAAGAGTTGGAGGATTTATTTTATTTTTAGAGCACTAGCAAACAGTAGACAAAAGTCAAATCAAGCAAAGTCAAAAACACTCAAAAGTTTTTGTAAATCCACATTTTTAACATGATAATTAGCTTAAGCAAAGTGGCATGAAAATCAGGGTGTGACACCCTACCGCGCAGTTTCGGGGTCCTCCCGGGTGGTGCACGCATATATTTTTCCTGACGTGGGATGCCCTACCGCGCGTTTTCGCCGAAGCAAGTAAATGAGTCATCAAATCACGAAAGACCACTTTTCCTGCCGAGTACATCAGTGAAGCACGGTGGCTAGCTAGTTGGGATAGTTCGACCGATTAGCTAGGCCACTGCCACATTTGTTTTTTCACCCCTTTTTTATCTACTTGCAGGTCGGTAAATTTAAATATCCATCGCGGCGTTGCTCTGGTGTTTGAGTGCGGCAGGATTTTCAATTTTTTGATTGACGGGAGCAGTCGCGGCAGGAATTTTAGTTTTTTGATTGACGGGAGTAGGCGCGGCAGGAATTTTAATTTTTTGATTGACGGGAGCAGGCGCGGCAGCAATTAGTCGCGATGACTCTGCCTGTAAAACCCACTGCTCCCTGATGTGAGAAGTCGTCGACTGGTGTTTTACCATGGTGAAAACCAAAAGATTCCCTGCTCCTCGGCTAGCTCCCTCCGGCTTCCCGTAGATTGCATTGCCTTTCAGCCGTTTGGCCCCCTGCATCACCAACGTCCTGCGCTCGAGAAGCAGAGGGACTTCGGTGGTGTTTAGGCGCCCTCTGCATGGGCATGTCCATGTCTCGGCGCAACATGACCGTTGGATCAAACTCAGGCGGTGCCGATCAGTCACTGTAGCACAAAGCCTGTGGGTGTGTTTGGTTGCATTCTCATCTCAATATACTCCTCTATCTAGGTGTGTAAGTCACCTTACGAAAACCAAATAATCCCAAGACACTTAGGCATGGTACATTAACTCCCTCCCCGTTTCTTGTTTTGTGACATATCAACCAATAAGAGACGTGGGTCGTTCATGCTTTCAATGACTTGAGACTAATAAACATGACATGCAGTGGTTAGTTCATTGCATGCAATGCTATTAATTAGCAAAAAGACATTAAGTTTTCTAGTTTTCCTCTCCGCCTTGGTCGCAGTACTCTCCGTGCGATGTAGACCTAGTTCTGTTAACATTGATCTCACCGTTCATTCTCGACCGGACAGTCGAGAAAGCGGTACTATGTTACTACATTACTGTTCATATAGTTGACATGCTGTAATGCCCAGGATGGGACTATACCTCCTATGTATCAAGGCACGACTTAAAGGTATAAGCCCATTCTGGAATGATCTCAAGTTTGGTATCTTTGCACATCTCATGTAAAAATAGGGATGAAATTTTAAAAGAGATAGTTGGCTTACACTCGCCACATCACACAATCCATTACATAATCAATCATCATCCAAATAACATCACAACCCGACTACGGGTGAAGATCCAAATGAAAGATACTAAATACATAAAACCACAGGTTCGGATCGCCCCTAGTAGAAACCACTACTGATCATCGGGATAGTGCACGTAGTAACGGCTACGTTCTTCATCGTACTCCCAGTACAGCTCTGTGCCGTCACCTGAGTAGTTCACCATGGTACCTGCATGTGGTGTAGTGTAGAATCTGTGAGCCACGGAGGAATCAGCAATCCCGTTCCCGGGTAACACAACTATCTAAGCCTTGGGTGTGGAACAAGGCTGAAGAAAGAATAAAAGGTTGCAGCTGCACTAGCACTAGCTTACGTGTTAAGAGCGAGAAGAGAAGTGCCACGAGCGCCAAAGTGATCACGAAGTGATCCTATCTAAGCCCGTCAAACATAACCCCACCGTGTTCACTTCCAGAACCCCTTTCGGAAAATGACCGTCACGGTACTCACGCTGGTAGTGTGTTCTGAACGTGGTGTCAAGTTTTCTACAACCGAATATTAACAAATTCCCATCTGCCACATAATCGCGGGCACGGCTTTCGAATGTTCAAAACCCTGCAGGGGTGTTCCAACTTGGCCCATTACAAGCCCACGATCCGCGGAGTCGCAACTCCAAGGTGGGAAGGCCCGAGTATCCTCAGAATCCCGTGCTCAAGATACTCTGACTAAGGTAAGACTAATCCAGCAAATCCTCCCGGCGTGCCGACACCCTGATAGTAGCCGCGTGTATCTCGTCTCAGGCCACGACTGGATGGGACAAGCTACGGGTTTTTACCAGCCCTTGAGTTTCCTCGAGGTGGCCCCGTAGCACGCCCAGTTTGGACCAACACTCATGTGGAGCACTGGCCCGGGTTGTTGATTAAGAAGAGGGTTAATTACTCCCTATGCAAGTTTTTAGTTGTTTAGGAAAATAGTACCAATGTTGGGACTTGCTGTAAAAGACTTAGCGCTAAGCGGTTTATCGTGGGGGTCCCATAACCCCAACCATGTGAGGAACGCAAAATCAAGGAACATAACACCGGTTTATACGGTTCCTAGGCGGCATGAGTGGAACAAATCACCAAGCAAGAAGCTTAGCCTTCCACCCATTACCAATATATAGATGATTTAGTTAAGAGTTTATATAGTGTGATATCCCAACAAGCTTCAACATGAAGCAAGAATCTTCAAATCTTCTCCTGCAACTAGCAATGCTATAAGAGGGGCTGAGCGAAGCCTACGTAGCCAATCAAAGGTTTTGCATAGGTCTGGTGGTTAGACAGATTCATGGTTACAATAGGAGGCTGACAGACAAACATGGGCATCGAGGCAATAAGCTAAAGAGCGAGACTTCTAGCAATAGGCAAAGATAGTATTGATATCTGGGTCAGGTCATCTTGCCTGTCGAGTCGTCGATGGGATCGTAAGACAGCTCCTCGTTCTCAACCTCGGTAGTAACCTCGTTCTCGTACTCGGTCTCGGCTTCCGGCTCTACTCAACACAAGAACACACGAGGCACGAAGTCAAACAAGGTGCAATGCGCAAACTACAGGATGCATGTATGATGCACTTAGGAAGCACAGAGGATGCACTTAGGATGCACAACATGACAACACAGGAAGCACAGAGAAACAGCACAAGAACAAGACAATTTACTCAAGCAAGTAGGATGCAAGACAAGTCAATTTAGGATGCAAAACAAGGGAAGGTAGGAAGCACAGAGAAACAACACAAGAAACAACAGGTTTAAATGAGGCCAGAAACTACTTAAGACAAATCCGGTATGTCCTCATATGCATAGTTTGAAATTAGTCCAGACCTGAACAAACCTTAAGTTAAAGTTGATAAACAGCAAGTTAACATGCACCAAGACAATCTACACGAAATTCTAGTCAAGTTTCATATAAAGTTTGTTTAAAACGGAGCTACGGTCTAGAGGATACACCCAAAACAAGAAGCAAAGCAAGGCTGAAATTAACAGCCACATAGCAACTTGGAAGCAAGATATATATACTCTACAACATTCAAACATGGTGACAAGAAGCATGGACATGAAGTAGACATAACCTACAGCAAACAACTCCATTGGAGCAACTCCATAGGAGGGATGGATCCATAGCAACAAGCTACAACATTTTGATCATGACAATAATATTCTGACAGTAATATTTTATAGCAACTTGGGAGCAAGAATTAAATATGCTACAGCAACCCAAATGAGCATGTGAGGACATGGATGGATATACAACAACATATACAACAAGGAATGATCAATAGCCACCCCAAAACTAACATGGATTTGCCTAGGACATCAAGCAAACATAGCATCCGGATATTACAGATTCCAGACTTAGTGAAATTTCACTAAGTGTTAAAACAGTAACATTATCATGGCATGTTTGTGAGCATGTTTAAGTCACCTCAAAGCATATCATGGCAAGAGGTTTGCACCACAACAGAGAACACATGATGGAGAATCCAAAACATATGAGCATGTGACATGGGGACAAACACAACAATAGCAACGAGCTCCTCAACTAGGCATCTCGTAACAAGTTACAAAACCTAACAGCCACTTGCACTTTTGCAACAGAGCTAAACATGGCAATATGAACCCTAACAAGCATGCTATAGCAACCAACATGTAGAGCATCTCATGATGAACATTTTGACATATCATTTGCTTCATTTGGATAAACATGCACCAAGTTATCACATCTCAAACATGGCATGAAAATAACTAGTAGCAGCAGTTTATAACATGTAGCACTCTTGTCATGATGATAAAGACATCTAGATGGACTCAAACAACCATGACACAATTGAACAAAACATAGTACATGTCACCACGATCATTTTGACATATCATATGCACAAATCGGACATGCACAGTAAAAGTTATTGCCATCACAAGAATGCATCAGACAACAAAAATAACAACAAAAGACTTAGGGAAAACGGGGGTCAACCTCACTGGTCAACGCGGGTCGCGGGTCAACGGGTCGGGCGCGGAGCGGGTTCGCAGATCGGGCGCGGCCCGTTAGGGTTCGGCCCGCGGGAGCTCAGATCGGATCGGGATCCGGCTGCTAACTTCGCGGCGGCTTCGATCGGGGCCGGCAGCTGCCACGTGGCAAGCTGCGAGTGGAGCGGAGGTCGCTGGACATGTCCGGTGGCATACGGACATGTCCGGCGAGGCGGGGAGGAGAGAAATTAGGGGTTTTGGACGAAAATGGAGGGGTGGACGTTTTTATAGGCACAAGGAGCTAGGAGACTCCAAATGAGGAGCGGTTTTCGGCCACGCAATCACAATTCGACGACCGAGATGATGGGAAGGGTTGTGCTGCGTCGGTGGGCTATTTTGGAGGGGGTCTTGGGCCTCAAATAGGAGGTTCTTTTAGCCCACTAGGTTAACAATTGGAGTACCAAACGAACTCCAAACGCGACGAAACTTGACAGGCGGCCTACACGTATCAAAACAACATCGCACGACAAGTCTCACGTCATTCCGGAAACGTTACACGGCCACACACGAAAGAAGGACTCGGGGATGCCACGGGCACGTGTGAGAGCGTCGGAACTCGAAACGGACAACGGGAAGAGACGGGTGGGACCGGATGCAAGTGACAACACAAATGCAATGCAATGCACATGACAACATGACATGGATGAAATGCACACACGCACGCGACAAAACGGCGAAACCGAAAAGAAAGAAGAACCTAGAACGGAAATGATGAAGCCAAAGTTTATATATTGCCATATTGGGAAAGTGTTACATCTGGGGCATTACACATGCGCACAACATCATTTGTTGTCGTCATATCTTACTACACTAGAAACAAGATTATGTAGACGTATGAACCACTGCACATGCCTAGTAGTAGGAGCCCTGTGTATGTTCAAGTGGCTGCCGTGCTTCGCACTCCTCCGTCGTAAGAGAGGAAACGCTTGCTGTAATCATTTTCTTCTTCAGAAAACAGTGGACACACTCTAAGGTATGGATCCTTGCTACCTCTTGAGCTTGCGTTGTATTCCCTCGAAGAGGAAAGGGAGATGCAGCATAGTAGCGTAAGAATTTCCCTCTGTTTTTGAGAACCAAGGTATCAATCCAGTAGGAGACCATGCGCGAGTCCCTCGCACCTGCAAAAACAAATAAGAACTTTGCAGCCAACGCGATAAGGGGTTGTCAATCCCTTTACGGTCACTTACGAAAGTGAGATCTAATAGAGATGATAGTTTATATTTTTTGTATTTTTGGTTTAATAAAACAACAAATAAAAGCGGTAAAAGTAAAGTGGATGTAGATTGATATGTTGAGAATAGACCCGGGGCCCATAGTTTTCTCTAGTGGCTTCACTCATGATAGCGATATTCTACGGTGGGTAAACAAATTACTATCGAGCAATCGATAGAAAAGCGAATAATTATGAGACTATCTAGGCATGATCATTGTATATAGGCATGACGTCCGAGACAAGTAGACCGACTCCTGCCTGCATCTACTACTATTACTCCACACATCGACCGCTATCCAGCATGCATCTAGTGTATTAAGTTCATAAGAACAGAGTAACGCCTTAAGCAAGATGACATGATGTAGAGGGATAAACTCAAGCAATATGATATAAACCCCATATTTTTATCCTCGATGGCAACAATACAATACGTGCCTTGCTGCGCCTACTGTCACTGGGAAAGGACTCCACATGATTGAACCCAAAGCTAAGCACTTCTCGCATTGCAAGAACTATAGATCTAGTAGGCCAAACCAAACCAATAATTCGAAGAGACTTGCAAGGATATTATGAGCACACATAAAAAGGTCAGAGAAGAACCAAATATCTTTCATAGATAACCTTGATCATAAACTCACAATTCATCGGATCTCGACAAACACACCGCAAAAAGAGATTACCTCGGATAGATCTCCTCGAAGACCGAGGAGAACTTTGTATTGAGATCCAGAGAGAGAAGAAGCCATCTAGATACTAGCTATGGACCCGAAGGTCTGAGGTAAACCACTTACAACTCATGGTGAGGGTGATGATGATGATGATGAAGGCCTCCATGATGGATCCCCCCACCCCCCGGTGGAGCTCCGGAACAGGCTCCAAGATGGGATCTCCACGGGAACAGAAGGTACGGCGGTGGAATTAGGGTTTTCTCTCTGTTCATGGAGTTTCTGGGGTACGTGGACTTATATAGGAAGGTGTTGGAAATATGCCCTAGAGGCAATAATAAAAGAGTTATTATTATATTTCCTTGTTCATGATAATCGTTTATTATCCATGCTATAATTGTATTGATTGGAAACTCACATACATGTGTGAATAAATAGACAAACTTTGTGTCCCTAGTAAGCCTCTTTAGGACTAGCTCGTTGATCACAGATGATCGCGGTTTCCAGGTCATAGACATGAGTTGTCATTTGATAACGGGATCACATCATTAGGAGAATGATGTGATGGACGAGACCCAAACGTTAAACATAGCTTTTGATCGTGTCAGTTATCGCTATAGTTTTCTGCATGTCAAGTATAAGTTCCTATGACCATGAGATCATGTAACTCACTGACACCGTAGGAGTACTTTGTGTGTGCCAAACGTCGCAACGTAACTGGGTGACTATAAAGGTACTCTACAGGTATCTCCGAGGGTGTCTGTTGAGTTGACATGGATCGAGACTGGGATTTGTCACTCCGTGTGACGGAGAGGTATCTCCGGGCCCACTCGGTAATACGTCATCTCAATGAGCTCAAAGTGACTAAGTAGTTGGTCACGGGATTATGTATTACGGTAACGAGTAAAGAGACTTGCCGGTAACGAGATTGAACTAGGTATAGAGATACCGACGATCGAATCTCGGGCAAGTAACATACCGACGAGACAAAGGGAACTGTATACGGGATTGCCTGAATCCTTGACATCGTGGTTCATCCGATGAGATCATCGAGGAACATGTGGGAACCAATATGGGTATCCAGATCCCGCTATTGGTTATTGACCTGGGAGTGTCTCGGTCATGTCTACATGGTTTCCGAACCCGCAGGGTCTACACACTTAAGGTTCGGTGACGCTAGGGTTGTTAGTGAGAACAGTGCATGGTTACCGAAGGTTGTTCGGAGTCCCGGATGAGATCCCGGACGTGACAAGGGTCTCCGGAATGGTCCGGGGATGAAGATTGATATATAGGATGAAAGGTTTCGGAGTCCGGAGGTGTTCCGGGGAGTATCGGGAAGACGGCGGATGACCGAAAGGGGTTTCGGAGTCCCGGAAGGAGTTTCGGGCCTAATGGGCCACAAAGGGGGGACACAACAGCCCTCATAGGGCTGTGCGCCCCCCCTGGGCCCTCTCCTAGTGCGCAAGGGGGCTGGCCCCTCCTAGGGCTGCCGCACCCCTTGGAGTGGGGGGCAAGCCACCTAGGGGGGGAAACCCTAGGCCCTGGCGCTGCCCTGGCCGCCGGCCCCCTAGGGGAAACCCTAGGGCGCCCCCCTCCCCTCTCTCCCCCCTATATAAAGAGGGGTAGAGGGAGGGCAGCGACACACGTTCGTGCCTCGGTGCTGCCCTCCCTCTCCCACTACAATCTTCGTTTTCCCGCGGTGCTTGGCGAAGCCCTGCTGGAATCCTCCATCACCATCTCCACCACGCCGTCGTGCTGCCAGTGTCTCCATCAACCTCTCCTTCCCCCTTGCTGGATCAAGAAGGAGGAGACGTCCCCGAGCCGTACGTGTGAAGAACGCGGAGGCACCGTTGCTTCGGTGCTTGGATCTTCAGCGATCTGAATCGCGGCGAGTACGACTCCATCAACCGCGTTCTTGAACGCTTCCGCTTAGCGATCTACAAGGGTATGTGGATCCAACTCTCCCCTCGTAGATGCATCTCCTAGATTGATCTTGGTGAGCGTAGGAAATTTTTTTGTTTCCCATGCAACGTTCTCCAACAGTGGCATCATGAGCTAGGATCTTGCGTAGATGCTTTCACGAGTAGAACACAAAAGGGTTTGTGGACGTTGATGTTTAGATTGCTTCCCTCCTTAGTCTTTCTGGATTAAGCGGTATTATGGGATGAAGCGGCCCGGACCAACTTTACATGTCCACGTACATGAGACCGGTTCCATCGACAGACATGTGACTTTTGTTGCATAAGATGGCTGGCGGGTGTCTGTCTCTCCTATCTTAGTTGAATCAGAACAGAACAAGGCGGTCCTTGTAGAAGGTTAAATAGCAACTTAAATATCACCGTTGTGGCTTTGCGTAGGTAAGAAGCGTTCTTGCTAGATACCCATAGCAGCCACGTAAAACATGCAACAACAAATTAGAGGACGTCTAACTTGTTTTTGCAGGGTATGTATGTGATATGATATGGCCAATGACATGATGAGATATATTTGATGTATGAGATGATCATGTTGTAATAGTTAATATCGACTTGCATGTCGATGCATACGGCAACTGGCAGGAGCCATAGGGTTGTCTTTAATTTTTGTATGACCTGCGTGTCAATCATTAAGCGCTTTGTAATGCTTTACTTTATCGCTAAACGGTAGCAATAGTAGTAAGAGCATGGTGGGCGCCGACAACCCCGATGGCGACACGATGATGGAGATCATGATGATGGAGATCATGGTGTGGCGCCGGTGACGATGGAGATCATGCCGGTGCTTTGGAGATGGAGATCAAAAACACGAGTTGATGGCCATATCATGTCACTTATGATTTGCATGTGATGTTAATCCTTTTATGCATCTTATTTTGCTTAGGACGACGGTAGCATTATAAGATGATCCTTCACTAAAATTTCAAGATAAAATTGTGTTCCCCCCGAGTGTGCGCCGTTGCGAAGGTTCGTCGTTTCGAAGCACCACGTGATGATCGGGTGTGATAGACTCTACGTTCGCATACAACGGGTGCAAGCCAGTTTTGCACATGCAGAACACTCGGGTTAGACTTGATGAGCCTAGCATGTACAGACATGGCCTCGGAACACGGAAGACCGAAAGGTCGAGCATGAGTCATATAGTAGATATGATCAACATGTAGATGTTCACCATTGACACCACCTCATCTCACGTGATGATCGGACTTGGGTTGGTGGATCTGGATCATGTCACGCTCGAATGACCAGAGGGATGTCAATTTGAGTGGGAGTTATAAATAATTTGATTAGGTAATAACTCACTTATCATGAACAATAGTCTAAAATGTCTTTGCAAATCTTTTGTTGTAGATGGCTCGCGCAGTAGCTCCCCTGAATTTTAATGCGTTCCTAGAGAAAGCTAAACTGAAAGATGATGGGAGCAACTTTGTGGACTGGCTCCGCAATCTGAGGATCATCCTCACAGCTGCCCAAAAGGTTTATGTCCTAAATGCACCGCTAGGTGAACCCCCCGCTCCTACAGCCTCTGCGGACGTTATGAACGCCTGGCAGTCGCGTTCGGATGACTACTCAATAGTGTAGTGTGCCATGTTGTATGGCTTGGAAGGAGGACTTCAAAGGCGTTTTGAACGTCATGGAGCATATGAGATGTTCCAGGAGTTGAAGTTCGTCTTTGAAAAGAATGCTAAGATCGAGAGGTATGAGACCACCGATAAATTCTTTGCTTGCAAGATGGAGGAGAATTCGTCTGTCAGTGAGCACTTACTGAAGATGTCTGGGTACTATACCCGCATAGCTGATCTGGGACTTGTGTTCCCGGATGAGGCTATCATTGACAGAATTCTCCAGTCACTCCCGCCTAGCTACAAGAGCTTCGTGCAGTAGTATAACATGCAAGGGATGAACAAAACCATCGCCGAGCTGTTTTCGATGCTGAAAGTCGCTGAGGCAGACATCCAGAAGGAGTATCAAGTGTTGATGGTCAATAAAACCACCAGTTTCAAGAAGAATGGCAAGGGCAAGAAGGGTAACTCTAAGAAGGGTGGCAAGGCAGTTGCTCATCCAGTGAAGAAACCCAAGGCTGGGCCCAAGTCAGAGACTGAGTGTTTCTATTGCAAGGGGAACGGCCACTGGAAGCGGAACTGCCCCAAGTATCTGGCAGACAAGAAGGGGGCCAACAACAACAACAAGCAAGGTATATGTGATATACATGTTATTGATGTGTACCTTACCAACTCTCGTTGTAGTGCCTGGGTATTTGATACCGGTTCGGTTGCTCACATTTGCAACTCTAAACAGGAACTGCGGAATAAACGGAGGCTGGCGAAGGATGAAGTGACGATGCGCGTGGGAAATGGTTCCAAGGTTGATGTGATCGCCGTCGGCACGCTCGCTCTTCGATTACCATCGGGATTAGTTATGAACCTGAATAATTGTTATTTAGTGCCTGCGTTAAGCATGAACATTATATCTGGATCTTGTTTATTGCGAGACGGTTACTCATTTAAATCAGAGAATAAAGGTTGTTCTATTTATATGGGTAATATCTTTTATGGTCATGCACCCGAAGTTAGGGGTTTATTCTTATTGAATCTCGATAGTGATGATACACATGTTCATAACATTGATGCCAAAAGATGTAGAGTAGACAACGATAGTACCACTTTCTTGTGGCACTGCCGTCTGGGTCATATCGGCGTGAAACGCATGAGGAAGCTCCATGCTGATGGACTTTTGGAGTCTCTTGATTTTGAATCACTTGACACATGCGAGCCGTGCCTCATGGGCAAGATGACAAGGACCCCGTTTTCAGGGACAATGGAACGGGCAAATGACTTATTGGAAATCATACATACTGATGTGTGTGGTCCGATGAGTGTCATGGCGCACGGTGGATATCGTTATTTTCTCACCTTCACTGACGACTTAAGTAGATATGGGTATATTTACTTAATGAAGCATAAGTCTGAAACTTTTGAAAAGTTCAAGCAATTTCAGAGTGAAGTTGAAAATCATCGTAACAAGAAGATCAAGTTCCTACGATCTGATCGAGGGGGAGAATATCTGAGTTATGAGTTTGGCAGTCACTTAAGAAAATGTGGAATTGTTTCACAGTTGACGCCACCTGGAACACCACAGCGTAATGGTGTGTCCGAACGTCGTAATCGAACCCTATTAGATATGGTACGTTCTATGATGTCTCTTGCCGATTTGCCACTATCGTTCTGGGGATATGCGTTAGAGACAGCTGCATTCACTTTAAATAGGGCTCCATCTAAGTCCGTTGAGACAACACCGTATGAACTATGGTTTGGTAAGAAACCTAAGTTGTCTTTTCTCAAGGTTTCGGGTTGCGATGCTTATGTCAAAAGGCTTCAGCCAGAAAAGCTCGAACCCAAAGCGGACAAATGTGTCTTCATAGGATACCCAAAAGAGAAAGTTGGGTACACCTTCTATCTTAGATCCGAGGGCAAAGTGTTTGTCGCTAAGAACGGGTCCTTTCTCGAGAAAGAGTTTCTCTCGAAAGAATTGAGTGGGAGAAAGGTAGAACTTGATGAGGTTATTGAACCTCTGCTTCAACCAGAGAGTAGCGCAGCACAGAAAGATGTTTTTGTGGAGCCTGCAGAGGTTGAAGAGGAAGCCAATGATGATGATCAAGAAGCTTCTGATCAAGTTACTACCGAACCTCGTAGGTCGACAAGGGTACGCACTGCACCTGAGTGGTATGGTAACCCTATCTTGGAGGTCATGTTGTTGGACAACAGTGAACCTACGAGCTATGGAGAAGCGATGGTGGGCCCGGATTCCGACAAATGGTTAGAGGCCATGAAATCCGAGATGGGATCCATGTATGAAAACAAAGTATGGACTTTGGAAGTATTACCTGAAGGGCGGAAGGCCATTCAGAATAAATGGATTTTTAAGAGGAAGACGGACGCTGACGGTAATGTCACCGTGTATAAAGCTCGACTTGTGGCAAAGGGTTTTTCACAAGTTCAAGGAATTGACTACGATGAGACTTTCTCACCCGTAGCGATGCTTAAATCCGTCCGAATCATGTTAGCAATAGCTGCATATTTCGATTATGAAATTTGGCAGATGGATGTCAAAACAGCGTTCCTTAACGGTTTTCTTAAGGAAGAGTTGTATATGATACAACCGGAAGGTTTTGTCGATCCAGAGAATGCTGACAAAGTATGCAAGCTCCAGCGTTCCATTTATGGGCTGGTGCAAGCATCTCGGAGTTGGAATCTTCGCTTTGATGAGGTGATCAAAGCGTTTGTGTTTGTACAAGTTTACGGAGAAGCTTGTATTTACAAGAAAGTGAGTGGGAGCTCTATAGCGTTTCTAATATTATATGTGGATGACATATTGCTGATTGGAAACAATATAGAATTTTTGGATAGCGTGAAGGGGTATTTGAACAAGAGTTTTTCGATGAAGGATCTCGGTGAAGCTGCTTTCATATTGGGCATCAAGATCTATAGAGATAGATCGAGACGCTTGATAGGACTTTCACAAAGTACATACCTTGATAAAGTTTTGAAGAAGTTCAAAATGGATCAATCCAAGAAGGGGTTCTTGCCGGTATTGCAAGGTACAAAGTTGAGTAAGACTCAATGCCCAGTGACTGCGGAAGATAGAGAAAAGATGAGTGTCGTCCCCTATGCTTCAGCCATAGGCTCTATCATGTATGCAATGCTGTGCACTAGACCAGATGTCAGCCTTGCCATAAGTATGGCCGGAAGGTTTCAAAGTAATCCTGGTATGGATCACTGGACAGCGGTCAAGAATATCCTAAAGTACCTGAAAAGGACTAAGGAGATGTTTCTCGTTTATGGAGGTGATCAAGAGCTCGTCGTAAAGGGTTACGTCGATGCAAGCTTTGACACTGATCCGGATGACTCTAAGTCTCAAACCGGATACGTATATATTCTCAACGGGGGAGCGGTAAGCTGGTGCAGTTCCAAGCAGAGCGTGATAGCTGATTCTACATGTGAAGCGGAGTATATAGCTGCCTCGGAGGCGGCAAAGGAAGGTGTCTGGATGAAGGAGTTCATGACAGATCTTGGAGTTGTGCCTAGTGCACTGAACCCAATGACTCTGTTCTGTGACAACACTGGTGCCATTGCTCTAGCCAAGGAACCAAGGTTTCACAAGAGGACCAGACACATAAAGCGACGCTTCAATTCCATCCGCGATTCAGTCAAGGAGGAGGACATAAGCATTTGCAAAGTACACACGGATTTGAATGTTGCAGATCCGTTGACTAAGCCTCTTCCACGGGCTAAGCATGATCAACACCAAGACTCTATGGGTGTTAGATTCATTACCTTGTAATGCTAGATTATTGACTCTAGTGCAAGTGGGAGACTGTTGGAAATATGCCCTAGAGGCAATAATAAAAGAGTTATTATTATATTTCCTTGTTCATGATAATCGTTTATTATCCATGCTATAATTGTATTGATTGGAAACTCACATACATGTGTGGATAAATAGACAAACTTTGTGTCCCTAGTAAGCCTCTTTAGGACTAGCTCGTTGATCAAAGATGACCGCGGTTTCCAGGTCATAGACATGAGTTGTCATTTGATAACGGGATCACATCATTAGGAGAATGATGTGATGGACGAGACCCAAACGTTAAACATAGCTTTTGATCGTGTCAGTTATCGCTATAGTTTTCTGCATGTCAAGTATAAGTTCCTATGACCATGAGATCATGTAACTCACTGACACCGTAGGAGTACTTTGTGTGTGCCAAACGTCGCAACGTAACTGGGTGACTATAAAGGTACTCTACAGGTATCTCCGAGGGTGTCTGTTGAGTTGACATGGATCGAGACTGGGATTTGTCACTCCGTGTGACGGAGAGGTATCTCCGGGCCCACTCGGTAATACGTCATCTCAATGAGCTCAAAGTGACTAAGTAGTTGGTCACGGGATTATGTATTACGGTAACGAGTAAAGAGACTTGCCGGTAACGAGATTGAACTAGGTATAGAGATACCGACGATCGAATCTCGGGCAAGTAACATACCGACGAGACAAAGGGAACTGTATACGGGATTGCCTGAATCCTTGACATCGTGGTTCATCCGATGAGATCATCGAGGAACATGTGGGAACCAATATGGGTATCCAGATCCCGCTATTGGTTATTGACCTGGGAGTGTTTCGGTCATGTCTACATGGTTTCCGAACCCGCAGGGTCTACACACTTAAGGTTCGGTGACGCTAGGGTTGTTAGTGAGAACAGTGCATGGTTACCGAAGGTTGTTCGGAGTCCCGGATGAGATCCCGGACGTGACAAGGGTCTCCGGAATGGTCCGGGGACGAAGATTGATATATAGGATGAAAGGTTTCGGAGTCCGGAGGTGTTCCGGGGAGTATCGGGAAGACGGCGGATGACCGAAAGGGGTTTCGGAGTCCCGGAAGGAGTTTCGGGCCTAATGGGCCACAAAGGGGGGACACAACAGCCCTCATAGGGCTGTGCGCCCCCCCTGGGCCCTCTCCTAGTGCGCAAGGGGGCTGGCCCCTCCTAGGGCTGCCGCACCCCTTGGAGTGGGGGGCAAGCCACCTAGGGGGGGGGGGAAACCCTAGGCCCTGGCGCAGCCCTGGCCGCCGCCCCCCCCATCTGCCCTGGCCGCCGGCCCCCTAGGGGAAACCCTAGGGTGCCCCCCCTCCCCTCTCTCCCCCGTATATAAAGAGGGGTAGAGGGAGGGCAGCGACACACGTTCGTGCCTCGGTGCTGCCCTCCCTCTCCCACTACAATCTTCGTTTTCCCGCGGTGCTTGGCGAAGCCCTGCTGGAATCCTCCATCACCATCTCCACCACGCCGTCGTGCTGCCAGTGTCTCCATCAACCTCTCCTTCCCCCTTGCTGGATCAAGAAGGAGGAGACGTCCCCGAGCCGTACGTGTGAAGAACGCGGAGGCACCGTTGCTTCGGTGCTTGGATCTTCAGCGATCTGAATCGCGGCGAGTACGACTCCATCAACCGCGTTCTTGAACGCTTCCGCTTAGCGATCTACAAGGGTATGTGGATCCAACTCTCCCCTCGTAGATGCATCTCCTAGATTGATCTTGGTGAGCGTAGGAAAAATTTTTGTTTCCCATGCAACGTTCTCCAACAGAAGGAGGGCACCGGGGGCCACTTGAGGAGGCCTCGAGGCAGGGGGCGCGCCCTAGGTAGGGGGGGGGCGCCCCACCCTCGAGGGCAGCTCCTCGATCCTCTGACGTGGTTCTCAAGCTTCCTGTGCGTGATTTTCTCCAAAAATATCTCTCGCGAAGGTTTCATTCCGTTTGGACTCCGTTTGATATTCTTTTTCTGCAAAACCCTGAAATAGGCAAAAAACAACAATCTGGACTGGGCCTTTGGGTTAGTAGGTTAGTCCCAAAATTATATAAAAGTGAATGATAAAGCCCATTAAACATCCAAGACTTCATAAATAATAGCATGGAACAATAAAAAATTATAGATACGTTGGAGACGTATCAAGCATTCCCAAGCTTAATTCCTGCTCGTCCTCGAGTAGGTAAATGATAAAGAAAGAATTTTTGATGTGGAATGCTAACCAATATAGTTTTTCAATGTAATTCGCTTAATTGTGGCATGAATGTTCAGATCTGAAAGATTCAAGATAAAAGTCTATATTGAAATAAGAAATAACAATACTTCAAGCATACTAACAAAGCGATCATGTCTTCTCAAAATACTATGGCTAAAGAAAGTTATCCCTACAAAATCATATAGTGTGGCTATGCTCCCTCTTCATCACACAAAATATTCATATCATGCACAACACCGATTTCAGCCAAGCATTTGTTTTCATACTCTATCTTTTCAAACCTTTCAACTTTCACGCAATACATGAGCGTGAGCCATGGATATAGCACTATGGGTGGAATAGAGGTGGTTGTGGAGAAGACAAAAAGGAGGGAGATAGTCTCACATCAACTAGGCGTATCGACGGGTTATGGAGATGCCCATCAATAGATATCAATGTGAGTGAGTAGGGATTGCCATGCAACGGATGCACTAGAGCTAAATATGAATGAAAGCTCAACGAAAGAAACTAGTGGGTGTGCATCCAACTTGCTTGCTCATGAAGGCCTAGGGCATTTGAGGAAGCCCATCGTTGGATGTCGGTGTACAAAAAGGGGGGGTACACTTTTTGTACCCCTATGACTGTGCACGGGCAGCCTGAGCCACGGGCACCGCCGCACCAAGCAAGGCCAGGGAGGTGAGCCAGGGTGAGATCGAAGCTCGATGGAACTGGAGCAACCCCAAAGCCAAGACCACAAAGAGCAAAGGGACGAAGCAGGTTCCCCCGGCAAGATCCTTGCCGGGAGCCAGTTTTGGCAGCCCCGGCAAGATCCTTGCCGGGGCCGGCTTTAGCAGCCCCGGCAAGACCCTTGCCGCGGCAACTCGCCCCATGCCTACGGAGCGAATCACCCTTGAGTCCACTGCCCCCATGGGGCAAGGATTCGGGAGACATCCCCGTAGTGGCATGCAGATCTTTGTGAAGACATTCAAGATCAGATACACACTAAGAAGACGGCGACCCTTGGCGGGATCCTAGCCAAGGAAGACCACAAGACCTCCGGCAAGCACCTTGCCGGGGATGGCAGCAAGCGCCGGGGCAAGACCCTTGCCAGGGACATCCGCAGGGCCACCATCAGTCCCACACCAACTAAACTTCCACCGCCTTATGTAGCTGCCGACCCAACCAGCTGGGCAGGCACCTGCGTGGCGGCATGCAGATCTTCGTGAAGACGCACCATTGCGCCACCTCAGCTACCTGCCTACCTACATGGCATCTCTGGCATCGCTAGCCAGGGCGCGTGTCGACACAAGAAGAAGCGGCGATGGACGAGACGGATCTCTCCCCCATCCCCGATAAAGCAAGGATACCTAAGAAAGGCGCATTAAATGCACCTTATCATGTAATGCGAGGGATAACCTCGCATCACTGTACCCTTTCCACCTCCTGTGTGCCACTATGGCAACCCCTTTTCCCTATAAAAGGAGGCCCGAGGCGACCAGGAGGAGGATTCGGCTTTTTGGAGCTCCTCACGCCCCATAGCTAGCTGAAGAACACAAATATACAATCCACCAAAGCAGGAGTTGGGTTTTACGCATCCTCGCGGCCCGAACCTGGATAAACGAACCGCGTGCTATCTGTTTGATCCGCTCTTCTCTCAACCCCGCGCCCCGCTAACCGTAGTAGGGAGTCTTGTGATCCCATAGGTGATTTTCCCATACACCGACATCTTTGGCACGCCAGGTAGGGGGCGCAGTTGTGAGAATCGGCTTTAGCAGTTAGTTCGACGCTTCTTCATCATCATGTATGGGGACCCCAACTCATAAGTCGTGATCACCGAATGCACGTGTACAGTGATCCCAGAGATCAATGCTCACTGAACACAGAGAAGCTGAATAACAAGAGTCTTACATCCATACATACCGTATTACAAAAATAGGACCATAATGGTCAAGTCTTGAGTATATCGTTGCAGCGGAAATCTTCAATGAAAACTTGGACCCATGCCATCTGCCTTAACCCTACAGGCATTCTGACTGGGAAGCATCCTAGCTCGCATGCTCGTCACCAAGAAATCTTCATCATATCTTGTTCTCTCATGCCTGGCCAATAAAATAACCAGTGGAAAGCCAATGAGTACTTTGAATGTACTCGCAAGCAACCCAAGTGTGATGACAGAATAATTATGCAAGGCTCTCCTGCTAAATTGGCAGTTTTGCGGAAAGCTAGTTTTTCATATGCAAGTATGATCAACATATAACATGGACATGCATGTGTCTGCAACAAGTATCAGGAGGTTTCAGACATCAATATCGAGAAAGAGTCATGAACAACTCTGGCTCACGCTCATCGTGGCTTTCTCACAATCACATCAAAAGATTTACCAAACCGTGTTGTTTTCCAAAAACTTATGGACATAGTCTAAGTAGCACCACCCAACTGTCCTTGACCGTGGACACGGCTATTCGAATAGTTTGACACTCTGCAGAGGTTGCACACTTTACCCACAAGATCCGGGGAACTTCCGTGTCATCCACGACCCGCGGTACCTCAAGTACCCGGGGTAAGCACCCGATCACTATCTTTCCCTAGACGACACTAACATAGAGTCCACTTGATTGGTAGTAACCCCCGTGCCCACATTTCACATCTTAATAATTGTGGAGACTCGCTCCCATATTTATCACATACCACTGCCACGGGGTACCAACGGTGTGTTCGGTGCCTTGTGAAAACAGTCATGGCCTCCTATCCAAGCACGACCCGTTCCCGAGAGTGACCTCATGTCACCCCCGTCACTAGTAATGCGGGCACCATGCTAGTATCGACCTAGGTAATCAATAATGCCCTTTCCCATATAAGGGTAGAGTGGTTGCGCATGTTTGGTTGGGACGGTAGTCACACATAAATCTAATCCATCTCTGTAAACAACACTTTCATCAAGCCTCGGCACACTACTTCTTCACCAAGTAGTGCCCTACTTCCTCATCAACTCCCAAGGGTATTAGTGGCACCCACTGGGTTATTTGCAAGTATGTCATACCACACCTGTTTTTCTCAATGCACAACCCTGACCCATTTGCGTAGCCAACTACTATAGCATACATCTATCTACTCCCATCGGCATAACCCTCATAAGAAGGTAGGGTCATGAACAATGCAAGTATCAACGAGGAAGTGCAGTGGCAAACCATCGAAGTGGTTCCACCTCATCATGATTCCATAGCAACAACATTATGGTACTATATGACATGGATAAAAAGATTTCTCAAGCATGGTCAAAGGGCTGCTTGCCTTGTCCTTCCGAGTCTTCAAACCTTCTGGTCCATCCCGAGTACTCCGTTTATTTCGTCAACTAACGATGGAAACAACCATAATAAGCAACACGACAAAGCAAAAAATAAAAGTGCTCTAAAAATAGGAGTTGGACTTTTCTAGGATACCTCTGGTCATATTAGAAATGACCAAGGTGTTTTCATAGGTATTGGATCAATGGATGGTTTGGCACATTTCGATATGATGGAATCAAGGGGTTTATGGATTTCAAAGAAGTGTACAGAAATGTATTTTTTTGAATAATGAGCAAAGGCACCTATTTAACAACTCATGATTTTAGAAGCATCTAGGAGTTGGTTTCACTGGATTTGGAGTTCAAATGAATTTCCTAGGATTTTGCAAAGTTGATAAATATGAAGAAATGGCTCATCATTTGGTGGGGTACAGAAAGTATTAATAAAAATGTTCCAAAACTAAGTTTGGATATTACAAGCATCTAGGAATTTGAACCATTGCATTTGGATCAAGTTTGAGCTCTCTGTGATTTTCTAAAGTTCATCACAGAAAATGGAATAATGACATTTTGATAATATTTGTGAAGGAAAAGTTTCTGGAAAAATGTGCATGTTGCACCAACAGGTAGATCTGGATTTTATGAACTACTAGAAATTTGAATCATCCAATTTGGAGTTTATTTGAATATTTGGGAGATTTTTGAAGTTTACTGGAAAAAGAAAAAGGATAAGGAAAGGGTTTTACCCTTATACAGCGCACTGGGCGGGGGATAGCAGTGGTCCGGCCCAGCGGCTCGGGTGCGCGACAACAGAGGCGACGTCAAAGGCGCCCACGCGTACTGCGCCTTCACTGCGGGGACGCGGGACTAGGTGAACCCGCCTCCACTTGCCAGCATGGCCCGGTGGTTGGGCCACTTACGAGCGAGGCCCGCCTACAGGGCCTCCGTCTTCTTCTTCCTCCCGCGTGCTCGCCTGGCCGAGGGAGCAGAGGACCCCGACGGTGACTGCCGGCGCTACGAAGCACCTCCAGCGATGCTCTGGCTATTGATGGGCTCGGCGAAAGAACGCCGCATCCACTCATGTATGCCACGGCTGCGAGGGATGGTCGAGTCGACGGCGGCTTGGACGCCAGCGGACGATGGTGTCGGCGAGATTGGGCACGGCGCTAGGGTGCGCCCTTGGATGAGAGGAAGAGCATGGGAGGTCCGCCTTGCTCAGGGGAGTCTGTCGGTGGAGAGAGGAGAGGGAGAAGAGCTCGGGCTTGGCCAATTTGAGCGGAGGCCGGCGGCGAGACTCCGGCCAGGGAGGTGGCTGGAGGGCACGGGGAGAGCAGTAGGCCTATCGGGGAGGTACACTAGAGGGAGACGGGGCAAATGGAGCCGCGAGGAGAGTCTGAGGTGCCCTATAAATAGGTGGGCGACGGTCCACCG
Source organism: Secale cereale (assembly GCA_902687465.1). Lineage (NCBI taxonomy): Eukaryota > Viridiplantae > Streptophyta > Magnoliopsida > Poales > Poaceae > Secale > Secale cereale. Next base: position 355,173,012 of record LR738709.1, read on the forward strand.
AGGTCTCGTGCGCCGGCGAGCTTGTTCCCGTCGCTGCAAGCCACGGGGGCGCCCGTGGGTGTGTCCGGGGTGTTTGTGGGGTTGGTCCAGGTCGAGGGGAGGGGAGAGAAGGAGCGGGGGAGCGTCAGGGTAGCGCGCGTGTGAGGCTGCCCACTTGAGCGCTCGGGCGGCCATGGCGCGCGTGCGAGCAGGGGCCGGAGAGAGAGAGGAAGAAGGGGGCCGACCAGCTGCCGTGTCCCGGACGTCGAGGCGGCCTCGGGGGACATGCTGGGGAGGCCCGAGGCTGTCGGGTGGTCCTGATTGGGGGTGGCTATAGTGCACCAGGGCACTGTAGCACGCTCCAGAGCACGAGCTCTGCATGCCATGGCATAAACAAGGTGTCATAGGCGTGTCCCCTTATGTCTGGAGGCTCTAGGGAGTTGTAAAGAATGGGGAAAATGCATTGGATGCTCTAGGAATCCTCTGGAGGGAAGGAGGGGTTGAGAGAGAGGGTGAATGGTGCTGTCCAAAGGAGTAAAAATGGGGTTTTCACCCCTCAATCATTGAGCTCTGGCCATGGGGAAGTTATTGGAGGTAGAAGATGATCAGCTTTACCTGTGGTAAGAATTTGAGGTAAAGGGGAATAGTGAAAGGGGTCAAAACAATGGTTTTGGAAAAATGGCAGAAGGTGTTTGATGTAGTTTTGGGCAAGCAAATTACTTCCAATTGACATGAGACTTAACAGGATCAAATGGCTGTCACACCCTGCATTTTGTAACATGTTATTTGTATCTTTGAAGCATGAAAATTTGGACCAGCAAAATTTTTTAGCATCATTTGGCTTTTATTTGGAATTGAGTTTTCTTCATGTGCTTTTTCTTGTGCTCATTAAAGTCAACTATGACCTCTTGTAGATTTCATCTTCATACCCACAACTTCTGCCCAATGATCATGACAAGTGTTATATAATAGTATAGTATTTTCCTACAAAATTAATTTGGCCAAAAAGTATTTTATAAATTTAGTTTTCCAAAAACCCCTGAATTGAGATTTGCACTGCAAGTACTTGATTTAGGGTGAGAAAATTATTTCAAAAGGTTTATTTGAGACCTAGTAGTCATAGGACTCCCAGAAACCACAAAGGTATAATTTTAAAAGTTATTTTTCTATTTTATTCAAAAGCTTTTTCTTAAGGCCAGAAATGGTCTTTAATAGGGGAAAATTATTTAACTATTTCAAAAATATTTGCCAAAATTCAGAGAGACTCAGAGGACATATATTGTCCATATATAAGAGTTTCAACACTTGGTCATGTTCAAAATAATGGGCTAAACCCTCTAAAACCCTTTCTGGATATTTCAAGCTTTTGAAATATTTACAAAGGAATTTTTCTCCAAAAATTCCAGGGAAATTCTATCATGTCATATATGACATATTTGATGATCTTGCCAAGTCCCATGCCTTGGGAAGCAAGAAAACATCCTCAAACCCCTTCATAACCATTCTGTCCATATTTGAAGTTTGAGCAACTTTGCATTGCCAAACTTGTCCAAATGCTCTCAAACTTGGTGCACATGCTAGAATGACCTAATAAGGCATCTAGACCAAATGGCACAAGAATTGGAATAGAGTAACTTGATCTGATCACCTCAAAACCCTTTCTGTTCAAATGCAAATTTGAACAACTTTACATTACCAACTTTTTATCTGGAGCTTCAAACTTTGTGGGCATGATCAATACCCCAAATGATGATGCTACACCAAGTGGTGCATCAAGGGGAGATGATTAGCTTGACTCAATCAAGATGAAACTGTTTCTGTTCATTTCTAGGGTTCACCAAAGTTACATTGGCTAGTTTCTTCAAATGAGCCCAAATTTGGTGAAGCACCCTATTTCCTCGTGTCTTTCAACCCTGTTAAGTGCCATGTCAAGTGGAGGTCATTTACTTGACCAAACACTGATCAAACACCTTCTGGCTTTTTACTAAAACCTCCAACTTGATCACTTTTACTCTTCTCCATGGCCTCAACTTTTTACCACCTGATCATTGAGTTACTAGCTACCTCCAGTAACTTCCCCAGCACCCCAGCTCCATGATTGAGGGGTGAAAGCCCTGTTTTACCTTGCTGGACAGCAAGTTTTCACCAAGTCCCCAGCCTCCTCACTCTCTCTCAGCATCTCCAGGGCATCCAAGGCCTCAGGCCAATTCTTTACTCGCCCCCTGACCTTCTAGACGCTCCTGGAAACGCTAGTTTTGTCCAGGACGGCGAGAGCGCGGCGATGCCAGCCAAACGCGTGCTCTGGAGCACGCAACAGTGCAGACAAGCACTGTGGCTCCGGCCAATCGCTGACCCCGACAGCCTCGGGCCTCCCCCTTCGCGCCAGTCGAGGCCTCTCGACGTCCGCAACCTCCCCGGCGCTGTCCCCCCTCCTCCTGCGCCCTCCAGTGGCCGACGTCGCACGCGCGCTGGCCGCCCGCGACGGCCACTCTGCTGCTTGACACGCGCGCACGCTCCAGACGCTTCCCCACTCCTCTTTTTCCCTCAGCTGGACGTGGAGCAAGTCCACGGTCCTCCCTGGCTTGATCCCAGGCTCCAGAACCCCTCCTAGCCTCGCCCGCAACCTCGCCGGCGCACGGGTCCACGGTGGACCATGGGCGCGGCTATATAAGCCCCTCCCGAGCCTCTCCAGCAGCATCAGCGACCTCTCCTCACTCCACTGAGCCTCCCCGCACCACCCACTCCTCCCCAGGATGTCCCAGTACTCGGGATCGACCGGAGCGCCGCCGCGTCGGGCCGCCGGTGATCTCACGGTACGGGCCTCCCCTGCCTCTCCTTTGACCTGATTCGGAAACGCCTTGCTCCACTAACCCTTTCCCCCTTTTTTCCCCCTCCGTTTGCAGTCGGAAACGACCAGAGCCACCACCTCCCGACGAGCTTCCGCCGTCCCACCTCGCCGCCGGCGAACCGGACCTCCCCGGCGTGCCGCACCACCACCCCTGCATCCGCGACACGACGCTGAGTCCATCCCTGCCCTCCGTTGCCGTCGCCGTGGCCGGAAAACTCGCCGGTGAGCTCGCCGTGGCCGTGGCCGCAAGGTTGGAGATGACAGGCGGGCCCCGCCTGTCATCCCCACACCTCTCTCCCCCTCCTCTCTGTCACTGACCCACGGGCCCCGCCCGTCAGGTTTAAAAACCTGACGTGCGCGCGCAGGCTCCCGTGCGGCTGGGCTGGACCTCCCTGGGCCGTGCACTGTGGCCTTCTCTGGCCCAGTGCACAGGGCACATTTTTCTTTTTCTTTTCTGTAAATGTTTTAAACATTTCTACAGAAAAGAATAATGGTCCAAATTAAATAATTCCAACTCCTAAAATCTTGTAATATTCCAACCTATTTAATGGTACCACTTTCACTCAAATCCATGAAACTTTTTTTGTACTGTTCAAATTTAAATTCAAATTTGGGCAGTAATACTCCTGTTCAAAAATCAATAGATTCTATTCTGTAATTCCAAAACTCCAACTAAGATTTTTCCCCATCTTAGAAATCCCTCTAGTATTTTACAAAAATGAGTTGACATTTTTCTGAGCACTTTGATTTTTCTGTTTTGTTTGTATTCTTATTTTCCCGTGGTTATTATGCGACGTATAGATCCCGTATTTGACGAAGTTGCTGTGGAAGAAGAAGGAGAAGGATTTGAAGACTTTGAAGACCAAGCCAATCCAGGCAAGCAGCCCTTTGACCATGATATACTTGTTCTTCGGAACCCGTATGTTTCCGATGCATGATGTTAGGGTTACGATAGTGACCTAGTTGATTCCACCATATGATGCATGCCATGATCTTGATCTTGCTAAGTGCTAGATGACTTGCATATGGTTAGTGGTTATGATTAGTGATGCATGTGTGACATGAACCTCCGTGGTTGAAGTCTTTACATAAAACCCCGTCGGGTGCCATTCATGCCCGAGGGAGATGATGATGAGTTAGGTGACCACTTGATGACGAAGTGGTGTACCGAGGCAAGTGTGTGTGTTTTTCAAACGGATTGGTTTAAGTTGCGACCGTTATTCCAACCATACATGTGCAACCACACTACCCCTTATGGGACGGGGCTTTATTGATTACTTAGGTCGATACTAGCATGGTGCCCGCATTACTAGTGACGGGAAGACTTGAGGTCTTTCCCGGGACGGGGTCGTGCTTGGATAGACGGCCATGACTGTTTTTACAGGGCACCGGACACACCGTTGGTCCCTTCGGGTACGCGTGACATTGAAATTAGGGCAAGTCCCGTGATCTATTGTTTGTACCCGAGGGCCGTGTACCAACGAGTGGACTCTATGTTAGTGTCGTCTAAGGAAAGATAATGACCGGGTGCTTACCCCGGGTACTTGAGGTATCGCGGGTCATGGATGACACGGAAGTTCCCCGGATCTTGTGGGTAAAGTGTACAACCTCTACAGAGTGTCAAACTATTCGAATAGTCGTGTCCACTGTCATGGAAAATTGGGTAACCGCTCTTGGGCTACGTCCAATGTTTGTGAAACCATGCGTGTGTATGTGAGTCAAGGTGGTGACTTGACTCGATGAGTTGAATCATATTCATGTTGATATCGGTAACCTGTTTTCGAGGTTACGCGAGGTTATTGATGCATAAACTTGATGGTAGAATATTTGTTCTAGCCTTGCTAGATTGATCATTATTATTCAATTGCATTGTTACTTTAAACCACATCATGGGTTTCTTGCGAGTACATTCAAAGTACTCATTGGCTTGCCACTGGTTATTTAATTGGCCAGGCATGGAAGAACAGGATTATGAGGAAGAGTTCTTTGGAGACGAACATGCGAACTAGGACGCTATCCCAGTCAGAATGCCTGTAGGGTTAAGGCAGATGGCATGGGTTCTACCCGTTATCGAAGACTTCCGCTACATGAGTTATTTGCTATTCAGCCCGTGAGGCTCTATCTATGTAAGACTTAGCCATAATGGCCTTAATTCGTGTAAGACTATTTGTATGGATGTAAGACTCTTGTTATTTCAGCTTCTGTGTGTTCAGTGAGCATTGATCTCTGCGATCACTGTACACGTGCATTCGGTGATCTCGACTTCTAAGTCGGGGTCCCCACAGAGCTGGTATCAGAGCCATCCTGACTGTAGGAAGCCTTAGTTAGCATGGGCGTTAGTTAGATGAGACCCCTTTTCAAAAACCTTCTGGACCTCTCTTCTTTTCTAAACCTGAGATTTCATCAGCTTATTAACCCCTCCTATTCCACCTTTGTAGATGGCCGCTGTTCCCGAAGAGCACCTGACCACTGGGTTTCCCTTACTTCTCGAGGATAGCCTCCAGGAGTGTCAGTTCCACCGAGCACCCATCCTCACCTCCCTTGAGCATTGGGTGAGCGATACTGAGGTGGAGTACCATGTGGAAGTGATCGTGAAGGCAAACGATCCTCCCACAAGTTGGTTCTTCGAGGGACCCCAGATGGCAACACTACCACTCGCTGTCGAGGCTGCTGCACTCAAGGCATTAACCCATCTCCGCGAGCTTCTTCCGGAGATGGCAGCCAAGATGACAACTCGCTTCTTACCTTACCGGAAGGAAGGTGAAGAAGAAAGCAGCGCACTAGCCCCTCCACTGAAGGAAGGACTCTCGCTTCGGTTCCAGACCTACTTCAGTCTGTGTGCTGACAGCTTGGCACAAGACTTGGCCTCGGAATCAATGAAGCTTCGAGAAGAACTTCACAAGACCAAGGCACTTCTTCGTCGAGCTCAAGAGAAGGCAAATAGGATCAAGAAGGAAGGAGCACCTTCTGGACAATCCGCTATCGCATATCGAGGCGGAAGGCCCTTCGAGGATGTGTCTTCCAAGGGTGAAGAACCACCTCGGCGACGCCGGATGACGGCAAGGGAATATCGCAAGCTTTTCCCTGCCCCACCGACAAACCACCGTCGTACCAACTCCTCCACTCCCCCACTCCCTCATGTGACAGGGGGGCCCAAACAGATGAAGACAAGGAGGAAGACCCAGAAGAGCCGGAATACGCGATCGAGCATTCCGCCGCTTAGGCATTATTCGCTACTCGGATATGCCAGTTGTAACCTCTACGGTAGGATAGGTCGTGTAACCCCTATGCGCAGTCGAGTCCTTGTATGGTTCATATGAAACCATCTAGTGTTTGGTTTTGTTGTGTCTGGATGTATGTCGTATTCTTCCTTCGGGAATGTGTAAACGACTACATCACCCATTTGGATTTTAATGGATGTGTTTTGGCCTTTCGGCCCTTGCATGATTTAATTTAGTGTCACACCCACCCCCTTACTAGGCACCCATCTATCTTGCTTTCCCTCTTCCGAGTCATGAGACCTTTTACCGCTCCAACAGGATGCCTGTTGTAACTCGTACTGGTACCTCTACCCAGCAGCCCGAAGCCGGAGCATCCTCTCAGCCAGAGGCAGGCCACGACCAAACCAACGACCAAGCTCCACCACCACCTCCTCCAAGCATGGACATGGCTCAGCTTCTCCAAGCTTTCCGAGAGGAACGCCAAGCCAACACTGCAGCTCTCCAGCTGATTACTCAAGCTATCACCAACAACCGCCAGCCGGCAGGGAATGGCAATGGACGTTCCACGTTGGCAGAGTTCAAGAAGCATGCACCGCCAACCTTCATCGAGACTGCAGAACCCCTGGATGCAGACGACTGGGTCCGTTCCATTGAGGAGATCCTGGAACTAGTCGGATGCACCGAAGATCGCAAGAAGGTGGCTTATGCAGCCCACTGCCTCGGGGGAACCGCTAGAGCTTGGTGGGATGGATTCAAGGTCATGCATGCTGAACAAGACATCACTTGGGTTAACTTCAAGGCAGAATTCCGCAAGGCCCACATTCCTTCCGGAATCATGGCTATCAAAAGGCGCGAGTTCCGAGCCCTGAAGCAAGGAAGTGGCACTGTCAAGGAGTACATGCAGAAGTTCAGTATTCTGTCAAGGTATGCCCCTGAAGATGTCAGCACTGATGCTGCCAAAAGGGAGCGCTTCATGGAAGGCCTTAATCAGACTCTGCAATACTCGCTTGTCGTGTGCGACTGCCCGTCCTTCCCTGACCTGGTGAACAAGGCACTTATGCTTGAAGACAAGCGACGTGCTTTGGAAGACACTCGCAAGCGCAAGTTGGTCAGTAAGGGAAGTTCCAGCAACCAGAAGCCTCGTCCGTGGCAGTCAGCCCCGGCCAAGCCAACCTATCAGCAACCAAGAGCTCCTGCACCTCGTGCCAACCCTCAGCCTCAGCAGTTTGCCAACCCCAGGCCAGCTTTCAACCCCAATACCAGTGGTGGCAACAAGATCAATCCGAACCAAGTCACTTGCTTTGGATGTGGTCAGTCCGGACACATCTCAAGGGTGTGCCCCAACAAGAAGCCTGATGCCTCGCGCCCCAATGCGCAGAACCAGGGACAAGGCCATGGAATGCCACCAAGGAACCCAGCTCCTCGCAATCCACCGAACTATGGGAAGGGGCGTGTGAATCACGTCACTGCTGAAGAAGCCCAGGAAGACCCGGACGTCGTGCTGGGTACGTTCCTTGTCAACTCAGCACCTGCAACTGTCTTGTTTGATTCTGGAGCAACGCATTCATTTGTCACTCAAATATTTGCATTAAAAAGTGGCATGACCCCTACACCCCTGAATAACCCTATGGTGGTACAAACCCCCGGAGCCGAGATGAGAGCCAAGATAGGCTGTAAAGGAGTCGGTATTACCATTAACGGTGTAGACTTCCTAGCAGACCTTATCGTCCTGAGATTGCAAGGCTTGGATGTGATCCTAGGCATGAATTGGCTCAGCAAGCACCAAGGCTTGTTAGACTGTGCCAATCGGACAGTCACTGTGACCAATGACCAAGGAGTCGAAGTCAAGTTTGCTTCCAACTCCTCTTCCGCTCAAGCCGCTAAAGTCAACTGTCTGTCTGAAGTTGGGCTAGATCAAGTACCGGTGGTATGTGACTATCCTTATGTCTTTCCAGATGAACTACCGGGAATGCCCCCTGACCGTGACATTGAGTTCATCATCGAGCTCGTGCCCGGAGCAGGACCCATCTATAAGAAGCCTTATAGAATGGGGACGGAAGAATTAGCCGAGTTGAAGAAGCAGCTAGAAGAGCAGCTAAGGAAGGGATTTATTCGCCCAAGTGCCTCCCCTTGGGGATCTCCTGTTCTGTTTGTGGCAAAGAGGGACGGTACCATCCGCTTATGCATTGACTATCGTTCCCTCAATGAAGTTACAATCAAGAACAAGTACCCACTTCCCAAGATCGAAGATCTGTTTGATCAGCTCAGCGGAGCCAAGGTATTCTCCAAGATCGACCTCAGATCTGGGTACTACCAGCTGAAGATCAGACCCCAAGATATTCCAAAGACGGCATTCGTAACCAGATATGGCCTGTACGAGTGCACGGTCATGTCTTTTGGGTTAACCAATGCCCCAGCTTACTTCATGTATCTCATGAATAAAGTCTTCATGGAATATTTGGACAAGTTTGTTGTTGTCTTCATTGATGACATTCTTGTGTTCTCGAAGTCGGAGGAAGAGCATGAGCAGCACCTGAGGATGGTCCTAGACAAGCTTTGTGAGCACCAACTGTATGCCAAATTCAGCAAGTGTGAGTTCTGGCTGCATAAAGTTGGATTCTTAGGTCATGTCTTGACCGAGGAAGGATTATCTGTTGATCCTGCAAAGATCGAAGCTGTGACCCAATGGCAATCTCCAACGACCGTCAAGGAAGTTAGAAGCTTCCTCGGACTAGCAGGCTATTACCGCAAGTTCGTGGAAGGATTCTCTAGCATTGCACGACCAATGACTCAGCTCCTCAAGAAGGACAAGAAGTTCGAGTGGACGCCAAAATGCGAAGAGAGCTTCCAAGAGCTCAAGAAGAGATTGACCACCGCCCCAGTTCTGGCAACACCTGATATTCACAAGGAGTTCGTGATATATTGTGATGCCTGTCGAACCGGATTGGGAAGCGTTCTGATGCAAGAAGGCCGCGTCATAGCATACCTCTCCAGGCAGCTACGACCCCATGAGGAGAACTACGCTACTCACGATCTTGAGCTAGCAGCAGTAGTTCATGCCTTGAAGACATGGCGGCATTACCTCCTAGGGAAACGGTGTGAGATCTACACAGACCATAAAAGTCTGAAGTACATTTTCACCCAAAAGGAATTGAACATGAGGCAGCGGAGATGGTTGGAACTCATCAAGGACTATGACCTCAGTGTTCAGTATCACCCTGGGAAGGCTAACGTGGTGGCCGATGCCTTAAGCAGGAAGGCTTGCTCTTTGAATGCCGTTATTCAAGAAAGGCAGCCAGCCTTGTTTAAGGAGTTCGAACAATTCAGTTTGGAATTGGTCACCCCTGGGTTTCTGGATCATTTGGAAGTCAGACCGACCCTGATGGACGACGTCAAGAAGGCACAAAATGGACACGCAAGCATCGAAGGCATCAAGAAGAAGGTGAAGCTGGGCAAGGCCCCAGGATTCTCCGAAGACGAGCACGCGATTGTTTGGTACAAAGGTCGCCTCTGCGTACCAAACAACACCGAGCTGAAGACGCTGATTCTGCAAGAAGCCCACGACACTCCGTATTCCATCCACCCCGGAGGAACCAAGATGTACCAAGACTTGAAGGCACGATTCTGGTGGCACGGGATGAAAAGAGAGATTGCAACCTATGTTGCAAAGTGTGATGTGTGCCAAAGGGTGAAGGCTGAGTATCAGCGACCTGCTGGATTGCTTCAACCACTCAAGGTTCCTGAGTGGAAGTGGGATAAAGTCGGGATGGACTTCGTCACTGGATTACCATGGTCGAATAAAGGACATGACTCTATCTGGGTCATAGTCGATCATTTGACCAAGGTGGCCCATTTCATTCCTATCAAGACTACCTACTCAGGCAACCAGCTGGCAACTCTCTATATCAACCGAATCGTGAGTCTTCACGGTATTCCCAAGGAGATTGTGTCAGATCGAGGCACCTAGTTCACTTCAAGGTTCTGGAAGAGATTCCAAGAAGCCTTGGGAACCAAGTTGTCTTTCAGCATAGCTTTCCACCCACAGACCGGAGGTCAGACTGAGCGAGTCAATCAGATTCTCGAAGACATGCTCCGAGCCTGTGTCCTGGCATATGGAGCCAAGTGGGAAGACTGTCTCCATTTTGCCGAGTTCTCCTATAACAACAGTTACCAGTCAAGCCTTCAGATGGCACCATTTGAGGTGTTGTACGAACGCAGATGCCGCACACCCCTCAATTGGTCGGAGACTGGAGAAGGACTAGTCTTTGGACCGGATATTCTCCGCGCAGCAGAAGAGCAAGTCCAACTGGTCAGAGAGTGATTAAAGGCAGCCAAGTCAAGGCAGAAGAGTTATGCTGACACTCGACGCCGAGACATGAGTTTCCGTGTCGGAGATCATGTGTACCTGCGGGTAACTCCTCTGAAGGGAACCAAGCGTTTCCACGTCAAGGGGAAGCTCGCGCCAAGGTTCATTGGACCTTTCAAGATCACCGACCGACGAGGAGAAGTGGCTTACCAGTTGGAACTACCACCTGAGCTATCCGATGTGCACAATGTATTCCATGTGTCACAACTCCGGAAGTGTCTCCAAGTTCCAGACAAGCCCAATCTCTACAAGGATGTGGATCACCAAGCCATTGATCTGCAGCCTGATTTGACCTACCGCGAGAAGCCCATTCGCATTCTGGACGAAGCAGAACGATGTACGCGAAGCCGTACCATCAAGTACTTCAAGGACCAGTGGAGCAACCACACCGAAGCAGAAGCAACCTGGGAACGAGAAGACTATCTTAGATCCGAGTTTCCCGATCTCTTTTAAGCCCTAGTTTAGGAATCTCGGGGACAAGATTCTTGTAAGGGGGGTAGGTCTATCACACCCTGCATTTTGTAACATGTTATTTGTATCTTTGAAGCATGAAAATTTGGACCAGCAAAATTTTTTAGCATCATTTGGCTTTTATTTGGAATTGAGTTTTCTTCATGTGCTTTTTCTTGTGCTCATTAAAGTCAACTATGACCTCTTGTAGATTTCATCTTCATACCCACAACTTCTGCCCAATGATCATGACAAGTGTTATATAACAGTATAGTATTTTCCTACAAAATTAATTTGGCCAAAAAGTACTTTATAAATTTAGTTTTCCAAAAACCCCTGAATTGAGATTTGCACTGCAAGTACTTGATTTAGGGTGAGAAAATTATTTCAAAAGGTTTATTTGAGACCTAGTAGTCATAGGACTCCCAGAAACCACAAAGGTATAATTTTAAAAGTTATTTTTCTATTTTATTTAAAAGCTTTTTCTTAAGGCCAGAAATGGTCTTTAATAGGGGAAAATTATTTAACTATTTCAAAAATATTTGCCAAAATTCAGAGAGACTCAGAGGACATATATTGTCCATATATAAGAGTTTCAACACTTGGTCATGTTCAAAATAATGGGCTAAACCCTCTAAAACCCTTTCTGGATATTTCAAGCTTTTGAAATATTTACAATGGAATTTTTCTCCAAAAATTCCAGGGAAATTCTATCATGTCATATATGACATATTTGATGATCTTGCCAAGTCCCATGCCTTGGGAAGCAAGAAAACATCCTCAAACCCCTTCATAACCATTCTGTCCATATTTGAAGTTTGAGCAACTTTGCATTGCCAAACTTGTCCAAATGCTCTCAAACTTGGTGCACATGCTAGAATGACCTAATAAGGCATCTAGACCAAATGGCACAAGAATTGGAATAGAGTAACTTGATCTGATCACCTCAAAACCCTTTCTGTTCAAATGCAAATTTGAACAACTTTACATTACCAACTTTTTATCTGGAGCTTCAAACTTTGTGGGCATGATCAATACCCCAAATGATGATGCTACACCAAGTGGTGCATCAAGGGGAGATGATTAGCTTGACTCAATCAAGATGAAACTGTTTCTGTTCATTTCTAGGGTTCACCAAAGTTACATTGGCTAGTTTCTTCAAATGAGCCCAAATTTGGTGAAGCACCCTATTTCCTCGTGTCTTTCAACCCTGTTAAGTGCCATGTCAAGTGGAGGTCATTTACTTGACCAAACACTGATCAAACACCTTCTGGCTTTTTACTAAAACCTCCAACTTGATCACTTTTACTCTTCTCCATGGCCTCAACTTTTTACCACCTGATCATTGAGTTACTAGCTACCTCCAGTAACTTCCCCAGCACCCCAGCTCCATGATTGAGGGGTGAAAGCCCTGTTTTACCTTGCTGGACAGCAAGTTTTCACCAAGTCCCCAGCCTCCTCACTCTCTCTCAGCATCTCCAGGGCATCCAAGGCCTCAGGCCAATTCTTTACTCGCCCCCTGACCTTCTAGACGCTCCTGGAAACGCTAGTTTTGTCCAGGACGGCGAGAGCGCGGCGATGCCAGCCAAACGCGCGCTCTGGAGCACGCAACAGTGCAGACAAGCACTGTGGCTCCGGCCAATCGCTGACCCCGACAGCCTCGGGCCTCCCCCTTCGCGCCAGTCGAGGCCTCTCGACGTCCGCAACCTCCCCGGCGCTGTCCCCCCTCCTCCTGCGCCCTCCAGTGGCCGACGTCGCATGCGCGCTGGCCGCCCGCGACGGCCACTCTGCTGCTTGACACGCGCGCACGCTCCAGACGCTTCCCCACTCCTCTTTTTCCCTCAGCTGGACGTGGAGCAAGTCCACGGTCCTCCCTGGCTTGATCCCAGGCTCCAGAACCCCTCCTAGCCTCGCCCGCAACCTCGCCGGCGCACGGGTCCACGGTGGACCATGGGCGCGGCTATATAAGCCCCTCCCGAGCCTCTCCAGCAGCATCAGCGACCTCTCCTCACTCCACTGAGCCTCCCCGCACCACCCACTCCTCCCCAGGATGTCCCAGTACTCGGGATCGACCGGAGCGCCGCCGCGTCGGGCCGCCGGTGATCTCACGGTACGGGCCTCCCCTGCCTCTCCTTTGACCTGATTCGGAAACGCCTTGCTCCACTAACCCTTTCCCCCTTTTTTTTCCCCTCCGTTTGCAGTCGGAAACGACCAGAGCCACCACCTCCCGATGAGCTTCCGCCGTCCCACCTCGCCGCCGGCGAACCGGACCTCCCCGGCGTGCCGCACCACCACCCCTGCATCCGCGACACGACGCTGAGTCCATCCCTGCCCTCCGTTGCCGTCGCCGTGGCCGGAAAACTCGCCGGTGAGCTCGCCGTGGCCGTGGCCGCAAGGTTGGAGATGACAGGCGGGCCCCGCCTGTCATCCCCACACCTCTCTCCCCCTCCTCTCTGTCACTGACCCACGGGCCCCGCCCGTCAGGTTTAAAAACCTGACGTGCGCGCGCAGGCTCCCGTGCGGCTGGGCTGGACCTCCCTGGGCCGTGCACTGTGGCCTTCTCTGGCCCAGTGCACAGGGCACATTTTTCTTTTTCTTTTCTGTAAATGTTTTAAACATTTCTACAGAAAAGAATAATGGTCCAAATTAAATAATTCCAACTCCTAAAATCTTGTAATATTCCAACCTATTTAATGGTACCACTTTCACTCAAATCCATGAAACTTTTTTTGTACTGTTCAAATTTAAATTCAAATTTGGGCAGTAATACTCCTGTTCAAAAATCAATAGATTCTATTCTGTAATTCCAAAACTCCAACTAAGATTTTTCCCCATCTTAGAAATCCCTCTAGTATTTTACAAAAATGAGTTGACATTTTTCTGAGCACTTTGATTTTTCTGTTTTGTTTGTATTCTTATTTTCCCGTGGTTATTATGCGACGTATAGATCCCGTATTTGACGAAGTTGCTGTGGAAGAAGAAGGAGAAGGATTTGAAGACTTTGAAGACCAAGCCAATCCAGGCAAGCAGCCCTTTGACCATGATATACTTGTTCTTTGGAACCCGTATGTTTCCGATGCATGATGTTAGGGTTACGATAGTGACCTAGTTGATTCCACCATATGATGCATGCCATGATCTTGATCTTGCTAAGTGCTAGATGACTTGCATATGGTTAGTGGTTATGATTAGTGATGCATGTGTGACATGAACCTCCGTGGTTGAAGTCTTTACATAAAACCCCGTCGGGTGCCATTCATGCCCGAGGGAGATGATGATGAGTTAGGTGACCACTTGATGACGAAGTGGTGTACCGAGGCAAGTGTGTGTGTTTTTCAAACGGATTGGTTTAAGTTGCGACCGTTATTCCAACCGTACATGTGCAACCACACTACCCCTTATGGGACGGGGCTTTATTGATTACTTAGGTCGATACTAGCATGGTGCCCGGATTACTAGTGACGAGAAGACTTGAGGTCTTTTCCGGGACGGGGTCGTGCTTGGATAGACGGCCATGACTGTTTTTACAGGGCACCGGACACACCGTTGGTCCCTTCGGGTACGCGTGACATTGAAATTATGGCAAGTCCCGTGATCTATTGTTTGTACCCGAGGGCCGTGTACCAACGAGTGGACTCTATGTTAGTGTCGTCTAAGGAAAGATAATGACCGGGTGCTTACCCCGGGTACTTGAGGTATCGCGGGTCGTGGATGACACGGAAGTTCCCCGGATCTTGTGGGTAAAGTGTACAACCTCTACAGAGTGTCAAACTATTCGAATAGCCGTGTCCACGGTCATGGACAGTTGGGTAACCGCTCTTGGGCTACGTCCAATGTTTGTGAAACCATGCGTGTGTATGTGAGTCAAGGTGGTGACTTGACTCGATGAGTTGAATCATATTCATGTTGATATCGGTAACCTGTTTTCGAGGTTACGCGAGGTTATTGATGCATAAACTTGATGGTAGAATATTTGTTCTAGCCTTGCTAGATTGATCATTATTATTCAATTGCATTGTTACTTTAAACCACATCATGGGTTTCTTGCGAGTACATTCAAAGTACTCATTGGCTTGCCACTGGTTATTTAATTGGCCAGGCATGGAAGAACAGGATTATGAGGAAGAGTTCTTTGGAGACGAACATGCGAACTAGGATGCTATCCCAGTCAGAATGCCTGTAGGGTTAAGGCAGATGGCATGGGTTCTACCCGTTATCGAAGACTTCCGCTACTTGAGTTATTTGCTATTCAGCCCGTGAGGCTCTATCTATGTAAGACTTAGCCATAATGGCCTTAATTCGTGTAAGACTATTTGTATGGATGTAAGACTCTTGTTATTTCAGCTTCTGTGTGTTCAGTGAGCATTGATCTCTGGGATCACTGTACACGTGCATTCGGTGATCTCGACTTCTAAGTCGGGGTCCCCACAATGGCACATACATTTAGGCCCTTCCACCAAATTTGAGCTCATTTGGGCAAAGTTGCCAATGTAACTTTGGTGAACCCTAGAAATCAACAGAAATGGATTTTCCAAGATTAAGTTACGCAAATCATCTCCCCTTGATGCACCACTTGGTGTAGTGTCATCATTTGGGTTTGTGAACATGTCCACGAAATTTCAGGCCCCAAGTAAAAAGTTGGCAATGCAGAGTTGTTCAAATTTGGATCTGGTCAGAAAGGGTTTTGGGGCACTTAGATCAAGTTGTCCTTCTCCAAAACTTGTGCCATTTGGCATAGATGCATAATTACATCATTTTAGCATGTGCACCAAGCTTGAGAGCATTTGGACAAGTTTGGCAATGTAAAGTTGCTCAAACTTCAAAATGGACATAAATGGTTTTGAGGGGATTAGATGATGTTTCCTTGATCTTCAAGGCATGAGGATTTGTAAGATCATCAAATATGTCATATTTGACATGATATAATTTCCCTAGAATTTTTGGAGAATACTTCCTTTGTAAATATTTCAAAAGCTTGAAATATCCAGAAAGGTTTTGGAAGGATTTGTCCTATATTTTGAACATGACCATGTGTTGAAACTCTTATATATGGACAATATATGTCCTATGAGTTTCCCTAAATTTTGGCAAATATTTTTGAAATAATTAAATAATTTTTCCCTATTAAAGACCATTTCTGGCCTTAAGAAAAATCTTTTAAATAAAATATAAAAATAACTTTTAAAATTATAATTTTGTTGTTTATGGGAGTCCTATACCTAATAGGATTCAAATATACTTTTTGAAAGATTTTTCACACCCTAATTAAGGTACTTGTAGTGCAAAGCTCAATTCAGGGGTTTTTGGAAAAAACTAATTTTAGAAAATACTATTTGACCAAAATATTTTTATAAGAAAATACTATACTAGTCTATACACATGGCATGATCATTGGGAAAAGGTTTTGGATCAAGGAGATGAAGTATAAGAGTTGGAGGATTTATTTGATTTTTAGAGCACTAGCAAACAGCAAACATAAAACCAATCAAGCAAGATCAAAAACACTCAAAAGTTTTTGCTAAACCACATTTTAGCATGATTAATTGCTTAAGAAAGTGGCATGAAAATCAGGGTGTGACAGACCTACCCCCCTTACAAGAATCTCGTCCCCGAGATTCCCAGACTAGGCGTGGAAAGGAATACGGAGTCTTGGATATGGGGTAGTCTTCACTTCTTCTTGTTGGTTCTGCCTCCGAGTGGTGCTCCATGGAATCTTGAAGTACTTGGTGGTGTGGCTTCTTGCTTGTTGCCCTCTTTGATGTAGGTTGCTGAGGGGTCTCTTGTATGGGTTAGGTTGAGCTAGATGTCAAAGGCTCGGTGATCGATGTCCTTGCGGGGACCAGGCTAGTTAGGAAGTAAGAAGTACTTCCAGAGTGGTGACTCGTGGAAAATTTTGGTGTACGGTGGGTATCTCAGGTGGTAAATCTAGCTGGTAGTCGTCTACTACTCGTCTTGCAGTGGTCTTGAAGAAGGTCGATAAATCTTGGTGTGAGCGTCCCTTCGTCATGGAAATGCTTAGTCACTTCGAGAGGAGTGGTTTGCAGATACGCCCGGTCTTGGATGCAGGAGTTTACTTCTTGATGACGGTGGTCGGTGTAGTTCTTCCTTCTTGACATGTCGGTCTTCAATCGTCTTATAACCAGCTGCACAGCTCTTCCCTCGTCTTCGGGTAGTCAAGAATGTTGCCAAATAAAGATGACAACTAACTTGTCCAAGTACTCCATGAAGTCTATGGGGTACGCAAGGTAGGCTGTGGTATTGGTGGTGGTCTTCGTTGAGTATTGGCAGAGGTCTTCTTGACTTGGAGTCAAGGCTTTGGCCAGGATCTGACCTTGTTGTGGCTCGGTGGGGCTTAAGGGTTTCAAGGATTCTAGCGGGTGAGTGAACGTATATTATCTTATCCTTAAGCACGGTTTTTGAGATGCCAATAGCTCTATCTAGTACTCCGAACGAAAAAGCATCTTTTGGCATAGACCAACTTCAATCACCACTCATGCCATACATATCCTCATGACTCTCAAGAGGTGGTCTAACAAAATTGTACTTGTCTACGATCCCCAAATCCATATGTATGTCTACCCCTAAAATTCATGGGTAGATCATACATGCTGCTAAGCTTAAATTAATCTCCACAATCCAAGCACTCAATCTATTCTTGCAAGGCTCACGATAATGCATCTCTATTATATGGAAACACGTCATATGCCACTCCAAGATCTTGTTTCCTTCCTATAGATCAACTCCAATAGCCCGGTAATTTCCATCAATCACCACATAATCAAACAATTCTACAAATCCGATGTCGACGGTGTTCCACAAGATCTCAAGTCCCTATAATATCCAAATACTTGGAAGGACTATGCATTACGATAGTAAGTCCACCAAATTCCCATCATCCGGGTCAAGTAAACTCCAAGGTCATGATTATATAGATCCCTAAATAAACTATGATAATTAATCCAATCTCCTAGTTTATTGTCCTCCGAGAAGCATGGTATCATGATCAGGATCATCGGTCTAAATCAAATTTACTCCGAACCATGCAGACATATCTAGCATCTATATCCAACCAGAATCACCTACTTAAACCAAATCTCATGTCCAATGAGAATTCCTACATTTCCCCCAAGTCGTCCTCAAAATGTCAATTATCTGCTATCAATATCCCCTGGCTAGGTCAAATCCTTATACCTCGAAGAATTTCATCTTGCCATCTCAATAGCCCTGCAAATCCAAGTTACTCCAGGGTGATGAAAGTTACGCTACTCCATTAATCATGATCCCACCAACATGAAAACCTCACAATCCATCAAGGTCTCAGATAATTCCTCGAAGTCACTGATATAAAGCCACCAAGTCATCTGTCATATCCTCAAATTGGTCTATCTATGGCATCGTCAGTTTTTTGTGCTATATTAGGATGAAAATGTGCTCACTCACTGTGTCCACTAGTTCCATTACGAACTCAGTGTTGCGCAAGGGCGTAGAGGCTTAACTGGTTCTCGCGCAATTCTATGGGTTAGGCACATGGTTAAGGATTCGTGCTGGAGTGTCTTGTGGAGTCTCAAAGGGTCTAGGAAGGGGTTACTAGTCTGGCGGGTTAAACATAATTGGACGAGGTTGCACTTGGTCGTGGAGGTTGTAGCAGAAGTCTTCAGTGCCAGTTGGTTGCCGAGGTAGAATCCTTGGTGCATCTTGTCTTGCGGGTCTTCAGTTGGGGAGAGAGAAGAGAGGGAAAAAGTAGCATAGAGGAGGGGAATGCCTAAAGGGGGTTCTATAGTGCAGGTGCAAACAAACAGGTGCAAAAAGGCCGAAACAAAAAGAAATAAGGCAAGGAAGATGATATAGCCATGCACTTGTTGCCTAAGGCAAAAGTGCGACTTATATCAAAACACAAACAAATAAAAGCAAGCAACACACAATCATGGTTCTATTCAAACCATCATACGGACTCGACTGCGCATAGGGGGTACACGACACATCCTACCCTAGGGGTTCTCGGACTCAGCAGTCGTGACTTGTGCCTCGTGCTTTCCTCAGGTGTTACTATGTCCCTTGTAGTTGTTTGATAAACGATCCGGGTTGAGCCTGAAGAATCTTTAACAACTTCTCGCCTGATGAAGTGATGTGGTGAAGGTACCTCCTTGTAGCTGGCGTTGACTTGGTCTTCTCTTGTCTCTTTAATCATGACGATCCCTTGTGCCTTCTGGGACGTCGAGGGTATCAGGTAGGCAATCCTTTATGCAATGACATTAACAAGGCATAGTATAGGTTCAACATGTCGGCTACGTTGATGACAACATCGACACCAAGAGCGGGGGACGAAGAGAACCGTTTTCCTGCTCACTATAGTGAGGCAGACCAAATGGCGAGGTTCTCATCCACCGGTGGTTGCCGACTCAACAACGGTAGTGACAAGGTTACTCTCTTAGCGATGTATATCATGATCTTGCATAACCTATACCCTGGTCATCATAGGCCAATGTTGCCTCATCCTGGGGCAGTGTCAAGGATGTCACCATCTTCCGGGTCTTCATGTCTTCATTCCTCGAGGATGTATCTTTTGTTGGCGTCGTCTTGTTGTGGTGTCACCAATCTTGTGTTCAGAAGAGGCGGTTGAGTGTTTGTCAAGGTGTACTCCTTCTAGATTGGATTGCAAGGAAATCCAGTGGTCTGGGGCATAAGGGTTCTAGTGACCAAAGGTTTGAAGGGGAAGAGATCAAGTATAGCCTAGTTTTTGAAAAACTGATAAGGGAAGAGAAGTATAGATAGTTTTGAAAACTAGTAATAGTTTTGGAAATAATACTACCCTAACTAACGACCATGCTAACTAAGGCTTCCTACAGTCAGGATGGCTCTGATACCAGCTCTGTGGGGACCCCGACTCATAAGTCATGATCACCGAATGCACGTGTACAGTGATCCCAGAGATCAATGCTCACTGAACACACATAAGCTGAATAACAAGAGTCTTACATCCATACATACCGTATTACACAAATAGGACCATAATGGTCAAGTCTTGAGTATATCGTTGCAGCGAAAATCTTCAATGACAACTTGGACCCATGCCATCTGCCTTAACCATACAGGCATTCTGACTGGGAAGCGTCCTAGATCGCATGCTCGCCACCAAGAGATCTTCATCATATCCTGTTCTCTCATGTCTGGCCAATAAAATAACCAGTGGCAAGCCAATGAGTACTTTGAATGTACTCGCAAGCAACCCAAGTGTGATGACAGAATAATTATGCAAGGCTCTACTGCTAAATTGGCAGTTTTGCGGAAAGTTAGTTTTTCATATGCAAGTATGATCAACATATAACATGGACATGCATGTGTCTGCAACAAGTATCATGAGGTTTCAGACATCAATATCGAGAAAGAGTCATGAACAACTCTGGCTCACGCTCTTCGTGACTTTCTCACAATCACATCAACAGATTTACCAAACCGTGTTGTTTTCCAGAAACTTATGGACATAGTCTAAGTAGCACCACCCAGCTGTCCTTGACCGTGGACACGGCTATTCAAATAGTTTGACACTCTGCAGAGGTTGCACACTTTACCCAGAAGATCCGGGGAACTTCCGTGTCATCCACGACCCACGGTACCTCAAGTACCCGGGGTAAGCACCCGACCACTATCTTTACCTAGACGACACTAACATAGAGTCCACTCGATTGGTAGTAACCCCCGTGCCCACATTTCACATCTTAATAATTGTGGAGACTCGCTCCCATATTCATCACATACCACTGACACGGGGTTCCAACGGTGTGTTCGGTGCCCTGTGAAAACAGTCATGGCCGCCTATCCAAGCACGACCCCGTCCCGAGAGTGACCTCATGTCACCCCCGTCACTAGTAATGCGGGCACCATACTAGTATCGACCTAGGTAATCAATAATGCCCTTTCCCATATAAGGGTAGAGTGGTTGCGCATGTTTGGTTGGGACGGTTGTCACACATAAATCTAATCCATCTCTGTAAACAACACTTTCATCCAGCCTCGGCACACTACTTCTTCACCAAGTAGTGCCCTAGTTCCTCATCAACTCCTAGGGGCATTAGTGGCACCCACTGGGTTATTTGCAGGTATGTCATACCACACTTGTTTTTCTCTATGCACAACCCTGACCCATTTGCGTAGCCAACTACTATAGCATACATCTATCTACTCCCACCGGCATAACCCTCATAAGAAGGTAGGGTCATGCACAATGCAAGTATCAACGAGGAAGTGCAGTGGCAAACCATCAAAGTGGTTCCACCTCATCATGATTCCGTAGCAACAACATTATGGTACTATATGACATGCATAAAAAGATTTCTCAAGCATGGTCAAAGGGCTGCTTGCCTTGTCCTTTCGAGTCTTCAAACCTTCTGGTCCATCCCGAGTACTCCGTTTATTTCATCAACTAACGATGGAAACAATCATAATAAGCAACACGACAAAGCAAAAATAAAAGTGCTCTAAAAATAGGAGTTGGGCTTTTCTAGGATACCTCTGGTCATATTAGAAATGACCAAGGTGTTTTCATAGGTATTGGATCAATGGATGGTTTGGCACATTTCGATATGATGGAATCAAGGGGTTTATGGATTTGAAAGAAGTGTACAGAAATGTATTTTTTTGAATAATGAGCAAAGGCACCTATTTAACAACTCATGATTTTAGAAGCATCTAGGAGTTGGTTTCACTGGATTTGGAGTTCAAATGAATTTCCTAGGATTTTGCAAAGTTGATAAATATGAAGAAATGGCTCATCATTTGGTGGGGTACAGAAAGTATTAATAGAAATGTTCCAAAACTAAGTTTGGATATTAAAAGCATCTAGGAATTTGAACCATTGCATTTGGATCAATTTTGAGCTCTCTGTGATTTTCTAAAGTTCATCACAGAAAATGGAATAATGACATTTTGATAATATTTGTGAAGGAAAAGTTTCTGGAAAAATGTGCATGTTGCACCAACAGGTAGATCAGGATTTTATGAACTACTAGAAATTTGAATCATCCAATTTGGAGTTTATTTGAATATTTGGGAGATTTTTGAAGTTTACTGGAAAAAGAAAAAGGATAAGGAAAGGGTTTTACCCTTATACAGCGCACTGGGCGGGGGATAGCAGTGGGCCGGCCCAGCGGCTCGGGTGCGCGGCAACAGAGGCGACGTCGAAGGCGCCCACGCGTACTGCGCCTTCACTGCGGGGACGCGGGACCAGGTGAACCCGCCTCCACTTGTCAGCGTGGCCCAGTGGCTGGGCCACTTATGAGCGGGGCCCGCCTGCAGGGCCTCTGTCTTCTTCTTCCTCCCGCGCGCTCGCCTGGCTGAGGGAGCAGAGGACCCCGACGGTGACTGCCGGCGCTACGGAGCACCTCCGGCGATGCTCTGGCTATGGATGGGCTCGGCAAGAACACCGCATCCACTCATGTATGCCACGGCTACGAGGGATGGTCGAGTCGACGGCGGCTTGGATGCCGGCAGACGGTGGTGTCGGCGAGATTGGGCACGACGCTAGGGTGCGCCCTTGGATGAGAGGAAGAGCATGGGAGGTCCGCCTTGCTCAGGGGAGTCTGTCGGTGGAGAGAGGAGAGGGAGAAGAGCTCGGGCTTGGCCAATTTGAGCGGAAGCCGGCGGCGAGACTCCGGCCAGGGAGGTGGCTGGAGGGCACGGGGAGAGCAGTAGGCCTGTCGGGGAGGTACACTAGAGGGAGAGGGGGCAAATGGAGCCGCGAGGAGAGTCTAAGGTGCCCTATAAATAGGTGGGCGATGGTCCACCGAGGTCTCGTGCGCCGGCGAGCTTGTTCCCGTCGCTGCAAGCCACGGGGGCGCTCGTGGGTATGTCCGGGGTGTTTGTAGGGTTGGTCCAGGTCGAGGGGAGGGGAGAGAAGGAGCGGGGGAGCGTCAGGGTAGCGCGCGTGTGAGGCTGCCCACTGGAGCGCTCGGGCGGCCATGGCGCGCGTGCGAGCAGGGGCCGGAGAGAGAGAGGAAGAAGGGGGCCGACCAGCTGTCGTGTCCCGGACGTCGAGGCGGGCTCGTGGGACATGCTGGGCCCGGGAAGAGGAGGAAATCAGGGCCCGGGAAGTACTTTCCCGCAGAGCTCCCCGAAGCCGCCGGCAAGGATGTTGTCGGGGACACTGAGCCCGCCACAGGACGGCTAGCTCCGGCGGAGCGTCAAGCTCTTGCCGTCGAGACAACCGCTCCTATAGCGGAGGAATTGCCTTTAGTCCTCGCCATCGAGCCCCAGGATCCAGCGTGGACACAGCATACAGTCCGATTCCTCCAAACTGGGGAACTTCCTGAGGAGCAGGAAGAAGCGGAAAAGGTAGCCCGTCGGTCTGCTATGTACCAGTTCGTTGATGACGTCCTGTACAGAAAGAGACCGAATGGCATGAAATTGAAGTGAATCCCTCGAGAGGAAGGGCTGGGGCTGTTGGCAGAGATACATGGAGGCATATGTGGATCCCACATAGGGTCAAGAGCCCTTGCCGGCAAGGCATTTTGGCAAGGCTTCTTCTGGCCCACTGCCCTCCAGGATGCGACGACACTGGTCACCAGGTGTGAAGCATGTCAGTTCCATTCAAAGAAACTTCATCAACCAGCTCAAGCCCTTCAAACCATTCCTCTCTCCTGGCCCTTCTCGGTCTGGGGGCTCGACATACTGGGCCCTTTCCCCCATGCTGTCCGGGGCTTTGAGTACTTGTACGTCGCAATCGACAAGTTCACAAAGTGGCCAGAGGTGGAGGCAGTGAGGAAGGTCACAACTCAGTCAGCCGTCAAATTCTTCAAGAGACTAGTGTGCCGTTTTGGTGTACCCAACAGGGTCATCACCGACAACGGCACAGAGTTCACAAGCCGCAACTTCATGCAATATACCCAAGACCTCGGCAGCAAAGTATGTTTCGCTTTCGTTGCTCACCCACGAAGCAATGGTCAAGCTGAGAGGGCAAACATTGAAGTATTGCGAGGCTTAAGGACAAAGACCTTTCACAGGCTGCGCAAGAGTGGAAGGCGCTGGATTGATGAATTGCCAATGGTTCTTTGGTCGATCAGAACGACGCCAAATCGAGCCACCGGCCAGACACCCTTTGCCCTAGTATACGGGGCAGAAGCAGTTCTCCCCACTGAACTCATATATGGGTCACCTCGAGTGCTCGCTTATGATGAGCTTGAGCAATAGCAACTGCGACAAGATGACGCAACACTCCTTGAGGAAGATCGTCTTCGGGCGGCTGTGAGAGCAGCACGCTACCAGCAAGCCTTGCGCCGCTACCATAGCCGCAAGGTCCGTGCCCGAAGCTTTGAGGAAGGCGACCTTGTTCTTCGACGTGTTCAATCGGCCAAGAATACCAACAAGTTGACGCCGAAGTGGGAAGGCCCTTATCGGGTAATACAAGTCACCAGGCCTGGCGCAGTCCGCCTGGAGACCAAAAATGCCGTTCCAGTGAGCAACTCCTGGAACATTGAGCATCTTCGCAAGTTTTACCCGTGAGGCGCGGCTTGCCGGGCCCCCCGGCAAGCCACCTTTTGTACAAGCCTTGCCGACAAGGCATGTAACCCTTTGTACAAAGCCAGGCGCAGACCCTGAGCATAAATAAATGAAGCGCTGGCGCCCTAAGTTATAGCATGCATGCTAGGTCGAGTCTCGTCCTTGCTTAGGGTTGATAGTGCTTAGCGGGCGGCTAACCCCTAGCTTAGAGGTCGAGTTTGCATCTCTTTGTCTTTATTTTATCTCCTTTGGTTCACGGGACACACAGATATCCTTGCCGAAACCACTTGAGGAGAAGAAAAAGGAACAGACCAGCATCTGGGCCCCGGCAAGCCAGTATTACCGGGGGCTGCAAGAGCAAAGATTCACCCACGGCAAACCAAGGTTGCCGGGGGCTGCAGCTTCAAATAAGTTCTTCATCCCTTATCATGCATTCCGTTATGGACTGAGGTATGGGAAACCTCATTTTTTTTCCTTAAAACTACCGTGCTCCCCTAACTCTAGGCCCTGGGGTTCGTTCTTGGTACCAAGTTGGGTCATAGTCGCGGCAGCGCAAGGATGAAACAAGGAGCCTGAACCCGCCTCATCCCTGCCTCCGCCGAAGGTGTGAGAAAGGTAGAGCGAAGTGGGGAGACGGCAAGGCCTGTTGCCGGGCGAGAAAATGTTTATCTTAGAGATATCAAGGATGTATTCCTTGTCGTGGGTTTCACCCACAAACAAATGACCCGACAAACATCACTTTTTCATTAAAAACATTCCACTCAGGTACGGTCCATAGGGAATGAAAAATATGAACAAGCGGATTACAAGTTTTAAATTTAACAGATGCCCGAAGGCTTACAAACTAAAAAGAGATAAGATGCCCGTAATCCCTTTCTTGTCCCTCTCCTCAGGAGGCAGGTCAAGGAGGCGAGGAGGGCAAAAGGAGCGCCTAGGCGAGCTACGGGTGGCAGAAGACACCAAGAGAACATCTTGGTGGCCGCCCAAAGGCTGGAAGGTGATGGCGGCGCCGGAAGCAGAGCTCGAAGACGAGGTGGCAGGACGTCAGTACGCGTCGAAGGCATCGGTGCCCGCGTACTCCGACATGACGACCTTGCCACCCGCCCTCTTCCTCTTCCGCGCCCCCCCCCCCAACACCAGCCGCCCAAGGGGACGGCCCCGAGAAGTTCAAGGAGCCGGCGACACGGATGATGGGGTCGCCGGTGCCACCAGGAGCGGCGCCCGACACCTAGTCGGACCCGTCATCCTGCCGCCTACCGCCCTCGTCGTTGCTGCCGCTGTCCTCCTCGTCACTCTCGCTCGAGGAGGAATCTTCGTCATCAGAAGAGCTCTCCACGCAGCACCTTGCACGAGTCCCGAAGTGCCCAAAGACCTTGACGGAAAGAAGGCCACCCTCCATCAACTTAAATGAAGAGTGAGCCCATCCGTCAAGCTGTGGATACGAGCAAACGTCTTCCATCCCTGACGAAGATACATCACATGAGGAGCAGGGAAGTCGACGCGGACCCGCGTGCCACTGATCTCGCAGCCCCTCATGTGCAGCCGCAATGACTCCGGCGGATCCAGCTCCATCTCCCGCGCAAATGGAGTCGGGAGACGAAGGCGACGGCGCGGCGGCCGACGCAACCTGACGAAGAACTCGCAAGGGTCATCCCCAACATGGCCCTCCATTGGAGGAGGAGCTGCTGGCGGGGGCGAGGCCGGCGGGCCACCCCGTCCTCCTCTTCTCCGAGCTCCCCGGCCTCGCCCACGGCCTCGCCCCTCCCATTTCCCCACGCGGCCGTCTCTGCCACCGCAGGCGCAGGAGAAGGAGGGACACGTTGTCGAGCGGTGACCCTCGCTGCCACCGTTGAAGGGCCGGGATTTCCTCTCTCCTTGACGAATGGAAGAGAGGAGCAGAAGCTGAAGGAGGAAGAAGATGGAAGAATGTGGGGCGCCGTCCCTCCCCTCCCGCTCTTTATAAATGAACGGGGCTCGGGCTCGACCGCCCCGCTTGGCCAATCAAGACACGCAAGGCGCAGGGAGCCAGGACCGACCTGCCGCCCCAACCAGCGACGGACCAGTTTCCCGCCTCCACCGTTTGCCACCCCAAGCGCATGGGAGACACGTGGCAGACATGCAGAACCAAGGGGATGGGTGAGGCGACCTCTCCCCACCCCATGATCGTGGGGAGTGGATGCCTTGAGGACCGCGCCTCGGCCCCATTCAGTAAATGGGCCGCGCCTCCATGCCTCCCCCCGTTTATGGGGAAGGCGCGAAGCCGCCTCTTTACTATGATGTGACGCATGCCTGCAGGAACCGCCCCACGCATGCCACCCACATCACGCACACCCCTCCACACCGCGCCACGCGCGCGGATCGTGGGAGGCGCAGCACGCGGAAAATCTTACCGCGGTAAAAACCATCCCGCCTGCCCGCGCACCGTTTTGGGCCTAGCCCAACAACGCGTCGCGCTTATGTGTGGCCCAGGCCGGGGGCTCCTGTCGGTGTACAAAAAGGGGGGTACACTTTTTGTACCCCTATGACTGTGCACGGGCAGTCTGAGCCACGGGCACCGCCGCACCAAGCAAGGCTAGGGAGGTGAGCCAGGGGGTGAGACCGAAGGTCGATGGAACTGGAGCAACCCCAAAGCCAAGACCACAAAGAGCAAAGGGAAGAAGCAGGTTCCCCCGGCAAGATCCTTGCCGGGAGCCAGATTTGCAGCCCCGGCAAGATCCTTGCCGGGGCCGGATTTAGCAGCCCCGGCAAGACCCTTGTCACGGCAACTCGCCCCACGCCTACGGAGCGAATCACCCTTGATTCCACTGCCCCCATGGGGCAAGGATTCGGGAGACATCCCCGTAGTGGCATGCAGATCTTTGTGAAGACATTCAAGATTAGATACACACTAAGAAGACGGCGACCCTTGGCGGGATCCTAGCCAAGGAAGACCACAAGACCTCCGGCAAGCACCTTGCCGGGGATGGCAGCAGGCGCCGCGGCAAGACCCTTGCCTGGGCCCCGGCAAGACCCTTGCCGAGGACATCCGCAGGGCCACCATCAGGCCCACACCAACTAAACTTCCACCGCCTTATGTAGTTGCCGACCCAACTAGCTGGGCAGGCACCTGCGTGGCGGCATGCAGATCTTCGTGAAGACCCACCATTGCGCCACCTCAGCTGCCTGCCTACCTACATGGCATCTCAGGCATCGCTGGCCAGGGCGCGTGTCGACACAAGAAGAAGCGGTGCGGACGAGACGGATCTCTCCCCCGTCCCCGATAAAGCAAGGACACCTAAGCAAGGCGCATTAAATGCGCCTTGTCACGTGATGCGAGGGATAACCTCGCATCACTGTACCCTTTCCACCTCCTGTGTGCCACTGTGGCAACCCCTTTACCCTATAAAAGGAGGCCCAAGGCGACCAGGAGGATGATTCGGCTTTTTGGAGCTCCTCACGCCCCATAGCTAGCTGAAGAACACAAATATACAATCCACCAAAGCAGGATTAGGGTTTTACGCATCCTCGCGGCCCGAACCTGGATAAACGAACCGCGTGCTATCTGTTTGATCCGCTCTTCTCTCAACCCCGCGCCCCGCTAACCGTAGTAGGGATTCTTGTGATCCCATAGGTGTCGTTCCCACACACCGACATTGGAATATACAAGCCAAGTTCTATAATGAAAGTTCCCACTAGTATATGAAAGTGACTAAGCATGAGACTCTCTACAATGAAGAACATGGTGCTACTTTGAAGCACAAGTGTGGAAAAAGATAGTAGCAATTGTCCCTTCTCTCTTTTCTCTCATTTTTTTGGAGGGGCTTTTTCTCTTTTTTATTAGCCCCTCTCTATTTTTTTGGGCCATTTTTTTTTATTGGCCTTTCCTCACATGGGACAATGCTCTAATAATGATGATCATCACACTTTTTATTACAGCTCGATACTACAACAAGTATGACTCTACATGAATGCCTCCGGCGGTGTACCGGGATATGCAATGAATCAAGAGCGACATATATGAGAAATTATGCATGGTGGCTTTGCCACAACTACGATGTCAACTACATGATCATGCATGGCAATATGACAATATGATGCATGTCATATAAACGGAACGGTGGAAAGTTACATGGCAATATATCTCGGAATGGCTATGGAAATGCCATGATAGGTAGGTATGGTGGCTGTTTTGAGGAACAATATGGTGGCTATTTTGAGGAAGGATATATAGCGGGTTTATGGCACCGACGAAGGTTGCGCGGTACAAGAGAGGCTAGCAATGGTGGAAGGGTGAGAGTGCGTATAATCCATGGACTCAACATTAGTCATAAGAACGCATATACTTATTGCAAAAATCTACGAGTCATCAAAACAAAGCAATCTACGCATGATCCTAGGGGGGAGGTTGGTAGGAGTTAACCATCGCGCGCCCCCGACCTCCACACAAAGGTTGGCACTCTACAAATACCTCATGCTCTAACTTCGTCACATAGCGGTTCACCATACGTGCATGATACGGGAATCACTAACCTTAACACAAGTATTTCCCAATTTCATAATAACTCCACTAGCATGACTCTAATATCACTATCCTCATATCTCAAAACAATTATCAAGCATCCAACATCTCATTCTATTCAATGCACTTGGTGTCAATTTTTTTACTACATTGACATAGGATGTCTATCATGTGAAGACTAGTTCTTTTAGCCTAAACACATTACCATGCTGTTTAATAGACTCTCAAATAAATATAAGTGAAGCATGAGAGTTCAACAATTTCTACAAAATATTACCACCACCGTGCTCTAAAAGATCTAAGTGAAGCACTAGAGCAAAAACTATTCAACTCAAAAGATATAAGTGAAGCACATAGAGTATTCTAATAATTTCTAGGATATATTTAACTCTCTCAAATAGGTGTGTCCAGCAAGGATGATTGTGGCAAACTAACAATCAAACACTCAAATTATACAAGACGCTCCAAGCAAAACACATAACATGTTGCGAATAAAAATATAGCCCCAAGTATAGTTACCGATGGATGAAGACGAAAGAGGGGATGCCTTCCCGGGGCATCCCCAAAATTAGGCTTTTGATTATCTTGAATTTACTTGGGGTTCCATGGGCATCCCCAAGCTTAGGCCTTTGCTACTCCTTGTTCCATAGTCCATCAAAGCAATACTCAAAACTTGAAAACTTCACAACACAAAACTTAGACAGAAATTCTCGTGAGCTCCGTTAGTATAAGAAAGAAAACCACTACTCAAAGGTACAGCAATGAATTCATTCTTTGTTTATATTGGTGTTAAACCTACTGTACTACAACTTCTCTATGGTTCATATCCTCCAATACTACTCATAGATGCATCGGAATAAGCAAACAACACACGAAAAACAGAATCTATCAAAGACAGAACAGTCTGTAGTATATGCAGGTTTCGCCTACTTCTGAAACTCCAAAAAATTCAAAATAAATTGGTAAATTTGTGGAATTTGTCTACCAATCATCTGCAAAAATAATCAACTAATAAGCACTCTCCAGTAAAATCTCATGACTACTTTAGCTAGCGCTAACGATTATGTTTCTCATAGCAAGATCACATAAACTTCACACAAGTCTTCCCAAAGGTTCTACTTGGCAAAAACACTAAACAAAACATGAAACCACATCTAATCAGAGGCTAGATGCAATATTTATTCCCTTACAGCAACAAAAACAAAAAACATAAAATTGGGTTGCCTCCCAACAAGCTCTTTCTTTATAGCCATTAAGATAGGCTTGAGATTTCAATGATGCTCACATGAAAGCTAAGAATTGAAGCAAAGATAGCATCATAAAACATGTGATAAACACATCTAAGTATAACATACTTCCTATGCTAGGCATTTTATAAGCAAACAAATTATCATAGCAAGCAAGATCTAACGTATGCAAGGAAGAAGAAAGAAACAAGATCAATCTCAACACGAAGAGAGGTAATTTAGTAACATGAAGATTTCTACAACCATATTTTCCTCTCTCATAACAATTGCATGTAGGATCATAAGCAAACTCAACAATATAGCAATCACATAACATATTCTCAACACGATCCACATGCATACGAAGTTGACACTCTTCCAAAATAGTGGGATCGACATTAACTAAAGTCATGACCTCTCCAAACCCACTTTCAATATTGTAGCAAACATTATTATCAATCTCATATTCATCATGGAGCTTAAATAAATTTTCAAGATCATAAGAATAATCACCCCAATCATGATCATTGCAACAAGTAGTGGACATAGCAATACTAGCATCCTCAAGCTTAGGGTTTTGCATATTATTAGCACAATTGACATCAATAGAATTTATAGTAACATCATTGCAATCATACTTTTTATTTAAGGAGCTAGCATGAATCACTTTTTCTTTTAACAATTCCTCACAATTTCAGATTCATAAATTTCAAGCAAAACCCCATAAATATAATCTAGTGCACACAACTCACTAGCAATTGGTTCAACATAATTGGATCACTTAAAGAGATTAGCAAGTGGATGAGGATCCATAGTTTAGCAACCGAGGAAGCAAGCTAATAGAGGGCACATAGCACACAAGCAGACAAGAAGCAAGCGAACGATAAACACACGGCAGAAGAAGGGCAAATAAAACGGCAAGGGTGAAGTGGGGGACAGGAAAACGAGAAGCAAAAAATGTAATGCGAAGGATAAGGGTTTGTGATAGGCACTTGGTATATGACTTTTGCGTAAGCCTCCCCGGCAACGGTGCCAGAAATTCTTCTTGCTACCTCTTGAGCTTGCGTTGTATTCCCTCGAAGAGGAAAGGGAGATGCAGCACAATAGCGTAAGTATTTCCCTCAGTTTTTGAGAACCGAGGTATCAATCCAGTAGGAGACCACGCGTGAGTCCCTCGCACCTGCACAAACAAATGAGAACTTCGCAGCCAACGCGATAAGGGGTTGTCAATCCCTTTACGGTCACTTACGAAAGTGAGATCTGATAGAGATGATAGTTTATATTTTTGGTATTTTTTGTTTAATAAAACAGCAAATAAAAGCGGTAAAAGTAAAGTAGATGTAGATTGATATGTTGAGAATAGACCCGGGGGCCATAGTTTTCTCTAGTGGCTTCTCTCATGATAGCGATATTCTACGGCGGGTAAACAAATTACTGTCGAGCAATTGATAGAAAAGTGAATAATTATGAGACTATCTAGGCATGATCATTGTATATAGGCATCACGTCCGAGACAAGTAGACCGACTCCTGCCTGCATCTACTACTATTACTCCACACATTGACCGCTATGCAGCATGCATCTAGTGTATTGAGTTCATAAGAACAGAGTAACGCCTTAAGCAAGATGACATGATGTAGAGGGATAAAGTCAAGCAATATGATATAAACCCCATCTTTTTATCCTCGATGGCAACAATACAATACGTGCATTGCTGCCCCTACTGTCATTGGGAAAGGACACCGCATGATTGAACCCAAAGCCAAGCACTTCTCCCATTGCAAGAACTATAGATCTAGTAGGCCAAACCAAACCAATAATTTGAAGAGACTTGCAAGGATATTATGAGCACACATAAAAAGTTCAGAGAAGAACCAAATATCTTTCATAGATAACCTTGATCATAAACTCACAATTCATCACATCTCGACAAACACAACGCAAAAAGAGATTTCATCGAATAGATCTCCTCGAAGACCGAGGAGAACTTTGTATTGAGATCCAGAGAGAAAGAGAGAAGAAGCCATCTAGATACTAGCTATGGACCCGAAGGTCTGAGGTAAACTACTCACAACTCATGGTGAGGGCGATGATGATGATGATGAAGGCCTCCGTGATGGATCCCCCTCCGGTGGAGCTCCGGAACAGGCTCCAAGATGGGATCTCCACGAGAACAGAAGGTATGCTGGTGGAATTAGGGTTTTCTCTCTGTTCACAGAGTTTCTGGGGTACGTGGACTTATATAGGAAGAAGGAGGGCACCGGGGGGCACTTGAGGAGGCCTCGAGGCAGGGGGTGCGCCCCCCACCCTCGAGGGCAGCTCCTCGATCCTCTGACGTGGTTCTCAAGCTTCCTGTGTGTGATTTTTTCCAAAAATATCTCTCATGAAGGTTTCATTCCGTTTGGACTCCGTTTGATATACTTTTTCTGCAAAACCCTGAAATAGGCAAAAAAACAGCAATCTGGACTGGGCCTTTGGGTTAGTAGGTTAGTCCCAAAAATGATATAAAAGTGAATGATAAAGCCCATTAAACATCCAAGACTTCATAAATAATAGCATGGAACAATAAAAAATTATAGATACGTTGGAGACGTATCAATGCTCCTCCAGCCATGCACTAAATTACTCACTTTCACCGACGTGTGGGACAGCCAACATCGGGGTCCACCTACCATGCACTATATTACTCCATAGTAGAGTGACGTTAGACTACCTCGATCGAAGCGTCGCAGTAATGCCCAATGAGCCGCCAAATCACAAAACCCCCTCCTTTCCAGCAGTAAGTTGGACGGACGAAGCAACCATCATTTCACTCTTCTCTCTCAGCTTCCTCTCTACCCAACTCGCTTCTCCCTCATCTTGTTCCTCATTTCTTCAAGAAAACCCCGACCTGCTTCTGCCTTTGTTCTTTTCTCCCAAAGAAGGAAAGGTGAGCGCATCAATGCTGTTGATTCTGGCCAAGGCCCGGTCTTGCAACCCCGAGACTTATCCTATAACTCCATCTCTTTTCTTCTTTTGGGTTTGTGATTATGGTTTCTTTTCTTTTATTTCTATTCGACAGTTTCTTGATGGACGCTGGAGCACCGGCCAAAGTGATGTCTATGGCTCTGGCCAAAACCGTCAAGGCTCACGGTACAAAGAAGCGCAAGCACCCCGCCGAGACTACCGCAGACAAGCTCAAAGCCATCGCCCTGTACAAGCCCCCCTCTCCGGGATCCCTCATTAAGCAAGTCCAGGTAATATCTCTTCCTGATGATCTTTTTCTCGATCTTGATCGTGTTTTTTCATCTAACACGCATTACTAGTACTAGTAGTACAACTTTCTGGGTGATCTTGCATGTGATTTTTGTGTGCCAAATGACGGTTCTAAATTCCTCTTTTGACCAAAACATGCGAGAGGTTGACACTGATTTCTTATAAATTACTTTCAACTAGTACTTTATGAACATCAATGCTACTGTACCTTTGAAGAGGGTATATTTGCCTCAGTAACTTTTGTTATGGATATTGCAAGTAATCCCTCGGCTCTCATTCCTTTGAAGACATGTTCTAGTGTCTTTGTTCATTCATTTTTGTGTGTATATGTAGTCATATATGGAGTATAATATCGAAAATCATCTTATATTTCTGAACGGAGGTAGTAATACAATATGGTTTCTGTTTGAATTAGAATAGGTCCGCGGTGGAGATGAAGTTCTCAAAGTCATGTCATGTGAACTAGAAGACCTGAGGATGAATTCTACTGCTAAACTATCCAGCTGATGTGTCCTTGTTGCCACGTGTCCTGAACTAGTGTTTTCCTGTAGCATTGTTGTCAGGCGTGTTCTCGAGGCTGTACTTGACCACAACAATTTCCTGGTTGTGCCTTCGATTACGAAGGGTGTGGTTCTTGTAAAGCTTCCCAACAAATTTGATGCGGCATGTCTTCATCATCATGTTTATGACTGGAAAGACCACTCTGTTAGGTTCTCCAAGGTTGTCGAGATGGTGATGGTGCACGTAGACATCTCTCACGAAGTCCATGGCCTAGTCGGTTATGCGGGGTTCATCCCGTAGGTCGGTGGCAAGAAATAGTGTGCAGAGTTTAATTAGTGCAACTTTGCTTGTCTATAGTAAGTACTATTGTTCAGTACTTGATTTGTGTTTGTGAACCATGTATTGTTTATTAGTACTACCGCTTTTGGTGTGTGGTCAGTCCTGAGAACGGTCCATATTAATGTTTGTCCACTCAATTCAGTCTGTATATTTTGAAGTATCCAAATCATCTTTTTTGTGAGGACGGTTTATCAATTATGGTTACACTCAAATATCTGTATGCATTGCAGGGTTTATCGCACCCACCAGGATTTCCAGTCCCATGGATGTTCGGTCCATACGATTTGTCACGACCTTTGGACTGTCCTGCTTGTGGGAGTAGGCGGGGCCCCTGCATGCCACCCGTAGTTGGACGATCAATCTTCTGTTTAGTACTTCAACATAGTGATTTCCTGGTAAGGATTCACTCGTGTCACATCAAGTAAATCTTATTGATTTAATGTCATGTTTTCTTTCTTTTCCTGCAATTTTACGATGCAGGTTTTGCCATGTGACATTCATCATAGAATAAACCGTTTGGTTTGCTCTACGATGGCTATTTTTGCAGGTTTCACTTCTTATGTCATGTCAGTAACGAAGGCACTGTCCATCACTTATATTACTGGAAAAAATTGGATCAGTCTGTTGTCTGAGTACAAGCTGAATCCCTATGATGAACTGCAATTTGGTTAAACAAAAACGCCACAATTAGTCCTTATCGCGTTTAAAGGAAATGAAGAAAAAAACTGGATCACGGTCACGAAGCCTAGTCAGGTTAGAAAGCTGATCATAGCAGACCAGACACGATCGCTGCTGTCTCGCACATCGGTACCACCTTCAGCAACGGATCGAGCACCTTGAGTTGCTCTAGCACTAACAGCGGCAACAACTCAGTCTGATCCAGCTGATGATTAGGCACCGACCGCGTCAGCGGATCAGGCTGATCTACCGGAGGATCGGGCATCGACACCAGCACCTGCTCCGACACCGGCACCTGCTCTACAAGGAGCACCATCTCCGGCAGCAGCAACGGCTTCGGCACCTGCACCAACACGTGCACTTGCATCTGCTCCGGCCAGTGCAGCGGCAACAGACTGGGCTGCAGTTCTCACTTCATTTACCATAGTCCTTATAAAAACTGGCATGTCCACCTTCTTGGTAAGCATTGGCCGCCCAAGTGTTTCATTCTTTTTTCTTTCCATGTTGTTTCGCATGATTCACTGTGTTGATCTAACTGTTTGGGTATGTCTTCTTGTTTGCAAACAGAGAATTCCTAGAGCAACGAGGGAGTCGTTCAACAATCCGGGCGACAGCGGCCAAGTTTCTCTTACCATGCGCAGCCTTGGTGTGAATGAACCTGCTCAATATACCGTAAGTACAAAGGATGGTCGCATGATGATTGATGCTAAAGGATGGTCAAGGTTCAAATCTAAATCATATCTTGCGGTAGGGGATGATCTCAAAATCGAACTTTCTTGGCAAGGAGAGCTGGTCCAAATCAACTTTGAAATTCTTCAGTAGCAGCACGTAACTGCCGAACTGATCTATCCTACAAGAGATTTTGATGTAATAATCTGGCATGGTGAAACAAGTGTCCTGTGTGTATAAGTAATACGACAGTAGTATTATTTATCACATGGTATATCGTTGATAGAATTGCAACTCTCATTGCTGGTTAGGAACTGTCGTTTCATTTCATTCCAACAGCTGTCGTGCTTTATTCAATTTTGTGTATTCGCCTTGCGACAGCATCTAAAACCAGCGCCGTACCGATCGCTTGCAATATGAAAAGCGCTGAGGTAGAACACATGGGCCCCCAAATATGCAGGGTGGGCTTACGGCCCAAGTCCAGAACCGTGAGCCTGTCTGAGTATTATATTCTCAGCTAAACCCCCATAATTGTCTCAAAAAAAACTGAACCCCCATAATGCCCGTGCGTTGCACGTAACATCAAGATGCATTTGTATGAGTATTTTATCTTGTGAGAGAAAAGGATGAACGAGGGAAGGCCTTATTTGCAAATGTGGAGAGGTGTGTGGGTACATTTTTGTAAAATTGCCATAGTTTCCTTCCTATCCGTCAGATATAATTTTGTATGTATAAAGTTGTGACATAAGAGATTTGTATATTTCTTTGCAGAGGGAGTATCTCTTTGTCAAAAATATATTTTTGTGTAACTAGTTACTCCTGTCTTTCTACTTCCTTTCGCTGATATGTGGGTCATCCGGCAACGGGGTCCACGTGCCATATGCACAAATTAGAGTGCACAACTGCATGGTAGACACACCCCGGTCATAGCGCCGCAGTAATGCCCAATGAGCCGTCGAATCACAAACCCCCCTTTCCAGCTTTAGCAGTAAGCTGGACGGACGAAGCGGCAATATTTCACTGGGCCTGAATCCCCTTCTCCCATGTCTGCTTGTTCAGAGAAAACCCCCTCTTAGCGATTGCATAGGGTTTTCTCATGGAGAACCAGGTACGAATTCTTCGTCCATCCCTGATAAATCCAAGTCCCTTGATCGTGGGTAATCCTAGGATGGCAGCCGCCGCTGTTGATGCATTTTTTTCCTACTAAATCTAGTGTGTTTCATTTGTAGTGCCCAAAGTGCAAGGACCCTACAGGTTTCTGCGCCCTCGGCGAGACACAACACTTATTCCTTCTCATCCTAACACAGGATTTTAAAACGCGCACAGTATGTTCCTAGAATCCTCTTTTCTATCCGGAAGGGTTGAGTTTTTTTGAACATGCTGTCGACTAATTTGGAAATTTGGATTGCTCTATTTGGATAAAAGGTACTACCAGTACGATGGTCAACACTGACGTGAAGGAGGAGGTTATTTCTAGATTTGGATAGGGAATACATTGTGTTCTCATATTATTTTTCCTGCAGTGCATTATTTGCTTTGCCAGAACACATGTACTCAAGATGCTCGGCCTTGCCATAACTGAATACTCCAGTTTAATGGTCACAGTGAAGACAGGCCATGTATATAAGTTCCGAGTTCGATTCATGAACCAAGAATTTCACTGCTTTTTTTATAGCCGAACTTGGATAAACTTTCTCAACTGTTACGGACTGAAAGTTGGCGCACGAATGTTGATGGAAATAGCAGAACCTGGTCTCATCTTCACTTCGATATTCCACCCCGGCGTCATTCCAATTGTTCATCCATGTTAGTATCTGGTTCTTGCTTGTTGCCTCGATTACTTCTTAATCCACCTTTTCTGTCTAACTAATCGCAATTTAACTTTAGAAGTAGCAACGAATCTCTCACAAAGATGCTACTTCTAACTAATATTTTCTTATAATTGGTGGCATGTGTAGGTTTTTTCAGAGTTAAGCATGCTACTCGTTTGTTATTCTGTAACAACTCGGCTGTTACTGATGGCACTGAAGTTGACTGGGACGACATCCACAAGTTCCTACACTTTATTGATCGTCTTAAGGTCCTTGTGGGGCGTTTCAATGGTGGAAGGCCACGTGGGATATGTGTGCCACAGCTGCACTCATTGAAGAGGTCCAACTGTGTCGAGAAACTTATGGTACGAGCTGTTTTCTGTTATATATGTTGTTCATAAACTATTGCTTATACATAGTTTTATAGTTGTGATCTTCTTGAAACAGAAACTGCCCAGTTCTATTGTTCCTATACAGATGCCTGACCATGGTCGAGTCAGACTTGCGCTTGGTCACAACATGATGTTTATATCGACCTACACCATTCCCCTTTGAGGTGAAAAGATACTTATTCATGGGTGGTCTCAAATAATGAAGGCCCGTCCATCTTGGAGAATAGGACTGAAGATTATGTTCCTACTTTTCCATGGCTCTAAAGCGAATATCCTGTTTATTGACCACACTGCGAGATGAAGCCGCTTTCAGAAGGTTGTGGATGCGCGGGGTGGTGCCTGGGCCTTGTACTGGGGCTTGGCGGCCTCACCCTTGGTTAACTGTAGGCAAAGTAGCACTGTTCGTGGCGTGCTTTGTACGGTTGAACCTGTATAAGTACTTATACTGCTTTCAGCTATGGTTGTTAAGTGCCCCTGTTGGTTTCAGTTAAGGTTGTTAAGTACTCATGCTGCTTTTACAGTCTGTCATGTTTCTTCAGTCCTGTCTTCCTCCAGCCGCCAAAACCAAAGCAGCGCTGGCGGGGCTGCCTGCTTCCGCCTCCCACGGCTGGCTATGCCTCTGCGTACGCATCGCCGCCTCATCGTCTCCTAAATCGTTAACACCGACGTCTGAGGCCTCGCCGTCGTCCTCCGCGCGCTTTGGTGCGCTCACCGCGGCGCCGCCCTCTCGCATTGTCAACATGGTCAACAAACAACAGGAATCGGCAGAAGTACGTGGAGAGGATGACAGTACGGGCCCACCATGTCAGCGTATGGAAAAATAAAATGCTTCCTCCTAGTGTTTTCCTGACATCTGGGACCCACGACATTGTGAGCGTATATAGTCAATAGACAAGAGAACAGCACAAGATCGACTGACACCTGGGACGTAGCTCCTCGAGCAGTATTTTTTTTGTTATTGTTGAGATGGAGTAGGGTTTGAACTGGGTTGTGGCCCGTCTAGCCCAGGCTTATGTTTTATGTTCCCCATGTGACCAGCCCAGCTATTTTTTCTTTGTGAAAATGAGCCCGGTTTATTTTTTCTAAAGAATGCCCAATCCAGGCCTATTTATTTTTCTATGCCCTGATGGGATGCAACTCTTTCAAGATGCCTGCAAATCTTCAAAGTAATATGAAATTGGCTGTAAATATAAAAACAGATGCCAAATTGGCAATTACTCCCTCCGTAAACTAATATAAGAGTGTTTAGACTACTATTTTAGTGATCTAAACGCTCTTATATTAGTTTACAGAGGGAGTACTTTATAATTTCTGAATTTTTTCACATTTTCAGATTCCTATTTCACTGGGCATTAACCTAATTTAAATATATCTTCAAAGTACTTTAAATATGGCTCGACATTTGGGTATTAAAAATAGTTTGGAACCCACAGAAATATGCGAAATTGGCCCTGGCCAACCAAAAAAACGGACTGCAATAAATAGCATAAGAAGTCGCAATGAGCTATATATAAAATATTAAAAAAAAGTGGGAATGGTCTGACTTATGGGCCTATTAAGTTGACGCGTATGCAAGATTTTTTTTAGTTATTATATACGTCAATAAACAATTCTACCAGACGTAACCGTTGGATGTCAATCCAACGGCCGTCGTGTTTCTTCAATCTCTGATCTTCTTGCTCCAGCCGCCAAATCCAGCGCCGGCGGGACCGCCTGCTCCCGCCTCCCGTGCAGGCCTCACCGCCCCCAACAACTCCCGCAGCTGGCCAGGGCATCCCTCTACTCACTGATACGTCTCCAACGTATCTATAATTTTTTATTGTTCCATACTATTATTTATGAAGTCTTGGATGCTTAATGGGCTTTATCATTCACTTTTATATCATTTTTGGGACTAACCTACTAACCCAAAGGCCCAGTCCAGATTGCTGTTTTTGCCTGTTTCAGGGTTTTGCAGAAAAAGAATATCAAACAGAGTCCAAACGGAATGAAACCTTCACGAGAGATATTTTTGGAGAAAATCACGCACGCAGAGCTTGAGAACCACGTCAGGGGATCGAGGGCTGGCCCACGAGGGTGGGGCCGCGCCCCCCTTCCCAGGGTGCGCCCCCTGCCTCGTGGCCCCCTCGAGCGTCCCCCGGTGCCCTCCTTCTTCCTATATAAGTCTACGTACCCCAGAAACTCCGTGAACAGAGAGAAAACCCTAATTCCACCATCGTACCTTCTGTTCCCGTGAAGATCCCATCTTGGAGCCTGTTCCGGAGCTCCACTGGAGGGGGATCCATCACGGAGTTCTTCATCATCATCATCATCGCCCTCACCATGAGTTGTGAGTAGTTTACCACAGACCTTCAGGTCCATAGCTAGTATCTAGATGGCTTCTTCTCTATCTCTGGATCTCAATACAAAATTCTCCTCGGTCTTCGAGGAGATCTATTCGATGTAATCTCTTTTTGCGGAGTGTTTGTCGAGATCCGATGAATTGTGAGTTTATGATCAAGGTTATCTTTGAAAGATATTTGGTTCTTCTCTAAACTTTTTATGTGTGCTCATAATATCCTTGCAAGTCTCTTCGAATTATTGGTTTGGTTTGGCCTACTAGATCTATAGTTCTTGCAATGGGAGAAGTGCTTGGCTTTGGGTTCAATCTTGCAGTGTCTTTTCCCAGTGACAGTAGGGGCAGCAAGGCACGTATTGTATTGTTGCCATCGAGGATAAAAAGATGGGGTTTATATCATATTGCTTGAGTTTATCCCTCTACATCATGTCATCTTGCTTAAGGCGTTACTCTGTTCTTATGAACTCAATACACTAGATGCATGCTGGATAGCGGTCGATGTGTGGAGTAATAGTAGTAGATGCAGGCAGGAGTCGGTCTACTTGTCTCGGACGTGATGCCTATATACAATGATCATGCCTAGATAGTCTCATAATTATTCGCTTTTCTATCAATTGCTCGACAGTAATTTGTTTACCCGCCGTAGAATATAGCTTTCATGAGAGAAGCCACTAGAGAAAACTATGGCCCCCGGGACTATTCTCAACATATCAATCTACATCCACTTTACTTTTATTGCTTTTATTTGATGTTCTTATAAACTAAAAATACCAAAAATATAAACTATCATCTCTATCAGATCTCACTTTCGTAAGTGACCGTAAAGGGATTGACAACCCCTTATCGCGTTGGCTGCGAAGTTCTTATTTGTTTGTGCAGGTGCGAGGGACTCGCGCGTGGTCTCCTACCGGATTGATACCTTGGTTCTCAAAAACTGAGGGAAATACTTATGCTACTGTGCTGCATCTCCCTTTCCTCTTCGAGGGAATACAACGCAAGCTCAAGAAGTAGCAAGAAGAATTTCTGGCGCCATTGTCGGGGAGGCTTACGCAAAATTCATATACCAAGTACCTATCACAAACCCTTATCCTTCGCATTACATTTATTTGCCTCTCATTTTCCTCTCCCCCACTTCACCCTTGCCGTTTTGTTTGCCCTTCTTCCGCCGTGCGTTTATCGTTCCCTTGCTGCATGCTTGCTTGTCATTATGGCTAGTCCCTTATCCGCTCCTTTGTCTCCCGAGTTTGAAGTGCTTCACTTCAAGCAAAAGCAAGGAGAAAATTTAAAAGATGCTTGGTTTAGGATGATGGAATCTTACCGTAAGTGCACCTTAGAGGTGAATTTTAGAATCTTGCTTCGCAATTTTTATGTTGGCATAACCCCGTGGAATAGATTTATCTTAGATACCATTACCGGAGGGAATTTCTTGGGTAGCCACACCGTTGATTCTTATAACGCTATGACTGAATTATTTGGCTCACCACCTCTTATGGTCAATGGGACCGTTTTAACTTTGGAGCATGTTATGCAAAGGTTATAAATCATTGAAAACAAAGTTGCTATGGTAGAATTGGTAGAAAACTTGGATAGAAAAATCCATAATGAAATCACCCAATATGGATCCAAGGTAGGAGTTGTTCTGAAAAATCTTAAGGAAAAGGAGCCCATGGTTAAAGAAAAGCTAGATCAGGATTCCACTAGAATCAATAAGCTTGAGGATGTAATCACTAATGTGGGTTCTGCTCTTTCCGTTATAAAAACTACTCCAAATACCTCTACTAAATTATCTAAGTTCATGTATGTCCCTAAAGACAAGGGTGAAACTGAAGGAAATATGCCCTAGAGGCAATAATAAAGTTATTATTTATTTCCTTATATCATGATAAATGTTTATTATTCATGCTAGAATTGTATTAACCGGAAACTTAATACATGTGTGAATACATAGACAAAACAGTATGTCCCTAGTATGCCTCTACTAGACTAGCTCATTGATCAAAGATGGTTATGTTTCCTAGCCCACATGAGTTGTCATTTGATCAACGGGATCACATCATTAGGAGAATGATGTGATGGACAAGACCCATCCGTTAGCATAGCACTATGATCGTTTAGTTTAACTGCTATTGCTTTCTTCATGACTTATACATGTTCCTATGACTATGAGATTATGCAACTCCCGAATACCGTAGGAACACCTTGTGTGCTATCAAACGTCACAACGTAACTGGGTGATCATAAAGATGCTCTACAGGTGTCTCCGAAAGTATTCGTGGTGTTGGCATAGATCAAGATTAGGATTTGTCACTCCGAGTGTCGGAGAGGTATCTCTGGGCCCTCTCGGTAACACACATCACAATAAGCCTTGCAAGCAAAAAGACTAATGAGTTAGTCACGAGATGATGTGTTGCGGAACGAGTAAAGAGACTTGCCGGTGACGAGATTGAACTAGGTATAGAGATACCGATGATCGAATCTCGGGCAAGTAACATACCGTTTGACAAAAGGAAACAACGTATGTTGTCATGCGGTTTGACCGATAAAAGATCTTCGTAGAATATGTAGGAGCCAATATGAACATCCAGGTTCCGCTATTGGTTATTGACCGGAGATGCGTCTCGGTCATGTCTACATAGTTCTCGAACCCGTAGGGTCCGCACGCTTAACGTTTGATGACGATCGGTATTATGAGTTTATGAGTATTGATGTACCGAAGGTAGTTCGGAGTCCCGGATGAGATCACGGACATGACGAGGAGTCTCGGAATGTCCGAGAAATAAAGATTGATATATTGGACGGCTATATTCGGACACCGGAAGTATACCGGAAAAGTTTCGGATTTATCGGGAATGCCGGAGGGGGTTACCGGAACCCCCTACGAGAGGGGATGGTCCATAGTGGGCCTAAAGGGAAAGAGAGAGGCAGCCCATAAGGCTGGCCGACGCCCCCACCTAGGGTTCCTAGTTGGACTAGGATTGGGGGGGCGCCACCTCTCCTATTCCTTTCCCCCTTCTTCCTTTCGGTGAATCCAATCCTATTCCTAGTAGGACTCCTTCCCTAGCCGCACCAGAAGAGGTTGGCCGGCCTCCCTCTCCTGCTCCTTTATATACGGGGGCAGGGGAGCACCCAAAGACACACAAGTTGAATTGTTTTAGCCGTGTGCGGTGCCCCCCTCCACAGAATCACACCTCGGTCATACCGTCGCGGAGCTTAGGCGAAGCCCTGCGCCGGTGAACACATCATATCCGTCACCACGCCGTCGTGCTGACGAAACTCTCCCGTGAAGCTCAACTGGATCAAGAGCTCGTGGGACGTCATCAAGCTGAACGTGTGCTGAACACGGAGGTGCCGTACGTTCAGTGCTTGATCGGTTGGATCGCGAAGAAGTTCGACAACATCAACCGCGTCACTTTCCGCTTCCGGTCTACGAGGGTACGTAGACACACTCTTCCCTCTCGTTGCTATGCATCTGGTAGATAGATCTTGCGTGATCGTAGGAAAATTTTAAAATACTACGTTCCCCAACAGTGGTATCAGAGCCAGGTCTATGCGTAGATGATATGCACGAGTAGAACACAAGTGAGTTGTGGACGATACTAGTCATACTGCTTACCAGCATGTCAT
This sequence comes from Secale cereale, assembly GCA_902687465.1. Lineage (NCBI taxonomy): Eukaryota > Viridiplantae > Streptophyta > Magnoliopsida > Poales > Poaceae > Secale > Secale cereale. Next base: position 355,216,698 of record LR738709.1, read on the forward strand.
ACTTTGATTCGGCGGTATTGTTGGATGAAGCGGCCCGGACCGACATTACGCGTACGCTTACGCGAGACTGGTTCTACCGACGTGCTTCGCACACAGGTGGCTGGCGGGTGTCAGTTTCTCCAACATTAGTTGAATCAAGTGTGGCTACGCCCGGTCCTTGTGAAGGTTAAAACAGCACATACTTGACGAAATATCGTTGTGGTTTTGTATGCGTAGGTAAGAATGGTTCTTGCTAAGCCCATAGCAGCCACGTAAAACTTGCAACAACAAAGTAGAGGACGTCTAACTTGTTTTTGCAGGGCATGTTGTGATGTGATATGGTCAAGACATGATGAGTTATACGGTTTTGTATGAAATGATCATGTTTTGTAAAGTTATCGGCAACTGGCAGGAGCCATATGGTTGTCGCTTTATTGTATGAAATGCAATCGCCATGTAATTGCTTTACTTTATCACTAAGTGGTGGCGATAGTCGTAGAAGCAATAGTTGGCGAGACGACAACGATGCTACGATGGAGATCAAGGTGTCGCGCCGGTGACGAAGGTGATCATGACGGTGCTTTGGAGATGGAGATCAAAAGCACAAGATGATGATGGCCATATCATGTCACATTTTTTGATTGCATGTGATGTTTATCTTATTATGCTTCTTATTTTGCTTAGTTCGACGGTAGCATTATAAGATGATCCCTTACTAAATTTCAAGGTATAAGTGTTCTCCCTGAGTATGCACCGTTGCGAAAGTTCGTCGTGCCGAGACACCACGTGATGATCGGGTGTGATAAGCTCTACGTTCAAATACAACGGGTGTAAGCCAGTTTTGCACACGCAGAATACTCGGGTTAAACTTGACGAGCCTAGCATATACAGATATGGCCTCGGAACAATGGAGACCGAAAGGTCGAGCGTGAATCATATAGTAGATATGATCAACATAAGATGTTCACCATTGAAACTACTCCATCTCACGTGATGATCGGACATGGTTTAGTTGATTTGGATCACGTGATCATTTAGATGACCAGAGGGATGTCTATCTAAGTGGGAGTTCTTAAGTAATATGATTAATTGAACTTTAATTTATCATGAACTTAGTCCTGGTAGTATTAGCATATCTATGTTGTAGATCAATAGCTCGCGATGTTGCTCCCCGTTTTTTTTTTCATATGTTCCTAGAGAAAACCAAGTTGAAAGATGTTAGTAGCAATGATGCGGAATTGTTCCGTGATCTGAGGATTATCCTCATTAATGCACAGAAGAACTATGTCCTTGACGCACCGCTAGGTGACAGACCTATTGCAGGAGCAGATGCAGACGTTATGAACGTTTTGACAAAAGCTCGATATGATGACTACTTGATAGTTTAGTGCACCATACTTTACGGCTTAGAATCGGGACTTCAAAAACGTTTTGAACGCCATGGAGCATATAAGATGTTCCAAGAGTTGAAATTAGTATTTCATACTCATGCCCGTGTCGAGAGGTATAAGACCTCTGACAGTACTTTGCCTACAAGATGGAGGAGAATAGCTCAACCAGTGAGCATGTACTCAGATTGTCTGGGTACTACAATTACTTTAATCAAGTGGGAGTTAATCTTCCAGATAAGATAGTAATTGACAAAGTTCTCTAGTCACTATCACCAAGTTAGTAGAACTTCGTGATGAACTATAAATATGCAAGGGATGACGAAAGGAATTCCCAGCTCTTCGCGATACTGAAGTAGACGAAGGTAGAAATCATGAAAAAGCATCAAGTGTTGATGGTTAACAAGACCACTTGTTTCAAGTAAAGGGCAAAGGGATAAAAGGGGAACTTCAAGAAGAATGACAAACAAGTTGTCACTCCCGTGAAGAAACCCAAAGCTAAACTCAAGCCTGAAACAAGTGCTTATACTGCAAAGGAAATGGTCACTAAAAGTGGAACTGCCCTAGATACTTGGCGGATAAGGAGGATGGCAAAGTGAACAAAGGTATATTTGATATACAGATCATTAATGTGTATTTTACTAGTGTTCATAGCAACCCTTCGGTATTTGATATTGGTTCAGTTGCTAAAGAGCAGTAACTCGAAATGGGAGTTGCATAATGAACAGAAACTAGTTAAAGGATGAAGTGACGATGTATATTGGAAGCAGTTCCAAGATTGATATGATCATCATCGCACACTCCCTATACTTTCGGGATTAGTGTTGAACCTAAATAACTGTTATTTGGTGTTTGTGTTGCGCATGAATGTGATTTGATCATGTTTATTGCAATACGGTTATTCATGTAAGTTAGAGAATAATTGTTGTTCTGTTTACATGAATAAAACCTTCTATGGTAATACACCCAATAAAAAAAGGTTTATTGGATCTCGACCGTGTGATACACATATTCATAGTATTAAAGCCAAAAGGTGCAAGGTTAATAATGATAGTGCAACTTATTTGTGGCACTGCCGTTTAAGTCATATTGGTGTAAAACGCATGAAGAAACTCCATAATGATGGACTTTTGGAATCACTTGATTATGAATCACTTGGTGCTTGCGAACCATACCTCATGGGCAAGATGACTAAAACTCCGTTCTCCGGAACTATGGAGCGAGCAACGTATTTGTTGGAAATCATACATACTGATGTATGCGGACCAATGATTGTTGAAGCTCGCGGCGGGTATCGTTATTTTCTGACCTTCACTGATGATTTGAGCAGATATAGGTATATCTACTTAATGAAGCACAAGTCTGAAACATTTGAAAAGTTCAAAGAATTTCAGAGTGAAGTAGAGAATCATCGTAACAAGAAAATAAAGTTTCTACGATCTGATCGTGGAGGAAAATATTTGAGTTACGAGTTTGTTCTTCATTTGAAACAATGTGGAATAGTTTCACAGCTCACGCCACCCGGAACACCACAGCATAATTGTGTGTCCGAACGTCGTAAACCGTACTTTATTGGATATGGTGCGATCTATGATGTCTCTTACCGATTTACCACTATCATTTTGGGTCATGCATTAGAGACAGCTGCATTCACGTTAAATAAGGGCCTCATCTGAATCCGTTGAAACAACGCCTTAAGAACTGTGGTTTGGCAAGAAACCAAAGTTGTTGTTTCTTAAAGTTTGGGACTGCGATGCTTATGTGAAAAAGTTTCAACATGATAAGCTCGAACCCAAACCGGAGAAGTAAATCTTCATAGGATACCCAAAAGAGACTGTTGGGTACACCTTCTATCACAGATCCGAAGGCAAGATATTCGTTGCTAAAAATGGATCCTTTCTAGAGAAGGAGTTTCTCTTGAAAGAAGTGAGTGGGAGGAAAGTAGAACTTGATGAGGTAATTGTACCTTCTCCCAGATTGGAAAGTAGTACATCACAGGAAATTGTTCCAGTGATTCCTACACCAATTAGTGAGGAAGTTAATGATAATGATCATGAAACTTCGGATCAAGTTTCTGCTGAACGTCGTAGATCAACCAGAGTACGTTCCGCACCAGAGTGGTACGGCAACCCAGTTCTGGAAATCATGTTACTAGACCATGATGAACCTACGAACTATGAGGAAGCGATGATGAGCCCAGATTCCACAAAATGGCTTGAGCCATGAAATCTGAGATGGGATCCATATATGAAAACAAAGTATGGACTTTGGTTGACTTGCCCGATGGTCGGCAAGCCATCGAAAATAAATGGATCTTCAAGAGGAAGACCGACGCTGACGGTAATGTTACTGTTTACTAAGCTCGACTTGTTGCGAAAGGTTATCGACAAGTTCAAGGAGTTGACTACGATGAGACTTTCTCATCCGTAGCGATGCTTAAGTCTGTCCGAATCATGTTAGCAATTGCCACATTTTATGAAATCTGGCAAATGGATAACAAAACTGCATTCTTTAATGAATTTATTAAAGAAAAATTGCATATGATGCAACCCGAAGGTTTTGTCAATCCTAAAGGTGCTAAAATGTGCAAGCTCCAGCGATCCATCTATGGACTGGTGCAAGCATCTCGGAGTTGGAATATACGCTTTGATAAGTTGATCAAAGCATATAGATTTATACAGACTTACGGTGAAGCCTGTATTTACAAGAAGTGAGTGGGAGCACTACAACCTTTCTGATAAGTATATGTGAATGACATATTGTCGATCGGAAATGATGTAGAATATTCTGGAAAGCATAAAGGAGTGTTTGAAAGGAATTTTTCAAAGAAAGACCTCGGTGAAGCTGCTTACATATTGAGCATCAAGATCTATATAGACAGATCAAGACGCTTGATAAGACTTTCGATGAGTACATACCTCGATAAGATTTTGTAGTAGTTCAAAATGGATCAGTCAAAGAAGAAGTTCTTGCCTGACTTGTAAGGTGTGAAGTTGAGTAAGACTCAAAGCCAGACCACGGCAGAAAAATATAGAGAGAATGAAAATCATTCCCTATGCCTCAGCCATAGGTTCTATGAAGTATGCCATGCTGTGTACAAAACACGTTGTGTACCTTGCCAAGAGTTTGACAGGGAGGTACAATAGTGATCCAGGAGTAGATCACTGTACAGCGGTCAAAATTATCCTTAGTAATTGGATGACTAAGGAAATATTTCTCGATTATGGAGGTGATAAAGAGTTCGTCGTAAAGGGTTACGCCGATGCAAGCTTTGACACTAAATCCAGATGACTCTAAGTATCAATCTGGATGTGTATTGAAAGTGGGAGCAATTAGCTAGAGTAGCTCCATGCAGAGCATTGTAGACATAGAAATTTGCGAAATACATAGGGATCTGTATATGACAGACCCGTTGACTAAACTTTTCTCACAAGCAAAACATGATCACACCTTATTACTCTTGGGTATTAATCACATAGCGATGTGAACTAGATTATTGACTCTAGTAAACCCTTTGGGTGTTGGTCACATAACGATGTGAACTATCGGTATTAAATCACATGGCGACGTGAGCTAGATTATTGACTCTAGTGCAAGTGGGAGACTGGAGGAAATATGCCCTAGAGGCAATAATAAAGTTATTATTTATTTCCTTATATCATGATAAATGTTTATTATTCATGCTAGAATTGTATTAACCGGAAACTTAATACATGTGTGAATACATAGACAAAACAGTATGTCCCTAGTATGCCTCTACTAGACTAGCTCATTGATCAAAGATGGTTATGTTTCCTAGCCATAGACATGAGTTGTCATTTGATCAACGGGATCACATCATTAGGAGAATGATGTGATGGACAAGACCCATCCGTTAGCATAGCACTATGATCGTTTAGTTTAACTGCTATTGCTTTCTTCATGACTTATACATGTTCCTATGACTATGAGATTATGCAACTCCCGAATACCATAGGAACACCTTGTGTGCTATCAAACGTCACAACGTAACTGGGTGATCATAAAGATGCTCTACAGGTGTCTCCGAAAGTATTCGTGGTGTTGGCATAGATCAAGATTAGGATTTGTCACTCCGAGTGTCGGAGAGGTATCTCTGGGCCCTCTCGGTAACACACATCACAATAAGCCTTGCAAGCAAAAAGACTAATGAGTTAGTCACGAGATGATGTGTTGCGGAACGAGTAAAGAGACTTGCCGGTGACGAGATTGAACTAGGTATAGAGATACCGACGATCGAATCTCGGGCAAGTAACATATCGTTTGACAAAAGGAAACAACGTATGTTGTCATGCGGTTTGACCGATAAAAGATCTTCGTAGAATATGTAGGAGCCAATATGAACATCCAGGTTCCGCTATTGGTTATTGACCGATAAAAGATATACATAGTTCTCGAACCCGTAGGGTCCGCACGCTTAACGTTTGATGACGATCGGTATTATGAGTTTATGACTATTGATGTACCGAAGGTAGTTCGGAGTCCCGGATGAGATCACGGACATGATGAGGAGTCTCGGAATGTCCGAGACATAAAGATTGATATATTGGACGGCTATATTCGGACATCCGAAGTATACCGGAAAAGTTTCGGATTTATCGGAAATGCCGGAGGGGGTTACCGGAACCCCCTACGAGAGGGGATGGTCCATAGTGGGCCTAAAGGGAAAGAGAGAGGCAGCCCATAGGGCTGGCCGACGCCCCCACCTAGGGTTCCTAGTTGGACTAGGATTGGGGGGGGGGGGCGCCACCTCTCCTATTCCTTTCCCCCTTCTTCCTTTCGGTGAATCCAATCCTATTCCTAGTAGGACTCCTTCCCTAGCCGCACCAGAAGAGGTTGCCCGGCCTCCCTCTCCTGCTCCTTTATATACGGGGGCAGGGGGGCACCCAAAGACACACAAGTTGAATTGTTTTAGCCGTGTGCGGTGCCCCCTCCACAGAATCACACCTCGGTCATACCGTCGCGGAGCTTAGGCGAAGCCCTGCGCCGGTGAACACATCATATCCGTCACCACGCCGTCGTGCTGACGAAACTCTCCCGTGAAGCTCAACTGGATCAAGAGCTCGTGGGACGTCATCAAGCTGAACGTGTTCTGAACGCGGAGGTGCCGTACGTTCGGTGTTTGATCGGTTGGATCACGAAGAAGTTCGACAACATCAACCGCGTCACTTTCCGCTTCCGGTCTACGAGGGTACGTAGACACACTCTTCCCTCTCATTGCTATGCATCTGGTAGATAGATCTTGCGTGATCGTAGGAAAATTTTGAAATACTACGTTCCCCAACAGAAACATCTAGAATTGCGGATCTCAAATCCATACGTGTTCACCCTAATTTTCTTACTTTTGCAAGAGACCCTTTTGACACTTTAGAATTTCTTGATTTCTTGCCCAAGAGTTTGATTATTCATAGAGACAAATAAGTGCCCAAGAACCATAAGTGCTTAATCAAATAATTGCCTTCCAAGGATGTGTCAGGACCGGTCCTTCAGTAAAATAATTACCGGAAGGCCGGCCTTTTTATTAAACCAGCGAGGAATATTATTACCCGCTGGCAGACAAATCCTTGATACATAATTCCAGTACACTGAATATTATACAAGGTTGAGCTGGGGGTTGCTCAACAATTTTATTACAAGCGCGCCCATATAATACATAAAGGCAGATATGACACATGGCAGGGTGGCATACTACTAACTCGTAATAAAAGGTGGTGGATATGTCACAGCGAAGTGGATGATGTGACTCCAATATATTACAGTTCATCGAGTGTCGGAGTGAGGCCCGATGAATTTATTTGGTGGTAGGCGGAAGCGGTTATAAAACAGTGATCAACTCCAGGATCGCAAGGGACTGACTGGGACTCCACTAGACGTCAGACTCGCTATCGAACTCTTCATCCATGAGATCGCCTTCGTCCACATCTGGCCAAATCAACAAGCCAGGTGAGTACTTTGAATGTACTCGCAAGACAGTTCAGACTTAAGATATAACAAATGCCAACATGACGCATATGAGTATTCCAGCAAAATGCGACTGGAATAAAATATTAATGAGCTGTACGCAACGATAGAAGTCGGGCGGTAATCCTCCCGAAATCCATAAGATAAATAGAAGGAGACCAAATGTGTGTCTGAATGACGCCTCGTAAGAAAATAATAAATGATAGCAGGCCACAGTCGGTCGTCTGAGCGACACCACATAAAGGGCTTATAGAAAAATAAATAACAAGAATGCCTCAGTTGGACGTCTGAGCGACATCGCATAAAGGGCTTATAAATTAAAAGAATGCCACAGTCGGACGTCTGAGCGACATCACATAAAGGGCTTATAAATAAAAAGAATACCGCAGTCGAACGTCCGAGCGACATCACATAAAGGGCTTATAAATTAAAAGAATGCCACAGTCGGACGTCTGAGCGACATCACATAAAGGGCTTATAAAGTAAAAGAATGCCACAGTCGGACGTCTGTGCGACATCACATAAAGGGCTTATAAATAAAAAGAATGCCACAGTCGGACGTCTGAGCGACATCACATAAAGGGCTTATAAAGAACAAGAGTATAACGATGAAATACTTCTGGAAGTAAATTAATTCAGAGATAGTTGGTGAGTTCATCTACCAAATGAACTTTGACGAAAACACTACTCTGGTTACGCAACAAGAATATACTAGAGACGGTCACCGGGTTGACATGAAGATTGACCGTAGGCCATAAACATGGCTACTGTAGGAATTTTAACTCTGCAGAGCTTGTACTATTAACTCATAGCCAACGGACTCTACTAGCCATGGGGACTAGTTCCGTCTACGGTGTTTTAGTAGAAACCCAGCTAACCAGTACACACCCATTTAACATCCTGCTGTCCGGAATCACCCGTGAAAACATTCACGAAAAACTTTAAGACGGGGAGGCTACAACCTCGAATAGCATGGGATCAAATTTATATATGCGCGCTCTAAGGGGTGCCCCCCTCTCGGTCCCAACCGGAAACACCCATGCCCCCTGACCGGATGACGGGCTTTAATCCAAGACCATGGAACCCTCATCCCGGCCCCTCTACTTGGTGTGTACTCGGGAAGTGGTTTACAACTGACTAGACAGTAATCTCAGCAGACGGCCTATGATAGTACCAAAAGGAGATGAACAGAATCATGACATGATCTCCGTTGATACTGAGTTAACCAAATACTGGCATGCTCCAACAATACCAGCATTCCACCCATCATGTCACCACATGACCGAGGTGGTTCAACCATTATCATTCGGGGCTCACCCCGAAGCTTCCTTGCATGAAATATAACCATACACATATGCTTATATGACCATGCTTATGAAAAGAACTACTCGAGCGAAACATGCAACACACTCATCATATCAAATGTTCAAACATGCTTGCCTGGTTCTGAGAAGTCGGAGTCTAACTCGGTGTGGTTCGCGGCTCCGTCACATCCTTCGGTATCTACGTATTCAAACAAATGTATACTAACATAAATACCGCGCCTGCAAATAAAGTTGCTCCAAAATTTTCCACATAAATATGACAAAAAACTAGATAGAAAACTAAAGAGGACAGAAAAAGAATCAACTGAAAATCATCTTTAGTTAAAAAGATATTAGAGTTTCTGTCCAGGGACTCATATGTAATGAAACAGAAAAGTTCCAGGGGCTAGAATAGAAAACAGCAAAGCGAATCGGTACGCAGTACGTCAACCGCAGAGGGAAAACGTACTTTGCCCGAAGGCGCTTACAGAAAACGATTCGGAGGGGAGAGGTGTGAGGCTGACAAGGGGCCCCACATGTCAGATTTGAAATCTGGAATAGAGTCGCGCCGACGCCGGTACTGCGGTGGTCGCCGGCGCCAATCCATGGCGAGTTAGGGGAGGGGAGTGATACGTACGGCTTCTCGTTGACCTTCCGCGTCGATGGTGGTGGAGTTGAGCGTCGGCGAGCCCCACGTCGACGGCGACCCTGTCTCCGGCGGACGGCGGCTCGGTGGTCGTGGGCCTCGTCGGAGAGGGTTCCTGGGATCAAATTGAAGTGGGGGTTATGTCTAGGTGGGTGCCAGGGTGCTACGCTCGAGTCCACGGCGGCGGAGAAGCTCTCACCGGAGTGAACGAAGCTGGAGCCCGAGGCGGAGGGAGTTGGCCAGAGTTGGAGAAGAAGGGCCCCTCGAGGCTCTTCCAGAGACTGGGCGTGGTCTAGGGAGGTAGTGGAGATGTGCGGGCTCGAGAACGAGCTCGGGGGTGCCTTATATAGCCGGCCCTAGGCGGTTGCCGTGAATGGATAAGTCCGGCGAGTCGATTACGGTGATGCAGTGGTTGGACGGCGGAGTTAGGGGCTTGAGCATCGACTAGAAGGCGTAGTGGTTCCATTCCCGCACCTAACTCAGTAGGGGGGAGAGAGTTACGGGCTGTCCTCGATGGAACGGCCGCGCGGCACGTCGGCGGCAGAAAACGCGCTCTACGCGCGCCAGGCCACGGCGACGGTGCGGCAGGTGTGCTGGCACTGGAGGTGGACACGCGGAGCGCTGGGGTGCTTTGGGCGGCGCCAAACGGCGTCGAGTTGCGGGGTTACTTCTGTCAGCCGCCACGGGCGGCACTGTTGCCGTGGCAGTCGCCGGCGCGGTCGGGCCAGGGCGCCACCGACGCCCAGAAGCAGCCAAGCAACCGTGCGGCGCTCTGGATAAGAAGATGGTGCAGTGCAGCGTCGAGCCAAGGAGGGTACTGGTGAGATTGTCGAAGCTGCCTGACGAAACTGACGAACTGTCGAACTGTTTGTCGACAGTTTCAGTTAACAGCTTCTGAACTTGATAGTACAGTGCATGCTAAGTGTTTGATGAAATGTTTCTGGCATGTGTGAAATATTTTTGGTGCTGATATTTGGTGGAGTGGCCTCTTGATGCGTCTAGAGGCTGCCTGATTTTTCACAGGATTTTTGGAAGAAGATAAATATGAATTTCACCAAATTTTGCAAATCTGGCCCAAACTTGCAGCAGGTGAAATTTGAAAATTTTGAACTGTGGACCAGTGAAACAAGATGGATCTAGGTCGTGGGTACTAAGGACCATCTAGGAGAGTTGGTTTGAAATCAAATAACTAGATGGAAAAGGTGGCTCCTTTGTAAATCACCCAGGTCCACTATAAAAGACAGAAATAGTTTTGGAGTGAAATAAATAGAGGAAAAATCCCAATAAGGTCAAAACTTACTGGAATTGATGAGATACTTTCCCTAAGGTGTGAAGAGGGTTTTGGAGATAGATATTTCTGTTGGGGTTATGGCAAGATGAAAGGTTGGAGGGGAGGATAAGTCCAAGATCAAATTTGAAAGACATAACTCAAGTAGGGGAGAATTCAAACAACCTCTTTGAAACTCAATTTGGGCTTGAGCCAACCCCAGAGAAGATCTTCAAGGTCAAAAAAACCAAGCTTGAGGAAACACCAAAAACTTTGGCCAGAAAGATTTTAGAAGAGGCTCAATAAAAGATCAAACAACCCTCTTCCAAAAGGCCAAAAGTTTGGAAGAAAACCAACTCAAAAATTTGGGGTGTTACAACACCTACCCCCTTAGGAAAAATCTCGTCCCCAAGATTTCAGCTGATCCTCAAATAGGTGTGGGTGTTCTGTCCGAAGGAAAGCTTCCCTTTCCCATGTTGCCTCAACCTCAGTGTGATTACTCCACTGAACCTTGAGAAATTTAATTGACTTCTGACGGGTTCTCCTTTCAGACTCCTCCAAAAAATTTACTGGGTGTTCCCGGTAGGTGAGATCTGGTTGCACATCCAGGTTTTCATGTGACACATGTTTCTCTGGGTTGCTTACACACTTCCGTAGTTGCGAGACGTGGAACACGTCGTGGACGTCTGACAGTTCCTTGGGAAGGTTCAGTTGATAAGCTACTGTGCCTCTCCGTGCAATTATATGGAAGGGTCCGATGAATCGGGGTGCTAGTTTCCCTTTGACTTTGAATCGTTGCAGTCCTCTCATAGGTGATACACGTAAGTATACGTCTTCACCGGGCTCAAAACTTATTTCCCGATGCTTTTGACCGTAATAGCTCTTCTGTGGGCTTTGAGCGGTTTTGAGTCGATCCCGTATTATTTTTACTCTCTCCTCAGCTTCCTTTAACGTATCTGGGCCGAATATACGACTGTCCCCTGTTTCCGACCAGTTTAATGGAGTACGTCATCTTTGTCCGTACAAGGCTTCGAAAGGTGCCATCTGTAGGCTAGCTTGGTTACTATTGTTGTATGCAAACTCGGCATATGGTAAGCTTTCCTCCCAACTGGTCCCATATGTGAGGACACATGCCCTTAGCATGGCTTCAAGTATTTGATTTACTCGTTCCGTTTGTCCTCCAGTCTGGGGGTGATAAGCTGTACTGAATGTTAGTTGCGTTCCGAGGGCTTGCTGCAACTGGTCCCAAAATTTGGAGACGAACTGAGTACCTCTGTCATATATTATAGTCTTGGGAACCCCATGTAGGCATACTATACGGGCGAGGTAAAGCTAGGCGAGCTTTTGGGTGGTGTGGGTTGTTTTGACTGGTATGAAATGTGCCACCTTGGTCAGTCTATCCGTGATGACCCATATGGCATCATTACCGTGTTGAGACCGTGGTAGTCCAACAATAAAATCCATTCCAATATCGTCCCATTTCCATTCTGGTATCTTGTTTGGCTGTAATAGCCCTGCGGGTTTTTGGTGCTCGGCTTTAATGCTTTGACATGAATCGCAGCATGCGATAAATGTGGCTATATCCCTCTGCATGCCGTGCCACCAAAATCTTTCCTGAAGGTCCTTGCACATTTTCGTCCCTCCAGGGTGGATTGAGTATGGAGCAGTGTGGCTTTCTGCTAGGATTTGCTCTTTAAGGTCGCTGCTATTTGGTACGCAAAGTCTGTCTCCGAACCATAATATTCCTTCACTGTCTATGGTGAATTTTGAGGCCTTGCCCTGACTTACTTTTCTTTTTATCCTTTCGATGTTGGGGTGTCCATGCTGAGCCTTCTTTATTTGTTCTATTAGTGTAGGCTGTATTTCCAGCTTGGTCACTTCGCCTTCAGTGACCATCATTAGGTTGAGTCTGGCGAATTCTTGCTGAAATTCGGGTCTCAAGCTTTGTATGCTGCTGCTGTTCGGGCTGGGGTTACGGCGGAGAGCATCTGCTACCACGTTTGCTTTTCCTGGGTGATAGTGGATACCAACGTCGTAATCTTTTACCAGTTCCAGCCAGCATTGTTGTCATAAATTGAGCTCTGGCTGCATGAAAATATATCTGAGGCTCTTATGGTCCGTATATATTTCACAGCGATTTCCAAGCAGAAAGTGTCTCCACTCCTTAAGTGCATGTATGACTGCTGCCAACTCCAAATCGTGAGTAGGATAATTTTCTTCATGTTTTCGTAGTTGCCGGGAAGCGTACGCGACTACTTTGCCTTCTTGCATTAGTACGCATCCGAGGCCTTTCCGGGATGCGTCGTAATATACTTCAAAACTCTTGTGTGTGTCTGGTAAAATTAATATTGGGGTTGTTGTTAATCTCTTTTTGAGTTCTTGGAAGCTTTTCTCACATGCTTCGGTCCACACGAATTTCTTATCCTTCTTGAGTAACTGTGTCATTGGTTTGGCTATGGTGGAAAATCCTTCAATAAACCTTATGTAATATCCGGCCATATCGAGGAAACTTCGTATGTCCGTTACACTTGCTGGTGACTTCCAGCCAAGTACAGCCTTGACCTTATCTGGGTCCACAGCAACTCCTTCTTGTGTTAATACGTGTCCTAGGAAACCCACTTGCTTCATCCAAAATTCACATTTGCTGAATTTGGCGTAAAGTTGGTGTTTCCTTAATTCTCCCAGTACAATGCGGAGGTGTTCAGCATGTTCTTCCGGTGTCTTTGAATATACCAAGATATCATCAATAAATACCACCACAAATTTGTCCATGAATTTCATAAATACTTTGTTCATGAGGTGGACGAAATATGCGGGGGCATTGGTCAGTCCAAACGGCATTACTGTAAATTCATAAAGTCCGTATCTTGAGGTGAATGCTGTTTTTGGGATATCTTATGTTCGTACTTTCAGTTGATGATAACCTGACCTTAAATCGACTTTTGAGAAAACCTTGGCTTGCGCGAGCTGGTCAAATAAATCATTTATCCGTGGCATCGGATATTTGTTCTTGATGGTGACCATGTTGAGCGCTCGGTAGTCTATACACAACCTCATGGTCCCATCCTTCTTTTTGGCAAATAATACCGGCGAACCCCAAGGTGAGGAGCTGGCCCGTATAAATCCTTTGTCTAGCAGTTCCTTTATTTGCTTCTTTAGTTCAACCAACTCGGATGGTGCCATTATGTATGGTTTCTTATATATGGGGGTGGTTCCCGGTGCTAGCTGAATAATGAATTCTATTTCTCTGTCTGGTGGCATGCCTGGTAGTTCTTCGGGAAATATGTTCGGAAATTCACATACAACTGGAACCTTGCTTAACTCAGAAGTATCAATTTTGTTTAATTTTGGTTGCCGCGACACCGGTCTTTCCTGAGCTGCGACTCTTATTGTCTTTCCGTGATGATGAGTAAGAATCATTGTCCTGTTAAAGCAGTCGATAAATCATGTATTGGTGGTTAGCCAATCCATACCCAGGATGACATCCAGTCCCTTGTTTTCCAACACGATGAGGTTTGCGGGAATTTCTAATCCCTCAATTTCAATGGTCAAACCTTGGCAGTAACTCTGAGTGATCTGCTTACTTCCAGGGGACTTGATGGTCATTGATTTTCCCAAGGGAAGCATTGAAAAACCATGTTGCAAAGCAAAACTCTTCGAAATGAACGAATGAGAAGCTCCAGAATCAAACAAAACCGTGGCAGGTATAGTGTTGACAGGGAACGTACCGAGTACGATATCCGGTGCATCCTGTGCTTGCTCCTTGGTCACATGGTTTAGGTGGCCTTTCCTGTGATTGTTATTGGGGTTGAAGTTGTTGCGCTTGGGCGCGGAATTATTTCCGTTGCTGTTTGGCTTCGGCGCTGAGTTTCTTGGCTTAGGGCACTGTTTAGCATAGTGTCCCTCTTCTCCACATGCGTAGCAGGTAACACCCGGGCGATAGGTGAAATCCTTGTCTCTTGCATGAAATTCTTGTTTGGACGGGTGTCATTGGTCGTGGGTCTGTTCACCCCATTCCTCTGGAAATTCACCTTATTCTTGTTGTTGCGAGGGTGGTTGGTCTGATCCCTTTTTCTCTTGCGAATGTCTTCCAGACTGCGACGTTCATTTTCCAGCGTAATGGCTTTGTCTACCAGTGTCTTGAAATTTGGAAAAGTGTGTACGACTAACTGGCATTTTAGTGCTGGTGCCAGTCCGTCCAGTAATTTCTCCATCTTCTTATTTTCAGTCATTCGCTCTTCATTGGCATAACGGGATAATTGTGCAAACTGACTGTTGTACTCCTGTACTATCATGCCTCTTTGCTTGAGGTCATCAAATTCTCTTTTCTTGATCTTCATAATACTCTTAGGGATGTGTGCCCCACGAAAGCCTTCCTTGAAATCTTCCCAGGTGATATTACTTATGTCGGGATGCATAAGCAGAAAATTTTCCCACCATGACGCAGCTGCTCCAGTAAGGTAATGTGGTGCGTACAGCACCTTTTCACGGTCTGAGCATTGTGCCACAATTAATTTCCTTTCAATATCTCGAAGCCAATCATCGGCCTCCAGAGGTTTGTCTGTGTGCGAAAACGTCGTTGGACGCGTCTTCTGAAATTCAGATAATTTTGAGTGCTGCTGGTATGGCTCCCGGTGATTTCCCATGTTAATGACATGGTTCATCATTTCTTGGTGCTGTTGCTGACTTTGCTCGTAAAGACGGCACACTTGAGAAAATGCTGTCTCACTGCCCTGCTGACTTGACTGCCCCTGTGTGAAATTGTTGTCTGTCTGTGTGCCATAATTTTCTTCCGGCGGACTTGGCATGGAACGTGTCCAGGGACGAGTCATTTCTTACTCAGGGGTAATAAAGCAAAAATCCTGAGAAGAACCGAGCAGCAAAATAAACCAAGATTTTGCAAAAGCGACAAAACACGAGCTCGAAAGAGAATTTTGAAATAAACTGGTTGATTTCGCACGGAGAAGGACCGCTAGTACATATTTTACACGCAGGTTCTAATTATACATACGTCACTCAGGGTGTGCGTACACATCCTGACATGTTATTTAAAACTAGTGCACTCCTCCAAGATCCTACATGATGCGCAAATAGACTACTCCCATCAACCTATTTTACATATCACACACATATTACAAGCGAGGACAGTGCGTTGCGGAATAACGCACTAGTCGGAGATGTTGAAGATTTCCCTCGGCCTGCCGAGGGTAAGGCCCAGAGGTGCTTGAGACTCCACTTCCTCCTCACTAATAGGCTCCAGGCGCGGAGTATGGGCACAAGGTGTCGAAGCAGGTGCAGCAGGCGGTGCAGCTCTGACTGGGGTAGGAGCAATGACCTGGTCAAACTCCTCAGTGGTAGGCAGACGGCGAGTGGTGACTATGATGGAAGGTGCGTAGGATGCGGCGGACGAGACAAATGTCATTGGTGGTGCAGTATGGAGTAGCTCCCTCCTGTTGGCGGAGCCACTCTGGACAAATTCCATACGAGTAGCCACCAAGTCATCCACAAGATTATCAAAGGTTGCCTCAAGTGCCTTGAGGTACTCAACCATTGATTCAATGGCTTCATCACGCTCCCCATTTGCGCACGCAAATGCGTAGTGGCACGTGTAGGGTACGTGGCATGGGAGGTAACGGTAGCGACAAGTCTTCATTGAAGGAAGAATGTCCCGAAGACGAGCTATCGCCTCACGGGCAGCCATTTGCATGGCATGCCTCTCCGTAGGCATGGCTCTGCCCACAAATCGGAGGCGGCGTGCTTCAGAACGCCCTCCTTTGAAGTGCACCACGGCCTAATGCATAGACACGCTGTCGTTGAGATTGTGATGGTACAGTGTAAACTCTGGACGGGTGGATGGCCCGATCGAGACTTTGGTGATGGTGAAGAGGAGCTTGACAAACCCCTCAGGAATGTTGGCGAACATCTGTGCATCATAGTCGTTGCTGGCCATCTACATAAGTAGACAAAAATTCCGAATAGTCAAGTCATAAATTTATGCTGACCAACAGAAAAATTGCTACAGATGTAAAAATGCTGAAAAGCAAATTTTTCGCTAATAACCAATTAGCGAGCGCACCTAGTGGCTTCCTACAGTCAGCCTGGCTCTGATACCAAGGTTGTCAGGACCGGTCCTTCAGTAAAATAATTACCGGAAGGCCGACCTTTTTATTAAACCAGCGAGGAATATTATTACCCGCTGGCAGACAAATCCTTGATACAGAATTCCAGTACAATGAATATTATACAAGGTTGAGCTGGGGGTTGCTCAACAATTTTATTACAAGCACGCCCATATAATACATAAAGGCGGATATGACACAAGGCAGGGTGGCATACTACTAACTCGTAATAAAAGGTGGTGGATATGTCACCAGCGAAGTGGATGATGTGACTCCAATATATTACAGTTCATCGAGTGTCGGAGTGAGGCCCGCTAAATTTATTTGGTGGTAGGTGGAAGCGGTTATAAAACAGTGATCAACTCCAGGATCGCAAGGGACTCCACTAGTCGTCGGACTCGCTACCGAACTCTTCATCCATGAGATCGCCTTCGTCCACATCTGGCCAAATCAACAAGCCAGGTGAGTACTTTGAATGTACTCGCAAGACAGTTTGGACTTAAGATATAACAAATGCCAACATGATGCATATGAGTATTCCAGCAAAATGCGACCGGAATAAAATATTAATGAGCTGTATGCAACGATAGAAGTCGGGCGGTAATCCTCCCGAAATCCGTAAGATAAATAGAAGGAGACCAAACGAGTGTCTCAATGACGCCTCGTAAGAAAATAATAAATGATAGCAGGCCACAGTCGGGCGTCTGAGCGACACCACATAAAGGGCTTATAGCAAAATAAATAACAAGAATGCCTCAGTCGGACGTCTGAGCGACATCGCATAAAGGGCTTATAAATTAAAAGAATGCCACAGTCGAACGTCTGAGCGACATCACATAAAGGGCTTATAAATTAAAAGAATGCCGCAGTCGGACGTCTGAGCGACATCACATAAAGGGCTTATAAATAAAAAGAATGCCCCAGTCGGACGTCTGTGCGACATCACATAAAGGGCTTATAAATAAAAAAGAATGGCACAGTCGGACTTCTGAGCGACATCACATAAAGGGCTTATAAAGAACAAGAGTATAACGATGAAATACTTCTGGAAGTAAATTAATTCAGAGATAGTTGGTGAGTTCATCTACCAAATGAACTTTGACGAAAACACTACTCTGGTTACCCAACAATAATATACTACAAACGGTCACCGGGTTGACATGAAGATTGACCCTAGGCCATAAACATGGCTACTGAAGGAATTTTAACTCTGCAGAGCTTGTACTATTAACTCATAGCCAACGGACTCTACTAGCCATCGGGACTAGTTCCGTCTACGGTGTTTTAGTAGAAACCCAGCTAACCAGTACACACCCATTTAACATCCTGCTGTCCGGAATCACCAGTGACAACATTCATGAAAAACTTTAAGACGGGGAGGCTACAACCTCGAATAACATGGGATCAAATTTATATATGCGCGCTCTAAGGGGTGCCCGCCTTTCGGTCCCAACAGGAAACAACCATGCCCCCTGACCGGATGACGGGCTTTAATCCAGGGCCATGGAACCCTCATCCCGGCCCCTCTACTTGGTGTGTACTCGGGAAGTGGTTTACAACTGACTAGACCGTAATCTCAGCAGACGGCCTATGATAGAACCAAAAGGAGATGAACGGAATCATGACATGATCTCCGTTGATACTGAGTTAACCAAATACTGGCATGCTCCAACAATACCAGCATTCCACCCATCATGTCACCACATCACCGAGGTGGTTCAACCATTATCATTCGGGGCTCACCCAAAGCTTGCTTGCATGAAATATAACCATACACATATGCTTATATGACCATGCTTATGAAAAGAACTACTCGAATAAAACATGCAATACACTCATCATATCGAAGGTTCAAACATGCTTGCCTGGTTCTGAGAAGTCGGAGTCTAACTCGGTGTGGTTCGCGGCTCCGTCACGTCCTTCGGTGTCTACGTATTCAAACAAATGTATACTAACATAAATGCCGCGCGTGCAAATAAAGTTGCTCCAAACATTTCCACATAAATATGACAAAAAACTAGATAGAACACTAAAGAGGACAGAAAAACAATCAACTCAAAATCATCTTTAGTTAAAAAGATATTAGAGTTTCTATCCAGGGACTCATCTGTAATGAAACATAAAAGTTCCAGGGGCTAGAACAGAAAACAGCAAAGCGAATCAGTACGCAGTACGTCAACCGCAGAGGGAAAACGTACTTTGCCCAAAGGCGCTTACAGAAAACGATTCGGATGGGAGAGGTGTGAGGCTGACAAGGGGCCCCACACGTGAGGTTTGAAATCTGGAACAGAGTCGCGCCGGCGCCGGTCATGCGGTGGTCCCCGGCGCCGATCCACGGCGAGTTAGGGGAGGGGAGTGATACGTACGGCTTCTCGGTGACCTTCCGCGTCAAATGGTGGTGGAGTTGAGCGTCGGCGAGCCCCACGTCGACGGTGACCCTGTCTCCGGCGGACGGCGGCTCGGGTGGTCTTGGGCCTCGTCGGAGAGGGTTCCTGGGATCAAATTGAAGTGGGGGTTAGGTCTAGGTGGGTGCCAGGGTGCTACGCTCGAGTCCACGGCGGCGGAGAAGCTCTCACCGGAGTGAACGATGCTGGAGCCCGAGGCGGAGGGAGTTGGCCGGAGTTGGAGAAGAAGGGCCCCTCGAGGCTCTTCCAGAGGCTGGGCGTGGTCTAGGGAGGTAGTGGAGATGTGTGGGCTCGAGAACGAGCTCGGGGGTGCCTTATATAGCCGGCACGAGGCGGTTGCCGTGAATGATTAAGTCCGGCGAGTCGATTACGGTGATGCAGTGGTTGGACGGCGGAGTTAGGGGCTTGAGCATCGACTAGAAGGTGTAGTGGTTCCATTCCCGCACCTAACTCAGCAGGGG
The DNA here is from genome assembly GCA_902687465.1 of Secale cereale. NCBI lineage: Eukaryota > Viridiplantae > Streptophyta > Magnoliopsida > Poales > Poaceae > Secale > Secale cereale. The sequence goes on from LR738709.1 coordinate 355,236,246, forward strand.
AGAGAGAGTTACGGGCTGTCCTCGACGGAACGGCCGTGCGGCACGTCGGCGGCAGAAAACGCGCTCTGCGCGCGCCAGGCCACGGCGATGGTGCGGCAGGCGTGCGCTGGCACTGGAGGTGGACACGCGGAGCGCTAGGGTGCTTTAGGCGGCGCCAAACGGCGTCGAGCTGCGGGGTTACTTCTGTCAGCCGGCACGGGCGGCGCTGTTGCCGTGGCAGTCACCGGCGCGGTCGGGCCAGGGCGCCACCGACGCCCAGAAGCAGCCAAGCAACCGTGTGGCACTCTGGATAAGAAGATGGTGCAGTGCAGCATCGAGCCAAGGAGGGTACTGGTGAGATTGTCGAAGCTGCCTGACGAAACTGATGAACTGTCGAACTGTCTGTCGACAGTTTTAGTTAACAGCTTCTGAACTTGATAGTACAGTGCATGCTAAGTGTTTGATGAAATGTTTCTGGCATGTGTGAAATATTTCTGGTGCTGATATTTGGTGGAGTGGCCTCTTGATGCGTCTAGAGGCTGCCTGATTTTTCACAGGATTTTTGGAAGAAGATAAATATGAATTTCACCAAATTTTGCAAATCTGGCCCAAACTTGCAGCAGGTGAAATTTGAAAATTTTGAACTGTGGACCAGTGAAACAAGATGGATCTAGGTTGTGGGTACTAAGGACCATCTAGGAGAGTTGGTTTGAAATCAAATAACTAGATGGAAAAGGTGGCTCCTTTGTAAATCACCCAGGTCCACTATAAAAGACAAAAATAGTTTTGGAGTGAAATAAATAGAGGAAAAATCCCAATAAGGTCAAAACTTACTGGAATTGATGAGAGACTTGCCCTAAGGTGTGATGAGGGTTTTGGAGATAGATATTTCTGTTGGGGTTATGGCAAGATGAAAGGTTGGAGGGGAGGATAAGTCCAAGATCAAATTTGAAAGACATAACTAAAGTAGGGGAGAATTCAAACAACATCTTTGAAACTCAATTTGGGCTTGAGCCAACCCCAGAGAAGATCTTCAAGGTCAAAAAAACCAAGCTTGAGGAAACACCAAAAACTTTGGCCAGAAAGATTTGAGAATAGGCTCAAGAAAAGATCAAACAACCCTCTTCCAAAAGGCCAAAAGTTTGGAAGAAAACCAACTCAAATATTTGGGGTGATACACGATGGCAATACCTAGATTTATCTTGTATCGTGCCTAGCTAGGGTCGTAAAATGATAGCGCTTCTTGGGAGGCAACTCAACTTTATGTTTTCTGTTAGGGAATAAATATTGCATCTAGCCTTTGATTAGATGTGGTTTCATGTTTTGTTTAGTGTTTGTGCCAAGTAGAACCTTTGGGAAGACTTGTGTGAAGTTTATGTGATCTTGCTGTGAAAAACAGTATCATTAGCACTCGCTAAAGTAGTCTTCAGATTTTCTGGAGCATGATTTTTAGTTGATTCTTTTTGCAGATGATTTTTAGACAATTTCCGCAAATTTACCAATTTAGTATGAATTTTTTGGAGTTCCAGAAGTAGGCGAAACCTGCAGATTACTACAGACTATTCTGTCTTTGACAGATTCTGTTTTTCGTGTGTTGTTTGCTTATTCCGATGCATCTATGAGTAGTATTGGAGGATATGAACCATAGAGAAGTTGGAATACAGTAGGTTTAACACCAATATAAACAAAGAATGAATTCATTGCTGCACCTTTGAGTAGTGGTTTGCTTTCTTATACTAACGGAGCTCATGAGAATTTTTGTCAAAGTTTTGTGTTGGGAAGTTTTCAAGTTTTGAGTATTGATTTGATGGACTATGGAACAAGGAGTAGCAAAGGCCTATGCTTGGGGATGCCCATGGCACCCCAAGTAAATTCAAGATAATCAAAAGCCTAAGCTTGGGGATGCCCCGGGAAGGCATCCCCTCTTTCGTCTTCATCCATCGGTAACTATACTTGGAGCTATATTTTTATTCGCAACATGATATGTGTTTTGCTTGGAGTGTCTTGTATAATTTGAGTCTTTGCTTGTTAGTTTTCCAAAATCATCCTTGCTAGACACACCTATTTGAGAGTGTTACATATGTCCTAGAAATTATTAGAACACTCTATGTGCTTCACTTATATCTTTTGAGTTGAATAGTTTTTGCTCTAGTGCTTCACTTATATCTTTTAGAGCACGGTGGTGGTAATATTTTGTAGATATTGTTGAACTCTCATGCTTCACTTATATCTATTTCAGATTCTATTAAAACAACATGGTAATGTGTTTAGTCTAAAGAAACTACTCTTCATGTGATAGACATCCAATGTCAATGTAGTAAAAAAAATCACACTAAGTGCATTGAATAAAATGAGAGGTTGGATGCTTGATAATTGTTTTGAGACATGAGGATAGTGATATTAAATTCATGCTAGTGGAATTATGAAATTGAGCAATACTTGTGTTAAGGTTAGAGATTCCCGTATCATGCACGTATGGTGAACCTCTATGTGACGAAGTTAGAGCATGAGGTATTTGTAGAGTGCCAACCTTTGTGTGGAGGTCGGGGGCGCGCGATGGTTAACTCCTACCAACCTCCCCCCTAGGAGCATGCATTGATTGATTTGTTTTGATGACTCATAGATTTTTGCAAAAAGTATATGAGTTCTTATGACTAATGTTGAGTCCATGGATTATACGCACTCTCACCCTTCCGCCATTGCTAGCCTCTCTTATACCGCGCAACTTTCGCCGTTGCCATAAACCCACTATATATCCTTCCTCAAAACAGCCACCATATTGTTCCTCAAAACATCCACCATATCTACCTATCACGGCATTTCCATAGCCATTCCGAGATATATTGACATGCAACTTTCCACCATTCCGTTCATATGACACGCATCATATTGTCATATTGCCATTACAGGATCATGTAGTTGACATTGTATTTGTGGCAATGCCACCATGCATAATTTTTATACATGTCACTCTTGTTTCATTGCACATACCAGTACACCGCCGGAGGCATTCATATAGAGTCATACTTTGTTGTTGTAGTATCGAGTTGTAAAGAAAGTGTGATGATCATCCTTATTAGAGCATTGTCCCATGGGAGGAAAGGCTAAATCTACAAAGCCCCTCCACAAAAAAAAGGCCAAAGAAAAAAAGAAAGGCCCAAAAAAAAGAAAAAGGAAAAAAAAGAAAAGAAAAAGGGACAATTGCTACTTTTTTTCCACACTTGTGCTTCAAAGTAGCACCATGTTCTTCATTGTAGAGAGTCTAATGCTTAGTCACTTTCATATACTAGTGGGAATTTTCATTATAGAACTTGGCTTGTATATTCCAACGATGGGCTTCCTCAAATGCCCTAGGTCTTCGTGAGCAAGCAAGTTGGATGCACACCCACTAGTTTCTTTTGTTGAGCTTTCATTCATATTTAGCTCTAGTGCATACGTTGCATGGCAATCCCTACTCACTCACATTGATATCTATTGATGGGCATCTCCATAGCCCGTTGATACGCCTAGTTGATGTGAGACTATCTCCCTCCTTTTTGCCTTCTCCACAACCACCTCTATTCCACCCATAGTGCTATGTCCATGGCCCACGCTCATGTATTGCGTGAAAGTTGAAAGGTTTGAAAAGATAGAGTATCAAAACAAGTGCTTGGCGGAAATCGGGGTTGTGCATGATATGAATATTTATGTGTGATAACGAGGGAGCATAGCCAACACTAGATGATTTTCTAGGGATAAATTTCTTTAGCCATAGTATTTTGAGAAGACATGATTGCTTTGTTAGTATACTTGAAGTATTGTTATTTCTTATTTCAATATAGACTTTTATCTTGAATCTTTCAGATCTGAACATTCATGCCACAGTTAAGAGAATTACATTGAAAAACTATATTGGTTAGCATTCCACATCAAAAATTCTTTCTTTATCATTTACCTACTCGAGGACGAGCAGGAATTAAGCTTGGGGATGCCGTATCCAACGTATCTATAATTTTTTATTGTTCCATTTTATTATTTATGAAGTCTCGGATGTTTAATGGGCTTTATCATTCACTTTTATATCATTTTTGGGACTAACCTACTAACCCAAAGGCCCAGTCCAGATTGTTGTTTTTTGCCTGTTTCAGGGTTTTGCAGAAAAAGAATATCAAATGGAGTCCAAATGGAATGAAACCTTCACGAGAGATATTTTTGGCCAAAATCACGCACGCGGAGCTTGAGAACCACGTCAGGTGATCGAGGGCTGTCCCACGAGGGTGGGGGGCGCGCCCCCTGCCTCGTGCCCCCTCGAGCGTCCCCCGGTGCCCTCCTTCTTCCTATATAAGTCTACGTACCCCAGAAACTTCGTGAACAGAGAGAAAACCCTAATTCCACCACCGTACCTTCTGTTCCCATGAAGATCCCATCTTGGATCCTATTCCGGAGCTCCACCGGAGGGGGATCCTTCATGGAGTTCTTCATCATCATCATCGCCCTCACCATGAGTTGTGAGTAGTTTACCAGAGACCTTCGGGTCCATAGCTAGTATCTAGATGGCTTCTTCTCTCTGTGGATCTCAATACAAAGTTCACATCGGTCTTCGAGGAGATCTATTCGATATAATCTCTTTTTGCGGAGTGTTTGTCGAGATCCGATGAATTGTGAGGTTATGATCAAGGTTATCTATGAAAGATATTTGGTTCTTCTCTGAACTTTTTATGCGTGCTCATAATATCCTTGCAAGTCTATTCAAATTATTGGTTTGGTTTGGCCTACTAGATCTATAGTTCTTGCAATGGGAGAAGTGCTTGGCTTACGGTTCAATCTTGTGGTGTCCTTTCCCAGTAATAGTAGGGGCAGCAAGGCACATATTGTATTGTTGCCATCAAGGATAAAAGATGGGGTTTATATCATATTGCGTGAGTTTATCCCTCTACATCATGTCATCTTGCTTAAGGCGTTACTCTGTTCTTATGAACTCAATACACTAGATGCATGCTGGATAGCGGTCGATGTGTGGAGTAATAGTAGTAGATGCTGGTAGGAGTCGGTCTACTTGTCTCAGACGTGATGCCTATATACAATGATCATGCCTAGATAGTCTCATAATTATTCGCTTTTCTATCAATTGCTCGACAGTAATTTGTATACCCGCCGTAGAATATCTCTATCATAAGAGAAGCCACTAGAAAAAACTATGGCCCCCGGGTCTATTCTCAACATATCAATCTACATCGACTTTAATTTTATAGCTTTTATTTGCTGTTCTGATAAACTAAAAATACCAAAAATATAAACTATCATCTCTATGAGATCTCACTTTCGTAAGTGACCGTAAAGGGATTGACGACCCCTTATCGCGTTGGCTGCGAAGTTCTTATTTGTTTGTGCAGGTGCGAGGGACTCGCGCATGGTCTCCTACTGGATTGATACCTTGGTTCTCAAAAACTGAGGGAAATACTTATGCTACTGTGCTGCATCTCCCTTTCCTCTTCGAGGGAATACAACGCAAGCTCAAGAAGTAGCACTAGCCCACACCCACTGTTATTCTGCGGCGACGGCAGCCTCACACCGCAGCCGAACCAGTGAACCCTTATACTCCTCTCCGCGTGGGCATCCACTGCCGCGTCTTCCCCGGCTCTGCATCGTCCCCTTCCTAGGCATCGCCGTCGTGCACGGCCCTGGTGCTCTCGGCGCGGCGTGGTCAACATGGTCAAGGAACGAGATCCATCGGAAGAGTACTGTCGTGGAGAGATTGATAGTTGGGTCCACGGCAGCCGCAAGGAAGTGCCTCCTTATTACACAAAAAATAATTATTCCTCCACCTGACAGCAGGGACCCACCGGACAAGCCCCCGTATTTGGCGAAAAAAACATTTCCTCCTCACTGCTGGGACCCACCGGACGGGCCACCGTATTTCGTGAAAAAAACGTTCCCCCCGCTATCAGCTCGGACCCACCGGAAGTGCCTCCTTATTACGCACAAAAAATATGAATAATCCCCCTGCTAGCTGGGACCCAGTATAGTGGGAGGCTGACTTGTGGGCCTACTAAGTTGACGGGGACGGAGGGCTTTGTCAACTTAGGCAATATGCACGATTCTATCTCCATTGACCGTACGATATCCATCCAACGGCCCTAGTGCTTCTTCAACCTCTGGTCTTCTTTCTCCAGCCGGCCAAACCAGCGTCGGTCGTGCCTCGTGCTCCTGCCTCCCGTGGCCGGTTGCGATGCCACGGAGGCCTCACCGCCCCCTACTACTCCCACCGCTGGCCAAGGCATCCCTCTACTCACCCACACCCCCTGTTATTCTGCGGCGACGGCAGCCTCACACCGCAGCGAACCAGTGAACCCTCCTACTCCTCTGGACATGGGCATCCACTGTCGCGTCTTCCCCGGCTCTGCGTTGTCCCCTTCCTAGGCCTCACCGTCGTCCACCGCCCTAGTGCTCTCGACGCGGCGTGGTCAATGTGGTCAAGGAATGGCTTCCATCGGACGTGGATTGTACGTAGAGAGACTGACAGCTGGGTCCACGGCCGTAGCAAGGAAGTGCCTCCTTATTACGCGAAAAATAATTATTCCTCCACCTGACAGCGGGGACCCACCGGACGGGCCACCGTATTTCATGAAAAAGACACCCCCCCTGACTGCTGGGACCCCTGACGTTCCCCCCGCTGTCAGCTCGGACCCACCGGAAGTGCCTCCTTATTACACACAAAAAAAATGAATACTCCCCCTGCTAGTTGGGACCCACCTTGGTGGGTGGCAGACTTGTGGGCCTACTAAGTTGATGGGGATGGAGTGCTTGGTCAACTTAGTCAATATGAACGATTCTAGCTCCAGTGATCGTACGATGTCCATCCAACGGCCGTAGTGCTTCTTCAACCTCTGGTCTTCTTGCTCCAGCCGCCCAAAGCAGTGCCGGTCGTGCCGAATGCTCCTGCCTCCCATGGCTGGTTGTGAAGTCGCGGAGGCCTCACCGCCCCTACTATTCCCACCGCTGGCCAGGCCATGCGGTGACAGCAGCCTCACACCACAGCTGAACCAGTGAACCCTCGTACTCCTCTCCGCGCGGGCTTCCACTGTCGCGTCTTCCCCGGCTCGCGCCCTCCCCTTCCTAGGCCTCGCCGTCGGCCACCGCCCTGGTGCTCTTGGCGCGGCGTGGTTAACGTGGTCAAGGAACGACTTCCATCGGAAGAGTACTGTACGTGGAGAGCCTGACAGCTGGGTCCATGGCAGCCGCAAGGAAGTGCCTCCTTATTACGCGGAAAATAATTATTCCTCCACCTGACAGCAGGGACCCATCGGACTGGCCACCGTATTAGGTGAAAAAACGTTTCCCCCCTGACTGCTGGGACCCAGCGGACGGGCCACCGTATTGCGCAAAAAAAACGTTCCCCCCGCTGTCAGCTCGAACCCACCAGAAGTGCCTCCTTATTATGCACAAAAGAATGAATACTCCCCCTACTAGCTGGGACCCAGTATAGTGGGAGGCTGACTTGTGGGCCTACTAAGTTGACGGGGACGGAGGGCTTTGTCAACTTAGTCAATATGCACGATTCGAGCTCCATTGACCGTACGATGTCCATCCAACGGCCATAGTGCTTCTTGAACATCTGGTCTTCTTGCTCCAGCCGCCCAAACCAGCGCCGGTCGTGCCTCGTGCTCCTGCCTCCCGTGGCCAGCTGCGATGCCGCGGAGGTCTCGCCGCCCCCTAATATTCCCACCGCTGGCCAGGCCCTGCGGCGACGGCAGTCTCACACTGCACCCAAACCAGTGAACCCTCGTACTCCTGCCCGCGCGGGCTTCCATTGTCGCGTCTTCCCCGGCTCCACGTCGTCCCCTTCCTAGGCCTCGCCGTCATCCACCGCCATGGTGCTCTCGATGCGGCGTGGTCAACATGGTCAAGGAACGACTTCCATCGGAAGAGTACTGTACGTGGAGAGGCTGACAGCTGGGTCCACGGCAGCCGCAAGGAAGTGCCTCCTTATTACGCGGAAAATAATTATTCCTCCACCTAACAGCAGGGACCCACCGGACGGGCCACCGCATTTGGCGAAAAAATGTTTCCCCCCTGACTATTGGGACCCACTGGACGGGCCACCGTATTGCGCAAAAAAAACGTTCCCCCCGCTGTCAGCTCAGACCCACCGAAAGTGCCTCTTTATTATGCACAAAAAAATGAATACTCCCCCTGCTGGTTGGGACCCACCTTGGTGGGAGGCTGACTTGTGGGTCTCCTTAGTTGACGGGGACGGTGTAATTTGTCAACTTAGTCAATATGAACAATTATAGCTCCTGTGACCGTACGATGTCCATCCAACGGCCATAGTGCTTCTTCAACCTCTGGTCTTGTTGCTCCAGCCGCCCAAAGCAGCGCCGGTCGTGCCGCATGCTCCTGCCTCCCGTGGTTGGCTGTGCTGCCGCGGAGGCCTCAACGCCCCCTACTATTCCCACCGCTAGCCAGACCATCCCTCTACTCACCCACACCCCCTGTTATTCTACGGCGACGGCACCCTCACACCGTAGCGAACCAGTGAACCCTCGTACTCCTCTACGCATAGGCATCCACTGTCGGGTCTTCCTCAGCTCCGCGTCGTCTCGGCGATGGCAGCCTCACACCGCAGCGAACCAGTGAACCCTCGTACTCCTCTACGCATGGGCATCCACTGCCGGGTCTTCCCAGTCTCCGCGTCGTCCCCTTCCTAGGCCTCGCCGTCGTCCATCGCCCTAGTGCTCTCAGTGCGGCGTGGTCAACGTGGTCAAGGAATGGCTTCACCGGACGTGCACTGTACATGGAGAGGCTGACAGCTGGGTCCACGGCCGCAGCAAGGAAATGCCTCCTTATTACGCCCAAAATAATTATTCCTCCACCTGACAGCGGGGACCCACCGGATGGGCGCCCGTATTTCGTGAAAAAAAGTTTCCCCTGACTGTTGGGACCCACCAGCTACATCTTCGCACGCAAGGAAGTGCGTCTGGCCAAAAAAAACGATTCGCCCCCGTGACTGCTGGGACCCACCAGCTACATCTTCGCACGCAAGGAAGTGTGTCCGGGTAAAAAAAAGATTCGCTCCCCTGACTGCTGGGACCCACCAGCTACATCTTCGCACGCAAGGAAGTGCCTGACAGTCGGGACCCACCTAGTCGAAACGTACATAGCGTTGTCATTCTGGTCGCAAACGTGTACGTACATACTGGTCGATATAGAGGCGTGCACGTGTCGTAGTAGAGGTGCGCACGTAGCATGTACATGTACGTACAGCGACAAGTGTGCAAGAAAGAAAATACGGCCACGTACGTACATACGTGCAGGGTCTCGAACACCTACTCGCGCATACGTATGACCAGGGCTCGTGTACATGGCTGGTTCGGAACGGAGAAACAGCGTTGTCGTCTTGTTCATGGGGAGCTAACCGGCTGGGTCGGAACGGAATGCGTCGTCGTGTTCATCGGGAGGGCTTGGATGGACCAGCCGATGGAAACAAGGCCTGGCGTACCGCAGAACGGAGGAAATGGCCTTGTGTTCAAGCGGCCACATTCGAAACGGGTTCCTGTTCATCGGGAGGGGTTTGGCGTACCGCAAAACGGAGGAAACGGACCTCCTACGGTCGAAACGGGGGTCCTGTTGATCGGGAGGGGTGTGGCATACCGCAAAACGGAGGAAACAGACTTGTGTTGGAGTGCTACGGTCGAAACGGGGGTCCCGTTGATCAGGAGGGGTGTGGCGTACCGCAAAACGGAGGAAACAGACTTGTGTTCGAGCGCTACGGTCAAAACGGGGGTCCTGTTCATCGGGAGGGGTGTGGCGTACCGCAAAACGGGACTCCACGGGATACTGTTCATCACCACCGTCGACCCCTCCAGCCTCCACGGGCTACTATTCATCCACCGTCGACCTCGTCCAGCCTCCACCAGCGACTGTTCAGCCTCCACCGCGCACTCCTCCACCGGCTAGTGTTCAACCAGCCCTCTCCACGGGCTCCTGTTCAACCAGCCCTCTCCACGGGCTCCTGTTCAACCACCCCTCCACGGGCTACTGTTCATCCAGCCCTACACCGTCTACTGTTCATGCAGCCCTCCACGGGGTGGTCTTGTTCATGCAGCCCTCCACGGGGTCCTGTTCATGCAGCCCCAACCGGCTCGATCGAACGGGGTCCTGTTCATGCAAAGGCAACACCACGGGGTCCTGTTCAGCCACCCCCACCGAGAATTGTTCATCCAACCCCCCAGGAACGCTCACTATTCATGCAGAGGCAGCATCGATCGGCTTCAGTTAGCAGCAGTAGCGAAGGAATCCCTCAATCGGGTTTAGTTAACAGCCATCGATGGATCGCTCAGATTCAGTAACACGTAGCCTGCAGTGCAATCGCTCGGGTTCAGTTAGAGCCCAATGCCTTGCACCCACGCGTGTGCGTGTACGAGAGAAGCGCGCATCGCTCGGCCCCGACCATCCACCGTAACCGGGAACACCCCGATATTTTCCTCGCCCTCGCTTCTACCACGGTTTTTTTCGTCATGGACGGTCCAAAGAATGTCATGCAGCTGCGTCTCCGGCCCGCCCAGGACGAAAAGCCCATTTTCTGTCATGAGTTTTTGTCATAGAAGTAGGACCCCACCACATCTATGATGATACCGTGTTTTGTCACAATTATTGTCATAGAAGTGTCATAAGTATGACAGAAAAAAGTTTCGTTCGGACCAAAATGTCACGGATGTGTCTTTTTTTTGTAATGCTTGTGGACAGGGTGTGGGCCCCCTGGCTTGGTTCTTTCCGTAGATATTTTTTATATATTCCAAAATAATTCTCCGTTGAATTTCAGGTCATTCCGAGAACTTCTATTTCTGCACAAAAATAACACCATGGCAATTCTGCTAAAAACAGCGTCAGTCCGGATTAGTTCTATTCAAATCATGCAAGTTAGAGTCAAAAATAAGGGCAAAACTGTTTGGAAATGTAGATACGTTGGAGACGTACCAGGGAGGTAGTGAAGGGATACGGGTGGGGAAGGTAGGTGACAAGGCGAGGAGGACCGAGAGGGGGGGAAGTATCAGGTGATACCAGCCCTTAAATGCTACCAGCATACCAAGTTAGAAAATTCAAATTTAAACATGTCAAAAAATTCTGAAAAAAGATCATGGATGTTCATAACACATATGTCGACAACCCCTAAAAAATTCAGATCAAAATACGAAATACACAAGGAGAAATAAAAAAGACAAATTTAGATGTGAATAGTGTCATTTTTGCTTCTGTCTTCATTTTACACTATTCCTGATGGACTTCTCTTTTTCGTTTCTCTATGTTATGTCGAATTTTGATCTGAATTTTTTAGGGGTTGTCGATATATGTGTTATGTACTTCCATGATTTTTTTCAAAATTTTTTGATATGTGTAAATTTGAATTTTCTAACTTGGTATCATTGTAGCATTTAAAGAGTGGTATCACCTGATATTTTCCCCTGAGAGGGGTGTCCGGTGCGTCCTTTTCTTTTTTGAGTTCATAACTCTTTTTAGCCCTTTTGGTCAAGTGAGATATAGCATCCCGTGTTGCCCAATTCATTTATTTATCAATAGCCCTTTTGGCACTTGGTTTGTATTTAGCATCCGAGTTTGTCCCAACTCTTTTTTATCAGGTGTGTCCAGTTTGACTATGTGGGTGTGATCGTTTTATACGGACACAATGGCTTAAAAAGTATTCATAAAACTATTTTATCGGTATTTGTTATTGAACATATCAAAATTTCATGATCATGCAACTTATGGTCCCCAGCTGTTAAATTTCATGGATTACCTAATGGGAGGTATTTTGTCAGACACTCATATTTTTCCATATAGGATGATTCATTGCTAGCCATATAAAGGTTCTAATTATTATATCGTGTTCACTTCAATTTTGTTGTTAATTAGTTACATTTTCAATTTTGATTTAATTATACAAAAGTCACTTCAGTTTTAATTATACTTACATTTTCTTCAGCATTATTTTTGTTGTTAATTTTGAAATTTATGCAATGAATTTATTTTTTAGTTCTACAAGTATTTGTGTAGACATTTGAACACTTTTATGTTTGGTAGTGAGTGTGTTTGCAAGTGTTAAGGGTTATCAAAAATTATTTTATGATACTAACACTTGAATTGGATTATATAACACTAACACTTATCTAAGATTTTCACTCTATATGATACCCATGTGGCAAAAATAATGAGGAGAGAAACAATGAAATCCTTGTCAAGGACCTCCAATTCCTAAAATAATGTGTCGGTGCCGAAACCGGCGGATCTCGGGTAGGGGTCCCGAACTGTGTGTCTGAGGATCGATGGTAACAAGGGACTGGGGACACGATGTTTACCCAGGTTCGGGCCCTCTCTATCAAGGTAATACCCTACTTCCTGCTTCATTGATCTTAATGAATATAGGGTTACAAGAGTTGATCTACCTTGAGATCATAATGGCTAAACCCTAGAAGTCTAGCCTATGTAATTGTGATTCTACCTCTACGGACTAAACCCTCTGGTTTATATATACACAGGAGGGACCTAGGGTTGTAAATGAACATCTTGCAGAGAAAGGAAACATTACACCCGGACTTTAAACTTGCCATTCTACACATATAGGAGTCATATCTGGATACGAGGGATAATCTTCTGGGGTGATCTTCACGACCCACCAGTCCGGCCCATAACGAGTTATCCGGCCACCCGAGGACCCCTTAATTCAGGACTCCCTCAGTAGCCCATGAACCAGTCTTCGATGACGATGAGTCTGTCACACATACTGTCTTCGGCATTGCAAGGCAGGTTCCTCCTTCCAAACATATGAAGTTTATTTCCTGCATAAAGGAACTATGTCCGACTCTGCATGAATAGTACAACCCTTAGCCACGAAGGCAATGTGTCGAAATAAACATTGTGTTTTTACTGACAACTTTCCAGCAAAACGTCATGTTTGGCCTTTTAATATTTTTGAACCATTTTCTTGGCTCTGGTTTCGTGTTTCGAGGCATAGCCTCGATTGGCACGTCTTGTCAAAGCAGAGATCGTGCCGCTTATCATGGGATCCTCATCAATATGACATGGGTAACCCAACCGCACCTTACGCACGATTACATTGGGAACAGGTGAGTTTTACGGCAGGAGTGGGGGACGTTTGGTATTTACCATCTTTAAAAGGACACATATCCTTCTCCTTTTACCTCACGCTCTCCTCAAGCCCTTGCTTCCCAATCTCTTAACCCCAGCGCCCACAGCTCCAGCGCCCGCAGCTCCCCTCTCCTCCACCACCGCCTTCTCCTCCAGCAATGGCTGAATCTGGTTCCAAGGGCAAGTGGGAGGCCTCCACCATCACGGAGAAGAACGTGAAGAGTCTCTGGAGCGCGGGCTACCTCGTCGACGACATAGCGCACCAGATTCCTGACGAGGATCAGGTGATCTCCGTCCCTGAGCTGGGTGAGAGGGTGGTGTTCATTCCTCACTTTATTCGGGGGCTAGGATTTCCGCTCCACCCCTTTGTTCGGGGTCTTTTATTCTTCTATGGGCTAGATTTCCATGATCTAGCCCCGAATTCTATCCTCCACATATCGACTTTCATAGTCGTGTGTGAAGCTTTTCTCCCCACACTTCGGCCTATGGCGCAAAACCTTCAATCTGAAGCCGAAGGTGGTCGACGGGCAGCACGCGGACTGCGGGGTAGCTATGGTGAGCAAGCTCCCAAACGCAACCTGGCCCAAAGGGGCCTTTCTGGAGACCAACAAGGTTTGGCCGCAGGAGTGGTTCTACATCACTGAACCCCGTGATGCCAAATGGGTGGCCATGCCCGAATTCTGATCTGGACCCCCAGAGAGGCTCACCTTATGGACCGCCAAGGGCCTTGATTGGGGGTCTCAGTCGGAGGTGAAGACGCTCTGAAACCGCATCTCCAGCATGATAGCGAAGGGCACCCACCTCACTAATGTGATTCAGGTGATGGTCTTTCGCCACACCCTTCCCTGCCAACTCTGGGCCTCCCGCTTATGGGAGTTCAATCCGAAGGAACCACGGAGCTTGAAGCGCTTCTTCGGCACTACGCACGAAGATATATGGAAGCAACTTTTCAAGGCCCAGAAGGAGTGGCCGGAGGAGACCAAAAATGTAATGCCCAGGATGCGACTATATCTCCTACGTGTCGAGGCACGAGTTAGAGACATAAGCGCATTCTGGAATGATCGCAAGCGTGGTATCTTTGCACAACTCATGTAAAGAACAGGGATAAAAGAGTAAAATAGTTGGCTTACACTCGCCACGTCACACAATGAATACAATAGCATACATTCATCCAAAGAACACAGGGTCCGACTACGTACGAAATCCAAACGAGAAAAGATACCACAAACACAAGTCCTGATCGCCCCTAGTAGGAACCAGTACTGATCGTCGGGATACGTAACATAGAAACGACCACGCTCTTCATCGAACTCCCAGTGAAGTTCTTGTCCATCTCCTGTGTCGTACTCAGTTGTACCTGCATCTGGTGTGTGTTGTAAACTGTGAGTCACAAGGACTCAGCAATCCCATTCCCGGGTATCAAAACTAACAAAGCCTTTTAGGTGTGGAGAGGTAATAAAGTGGCTGCAGCAAGCACTAAGTAACTAGCTTACGAGTTCAGAGCGAGAAGAGGATATGTGCCAACGGTCCCCAAAGATGATCAATAAGTGATCCTAGCTACCCACGTTCATGCATAACCCCACCGTGTTCACTTTCCTAAACCCCTTCGAAAAGAGACCATCACGGTACTCACAAAGGTAGTGTATTCTTAAAGATATGGTGTCAAGTTATCTACAACTGGATTAACAAATTCCCATCTGCCACATAACCACGGGCACGGAGTTTGAAAGTTCAAAACCCTGCAGGGGTGTCCCAACTTAGCCCATCACAAGCTCACGATCTTCAGAGTCGCAACTCCAAATTGGGAAGACCCGAGTATTCTCGGAATCCCGTGCTCAAGATATTTCAACAAAGGTAAATCTAATCCAGCAAGACCTCCCGACATGCCGACACCCTGATAGTAGCCGCGCGTATCTCGTCTCAGGCCATGACCGGATGGGACATCCTACAGGAAAATACCAGCCCTCGGGTTTCCCCAAGGTGGCCCTGCAATCTGCCCAGTTTGGACCAACACTCAAAACGAGCACTGGCCCGGGGGTTGATTAATAAATCGTCGGGATAATTACTCCCTCGGCAAGTTTTAGTTGTTAGGCAAATGTAGTACCAAAGATGGGCCTTGCAGGAAAAGCTTTAAGCAGAGCGAATTATCAAGGGGGGCCCATAAACCCCAACCATGTTAGGAACGCAAAATAAAGGAACATAACACCGGTTTATTGGGTCCTAAGGTAGCATGAGTGGAACAAAACACCAAGCAGAAGGCCAAGCCTTCCACCCATTACCAATATATATATGTGCATTAATTAATTAAGATATATATTGTGTTATCCCAATAAATAAGTCCAAACATGGAGCAATCTTCAACTTCACCTGCAACTAACAACGCTATAAGAGGGGCTGAGCAAAAGCGTACTTAGCCAATCAACGGTTTTCTAGGAAGGCGGTTAAAGTGTTTCATGGCAACATAGGAGGCTGACAAGATAGGATCGAGGCATAGCTAAAGAGCGAGACAACTAGCAAAGCAAAGATAGAGGTGATATCGGGGAACGGTCATCTTGCCTGGGATCCCGAAGGAAGAAGAACGAGTCCATGAAGTAGTCAAACAAATCCTCACAACTCCGGAATGAAACCGAAGCTAATGAGAGAAGCATACTGGAAAGAACCAAACTATTGGCTTCCTGGGAACCAGGGTACCCAAACTTGCCTGCATGCGGCCCACGACGCGCTCCTACTACTGCCTGGTATGGCCCAGCTAATTGACCAACTACTGAAGACCCTCGCGAGGGGGCTAAGCCTCGCGAGGAGAACAACACCAAGACCCCTCAGGAGTGGCCTCGGCTAGGCTGCTCCGGACGGGCGGAGAACCCAAAGGCCAAGCTTGCCTCAGGAGGAGCCAGTGACGCGAGCAGTGATGCACCGCGCCAGCGTGTGCCAGCGCGTGCCAGCGGCGCAGTTGCCGTTTTGGTGCAAAGGAGACAACGCAGGCGCAGGTTCCCGAGGGGCGAGACAAAGGTTTCCCCTTTGGTGCAACAAGACCGAAGACCGCAAGGACGACAAAGAGGATGTCACCACCGAGCCCACCACCGCGTCACCGTCTGATCTCTTTGCAGACGAAGACCGCTTTTGTCAGGTTAGGAGCGTCCTTGTGTTCCCGCTCAAAATGGCCGTTGTGGGATCCCTTTCCGCCTAAACATTTCGGGGGAAGAGGACCCTGGCCGCCTATATAAGTAGCTAGGGTTCCCACTATGGAGCCAAGCTAATCCGATCTGGAGTGGCTGCATCTCAAACACCCCACCTTCAAGGAGCAAGAAAACTTGCCTCCTGACCCTCTTGAGCTCTCCTCGTGAGGTCAAGAACCACTGTACTTGTTCATACTCAATCCCTCCTGAGGCTAATCCACTCAAGTAGGACGTAGGGTTTTACACCGCAAGGTGGCCTGAACCTGGGTAAACTTGTGTGTGCTTTTACTTGTTGCTTGCTTGAAGCTCACCACCGGGCGAGAGCGTGGCGCTGGGTAGGCGTGAGTAGGAGAGATCTTCGTTCACGCCCATGCGTTCTAACTTCTTTGGGTTTGCGGAGCCCGTAATCCGACATTTGGCGCGCCAGGTAGGGGGCGTGTCGAAATCTCGCCTCTCCGACGACCTCGCCCCGCTCTCGTTCGTTGACCTCGCTTCACCGCCATGGTGGAATTACGCCGAGCGTGCGCTGCCCGCTGCGCCGCCAACGTCGCTTAGACGGCGCCCGCGGGAAATGGTCCACCGCTCCGCCCCAACTCGTCGGTCGCCAACGCCACCATCGACCCGGCCGTCCACGAGCAGCAGGACTCATCACTGCCGCTGTCCGTGCGGCGCGATGGTCGCACGGCGACACCATCACCCTCGCCGACTGCGGCGTCGTCCTTGCTGATCTGCCACGGACCGGTCTACCAGCAGCCTGCGCTCTGATGGCACGGGAGCTCCTACGCTACCGTCCAGCGAACGACCTCCACAACGAGTGGCTCCACCGTATCATCGAGCTTGTCAACGCCACCGGGGAAGTACCTGCACAATCTCTCTCCTCCCGTCCTCCGTCGCTCATGGTGGGGAACATGGACCACGGCGTCCCGGCTCCACCTCCATCGCACGGCGCCTGCCAGGGGCTCAGACGCGAGGCTCCACGGCGCGAGCAGCCCCGCAGGGCCCTTGCGCGCGATGAGGAGAGCTGCCAGGTGGTCCCGCATCCCCAAGCAGATGCTCGTGGGCTCCCCGTTCCGCAGCACCAGAACCGCGCACCACAGGAGGTGGTGGCGCCTGTACCTCAGGAACCAGCACCGCAGGAGCAGGGGGTGCCTGCAATCATGAGCATGACTGGATGTCGCGCCCTAGCTCCAGAGCTGCGGCGCCTCGTCTGGCCCGGCAAGTTCAAGCCGGATCTGCCTCCGCGCTACGATGGCACCGCCGACCCCGCAGAGTTCCTTCAGCTCTACGAGCTGAGCATCGAGGCATCCAACGGCACCGAGCAGGTCATGGCGAACTGGTTCCCCATGGCCCTCAAGGACGGCGCTTGCTCCTGGCTCCTGAACCTCCCCGCAGGATCCATCTCCTCCTGGGGGAGCTTCGTGAGCGCTCCGTCGCCAACTTCCAAGGTACCCGCGACCGAGCCCCGGTGGCCGCGGATCTGTGTCGTGTGAAGCAGCAACCTGGGGAGACCCTGCAGAAGTACATCCAGTGTTTCAACACAGTGCGCCTCAGGATCCCCAGGGTCTCGGACGAGGCCATCATCTCGGCATTCTCCGACGATGTCCGTGATGTCAGGATGAAGGAGGAGCTCGCCATCCACGAGGACCTATGCACGGCCCTCGAGATGTTCAACCTTGTGGCAAAGTGCACCAGGGCAGAGGAAGGTCGCCTCTCTCTCCTGGAGCTGCCTGAAGTGGAGGCTGGCGACAAGAAGGCCAAGGCCAAGGAAGCAAAGCGCAAGGGACCAGCCGCGCTGGCTGCGGAGCCAGAAGTGAAGCGTGGCTGCGGCTAC